>OY776666.1:22085335-22685335 GCA_963675795.1 Crossocerus cetratus
AATCAGCGGATTCCTCGCCGGGGGGACTCCCCCACCGCGTAAGACGAAGAAGAGAACAAGGCCAAGTGGTACTGCAGGAGGGAGAAAGAGAGAAAGATAAAAAGCCCGTCGAAAATTAGCGAGAGCGCGGGGTGCGCTATCTTTTCGCTATTATCTTAACCCCTTGTCCCAGAATTTATCGTGTCGGGCAATTAATTGCCGGCCACGATCAGCCCCCCAACCCCCGAGAAAGAGAAAGAGAGAGGCTGTTCTGATTACCAGCGATTCCTCCCGAATTTCCTGCGGATGCGGCAGCCTTCCAACAAGTAGAGACGACAACAAAGAAAATAATTAGGGAATGCCAAAGACACGGTGCGAACAACAACGAGAAACAGGAAGTTGCATCTCCTCCGCTCATGCGCGCTCCTTAATACATTCGGCTTCTTCGAGGCGTATTCTTCGGAAACTCATAAGACGGGGGAGGATGGGCCGAGACAGCCTGGGACGAGGGAGGTACCGGGAATAAGGAGAATCGCGTTCTATATACAATAAACAGGGTTCTCTTTGAAATCGTACGCCCCCCGAGCTCTCCTCACACATTGTCTTACACCCTTTCGAAAGAGGGATTGCGTCAGTCCCAGCAGTTCTTACTGCGAGCCTCTTTGTCTCTTCCGCTGGGAGATAGGAGCCTCGTCCCCCATCCACCCTCTTCCTGTCTTCTTGCGCTTTGTACCATGCCCCCCCCCCCCCTCACAAGCGCGCACCTCATAATTTTAGCCCCGTGTGTCTTCTTAAGTCGCAATTACTCCTTCGCACGCCGGCGCGCGCCCCCCTGGTAAGTGAACTACGCGGGCGAACAAGTTTTCCGAGCTAGTCTGCTTTAGGCCAGCAGCATCCCCCCCGCCTCCCATCTTCCTCCCAGCCAGTCAGACATTAGGCAAGCGCGAGTAGCGAAAATTCCCAGCAGATTGCAGGATAATTTCATTGAACCGAATCTTACGGCACCTCCTGAGCCCGCCGAGCGAGTTTCTCCCTTTAGTGAGAAGGCATTGAAATCACGGAGATTGCTGCTCCGACAATAAGTATGGAGCGAATCATCCCCAATTATGTAAGCCCTCGCGAGCTAGTCTATGAGTCCCGTTCGTTAATAATCTGTATAGCTAATTAACGCGTCTACTTTCCTCGATGCACTTGGGGTTCAAGTCAGAGGCAGACAGAGGCACGACCATAGCTGGGCTGCCGAGGTAGGGAAACACATTTCTGTAATTACGGGTTTCCCCAACTCCCGTCTTACAACCATTTTTCGTCAGGTCTGCTCGCTGCGAGAACAGTACTTTCCATTAGGCCTCCAATAAATTAATTTTCAGAAGCGCGAGTGGGCGGACGAGCGGCAGGGAGTTGGTGGCTTAGTCACCTTTCGTTTCCCTTAGGTAGCGTGTCGTCTTGGAGAACGAGGAAAGAGGTGGAGGAGGAGGAGGTGGAGGATGAGGAGGCGCAGCGGCGTCTTATACGTGCCATTTATACTCTTTACGGGCAACGTCAGTCTGCGGGGATTGTAAGATGCATCCCCCTCGACCTTCCTACCACCCTTTACCTTACCAGGCCTCCTTCCCTTAGTTGCCCCCAGCCGCTGCTACTCGCGAGATGCGAGGGGAATCTTAAATCCAGTCCTCCAGCATTGATGAATCCGCTTTGCCCGGAAATTGTTCTCATACGTCTCCGGCGGCGAGCTCCTAGTTGACTCTCCCTCTCTCTCTCACTTCCCCTCGCCGTGGCGATGCCCCTCTTCTCTTTCCCATGAAATCCATGCAACTTACTTCCCCTTTGACGAATCATAAGGGAAAATCTTCTCTTAGACCAGTCAAATTATCCTCGAGAAATTTCATTCTATGCTCTGTACTCTAGGGTTGCCTTTCCCCTCCCCCCTTCGATCTTTCTTCCCCCTTCTTCTCTTCCGTGAACGAGCACTTGATATCGCGAGCAGGAGAGAGAGGGAAACAAGCTCCGTTTCCCGCGGCGAACTTTTCATCGCTGGCGAGCGCGGCGGAAGGCAGTCGCCGGGGAGCAACCTTTACCTTTCCTCGAGACCGTTCTCCGCGAGCACTTCCCTGCAGGGCTAAATAAATCGGGGGGCGGAGGCGATAAAGGGTAAAGCTGGAACTGCCGGTGCCCCGAGTACGAGATTAGAGAAATTTTCTGCGATCGCTCTTCCTGTTTTCCTTGTATCTTTTCGGGCCAATGCTACCCGCCCCCTCCGCTCTACGGTCGAGCCGCCGCTTTCCACAGTCGCGGGAGGGAACTGTTGGCTCGAATTCGTAAGGCCGAATAACGTCAAGTTATACGACCAGTGGAAATGCAGCGGGATCGAGCGCGCGGTCCTTCACAATGGCGGATTATGCCATTGAAGTATTATAATGACGTCGTGCGGACGCATAATACGTAACATGTGAAGGGGCATTAGGCGCGGGATAGCTCGGTGAATGTGGGTGGGCGAGGTGGCGAGGGGGTCTGCGGGGGGCACAGATGAATAGGGCTGGAATCCTGAGCCCGCGGGGAGTGGCGGAGGTCAACGGTATTATGCAAATCGTATTACCAGAGACATTGTAGATATTTCACAAAGTAACGGAATACGAGCTCGAGAACGCCAGCAGCCGCCCCCGACGTCGTCGTATCCTCATGCCGCGGCGAGATCTTCCACGAACATGCACCGTCCCTCCACACGAGGGAAGAAGCACCATGCACCTTAAGGCTGACAGCGATCTTAAAGGCCTTTCATAACTACCACGCCAATCCACCACCACTTCTTCCTCGCCTTTGTACAAGCGTAATCGCATTCGTTACCCCGACCGAGCGCTTGATTTCGAAGCAATGGATTGGTACTATTTCAAATTTAGCCAGGTCCTTCGCCAGAGGGAGAGTTCGCCTCGTCAAAAGGGCCACGGTAAGTCAGTAAGCGAAATCATCCATTTGCCGAGGGGTTCGCGTAACTCGTGACTAATACAGTGGACCTCGGCCAGCGGGATTTCGTCGGCTCGAGTTTGAAGGAGGACCTCGGTCACCGCTGCGGGTGCCCACCACCTTCCATTCTGGCTGAAAGTCGGTAGTCAGGTTTCGGGCCGGCGCGGCGGGAGGAAGAGGGAAGCGAGTAGTAGTAACGAGTAAGTTAGTTGAAAGTTTGCAGGGAGTCGAAGATCACCGCAGGATAGGATGGTGGGTAAGGTAGAGAGTGGGCGTGAAGAAGACGATGAGGTCGCGTTGTAGGTGAAACTGGTAAGAGCTACCCGGAGCTCGAACTCATGACAGACGGTGCGGAGAGGGGAGAGAGGAGCGCATGGCTCACCTGTAACCGTATTGAGAAGCATGACACTGTTGCTACTTCTTCGCCAAGTTTCGAGGGAAGTCAGTGAGCGTGGGGCGTAGGTGGTACGTGCGGCAATGCTACTTGTAGTTGCCGGGGCCATCCACCTACACCAGCCCGTCCGGCCATAGGGCGAGCTTGCAAGCCCGAGCGGGCCCGGCTGCTTTCGTACACTGTCTGCTTGTGCTTCGCGCTTTCACACTGGCCGCGACCACATCAAAGCGTCGCTTCGACGAGCTTTGAGCATGATACGTCGTGCCGTGGTGCAAGCTCTGCCTAGCTTTGTGACACCGCAGCCAATATAGTCGGGGGCGCTGCGCGCTGCCCCGTTATTACCCCGGCTACCATTCAATATCCTTAATTAAATTCGGAAGCTTATTCACTGCGGTTAATTACGGTTTCGTTCGGACGGCCAGCGCCGCCTCGCGCGCGCCCGCGCTCGTCCTCCTAGTCGTTACAGGAGACTTCCATGCTGGCGCGTTATTCGAACAAAGGAAAAAGCCCGTGGGAACGGGGGGCTGCACCCCCGGACTACAGCCTGCCCTCAGAGACTATTGCCTATTTGTACCTGGAAATCTTCTCCTCCGCGGAACACTGATCTCGATCTACTATCCACCCCCCCCCCCCCCTATCTCTCTCTCAAGCTTCCCTTCCTGGCCCGTGCAATTACCTATGGAAGACATACTCTTCCACTCCCCGACCCCTGAATCCTCTCTCCTTGAGCCGAGAACGAGCTTGCATCAACCTCTATTGTTCGTCGGCTGTGTATCGGTAATACTAATGAGCGGCAGCTCAAGTATCTTCCGTCCCCCAATTCATAATAAATGCTTTGCGAGGAGAGGATATCTCGTACTTCGAATGGTAAATGCGTGTTTGAATTGCATTCTTCGTTGTAGGTTGTACTTGAGACCATGGATTGTGGACTTGGTGTTTTTTTAAAAACCTCTTATGGGTGATTATCTCATTGGTTTTGATAGTAGTGTGTGTGTATTATATCTGTGATTGAGTTCATTTTGCTGACTCCCCTGAGTTCGTAGAGATTAAGTTGTAACACCTGCTGCTGAAGAATGATAAGAAGGTAGCTTTCGGGGGGGGGGGGGGGCTGCTCAGATATGGCGGGGGTGCGAGAATAGAGCGGGAGGAAACTGTCTAGCATCTTTAAGTCCGACTCAACTTTTGAGCCCTCGCGTACTTCCAGTCATTCCTTCCAGCCCCTTGGTTGAAACAGACAACTTTGTCAAAGATTTCTTAACTGGCAGAGCCCTTCCTTTACCTTCTGATGCTGGTACAGCGGCTCGATCATATGATGAAGGAATTTTCTTGCCCCTTGGGATCAATTATATGTATGTACACAGTTATGTCAGGAAATTCACTTTTTCATTTTTATTTATTGTTTATTTATATATAACTTTATAGTCAGCCACATATATCATATTTTCCGTTTTTATCACACTTTAAAGAACCTGTGAGGGTGTCGAAGAAGTTGCGGTGGAGCTTTGCATATTATCAATCGGTTTGCCAGAGAGAATTCAATGTTGCGACGATTGCCCGGTTTTTAATCAATGCGGGAATCGATCGTATGGGTTCCGCGGCTATTTCCTCCGGCTCTTTCGAAAGTGGCAATTACCTTTATGAGTACGGTCTGACAGGAAGGGACCCGGAGTAAGTACGTCACATTCTACGGCAGGATTACCCCGGATGCTTGCCTCCTCGCTTTGTCTCCGACTCTCAGATCCAACTTCCGCTTTCGAGCCCCTTGCCAGGCGACCTCGGAAGGAGCAGAGACAGCATGCGCCAGCAGAGGCAGTGAGCGTGAGAGAGAGGGGGGAGAGTGTTCGCTCGAGATTCGAAGGTGGAAATGAACTGACGGCATCAACAACCTTAGTAATGACGCGCGCCTCCCTCGCCCCCGTCGTGCTCGCTCTCTCTCTTTCTCACGCGTGTCCTCAGTCTATCTTCACTTCGTCGCTCATTCCGGAGCGCCATTCCCAAACAATGGTCGCACTTGAAGGCACTAGCTTAGCGACGAAATGATAGTTTGGACAGGTTGCTAAATGAGACGTGGCCCGTGCCCCCCAAGATCCACCCTGCCAGTCGAGCACGCCGAAACTCGAAGCGAACCTCTGCGATTTTTCACGCCCAACCTGGGAACTCCTCGCCGAATCCCTCGACATTAATCCCCGGCTCCGAGGATCGTCCTTGCACGCTCAACAATTCCCCGGCGCCACTTCGTCACCGCGAGCCTTACATATTCCAACTCCCATTGTATTCTTCGACATTGCACGACTAAAGAAACGGTCGAGTATTGAGATATGCCAATAGCCAATTCCGGGCCCACGATGGAACAGTGTCAACGATCATTGAATCGCAAAGGGTTTCCCAACTCGTGGGACTGAACGGTAATGCGGCCGGCCGTGGCTGCCTGCCGCGAATTAGCGCTGGATTATACTTAATGGCGTTTCAAGCCATTGTTCGCGAATGTTGAAGAGCCTGCGTAAGCGGCTTTCGAGCCGTGGCAATGCAGACCGACGCGCTCTATGTGCCGCGCGCGCTCCGGCGAGCGACGCTATCTGCTCGAGAGTCGAAAACGGCGGAACGCAGTCTCCCCGGGCCAGTTCGACCTTCCCCGATCTCTTAAATACCTCGAATCGCCTTACTCCTGCCGAAATTCTAAACGAGCGATTAATTCTCGCAACTAGTCAAAATAGCGAGGGGGCGTGGAAGCCGGCGGGGGTTCGCAATAAATCGCGAAAGTTCAGGTCGGAGTTGTACCTAGGAGGCGAGAGCAAAGTCGTCTTAATATTATAGCGCGCGAGCGCGCGCGTCGGCTCGCAGGCATCGCATAAATTGAATACGAGGACTCGTATGACTCGGCGCACGGTGTGGCAACGGCGACGGAGCTCTCTTCCTTAATTGCTTCTGCCTCGTCGCCGAGGCGAGAGAGGGAAAAGCTTTAATTGCTACAGTAGCAGGGGGATTACTCGAAATTCGGATTGCGCCTTTGTCGGAGGGGGCGAGGGGCCGCCCCACCCCGGGCAAGATATTACACGGGAAAAGTGAAAAGAAAGGGGAGATTGGAAAGTCGGAAAGGCAGCAGTGGAGCAGGCCGCCTCTCTCCGCTTCTGGCCGTACTCGCCGAGCACCGGGCACAGTGGACATAAAACGAGGCTGCTTTGAATGGCGGGTACTTACTTAGGCAAATGCCTGCTATTCGGATTAAGTATTTGTTCTAAAAGCTAAAGGGAACACGGGAGAAAGATTGGGACGGGCAAGACTGCGAGGGTAGTACTAGCCGAGCGAGGAACAGAGGGAGAACACTGGATCGCGCCAGAGCCTTGTGAAATCCTCCTCTCGCCACTGCAGAGGTCGGAAGATTCAGTGAAATTTACTTCTTACACCCAGGTATCAAACGGAAACGTCGGGGATTTCCGGCAATTCCGGGCAAATGTTGCAACGCGCATTGCAGGACGTTTTGTTCAGTGATATGCGCACGGACGCGAAGGATATGATTCAGGAATCAATTCATCAACAATTTATAACACTGCCTGAACAAATTTCTCCTATGGTAATCAAACACTTGCTTAACATGATTTTTGAAAAATTTCGAGTCTCACTTTTTCTTGTTAATATTAACAATCTTGAATGTTACGGAGGCTGAGAAGTCGTAAGTTCGTCCTGCATAAGACGGGCCCGTCTCATCGCTCGATGCTTACAGCATCCAGTTACGTAGAGCGACGGGGGTTCCAGTGTAAGGCATCGTAAAGTAACAGGTCGTATCGCCCTATCGTGTGCATCGTGAATTCGTATCGAAACGTGTCCCATGGCACGCCGCACCTGCAAATTCATCGTCACAGCGGGCGGACGCGTTATGTGACATAGCTGCACCGGGTTGTAAACGAGGGAAAAATGAAACGTGGAAATGTCAATACTAGTCAATGCCGTCCCCGACGGAAGACAGTGTAAATACAGTCAAAACTATCACGAGGAGTTTCATTTTTTGCGAGGCTTTCAGAAGAGGTGGTATTTCCGGATGACTTCGATAAAGAAATGGCGAGAGTTCACCCCGCCTAGTTTTTAAAACAAAAACAATTTATTTTATGTTTGATCATTTTGCATTGTTTACCATTTGTCTTCTTTGAAATAGAGGTGGGTTTATGTAGTAGAGGAAGTTTATGTACTTATACGTGCCGCCGGCACGTATGTACACGTAGAGGGTTCAGTCCGGTGTCCATTATAGCAGAAGGCAGGGTACGGTACGTCTAATAAAAAGCCAGCATCGACTGGTTTCCCAGTATGCTTAGAAAGCGATCGGCGTTCAGTTCTCTCTGTTCGGAGTGGCGGGAAAGTACACAGGTAGGAGAACGGGGTACAAAGAAGATGAAGAAGCGGGAGGCGGGAGGGAAGTCTGGAAACTTTGTGGATCGGCGGCGGTGACTCGAAGAGAGCGCGCCATGCTCTGTCGACGATCACATTGCCAATGAGGATTGCCAATGGGAGAGAGAGATTGTTTGACTCTCGGGAAACTCGATAGATAGAAAACTCGGCGACGAGAGGCCATCGAGCACGCGGCACGCACTTGAAAAGGCATTCCGACACGATACAAGTTGTACGTCATCCCCTTTGATATCAAGTCCCGCGTTCCATCCTGTAACATTACTCTCGTGCACTGAGATGCCCCGAAAACAGGAACTCCCCTTTCTCTCTCTCTCTCTCTCCCTTCTTCGTCTCCCTCATACGCCCAGTAGTTAGCCGGAGGAATCGATTCGATCGCCCGTGTCCCCGAGACTGCGAGTGAGATCGTGCAAAGTTCGCAGCCTCCTTAGTGCGGCGAAGTTGGCCGAGAGTTCCGCTTTAGCTCGACTCACTTACGCCGGCGAAAGTACATTAAAGAACGCTTGCCGATCGGCGATCACCGCAACTTTTTCGAAAATATCTTTTCGGGCAGTTTGCGCGCGCGTGAAAGGCATCATTCTTCTCGTTGAGAAACGTGTGTATTGGGGGGGTTCGAAGCGGCTGGAGAACGGAAAGAGTGGAGTGCGCGAAACGGTTCAGTGGATTGGGTCGCGCTCTGGTCAGACGGACGGGCATAATTCGTTGGAAGTGGCTTTCACTGCTTGAGCATAGCAAATGAAGGACTTTATGAGGTTTCGATGTCCTCCTCTGCTCGTCTTACGCTACTCTGGTCGCGCGCCCGCCCTTCTGGCCTCCCTTACCCTTAATCTAAAAGCGCTGACAAACCGCGAAACTTTTCCTACCGTGAACAAACACGCGAATAAATCGACGCGAAACGCCCCCGAGGTTCCGAGTTTATATTCAAAGTTCCGCAGAGGATACCTATCGTCGTCTCTCGCGTTCCTTCCGTCTTCAACCCCACCGCCATCTCTCTCTCTCTCCCCCTTATGCCCCCCAACTTTTTTCTTCATTTCTAATGCCTCGGCGACGCGTCACGGCCACACGAGAGGAGAGCGAGGTGTCTCGGAGTGAGGGACAATGCACCAGATCTGAGAGCATGCCGAGACGACGATCCTTGCTTCTGCCGCGGGTCGTAGTACTCGCGAAAGTTTATGTACTTATACGTGCCGCCGGCACATATGTACACGTAGAGCCAGAGTTCCGCAGGGCGAAAGTATACGGCGTGTGCAAGCATAGAGATCGATTTGAAATTGGAGTCGATGGTCCCCGCTCTGCCCCCCCCCCCCCTATTATGACCTCGTCACTTCGAAATCACCTAGGGCCAGGTCTACGAGGGTTCGCCAGCTTTATCGACTTGGACGCCCGATTGCGGAATTCCGCGGCAGCGAATAAATGCCGGGCCGGAGTTGAACCTTGCGAATTAGTGGTTCGCGCTGCGAGGGAGATCAAAGGAAAGCGCGCGGTGGAAATCTAGTCGATCGGCTGCGTTGATCCGAAGCCGCCGGGTCGCTGATGCAGCGAACCCTCGCTGCGGTGCGAGAGAAGTAGGTACGATCGTCCGATACGCGGACGCGCGCGTACAGTTAGAAAGGTAGAAAGGCCGGCGAAGGGAGAGAGAGTGTAACAGGGCGAGGGAGCGGGATGGCAAAGAGCCGGGTCGCACTGGGAATTGCCATGGTAATTAAATTATAAATGGTCGTGGCCTGCGGTCGGAAATAATTCGACGCGGCAGCCTTCTGCTACAATTCGCCATAGTTTCCGCGAAGCTCGGCCGACCGCGCTTCCCGAGAGCTCTCCTCCGCGCACCGCCTCCTCCTCCTCCTCCACCGCCTCCGCCTCCTCCACCGCCTCCGCCTCCTGTTGCCGCTTCGGCTCCTGCTCCGCTTCCTCTCGATCCTCTCTCGAGGACTCGTGGAAAAGCCGGCGAGGTAGCACGCGTTGCGGTTGGACCCTCCGCGTCTGGCTAGGACATATAATAATACGGTCAATTTTGAATCGAGTTTGGTCGGGCCGACTTGCTCCAACGCCTCGGCATTGGCCGCGCCAGCCCAACTCTCGACGGCGACGCCGCCAGCCTCGTCCGTTCGAAGAGCCCTCTTCCCTCCGCCGAGCGGGTAATACACCGTGGATCGACTGCCCTCCTCCCCCCGGACAGAGGGCCGCCCGCCGATTTTCCGAGGCTCGCTTAACCGCCAACAATTTGAGCCGCTGAATAATTCCTGGCGCTCCAATCTAACTGCGAACAAATTAGACCGAATTATCCCAGATTTGGTACGTGCTTCCAAACCACTCGGCAACTCAACCCCGCCAGCCCCCCTATCACCCTCGTTCTCTTTCTCCTCCACTCTGATGGCATCTCGTCCTCTTACACTCTATCCCCTGCCCCCCCCCCCCCCCCCCCCTGCGTGTGTTCGGCTTATGCTGGCGCGGCGCACGGTCTCATATGTATAAACGGGAACCTCATATTGCTAGTAATGCCGTGTGCACCCGCCTCCCTGCACCCCTCGACTTCGGAAGCTTTACCTGTAGCGCCGTTTTCACCCGCCGCCCCCTGTGCAAATTGCGCGGATACGAACAACGATGCCTCGAATAACAACACTCCTGATAACTATGCGCCATTCCGGTGAGCATGCCTGCTGCGTGTGTATTGAGAATCTTGCGAAAGCGGCCCTGTTGCAGTTGGGGAATTTCCGAAATTATTAATATATCATCATGCGAGGGAATTTCCGAAATTAAATCTTAATTCATATTGGACGAATAGCTGTCTAATTCTACTTTGTAGGGAGTTTCGTTGGGAGGAAGGTTGGATATAGGAACACAGGATTCTAGAGGAACAAAGTTAGATTGTATTCAGGGGAGGATTGGCACTGGACAGAATTACTTTGATTAATATTATATTTCATATTCGCGATATTACCCGGGCGAGTCTTTAAAGAATGTGCACTTAACAGCGAAATTCTCGGGCGAGCAAAAGATCTCTTTGGCTGCTCGACGGAGCGGTAAGTATGCACGATAGAGATAGAGTCATCGCGTGAGTGCTGTCAAGTGAATGGCAGAAAATACAGTGTCGGGAGTCCTGATAATGTTTATTGCCGTGCTGTCGATGCATTGTCCGTCATACATCATGCGCATCTAATCTCGATGGACACGAAACGACATAAACGAACATATCTCGCCCGATAGTTGGCGAGAATTAAATTTCCTTCGTGCGCAGTCAGTCAATGTATGAAAAATGTTCAGAGTTAATTAATTAGCAAATAACGAGAGGGGGAAAGAATAAAGGCGTGGATGAAATTGGGAAGTGCGAGTGTGTAGAGTTGGTGCAGCGGATGTGGAGAAATTGACATTGGCAAAAGCTCTTGGGGCGGATGCATTAGGGGGCGAAACTTTATTTATCGGGGCGAGAGTGGCTGCAGGTCAGTTTTCACGGTTTGCTCGTGTGGCGCTCTACGGTTCGAGAGCGCTCGGCCGTGTTTCGGTGGAGCCAGGATCCCCGCTGAACTGATGTCGTGGCAGCGAGATAAAAGCGACAGGAGAGCTGGCGGTGGTGGAGCCAGTGGCGGCGAAGGGTCGCAGAGTCCTCGGTGATGAATGCCGGTAAACTTCGGACGAAAAGTCGTTTATAAAGCAGTGCCAGGCCGCGCGGCACGGATGCTCGCGCGCTTCATAACTTCCTCGGCAACCCCGTGGCAGGCACGCACCCCCCGAAGAACCCCGGCACACACCACCGAGGCAAACTTCCCTCGGAGACTTGGAGCCCGAGATTCGTGCTCGGCCCTCGCGGAGAGAGAGAGAGAGAGAGAGAGAGGGGGGCGGGGGGATACGCGCAATCGCGGTCCAACATTTTTCTACGTAATCCCGGTAGTCTGACATTGAGTTTCCTATCAGCCGATTTGACTGGGCGCCGGCGGTACCCTCGCGTGCTCCTCTGGGTAATTTCCCGCTCGGTAGAAACGGGCTTCGGGTGATTGACAGGAGAATGTCTCCTCGGCTCGAGGACGGTGTACCGAGAAATTCCGATTTTAATCGGTGCTCCTTCGTCCTCGCCCCGTGTGTGTGTCCCGGCGGAGCGAAAGATCCCGACGTGCGCCGGGCGAGAAGGCGTCTGCAGATATAGGTGTGTCGCTGCCGATCCTCTAAAGTCGCGCTATCGGTTAACAAATATAGGTTGAACTCGCATATACCGGGCTCCCACGTCTCATCCATCCTTCCGTGAAATTTAACCAGACACTGGATACGTTCGCGCGGCTGACAGGCCTCTCGTCCTTACATCGGCATTCTTCCTCCTAGACGCGTGGAACGCGAGATCGCGACGCCTCCCCCTCGCTTTACCGGCCCTCGTCTCTCTGTTGGTCCGCTTTTCTCCGTCAGGGATTCCCCCCTCCCACCCGCCCGCTCGGTAGGTATAAGTTTCAGCAGAGGTCGAGGTCGACGATACATCATCCGGCCCCGCGCGAGACATAGATTCACGGTGTATGAATAATATTTGCCGAGCCGCCGGGAAAATTAGAAGCGCCGTAAGCCGCTTTTCTTATCAAGTCCGCACTTTACGAGTGCAAGCCCGCCGGATGGAATGTTTGGCCTCCGGATACGGTTACGCCCTCAGTCTACCCCGCCTCTGTCAACTACCCTGCCTACTGTATTATGTATAGTAGGATCAAAAGAAACTATGCCTGTAAAGTTAACACCATTTGGTGAAGACGGGACAGTATACTATTAGCCTAGAATCCGGGAGCATGGCGAATTCTGTAATCGAACAGCAATAAATTTGCATTTGCACTGTTAAGGTCTGGGCGGACGCCACAGTGCATGTAGTCTGTAGACGGTCAGCATTTCGCGCGGAGATCTATGTATACATACATACACGTGGGAAAGGGTGAGGGAGGGACCTTGTCGCTTGGTCGTTTCATAATCTCGCGGCAAATCACCTCGCGACGCGACCCCATTTTCCGCGTTACAACGGATGGAGCAGCCGCGGGCGGATGTAATGTGCGGGCGAACTCGCATCCTGCAAAATTGAATCGGCCACCACCGCTAACACCAGAGCTCGTCGCTCTGCTTGACGCTTTATCCCGCGGAGCGTGCTTCCCACAGATTCACTCAAGTTTTACTATTCCTCCCGAGCAAATGAGTGCATTTGACTCACCGAGTCGACATCTCGCACGGAAAAGATAGCCGGATATGTCTGCTCTCTGTACTGTCGGTATACGCGCAGGCTCGGATACATCGATGGAATCTCTCGAAGAAGGTCGGCGACGATGAAAGTATTTTCAGAATGGAAAAAGTTTGGCCGATTGTCAGGATTGCTTGGAGCCTGGTACTTCGGGGAATGTAAAGCTCTGGCAAGGTGCTCGCTTTATCCGATAATAGAATCATTCTTTTGTGCAAGAGCGAGCGCGCGCCGCGCGCCGCGCACTAGATAGGGGCGGCAGGGAGACGCGAAGGAAATCTGATTTGAAATTCGCTCGCGGGACCGGAGTCGCTTTACTATTTAGCTCTGGCGGGCGAGCCGTTTTACGAGTTGCTCAGTAGCGCATCTTCGAGACACCTGGGCTCGACGAGCCGCACGTAATAAATATCGAATGGCAGTCGCGTCTGAGAATCGCGAGGAATTCATCGTATCGCCGGGACGCTCGGGTCGAGCCAGGGTCGTCGTCGTCAGGGGGCTGGGGGTCGGGCCGGCAGTGCACAATATCATTTCCGAGGCGCGCACTCGGCGAGGCTCATTTCTCTCTTTCTCGCGGGCTAGCAGTCCAATTTCACACCGTTGTAAATACGCTTCTCTTATTTTTGACATCGTCTTCAATTCTTCTTACTTTGTCGCCGTGGCAGCCGCCCCTTCCATCCACCATGATGTCTCGAGCCCGGCCACCAGGATATGGCTTCATTTATAATCATTTCCCCGGGCAGTATCCCTACTTCCACCTTTTTCTCCCCGTCTCCCACGCCCACCTCCGACACTCCACCTCCACCCCCCGCTTCTATCTTATTCTCTCTCGCTCATTTTCCCTGTATTATCCGGCGGATCGAGCGGTTCTCGGTGTCCGTCAGGATCCTTACACGGCCGCCTCCTCCAGGTGTATAACACTTCCTTCCACGTCGGGCGCACGCCCACGCAGTTTAACCCTTTAATCGCCGAGCGCGCACACATTTGCATGTGATTTCGCAGACGCGGATGCGGGTGCCGGGAGGGCCAGGGCTTGTAAGGGAAATTTCACAATGGGCCGGATTATGCCATTTTATATCATGGAGCTGGAGCTCCCGAATGAAAGGAAAAGCGGTGCCGGCGGATATGAATGCGACCCACATCGGATCCCCTGCCCACTATACATAGACATCGTCTCCTTGAATTGGGGTAGTAGTCACTTGGCTAGAAGGTTATCGCACCGATAAATATTGTGCTCGTGCATTAAGTGGATGTAAACTTCTCGAGCCCTGGTCCCGGACCTTATCGAACTCCTGTCGCATGATTTCCAGGCGGATTAGTATAGTGGCCTTATGGAAATGGAGCCTGAAGGTTTGGGTAGCTTCTTATTTAATCTTGTTTTCATTGAGATTTAATTTACTTCGGCTTAGTGGGAGTAGATTTCACTTGAGGTATGCTGCAATAAATTCTCGATGGCTATGCCCCACGTGAGTGTGAGGATCGTCGCCGTTAATTGAATGAACGGTAATGGAAAAAAGGATGAGGAGCAGCGCGAGCGAGCCCGAGACCACATTCCCGACAGTTGAGTGCGAGCGACCTAACTCGAGTGCTCTAAAGCGAATGGGTTAACCAGTGTCCCGTGACAAGCGAAACGTAATATCTGGAATCAAATTCATAAGGAAGTAGGTCACCCCTAAACCCTCTATTACCGCGTACCACCGACCCTTTCGAGCACCTCTCTTTCGGTCGCTCCGAGCTATTGATTCCTGACAGACCTTTCCTTTCTCCCGATTTAACGTATTTTTCTTGCCTCGCCAATTTAGCCCCTCCCCCCCTCCCCCTCACGAAAGGAGTGGGGACGAATTTCCGAATTAATTTGATTCCCATATTCATCGGCAGGAAATTCAGATTAAGAAATTTGCTTTATCGCAAATGTAGAATGTTGCTCAAGTTTATTAAAATGCAGGAATACTATGTACAGGGTCGGTGGGTGAAGTTTAGAAAAATATGTAATGTGTTAATGTCCGAAAATAACGCGCGACCTTTCTTTGTCGAAGACACCCTCGTTCGAGGGTTAGCCGCTAGGCTCTCACGGCGCGAGCATAACGAAGACTTCATGGAGAGGACTGGGAGTAGGGACGTAACAGGGGGTTGTCCTTTCCGACAAGCAGACTACTGCCAGCAGTAGCACCAGCTCGGGCTAAAATTGTACTCTGACGTAACGACCGTATTCAATGCTCACCTCTGTTTACTCCGTGCCCCCTCTGGAAAGTTTGAAGATGTCCCTCCCTAATTCGACGGACCGAGCGTTATGAAATTCTTGTTTAAAGTTATGAAATACAGGCTTCCACGAGAATCGCTGCCCCTCGCATACACACAGACCCCCTGATATATGGCACGACCTGTGCTTGTCCAGCGTCCCTCTACTGTGCACCGTGCGCTCGTGCTTTCCACTCGCGCCGAGGTGAGCCGTGTCCTTTTTAATATCGGTCTATACGCGCGACAGACCTTCGGAAACGAACCTCCCGAGAATCATTGAATAATTTCTCTGTGTGCCTCGGTCGTGCGCGTCGCGTCCAGAGCGTCCGCACAGGGTTTATTTAGAGAGCACGCGTCGATAACTTGGAAACGAAATACACCCGGGGGCTGTTATTCGCTGGGGGTTTTCCGGATTATTAAAAGTACGACCACGGATATAGAGACAGGGAGAGAGGGAGGCGAAGGAGGCGGAGGATAGGACGCGGCGGATCAATCCTCGAAATTCAAATAAATCAGGCTAGCCGCGTTGTTTGATCGCGGTTCACTGTGCCCCAGCATAACCGATGATTACCTACTGACGGCCGAGGGGAACCGCTCGGCTACCGGATCCACGCCCGCCAGGCGCCAATATATGCGAACTAGAAATCCAATTAGGCACACTGCGCAAACACAGGATGCAAGCGCTTCCTTTGTTTGGCGTTACTTCGAAAAACTCCCGGCTAATATTGGCGCGCGCGCGGCTTCCGCCCGGTTTTCTTCGGGCCGATAGTTCCAGCCGGAGCTTAACTCGTTCTAACTTGTAACTAATACTCGGAGGCGAGCGACCCACCTCCCCAATTTCTCCGATTTACTTATTGTGAAATGATTTTTGTCGGATAAGCCAGCCAGTTAAATAGCTTCGACCGAATGAATCGACGATGCTCGACCTTTCAAAGAATGAATCCCAACACCAGGAAAAGGCTCTTGACGATTCGAAACAATTTCGAGTGCTGTACCGGGGCAGATAAAAAAAGCCGGTGCTCGTGAAAACCACGAGTGCAGCGTATATGTGTCGGGGCGCTATTTAAATTGACGAACAATTAAATTCGTACCGGAGAAATATCGGTAATAACAGGTCGGAATTTTATAAAAATTCAACCGGAGAGCCGATCGAGTGGGCATCGCCGGAAGTTTCGCAATATCCCTCCACACACGGCCAGGCCGATATGAAGTCAAATTTTATGGCTGCGCACGCGGTGATACGATTTCCACGCGCACGATATATCCCGGTTGCACGAGGGCAAAAACAGCCCTCCTCGCCCTCCCGCGCATACACGGGATCAATCATTGATTTGCTGTGATCTTTTATAGCCCGGCTGTCCATTGTAAAATCGAGGGGATGAAATAAAACGATGTACTCGCTGGCACCAGCGAGCACTTATCGCGAAAATATAAATCGCACCCCCCGCGCGCGATACCAGAGGGCTGTTCTTCGTGCCACTCCCGCGGTATTAAACGTAACGACTGCCACGGATTTCCGCTTCCGCGAATGCTTATTGGGCAGACAGCGCTTGCCAGCAGCAATTGTGCTTCAAAATTTTGCAGACGTATTTCCACCCATGAGTGCCTGTGTACAAGGTTGATAGGTAATCCGCTCGAAAAACGTGCGGCCGCTATTATTTTCATTGGCCGGAATCCGTAGAAATTCGGTAATCCATTGATTTGTACCCATCGAAGGTATTTTTGATGGTCCTTCTAAAGGCTCGCTATAAATTCAACTAGTTTCATTAATCCGTTTGACGTGTCGTTTATTAATAACGCGACATTTCCTAAATAACGGAATCGCAATTTAAACAGTTTCGAGGGACAAAGTTCTGCGCTCGAATTTTAAAGACCTGGAAGCAGCCGCTCACTCGCTGCCGCCGTCTCGGAGCCACGACACCGTAACTCCCATTATATTCCGCCGGGCGAACACGCCTCTACGCGCCCAAGCTTTACCCCAAAGGCGTGATTGGTAATTGATTTTCAGGCTTCGCCGCTGTGCCCGCCTTCACTCCCCCGTGCGACTCTCCCCCCCTAAACATATTGTCGCTCCCTAAAAAAAACACCCTCGAAATCGCGCGACTTAACGCCGTCGGGAAAATGATTACTCGGGCACAAAGTGTCCTCCCAATAGGAAACCCTTGCCAATCGTGATTTTCCGCGGGGCCTAAAGAATACAACAATTCTCCCTCGAGTACAGTAATCGCACACAGCCAGACACGGTAATTACCGTAGGGAACACGGGTTTTACCAAGCAACTTCTTTCTCCTACCGAACGACAAGTATGTATACGACTCGTTCGAGGGGGTTTGTTTGTAACGACAAAGGATCTGGTGCGCTCGGCTCGGAAATTCGATAAATTTCAATTAGCCCAATAATCAATAGGAGAGTTCCTGGCCCTGAAACAAGAGCGGTGACCGTTTGAGCGAAGAGTGGATTCCTGGCGGTGCAGGACAGTGAATAATATAGGGCCGGAGAGGGAGGGGGAGAGCAGGAGGTCGAGAGAGAGAGAGAGAGAGAGAGAGAGTCGCTTGAGAGACGGCATTCATATGCCAGTGGCGAGCATAGCACCGCTGGCTCTGGTAACACTGCGGTATGCAGTTGATTATGGAAGCTATATGAAGGGGCTCGACGTGGCCTAGCATCTTGAGTACCTTATCCGTGTTGAGGCGGCTACCGCCCACCAGCCTCGAAAGCGTGCAGGCCGCCCTATACAGCGCGCAGTATAGTTAATCCGCATGGACGTTCTCCGGGGACCCTGAAGATTCATCTCAAGACGCTCGATATTGCTGAGCTACTCCAACCCGCTGAGATAAAGGGAGAATCCAGCCCTCCTTCCCGGTCCTGCTCCTGCTTTCGAGGATCCTTCTGTCGGCGTGCATTAACGTCGATACGCCCCTCGAATCCTTAATTCTTTTGTCAGGCTGACATTCTTTCGCATCCAGATATCGCACTTACCGATATCCAGCCTGAATTCTGGATAAAAAATAAAAATGCCCTCCAAACGGAGTGGAGCCAGGGTAGTTCTCCGATGGAAGATTTCAAGGCTTCCGGCGAGACGGACGGTGGCTCTCGGAAGAGAGAGACTTCAAGAGGTTAATGGCGGTAAGATGCGAGCGGCCGATTTCCTTGAGACAGCTGAACTTGGGGCTATCACACTTTCAGTACGATATGTTTCAAAGTAGACGGAGTTTTGATGGCTTAGGCTGGTAAGCTGCCGCGGCCCGGAGGGGGCAGCTGCCGTCTGCTCGGCTTCCCGCGGCGGCTCCCACATCCGGCCAGGTTCCCAGGATCTCTTTCACCTTTGTATCCCGCGAAGTTTGCACAGCCATCTAAACTGATCCGTCTGATGTGCGGGCGGATCGTTCGGCTAATTCGGGAGCGGGCCCGAGTATCACGGAGTCTTTAGCCGTGAGCGAGAGTTGCTCTCGCTCGGGGTCGACGCGCAGCCCTCAAGTGCCATAAGATTTATCCGTTAAAGCGGATTTATGGACCGGGGCCGCCGCTTCTCTATCCGGCGCAGCTAACCCGCTCGAATCATCGCGAACGTTCGCTAGTTCGGTATGAAGGCGTATCGAGCCGACAAGCGAAAAGCGTTCGCTCCCTCGGCCGCCTGATTGGGTGCATAGCTAGTGGTGGCCTCAGCTCGTTGGAAGCTCGAGAGGCTTAAAATCAAAGACGACTCCGCTCGCCGACTAATTACGCTAATTGGCATAATACTCCTAGCTGAGCCTACTGTGGTCAAAGACTCGATTCCCCGACGGCAAAGCACCAACCCAATGTCTGCGCTCGGGGGATCCATATAATGATTTCTGATGAAAGCCTCGAGGGATGCACCGGTCGGCCTCCTTTTCTCGCGTCAAACACTGCGCGACCAAGCGCATTATACCCCTCTATACGCGTCTCATTAATTTACTCTCTTCGCTGCTAACCGTTCCGGCGCGTCGAAGCGAGCGCGCGATAAGTGTTTTCGGCCGTTGGCGCTCGCGCCACGTGATAAAGGGACACTTTGCCAAGTTGAACGCGGGCCGAAGGGGCGTCCAAGCGGAAGATCCGCGTCATAGTCTGCCATTTCGTCGGTGGGAAAAGTCCGGCGGTCCGGCCGGAAGTTTCAAGTTTTCGAATGTGGGCCAGATAAGAGCTGCCGGTAGCAGGACCACCACCACACATTCGAACTCGCGCTCTCCGAGTGGCGCATCCGCTCAGTAGATCGATCTCTCTTCTGCCGGTTGACTGTTCTGCCGGGCGGACTTCCTCTCGGACTTCTTCCGAGTGTGTAGCCGGAGGAGATAGAGCGTGGAACGAGGGAGAGAGTGAGAGTGCGAGCCAGTAGAAGTTCCTCCATTAGCGATAACAATGAAAGATGGACACCGGATTTGGCCCCGATCATTCCTGACAAACACAGCCGCTCTCGGGCTGCGTCCCCGTCACGCGAAATTGCGTCCCTCGTCCTACTCTTATTCGCAGAAGCCGATCTTACTCTCTTCTGCGTGGCCTCTGAAATGGTATATTTACGAGGGGACACTTCGCCGCCGATATACCTCGCTGCCCTTATTACTGTCTCGTTAATGGCCCACGTATCCCTTGTGTTATGTCATTGCACAGCTGGATCATTACCCGATCTTGGAAGTGTGACGCCGTGTTGCGCGTCAATAATGGATGATTACGAAGAGCTACCGCAAAAGAATGCCCGACTAATACCCCGAGTTATACTAACGCGTCGAAAAATAACGGGCAAATGGATTGAGTGTCGGCGGTAGTGACCAGCAAGACCAAGGCACATCCATTAAAAGCTTTGCTAATGGATCGACCAGGAGCTACGCCACGTAAAATATAAGTCTGCCCCATCTCTGTCCTATTCGCAGTGGAGTACATCCACAATACATATTCAGCTCCATCTAGCCTCTATCGATCGGAGCGCCATGGGAAGGTTCAATTATCGATCGCCGATCCAGCAATTAGAAGTAGCGAGTACCCGAGCGGAGAGTTGAAATAAAAGCAGGCTCGCCACTTCCACAGTTCGTTTTCAGCGGATTGTTTGTCCGCCAGATTCATTCTCACCCTCCGATGCTGAGGGCCCGCGTCGGCCGCACGAATTGTACGTCGCAAAACGGAATTTCCGGCAAGGAAATCGGACTAGAAGGCGGAAAGGGTGAAGGAGTGGCGAGAGGCTGCTGGCGGCGGGAGCGCGGTGGAGATAGAAAGGGTCGGGTGGAATGGGAGTAGGAACAGAGGAACTTCATACATGATTTCCCCCGAGTCCCTGAAGTGAAGCATTTCTGGCAATGCGCGCGCGCTCGCTCGCTCGCTGGGCCGCGCAGCGGACCATCGGTCTGCCGCGCGGTATCTCGCTGACAAAGTTGCCCAATCATGCGTGCATTATGAGATTCTCAGACAAAAGGGAGGCGGGAGCCGCTCGGGGGGTGGAGGTATCGCATAGTCCAAGTAACTCGCTATAACGAGGACTAGACACAGGTGGGAGGGGGAAGAAGGCGAACTTGGAATTCAGCTGCTTCTTTGCCCTCGTCTTGGATACGTAATCGCGCGATCCGGCAACCCTTCGAAATGCATTCGCCCGTCTTACCTGGGATACCTGTGAATGAAACTCAATCTAAAAGCCACGCTCACTAGCCATCGGCTTCCTAGTATACACAGATCCGCGTATAATTCGAGAACTTTTGTAATCAAACCTGAAATGATGCCCCCGGCTACATAGCATGAGTTATTCCAATGTAAATTCGAGCCACCGCTCACCCCAAACCTCGTATGCTATCAGTATATATGTATGTGGTGGCTAGCGATTGCAAAGAAGAGTTGCGCCGACGTCTCCGAGGGTTTCAGGGAAACGACGAACAATTGTTGCTCCGCGAGTTTACTCTGGCGTGGATCGTCAATCATGACGCTCGCTCGCTGTACTAAAAGGACGGGAAAGTAGACAAGTGCGAGACTGGAGTAGACGTAGAGGCGGATGGTAGGCTGGAGCGCGTTTACGGGACAGGGTTTCCTCTAGGCAGGCTGGCATGTCGGTAAACGGGCAGGGCGAAGCGATTAGATGTTCGATCTGTATCAATATTTACTCCGCTTCGGTGCGGCGCGTCTTGCGAAATGGAAGCCAGACTTCCTTCATCCCGGCGTGTTTGCCCGTGCCGTGCGCCAGATACGCCGGATTCCCCGGGGAGGACGTGCCGCTAGTCCTACGGACAGGCTTACCCTTCGAGCTACAAACCATACACACCGGCTCCACTGCTCCCCATTCGCTCTAGCGGAGGGCTTCTTTGCCCGCTTTGCCGTGGTGCTCGTGAGGAGACCGCTTTCGGCTTCGGCTTCGGCTTCGTGTTTCACCTCCCGCGCACGCCGAGGCCCCGTTACTTCTTCCGGCAGGATCGATCCGCAACCATAATAAGAAGAGTAAACGAGAGCCGAATATTCTATGCAAGATCAAGCAGCGCGCTGCATCCCACCCGGCCATCGCCGTGCCGTCTCGCCCGCTCCTTCAGACTACGGCGATTCTCGCCGGCATCCGAGACGGATGCCAGGTTCGCATCGCGGCGGATCCTCCGTGTCAAGTAACAACCGCTCGATCGATCTCGCCCGCGACGTTTACTTACCTTGTGTAAGGAATAAGGATGGAGTCCCCGCGTCGCGCGCGAGAGCGCCGCCTACAGGAGGAAGGGGAACCAGTTAACCAACGAGTTCCTCGCTAAGCACGCGTTATAATTAGCAGGGAATCTTGCGTTAATGCAGCATGCCCGAGTGTGCCGGGTATAGCCCGTAGCACACCGGCTCCATTACCCAGATCAGGTTTTCGGATTATGACCTCGGCCGGGCTTGCCAGTACGGCAGCTTGAAACGAGCGTATCGTCGCTTCCCCGCGAATTTGATGCTTCATCTGCCACGTCCTCGTTAGGTATGCTCGAGCAGCGCCCGATGAAGTGTGATACGGGCATGCATCCACCGCCCCCCTCGCACATACGCTGAACCCCATGGAAACCTCTGTGTTGACGGCGGTAAGAAGCGAGCGGTTTACGCCGATTACTCCGAATCGGAGGGAATAGTCTTCCGGGTGAGTCTCGCGGTAAAGTTCATTGGTTTCGCAGGAGTTGGCTTGTTTTGGATCCGGAGGCGAAAGCCGACGGTGTTATTTTACGTAAGATTGTTCGGCTTCCGACGCGCCTTGTCGTCGTCGCTAACGGCGTCCCATTAATCAAGTCGCGCGGCTGACCATGCCGCGACCTGTTCTACTTGCACTCTATTCAGCTCGTCACTGTACCCTGTCTCTCTTCCAGATTTCCTCCTTTTATCGTGTCATCTACTCTTCCATTAATCATAGATTTCACAAGCAAAGGGGTGGGGAGGAGTTGTGCTAAACAATTAAGAATCTACGTTAGAGTAAAACGTAGGTGAAACCAGTGATCATTAAAATGGAAAGTAGGGTGAGAAAAAAATTACTCGTGTACAGGGTGAGTCAGTTGCCTTTTAATCAGTCCCTTCACATTCGACTTCCAATTATGTCCATTATTGGTACAATTGGAAATTAGAAATAAATGTCAGTGCGAGGAAGAGACTCGGTGAAGACTCCTTTACATTAAAATTACCGAACAGCGTTTTATTATTACATTTTGAAAGGCCTATATCCATCATTAGACAATTGAAAAGCAAGTGAGTCACCCTGTACGTGCGAGTGGGTAGTCTTGGAAAGGAATCCCGGGGAAATCGCATTGAAGCCCGCAGACGCACCGAGGGTTCCGTAGTAGCCAGGGGATAGAGAGGGTAGGCGTGCTGCATGCCGGACAATTTTTCAATGGCTCCGACTGAGCTTGAATTCTCGTTAATTTCTACTTTCTCTCGCCATCCGCCATGGCCAGCAGCCCCTGCATTGTGCGCTCGGCTTGGGTGCCGAGATCGCCCTCTAGAATGATAACAGAGAAAGTGCAGTGAACCGCGCGGCAAGTATACCTACCTACGCGGTAGCTAGGTGGCTCAGCCTAACAACCGAAGCAGCGCCAGGAGAGCCTGTCGATAGCAACACTCTCTCCAATAAAGCGGATCCCTTCGACACGCCTGGACGCGAGAAACATCCCCCACGCCACGGCTTCCCACCCTTTTCTCTCTCACCGTTATTCCGCTTTTTCCCATTCTCTGTCTCTATATCTGCAGCCGCGCTCTCACGCAATTTTTCTGCCGGCCAGAGAAAGCGGTGACAAGAAATGGACGTGCCTCGCCGAGCAATTCGTCGACTTTCCAGCGCGCGCGGTCGCTACTGCGGCGGATTTGCCGGCCGAGAAAAAGCGAGTTCATTTGACTACCCCGATTTCGTCGTCATTTACTGCACTAGTTGAAGTCGCCGAGAGGATGAATAGCGTTTTTCTTGAAAAGCTAGCAACTGTGTTGGATGCACTCCTTTATAATTAACAAATATTTCGACTGTAACCTATTATTCGAGGGCAGCGTGTGTATTAGCGAGCGAGGTAATTGCATAGTGGTCATAGATTACTCGCCGGCGAGTTGCATGACTGGTAGTGTATATCTCCAGTGCACTTGGAATACAGAGAACATCTTCCTACGTGAGAAGTAGGAAACAGGCAATGTTATCGGATTCCACGGATGCCCCGTACGCAGAGGCATTGATTGCTGCTGCTGACCGCACAATCGTTCCACCCACTCCAACTGCTCTCCTCTCGGCTGTCCTTCTCCCCGGTACAACCCTTGTGCGGCCTGTCAGCGATCGACAGATCTCCGTGTCGAGGCCAGACCTCGCAACGCATACTTTTGTTGCTCGCCTCCATTTCCCTCGGCAGAGAACTTCCGAGGTCGAAGCTTTTTTTTGGTAACATCACGCAGCGAGACTTTTGAGCTCTCGAGTCTTGTCACAGAGCGCGCGATTCGGCTGGAATTAAAAGCGGCTCTCCGAGAGCTAACAACGTTTAACGAAAATGTAATGATTAAAATGGCTCGGCGTTCGTACGAGAGGTTCGCCCTCGTAGCGGGGGCCGCTCGATAGAATTATCTTCTTTGAAGTTCAACCGAGCATCAGCATATTCATGCGAGTTTTTACTTCGCCTGTGTGTGGAGAGGGCGAGGGTGGGGCGGCGGGCTTTCGGCCTCGGACCGAAAGTATTTTAAATATGTCCATTATTCTCCCATTATATCCTCGAATCTCATTGCGCGCACACGTATAGCAGATACAAAATTCATCCCACCGGAGCTCGGGATCACGTCCACTCTCCGCGGTGCTACGCCACCGCTTCCCACACGTGTTCCAGAGAGGCGAAAGAAAAAATTATATATGCCAAAAGCTGCGTAGTTAAGCGCACCTGCTGCTTGCCCGTCGAGAGTTACGTCATTCAATTCCTTCAGCTTGCCGGGAATGAAAGCCAAGCGCGCGCGCGCGCAAAATAAAGTGAGTCGAAGGAAATTGTGTTCCGTCGATGCGCATGGCGAGCAGGAGCCGAGTGTCACTGGTGGCGATTGCGGCCTAAACGAACTTCAGGATTTCGTTGTTGTCATTTAATGCCAAGAACTGTACACAAGGCGAAGCAACAGTATGGATTGGCAAGCACAAAAAAGCCCGTCGATATCCGGTAGGATGGTCCGCTTGAGGAAAAATCACGGCCAGCCGGATACAAAGCGTAAGCGGCGCGACAGAGCGCAGTAACCAATATTCGAGCTTTCGGCACTGCAGGATTTAAGCTGCCGAGACGTGACAGGGCCGAGCGAGCAAGCGGAGGGCGCACCGGTGTTCGCGTATGGAAATTTATGAGACTATTTCGCATGTAAGCACTAACCAGGTGTGGCTACACATAAATTTAGCATCCTCGCGCGTATATTTCCGACCCTTCGCCCTCTACTTCGCCGTTTTGCTGGCTGCGGGTGTGGGCCAACTTGCCAGAAGTTACCTGGCTAGTATCTCACTCTCCCCTTCGGCCGGCGGGCCCTTCCTGCCCTCTCGCTCACTTGTAGCGCCCCCTCCTCCTCCTCCTCCTCCCTTATACCTACACCTGTACGTACACGCCCACGCAACACAGTTAACCCTCTCCCTTATTCTTCCCTCGCGCGCGATCGTATCCCTAAATCACCTGGGAGCAGCGCGGGCGGCAGGGGGCGTCTTTCTAATTGCTCGGCGCTACGTTTAAATTACTTAGAGCGGCCGGGCTCGCGCGCGCGGCGCTCAAATTAGTTTCAGATAGGCGAAAAGAATGACGCGCGCTCTCGGGCGCGTTTGGCCGGGGGTTGAAGAACGCGGAAGAATCTCCCCGGGAATGCTAATTTCACTGGGCTTCTCTCATCCTCATCCTACAATCGTATCCTCCCTTAGAAGGATCGACGATCGAGCTCTCCTCCCTGTGGGGAACCCTCTGCTCCCAAGGATTCTCGCTCGGACGATTCTTTAATCGCCCGTAATTGCTCGATGCGTTTGATTCCGCATTACACGGGCGAGCGAGGTCAGCCCCGAGAGCGGCCATTCTGCCTCTCGGTTTTTGAGGATGCTATCGCTCAGGGGGAGCGAGAGAGAGAAAAGGGGGAGGGTAATGTGGAGGCGCGCGTGTTGGAGCTAGCGAGGGAGGAACTCGCGCTTTGAACTTTCTTAATTAACGGGGATACGTGGCTTTAATAACAGCGATGGACCGTACTTCTATTCGATTGCCATGCGAGCCAGACGTGTTACGACAAAGGGACAATTACCGGGGCGCAACTTAAGCTTAGGCATATCGGGCAATCTCACGTGGAATCAGCCGCAGGCGTCTCCAGACGTCCTCGTCTAAGGACGGCGGACGCGGGCACGGACCACACGCGGACAGAGGGACAGAGTGAGAGGCAGACCGCATTGGCGTCGAGGGGGCTGAGAGAAAGCGCGAGAGGAAAAGAGAGGGAGAGAGAGGGCCAGTGCCTGGAAACGCATGAGTGCGACCAATCACGTTCGCAATTAAAGGCAAAGCTGTAGCCGCGAGGGAAACTCACGGAGGACGCGGGAGGAAATGTATCCCTCGTACGCGGCACACTCGCCGGAACCCGTCGGCCTCCATCTGGTCCTCCTCGAACTGCGCGGCTCCCTCCGCCCTGCCCGCCAACGCGGACACACACTCTCTCCCTCTCGCTCTCCCGCCCCGAGAGCGTCCTTTTAAATACGTGACCTGTAAATAATTGCATGAAGGGACAAAGCACGTGCGCAACTGGACCTCGAGTGTTGCACGGGCCGTGAGTGAAACGCGCGCGCACTCCTCGACGTACCTGTGTGAGAGCGAGCGGCCAGATCACGTGTGCACGGCCAGGTATACACGCGCGCGCTCGCACCTACACGGTTTTTCTCTTTCTCTCTTTCCATCGGTTTTTCTCTACCAATCCCCTCGACCTTCCGGCACCCTTGCTTTTTCCAGGCCCCTGTGTCTTTTCAGTGTGCGGCACCACCGCCTAACCACCGTGCTCTTCCACCTTCACTGTCGACTTCCTCCCCTCTACTCAGCGTGATTAGAGATCCGAGAGAAGATGTCGGTACACGTAGCGTTTGTCGTTTCCTCTCGATCGATCCTCCCATCAGCGCAAGTGTATTACTTGCCCCTTTTGCTCGTGCGTAGATTGATATCAAGCCATTGACTGCGTCGGGTTGAGAGACACCGTTCCGCCAATCACTTGGTCAGATTTGTGTGCGCCTTAAGCAGTTACCGGGTCTTTCATCGTGACTGTGCGGCGTGTAGAGTCCAGTTCGCTGTGGGGCATTGTTAGTGCGCCGATAATGATGGAGGAGCGCGGCGGAAAGCGCGCGAGGACAGCGGACTGCCTTCCACATAGTAATACAGAGTGCGCGAGCAGCCGGGTGCAATCAGTCCTTTGTAATCGAATTCTGTGCCCCCGGATTTACCGCTATTATTTTTTAATTACATTTCGACGATCGCATTTGCAATTTCCCCGGCGATCTCCTCGCACGCCCTGTTACCAGGGGAGGCGCGGGCTATGGTTTTAATTTTCATAAAATTCGATAGCCCCGCATTTTGCGCCCAACGCGTCACTTTCATGGCCGCTGCGAATAATATCTGCTCACCCGCCGATCTCCCATCTCTCTCTCGCTCGCTCGTTTGTTTCGGCGGGTGTGCTCTCGCGCTCGCGGGGTACACGGCGGCGGCCACGGAACACATGGGGATGGCGAACCGCAACCTGGTTGCCAGACCCATTGTACAATACCGGAAATCAAACCCGGCCATTTCTCGCGGTCAACTATGATGACCCCATGCATTCTACCGATTGACCGGAACCCAGGCCGCATTATCGTACCGCGAAATTTCATTGCGAAGACCGCGCACACGCGACATACTTCTGCGGATACGTTATTAGAGGTTTACGGGGCCAGCCGCGGGTGTTCGGTGGAACAAGTTCATGAGTGATAATTTTTTATGTGGAATCGCCTCATTCACAGAACATGTTCCGATTTTAGTTATTATTGTTTTGTAGTATGACCGTACAGAGGTACATATAATTATTTATTTCTTTTGTAATTTTCAATAATAAAATTTTTAAGTATGATACGTATTCAACAGCCTTATACAGTATTGTCGTTCGATAAACAGTTTTACTTCTTAAAACCTTTTTTATCAAATCCTTTCTCCAGTCTAGAGTAAAATGTTACGATAACCTCTAATTTGTTATAATTCAAACTCCATGTTTGAAATTACGTATAAATAAATATTTCTCAACATTTACATCCACACATATCCCTCGCTGCGTGCGCGACACGTGGGTTGTTTGAAGTGAGTTTCATCTCGCGGAATCAGTTTTAAAAGATCCCCGAATCAGTCTATCGCCCACAACATAAGGTGACAGCTTGCCATTTGAACACTTTTATATCCCGCAGAGAGAAACTTGTCGATATGGAGTCGGGGGATCAGTAATACCGGCGGACTAGAGTATCCTCGATAGAAATGAGGGCGCAGAGAATAGCAGAGGAATGCATGTCGGCCGTGGTAGGAGAGTTTTTTGCGTGAATTCGAATTGGAGTTCCCAGGATCGGGCTGCTCTTCTAGGTCGGCAGCTGCGCTACTCCCCTGCAGCTTTCTTCTTCTCTCAGCCTCTGTTTTCTTCTTGGCTCATCTCAAGCTTCTTCCTCCACTCTTTACCCAGACCTTTCTTCCCTTCTCCTTCCAGTCTGGAATTCACTCCTCGACGACGCCGGTAATACGAAAACCAATTCTTGACAGACATCTCGGCGAGAGGCAGCGGCCCCTCAGTCCCCTGGATCCAGCGGGAGCATCAAAATGCGTGTCTCTCGCGCAGTCTGCGTCTCTCTACGCAAGGCCGCCGACAGAAGCGCGCGATGTAACGAGGTGGTTTCCGCGAAATTTCGCCGTGAATGCCCGCATGCACTCGGCTCGGAATGTATTTTATTTAGCGGAGCCGGCGCGGCGTTCCTTCGCCCCGTTCGCACACGAGCCGCGCGAAATAAAGAGGAAAAGAAGGACGAAGAAAGGTGGCTGGGCGTAGGAGCACGCGCGCGCGAGAGAGAGAGAAGGAGGGTGGGAGAACGGAAGGATAGGGAGGTGAGCATCTCCCGCGGGAGACGCGGGCCGTCTCATTAGGCGCGATTCAGTGTGCCACACTCCGGCGGATCCCTGCCTTTCCAGATTGTTCCATTTTCCTTCATACATATTTAAATTATTGAAATTGCCGCATTACCATATTCCATTGATTTATCGATGCCTCTTCTCGGCTCCCCCGCACATCGAGGCCCGAGCAGCCCCGCTCCTTCGCCACTCTTTCTTACAGTATCACACCCTTCCCTTTGACTTGTCTCTCTTTATTCCCGGCCGATATCTCGGGGAAATCTCGGCGGCACACACTGCCTGGGGCCGTAGTCGCGCACCGGGAATCTCGAACTCGCGATTAACTCTGAAGGCACCCGCGGTGTTCTACTAATGAGAGGGCAGTGGGGACCCGGCGCGCGATATGTAGGCCACGAAAAGGCGAGGCGGTTTTACGAGTGCGGCGGAGAAACAGCTAAAAAGATGGGTAAACGAAGTGCCGTGTCGGGAGTCATGCCACCGGATATTCCCGGGGGAGTTTAACGACGCGAGACCGCTGACTTCTAATGACCTGGGTAACCGGAACGGCGCTGCAAGGCGATCATACAGTAGTTTACAACTTTACAACCTATAAAGCCGTGCCCGCCAAGGTGTTGGGTTCAGTCCACCTCCACCTCCACCTCCACCCCCCGGCTCTCCAAGCGAGCAAGCACGCAGAGCACAACGCTCGCGCGGTGCCTCGAGCTTGAAAGCTACACCCTTCAAATAGAGGGTAACCGTTGGGTGCGAGCTGCGACAGCGGGAACAGACGACCAAACAGCTTTACACCTATTTTATGGAGTCCGATATTGCATTTGGTTTCGCGATAGGACACGCGACCACCGTCGGCCGCCGATCGACAGGACGCGGCGCCCGCGCGGGCGCCCGTTATGGCAGGAGCCCCTTTCTAAAGTGGCGGACCTTGAGGCTCGGTCACCCGTAGGACAAACCTTCGAACGGTGGTTAAGGGGAGTACGAACGAATAAACGGTTTATAGGTCCTGCGGCTTCGAATTTATGGCTAAGGAGCGCCCGTATAACATCGCGCCAGCGAGCGCGCAACCTATGAAAGCATAGAGAAGCCAGCGATCCCGCGGCTACTGCGCTACTAGCCAGCAATTTCGTACTGGGCGCGTAAAAAATTTTACAACCCTCCGCTAAGTTGATTCTTATTGGTGTGCCTGTCACGGAAGCAGCGCGCCGGGGGGTCAGTACTCTTCCAATTTAATCTCGCTCGGCAGACTCTTTTGTCTGCGGGGCTAAGCACACTCCACTCATCGAGATTCCCGTGACTCTTTACCAGAGCAAACCTGGCTTTCCCTTATACATGGGTGTGTGAGTGTGTGCGAGATAGACCAGGAATTATGTAAATTGCCTTAATCAGAAAGTGCAAGAAAGCCGCGCGCAGTTGGGACGACCTTTCTTGTATTACAAGAGGGAGCTCAGCTTCTCTTGTCTCTTTATGTCGGCTTTACATACTCATCCTCACGTTTTTATTGCGGTCGCATTACGTGGACCTTCCTGTGCACTCTGCCGGACACTTACGGCGCAGCGGTGACTGCTAAGAAGAGGAAGCTTGAAATTAATTCCTAGTAGAACGAACTTCCTAGCTTGCAAAGAGTGGTTGGTTGGATGCTGCTGGAGTGAGGAGTGTGGTAGAACATTATTGGCCGAGCTCGTATGTCAATCTGTCCTTTAGCGGGCAGAATTCGTACTGTGCACACGCAGGATCTAATATGTGGGCAGTTATAGAGCGAAGGAACGCTCGAGTGCGAATGCTTGATCCACAAGTAAATGAGTAGCTAGTTTAACTACGTATCGAGAGAGAGTGAGAGAGAGAGGGGGGGAGAGAGGTGGGGGGAGGCTCAGGTGTCCGGTTCTCTGTGTCGCCGGCAAGCCAATATAGACTTTACTGGCAATAAAGCCAATGACGGGACGCGTGTCCACTCGGATGCGTAAATCGTGCATTTCCCGTGGCAGGGAGACGCGTCCCTCGCAAGCCCGGCAGTCGATCGCTCTGACATCCGTCACGATTTCGCCGCGCGGCTGCTCGAAATTAACGGGCTCAAAGACACCATGCTCGCACGGCCAATTCTCCCGAAATTGTCCTCCCGCCGCCGCCTCCGCACCTACGTAACACTCTCGGCCACGTGTGTCGTGTCCTATCGTCCGCGGCCGCACCGGCAATTGATGGCAAAGTGGCGAAAATATTCGCCGCCGCTGCTCCCGCGGGGAAAATGGAGAAATGCGAGGCCGCCGGATCTGACACTCGAAATGAACCCTTCGCGCAAACCGAGAAACTTCCTCTTTTATATCCTCCGCCCTCTCGCCGCTTTTTGGACAACGCTAGCGCGCGACTCTCGCCCCAAACTTTTTTCATTTGACCCCGCACTTTCGGCGAGCAGCCCAACGTAAAAGCGGAGCGGAAGGAAAGTGGTAAAAAATTAAAGACACAACCTATTAAGTGGGAATGGACTTTAGCAGTTTTATTGGAGTAGAAGCGTGTGGCTGCAATGTAGAGTTTGCTTGGCGAAAGCGTTTGGGGAGTTGGACGGAAATGTTCTTGAACGTGACGTAGACGCGTTGCTACTGCTAATTAAGCTGGTAAGCAGTGTTACGAGGTAATAAGGGCGTTCGCCGGATGAAAGGAAATACCGGCGTGCCGAGCAGTCTCAGTTTCCGAGAACGTGTGTGCTGGCGCGCGCGCGTGCACATCGTCACGGCAACGGGGACCGCGAAATTTCGCCACAGCGTTACGGCTGCATGTGACCATTTACATGCGTATTACCTTCTTTTATGCAGGTGTTACCACCTTCCAGTAGGAGACACAGGTGCAGCTTACGAGCCACCGCGTTCTCCCATCAAGTTTCGGTAGTCTGGCGTGTCTCCCTTCCCTCTAAATAGACAGCATAGTGATTTCTTTCTCCGTGGTCGAGCACGTACCATCGCCGAATTTCTCCGGAGAGGAACGTGGCTCCCTCGAGATGGATTTATACGATCGTCCTCTCCCTTACTCTTTCCAGCTGCAAAACTTAACGAAATGATCAGCATGGACGCGCACAAGAAAATGAAATCCCGCGCTGACTTTTCTTCCGAGTCAAAGTCCTCTTTTGCTCTTATGGGAAGCATAGAGTTCTGTCCAAATTGATTTCAACCGACATACGCGAGAGGGCACGCGCTCAGGTTACTTTTTTGTCAAGCCATCGCGCAGAAGTTTCCGGGCTGGTTTGTAAATCGAATAATGAAACGTCAGTGGGTTCCCATGCGGAAGAGGGGTTCGGTGTTCGGCCGCGCTCCGAGCAGCGTTTTAGCCGATGAAATCGCGGTTTCGACGAACGCGAGAGCCACCTGGTTGCAGGTGTACTCCTCCCGCCTTCAATCGCGCTCGCCGTGTTTTTGCTGCTCTTCCCGGCAGTAATCCGGAAAAGCTAGTATTCGCACGCGCATATCCAGCGAAGTGCGGGCGCGCATTGCTTTTGGCGTACGATTTCCCGCTCGGATTGGCTTCGCCGCTCGAGATCGAGCATGAAACTCCGCCGTGATCATAGTCGGCCGAGGGATTACCGATGTGTAATTGATCGTTACCGTGCACTTCATATTGAATCAGCCGGCCTTTGACCGCTTAAATATACATTCGGTAAAACAATCTCGGCTCCCAGCCGATGGTGAATCCCCAATTAGAACTGAACCGAAGGCCAACTCTCCGAACGCCGGGCAAAGCTCTTCTCCATCTCGCGTGGAATCAATAGAGCACCCAGAGTAGGAGAAGAGCCCGCGTATGTATGTAAGTCCGTGGACTCGAGCTCCGCTAATAATTTCTGCCCTTTATAACTCTCCGCCGCGAAAGTGTAACTGGCACGGCCAGTTGCGGCATCACGCCGGACGCAGGATACAACCTCGCCGACAGAGAGGCAGCATACATTCACGGGGGGGTGGGCGAGAGTTTTTCGCGCGGACGACTCGAAAGCCAGTGCAAGCCCTAGGTGGCTCGGGGCAGCCAGACTGGCGAAGAAATGGCGTGAAAAAAGGCGCGCAACCGACGATACACCGGCGTCCGTAGGGCGGAGGGATGTGCTGGTGGTGCAGGGCGATATTTAGGGTGCGGCGATAACTCATACTGTCTGCCGTGTTCGGCCCGCAGGTAGAGGAGCCGGCTGACTTTTGTGCGGCCCTCCCGGCGCAGATGCGAGTTGGCCAGGATGCCGAGGCTTACGGAGGCTTTTGCCTCGCTCTAGCTATATGTCTCCTCTCGAATCACATGCGAGAGTCTGTGTCTGTAGTTCCCCTTGGCACACGTGCGCGCATCGAAGGAGTGTGGGCGCGTGAAGCGGGATAGAATTGTTCATCCATAAATTCGTGCTGCTTGGCGGAAACAGTTTTCGTTGTTCTTTCTCGCGCTGCCCTGCGATCCTCCCCTCCGACTACCACCATTGTTCGATCTCTCTCTCCCTCCCTCTCTTCCCCTCAGTATGCTCCCTTTTCCTTTTATTTTTATTTGCCAATGGAAGGTAAAGCTCTCGTGAAATACGGGCGCAGGGTCGCTCCCGCAAGCAGCTTGTCTCTCGATCGCTGTTTAGTTAATTGAATTCCCTGTCTCGAACGGCTCCCCATTGATACCGACGTATGCCACTGTCGCTTGGCATCGGGACCAGCATTGAATGACCTTCCCGATCGACATCGCTCTTCATATCGAAGTAAAAACGCTTTTTAAGCCGGAACGGTTTGTTGGAGCTTGTACGACATTTTTCAGTGTTTTATCAAACCGTAATCAAACGCGATCAGTTTTATTGAGACAAATTAATAGCAGCGCGTAAGAACACCAATTATGTTCACAACGTATATGATTTGGTACCAATCTGATCCAATTATTATTACTTGCTACCAACTCGTTGAACCTCTATTGTTCTCGCTCCATCATTAGCGATTCAAAGCCATCTCAATCACCCTCTACGCTCACACAGCACCCACCAGAGCGAACATCATTTTGCTCCTCATATTCCGTCCCGAAAACGAGATTCGAATTTTCGTAGGACGACCGATGGGCCCGCCAGGGGGAGGGGGAGTATTGGGATGGCGCCTTATACGGCTGCATTTACGCGATTCAATCTACCGGCGGACACTTTCGGCCCCGTCGTCCGTAGAAGATTACACGGGGCTTAGGTCGGTAATGATGTCCGCCTACGCACGCTCGAATCCGGATCAGGAGAAGGAATCCCATAGGGCGCGAGGCCAAGCGGAAGCCGGCCCTCTCGCAGAAAAGTATCCCTGGAGAGGAGAAGGTAGAGGCCGCCGCCGCCGCTGCTTTCGCCACGGCGCGGCGGTGACGCACCGGCCGGCAGGGTAGGGTGCCGATCGGGCAGATCGTTGGCTATCGGAATAGCAATAATAATCAATTGTCCATGTAAAAGCCTCGACAAGTTACATGATCGGGAAATAATCGAAATCAATTCAACGGACCGACCGCGCGTCCGGTGGCTCTCCGGGGTTCGTGCCGGCTGGCCGCGAGGGTCTCTCGATGCGAGAGAGGAGGAACGAGGGAAGCAAGCCCGGAATGGAGAACGACGACACAGTCAGTCGCACTCTCCCAGAGAGAGGACATTGGCGCACAGCGTGTCTCGTAAAATGCATCTGGCCGTACCGTCCACTAGCACCGATTGCTTTTATTGTGTTGCGTTGCCACCCTCGCGTCACCTCACCCCCGGCACTCTCGCGGCTTTGCCCCCCGCGCCCTCCGCCCACCCCCGCGCCACCACCGCTTTTCGCGAGAAAACAACAAAGAGGACAACTGATTTATGTCCCACCTACACTCGTTAAACTGATTCGATAGATTCTACTGCGCTTACGTCGATTTCTTCTCCCCCCCCCTCTCTCTCTTTCCCGCTTTCTCATTACGCTCATTGGCTTACTACGTTGTACGCTCCGGTGCTGTCCTTCGTCAAGCTTTCTCCCGTCGTTGCCTCTCATGGTTCCCTTTCCCTATTTTTTATTTATCGCTCCGTTTCTTCCTAACCTTCCGGGATATGTCGTTTTCTCTGGTTGCTGCTTAATCTTCGAGATTTATAGCGCAGCTTACCTCGTCCGATCACGTCTTACGTACAAGCGTTTGTACGACGACTGAAGGCGCTAGCTTTATTCAGGTGTGCACGATCGCAGTGTGACGCTGTGCTAACAGTCTCGCTTAAAAAGAAAGTAAAAAAGTGTAAAATGTTCATTGTCCACGTAGAAACTTTTGAAATATACATATATCGTTCCTTTGTGAATCTTGATTCTCTGATTCGTTGCAAGACTCCCCATTATTTGCACTTAGTGTGCCCATTGGACTTATCAGATACTTTCGAAGGGCTTGAAAGAATGAAATAGGGCGTCAGACATTAGTAGTATGGTATATGACCCTCAACAGCAAAAACTGAGACTAATGCTCGTCATCGTGTGGAAAGTGGGATCTTACTAATAGCTCTCGCGAGATACTTTAAGTAGATGTAGCCTGCCTATAAATCACGGCCATTGTGCTGGAATGTAAGAGGCCCACGCCCGTATAATTCGTGGGCACTTTAAATATTACTGAGAAAAGTTCATCCCCCATCGGCCGGTGTGAAGCGGCGCTCCGAGGATGGTGATTAAAACTGCGAAGGTTAAGCGCGCGGCTGTTAATAAAATGTTATGCGTAACGAGCTAACACTTTACGGCTGATAAATCAGGAGAATTTACACTGCCATTTAACGCATAAACGTGTGAAATAACTAATTGTTAATGAATAGCCAAGTCTTATATCGCGAGAGAACCAAGAACGAAATCAAACCATCTTTATTAGCAGGAGACCCAGCCAACACGCAATGGATCCCTTCGCTTTCGGTTCAATTGACAATTGGCCCCGGCGATTCCTCGGGCCGCGTGCAGAATCCTCAGCGGCGCCAGAAACCGCAGACTGCGAGGTATTCGAAAAGTTTCTGGGCAATTAGGATTACCATGACTCTATGCGCGGGGAGGTATAGGTGGCAGTTGAATGTGGGGCCATAAAGTACCGGAGGTTGGAAGAAGAGCAGGCGTTCGCAGGGGAAGCGAGAGCTCGCCGATAGAGCAGGGCGGCTCGAGAGGGGAGCGGGGCTGCAAGAGATTCGGAATGGACGACAGAGTGGGCGAGAGGGTAACTGTAGGGTTATAGGAGGTTGCGGCGGAGCACCATCGGCGATATACATTAGATACAGCAAGTTCTTACAACTACTGGCTCGCGTCTATAGCCGGGGGAGCGTGCGGCTGCACTAATATAAATTACCGGTTGCACAATAACACGCCGGCTCCCCGCGCTGGATTCGGATCCAGCCAATTTGCTTCTTCACTCGACCAACCTCCTTGACTTCGCGGCTCTCGTCTTCATCTAGATTCCTCTGCCGGGAGCGGGGATTATTTTTGTCGGCAACAACACTCGGCTCGTCGCGAAGTATCGATGTCGCGTTATTATAAACGGGGCTTCGCCCTGCTTTCACGTTCACTCGATATTAGCTCTGACCGCGGGATTATACTTTAATCCGGTATCGAGGGAAAAGAGATGCGCGCATCAATGCCGCTCCCGTGATTATTAAACTTCTTGTCAGGGCGGCCGCGGATTATTATTAAGCGGCCGGATTATAGAATGCAATTAAAGCGTCGTAAACACCGCAGGCACTGATTTATTACGAGTGGAGTCGTGTACCGTCCATTCACCGTGACGCCGACTCCTCTCATCGTCGAAAACGCTTCACTTCCTCGCCAATCGCTTAGATGTTTTCTCTTCTTCTTTTTTTCAATGTCAGTCGCAATTAAATCACATTTCCGGGTATAAATATTTTCGCATCCTCCGAATCGTGTGTACAAACCTTATGACGTGTGTCGAAATACTAACGAGGAGTATCACTCGCGCAAGGAAGCCGCAATTTATTCGAAAGAGGGTGATGCACTCACGCACTTTTGCCAACTTCTCACGGTGCATCGTCCCGCCAGGGAGGTAGGCGGCGTGGGGGAAATTTGCATTTTGAGGGGCTTCGTCATAAGCTGAATGTACCGCGAGCATACACGAAGTAGCGCTCGATGAAAATTCGTGACGCGATACATACCTGGCAATATATAACTCGTTGCTTGGAAGGAAACGAGGAGTGAGAGGGCAAATGAAGATAGCGCTGCTCGTTCTGAGCAGTGAAAAAGAAGAAAATTGCTTTTCTCATATAATCGAGTTTCCTGGCGCAAGCCTACTCGCATTATCGTTAAGGATTTATTGGCTTCTACCCGTCTATACCCGAACCTGTCAGCCGCCGCCGCGCCGTGCGAATTCGCCCGCCAGCAAACTCCCGCCCCGCGAATTCGGTGAGCCGTAGAAGAATGTATTGATCTAGCCTGACATGCCATTCGGACACGGCGCCCGTAAGTACACTGCTATCGATATCCCGCACTCGCCACCTCGCCAGGTGTATCTTGCCCGAGACTACTGTACCGATTTATTAACTTCCGAATATTGAACCCTTGATTGTACCGACGAACATTGGTCGATCGCGCATTAAAGCTTTCATTTCGATTATTATACTGTCAACATCCGATAGATCAGGTCACTTGGCATTCCTTCGATTTTTGTCGAATCCTGATGTAAGTTGAAGCGCAGAAAGTAAATTCCGGCCCACACTCTATAAAAGTCAGTTGTGTAGATGCCGGGAAATTAGGAAGTATGGGAAATGGCCCCGTTCTCTTCTCCGGCGGGTTACAAGTTCCCGGGGAATGTGTAAGCATCATTTTTCCTAATGGAACATTCCACTAGGGCGCGAAAGTTCGGCCGTGAAAAATGAAAGGGGCAGGCCGCCGCGGAGGAGGGCATTCGTTCTCGATCTCTGGCACGGAAAGGTGGTACGTAAGATAGGTGGCGCTGGGAGTGCTATTGCTCGCCAGGTGCACTTGCGGATGCAAGTGAAAGGAGCATTACGTTGCGTGATTGCCGCTTTATTACACAAAGGGCCCCGGCCCCGCTCACGCCAAGACTTACACCCATTAACGTCCCTTTATCACCGGGTATTACATTGGGGCGAAATGAAAAGCTCCAACGCCAAGGCTCCATTCAGAGTGCGCCAGATAGACAGAGAGAAATACAAGGGGTGGAAGGGGAGTGGTCGTCTTTCGTAAACAATTTAGACCATTATCTCGAATACCCCGGCGACATTTAGTGGTAATTATTTTCCTTATGTGTGAGGGTAATTGGTGAAGCTGCGAGAAGTTCATTTGTCCGTTATTCCGTTTAACCAAGAGATTGAATTGAAAAAACTTGGACTTCTTCTAGTTGGAGTTGGAGTGATCATCCTCTATTTAGCAAGTCAAATAGTCGAAGGAACATACTGTCCACAAGTGCTGCGATCTATGGTATCCCAGGCTCTGTGACAGTTTCCCCCAGCGGATGAATGGATTGGCCGGGATCCCTTTAAAATGCTAAGCGTCTCGCCTCGAGGATTGCCGATGCCTCGATACTGGCTGAAGAGGGTGCTGGAAATTAGTTATCAGACTTGTCGGATATTGCTGCATTCTCCTCAGCATCCTCCTTCCCCTTTCGATCGCTTCATATCTCCACGGACTCGTCGGGCCGAATAATGCAGAATTTCATTTCGCTTACCTTGAGGGCAATCAACAGGAAGGTCGTTTATTACACCGCGCCTCTTCGTTGCATAGCAATCGAACGGCATCGTTTCAACACGCTTTCCCGATATTTTCTTCATATTTAACATCTTCCGCCTTTAATTTACCGCGAGGACCGAACTTCATTAAAAACGGTCAAATCAATCGGGAAATTTAACAAATCGATTTGCGTGCTCGAGATACAAACTGACGGGCAGCATCGTCAATCGACATTCAACTTGGCCGAACTCGGAGCGAGGAATAAGAATGCGACGCGACGTGGCAGCCGTGGCAGGATGATTCCCTGAGGATAAACCTTGCATAAAAGTGATTTCCGTGTGCGAGAGCGGGCGGAGGCAATCAGGATGAGTCGCGGATGAATGTCGCTTGATTCTTAGATGACACGAAAATTTGAATAAAAGGCCGAGGGACGGCAGAAGGAGGAAGAGGAGGCGCGCGGCAGGATTATAAAAGTGGAGAAATAAAAAGGGGCGCTCGAGGGGGCCGAGGGGGGTTGGTATCACGGGGGCCGAAGGAAAGCGGAGGCAGATTCCAGGCAGCGGGACACATGACTCGCTGGAGAAGGGACGTGTCGCGAGTGACAGGTCATTTTCCGGAGCAGAGCACCCTCTCGTCGCGTGCGACCTCTCCTAGCACAGCCGGTAACGCACCCTCTTCTCCTGCGAGCCCTTCCTCCAAGGACCAACCCAGACCATGGCCGATCCTAAACTCTCCTCGAGCCAACGACGGGCCAATTCCCCAAATCTTGCCCGCCACCGAATTCCAGCCGACGATAACACGAGCGCCTACGCCAATATCTAATTTGATATCGACGAGTATACGTGCCGAGCTAGCCGAGCTCTTCCCTTCTGAGTGTCTTCCTGAGAGCGCGCTAGTCGGGCGAGTTCTCGTCGGCTGCCACTGCCAAGATACTCATCCTCTGATGAGAATGCTTTATCCGCCGCCTGGAGGGACTTTATTCTATCGGGCCGTTGATCGCACTCGTGGGACATCCTCTTCGCCGAACCCGCCGAACCCAACTCTCCTCTTATTCTCCGATCGGCTCTTCCATTCTCCAGGCTGACGGTGCAAGGCCTACATTCAATATTTACTATGAGAAGAAATAAAGAAGAATTGTTCATATCTTCTGGAAGATCTGAAAGATTCACTCAATTCTTGGCGCATTGGATTTAGGAAAATAATCGATGAAATACATAAATCATAAATAAATCCTGGGAGGTGTAACTTTTGCATAAACCAAGCTGAAAGTTCGGTATCCATCAGAAACCATACTATACCCAGTCTCCTGATTTCCGCCAATTCCGCTAATGCATTCATGAATCAAACACAAAAACACAAAAACTTGACCTTTTCCGAAGACGTAAAAAATACATCCTTTGCTTTAAAGAAGCTCGTCAGTTGGCGACTTTGTAATTATGGAAAATCTGAAATCATGGAGGATGAACGGTGTTATCCTGAGGTTGCGTCGACATTCATCAAAAGTGGATAAGCCTCCGACTATCAGAAGCGGTTGGTTAGTGGTGGTGGCTTCCACTGGAGCACTCATCGACTCGACCTCCACTATCATGAATATTTTCTCGAGGAGGGTCTATTTATTTCATAATTTTGACGTCCTCCCCCGGCCAAAGAAGCGGCCGAGCAGGTCGGAAGTATTAGGGAAGAGCGCGGCTATTAATCATCGTCTACCGCGCAACTTACTTGCACCAGCCTCCCGTGCCAGAGAGGGGGAGAGAGAGTATGGTGTGTATGGGTCAGGCTATAGTGCACGGGTAGTAAAAATCCATTAAGGCTGAACTTTATCGTTGTACATACTTGTGTGATGCTCGTCTTTTGATTGGGAGGGTTCTCGTCGGTCAACGACACACGCCAGAGAATATCTCTTTGTCCGTCTCGGCATTGCATAAATTCCCAATTTCACGCTGCCCGCTATTCTTTCACCCGCTCTCCATGTGTCCATGTATACATTAATGAGAGCTGCCAATTTCACGAAGGTTGCCCGGGTAATTACGGCGCGAATCGTTGTAAATAATAAACAATCGACATTCTCGCCCCGGCCTCCTCGCGCTGAAAACGCGATCGTTTTGAGCGAGGTGCCGCCTCTCTACCCACATCGCCGCCGCCCGGGCTGTTTTATATGAATTTTAATAAGGCTTTTTTAATTAGCTTCGATAATGAGCAGTGTAACGAGTGTGGCCGGTACACGCACGCTCCCAATTTCCCCGTCCATTCTTGTCCCGGAAAAATAATCGAACAGCACTGGCAATGCCCAGATTGGCCGTTTTTGGGCGTGGAATGCGCCCAAATCGGAAGCTTGGGTGAATAACTAGACTCGTATCAATGCTTGGATAACCGGGTGCGCAGGCAGCTTGGTGTACCCGGTGGTAGCAGAGCAGTCCGTCAAGCTGGAGGCTAAGGAGTCCGCGAGAGCGAGGGTCGCCAGAGAGACAATGGTAGGAGAAATGGCATGCCCTTTACGAATGCGCTGCATGAATAACATACATTTATGCAGTGTTTCGACGCAATATGTAAGGAGTCCCCGGCTCCTTATCCGCCCGCTATGGAGAAAGCGGGGAGAAAGCGCGTGGCAGTTCCTCCATATTTTAGGGGAGAGCCGACAAAGTGCTCGACCTACGGCCCACTTCCTCTCTCCAGCAGCCTCGGCCCCATGCATTTATGCAATGACGGGATAATTTCGCGCCTACGTCCATGCGACATCGCGCTCGATTTCCCTGCCTGGTCCCCGCTACGGATCCCATGGTCAGACGGGGATACACATATTGGAAGCCACCCTTCGCCAAACCCTGAATTGTATATACGACGCATGGCTTTGTCACAAAATGGCGCAGTGATTTATTTAATTTATTCTTCGGACTTTGTGGTAATTATGATGAAGAAACTAAGACGGTCATAATTCCCCGTTTCCCCGAGTGCGAAGCAGAGTGGTGAGTTACAGGGTTTTCAGTGGTAAAGGAAGTTGGTATAGGGGAAGTGGTAGGTGCAAAGATTTCGGAATTATCACTTGGACGCGCACTGTTTCGAAGTACTTAAGTTATGCGCGGCTGCTCTTGCGGTCTGAGAGCACCCGCACCCGTTCGCCCCGGAGAGTTTGCGTTTGCCACAGTGCTGGTTTACCCAACAATATAAAGCCGTAATGACCACGTGGCCGGTGGCAGCGCGATGCGTACATACACAGTTTGCCAGGCGCGGAGCACGCGAGTCCTGTGCCCCCCTTGGAGTAATCACCATTACCGTCGGCCAATTCATATTTCATTAAAAGGCTAATTCTCTTTATTATGCACTTGAGTGCGTGCCGCGAGCACCGGCAGTCCGTTCCCGTTAATTAATGCTGTTTACAAATGAATATTTAATCGGCGCGTTTAATTAGCGTTAACCCTACAAACCGGCCGGAATCCCGATGTATGTCCATCCGCGCGCCAACACACACACACACACACACACACTCGCGCGCGCTAATAATTGTGGAGCAAATTGCTCGAAAACATTTATTACATGCGTCCGAATGTTTTCGAGCGAATTAGCCGCGGCTTCCGGGCGCATCGCTCGCGGAGAGAAACGGACGCGAGCGCGCGCGCAGATGGTTTTTCGCTCGATATGTATTGTCGAACCGCCGCCGGAAACTTGGAAATTTTCCCTGCTTCCGAAGCCCCCGGGGCTGCGAAAGAGCTGGATCGTGTTTGCCCAGGAAATCATGGCGCAAATCGGGATTATTCACCGCTCGGCCCGTCGAAAAGTGATTTTCAAACTTGCCACTTCTCGCTGATGCAACCAGCATATCCCGCAACAGTACTCGCAACACACTTGAGCTCATTTTCACTAGGTGAACCTTGTCCGGGTGACTATTTTCAGAAGGCAACCCCGAAACTTTGCATTTCATGTAAATGACTATTAAAAACATAGAACTATCAACAGTATTGTGCGCAAATGGAATTTTTAATTACAGCTTTCGAGTATGACTAGCTCTCGATATAGGGTCATTAGCGGGGTCGAAATGTTCGATGAATTAATGATAATTATATGATCGAGCGCATCGATGAAAAGAATAATTAGAGTCATAATTACTAGAACGATCGTGGGCAACTTAAAGCGAGTGGCCGGCCAGACTGCCATCCAGCGAGCGAGCGAGCCGGCATTTAAATTACATTCCGCTGAGCTCTTTTGGGAGATAGATTCGGCAGAGCAGGATACGATCGATGTAGAGGGAGAGGCAGCTGACGGGGCCGGGGTGGGCACTTTATTGCAAATATTCATTCCGAGCGGAGCGGCCGTGCTCCATGGTAAGCCAATTAACGGATGAATGATGAAACGCGAATGATATTTTGGCGATTACGGGCTCTGCGAGCGGAATTAAAAAATTCTCTGCTTTGCTCGGTGCACTATGTTTAATTGACACTACGCGTATACCTGGACGGGCTCGCGCGTGCACACACGCGCGGCCATGTATATCGGAAATATCTCTGATGGAGCGGGCCGGGTTTATTCTAGCGGAGAGGGGGATTGAGATAATATTGCGCCATATTCCGATCGACCTATACTGTGCAAATACTCTGCTTGCGCGGAGCACACAGGCCGATGTACACATGTCCAGCCACGCCGATTGTTTAATCTTCTCGAGCGCGAGCGAGCGCCCGTCAAATTTATTATCATCGATCAGTGCGTTCCTCTGAGTACCTACCACCTCCCCATAAACTCGTGTTCGGTTATTGCTCCAGTTCTTCTTTCCGGCCCTGTTATTATCGCCTTCCTATCCGTAATAATCTGCGAGCATAAAGCCCCGGGCTTTTTCCTGCGAGCAGACCCTAAGATGTCATTAGCATTCGGGCTAATTGGCCCAGCACACATTAGCGAGCTCCCCTCTAATAAACAGGGCCCCGGAAGAAAGGGTTGGCCGGGCAAAGGGAGTTTTCTCGGAATTGATGGGGCTCGGGATTCCTTGGTGTTCTCGATGCTAGAATTCGGCTCGAGAGTCACGGGGCAGCCAGGGGGCTAGGACGAGATCCTCTTACCGATAGTTACCGCGTAATCCACGCCTCGGAGTCTGTCTCAATCAGTGCGGCGTAGCCCATAATTCAATATATCGAACCCTCATCCCGATCAGCCGGCAGCCCTTCCATCTGCTCTCGTTTCGCCCGGGCCTGGCATTGCCCTCGCACCATCCGCGCTCTCGCTCTCCACTCGAGTCTCCAGTGCTGGTGGGTCAGCCCGAGAAAAAGAGAGGAGAGGACGAGAGAGCCAGCGTCGGCTAGATGTATCGAGGGTGGAGAAGGAAAGCTTGCTAGTAACACTCGGGCCACGCCGGGAGAGCGGAACGAGATTCCAGCTGGGTTTTGTCTCTCTATGATTCCATCCTGACGGAGGCCAGCTTCTCCGAGGGTGGACATCGAGGAGAAAGCTGATAGAGGACAGCCAGGAGGAAGGAGAGAGGGAGAATGAAAGAGAGTTAGCCTCCATCGGCGCTGCACCTCTTAGCCCGTAATTGAATAACGTGTCTCGAGGCACGACCCGGCTCCGGATACCGTAATATACTGGCCCGGGAGCTTTCGCCGGCACCTCAACGACTTCAATCTCTCCCGCCGCTTTTTACTCCGCCCTCGGCTACCTCCCTCACTCGCTCTCTCTCGGCTCCGGTTCCGCTCGCCCGAGAGCGAGCCGGATACAGAGCGATGAAAGATTGCTCGATGGATGGGGTTAAACCGTCTTTCGGCCAGATCGCCGCCGAAAGACGCTTTACCTCTCAGTCTTTCACTTCTGCTGCTGCGACGCATACTCTATATCGTCCGACTGTCTTGCAACCCTGGAAATCGAATGGCTTTCTATTTCAATGGAACGACCGCCATCTACACTGTATTTGTATTCACAAAATAACACTTTTTAAACAACTGTGACCGAGTTTGAAGAATTATAGCATTACGAAGCACTGAAAAGTAATAAATAATTGTTGATTTCTTCTACATTTTGATTTCCTTTGCAATACATTTATTGTCCAGGAACCAACAGGTTCAAACCACAGGTTTACTAATATTTTCCCGTAATTCATAATATAATGCAAGTTTTTGGAGTCGGCTCAAACAATTAAAATACTACAAATATCCGAAAGATCTTAAATTGCAATCATCTCCAAATTGCAGTAAATACTTGAAAGTATGTAACTCTTTTCTACTGAGCCACGGTCGTGATCTAGTTGCTCGATGGTGTCTTAAGCGATTTCTGGTGTCGAGATCTCTCCGCAGGGATGCTGGCTTTCCCTATTCGTAGACGGAACGTGACAGCCCTCTCAGCGGGCTGGCTCTCTCGGCTGCCGCGAGGGAAAAGTAAATAAATGGTGACGCAACTTGTCCGTGTGTATGCGTGTGCGAGGGTGTACGTGACAATGATTACGCGCTCCACTCTAATTGGCGTTTGCTAACGCGGCCGCAAAAGAAGGGGGCAAAGAGCGACCTGCCAATCGATATTCAGGCAAGCAGCAGTTCATTCCGCGTTCCCACGACATAAATAATGCCGGGGTGCGTGTCTTTGCATCTTATGAGGGCGCGCGCGCCGGCCTGTTTGCCACTGGCGCGGCGCGCCGGGAGACAGTGCACTTAATATATCGACCCTATTATAACATTATTACGCGTGAATACCGATGCACCCCGGTAACGGGGCTGCGTGTGTGTGTGCGTGCTCCCCTCGCCCGCCCATCCAGCCTGTTTGCATCATCGTAACGAGCGGAGCTACAGCGGCTCAACGGCCATCAGCACGTCATCGAGCTGCTGTCTGGTAATGCGATAATGCTCGATGTGCTACAAGAACCGGGCGCGTAATGCGTCCCGACAAAACCGTGAAACCAAATCCCTGCTTCACGCGTAACACGCACGTACTAGAGGGCTGAAATATCAAAGGTTGCTCCGACGAAACGCCGCTCTCCGTCACATTGTCGAGATTCTGCAACCACAGTGAACTTTGCCATCCCTGTGATATGTTCCTTCAGTAGAAAGTGGAGGATCATTCTGCGTCGAGTCGGAGAATTAACCTAGATTTCACAGGTTCATTAGTTGCTGGAATATCAATCATAATAAAAGAAAGAGAGTTTATCAGAGATTATTTACAATTCGATATTCCACATATGTATGTAGGAAGCTCATTCTGTGGTAGAAACACTCTACATGAATTATTATGTGTGTAAGCATCGGCTCTGGGTTTGGATGGTGTATTCAATGGTAGAATGGAGAGATAGCAATGGATTGCGGCGTATCGCGAAAGTATCGAGGCCGATAATAAACGGCACAACACGCCTGGCGCGCACACAGGACCGCTGGATATCGTTGCGTAACAACATAATGGGCAGATCGAGGGGTGGTGTTGCGGTTGCGTAATGCAGGCGCGCTATTTTCGTCCGGCGGCATTATACAGCCGCATCGGAATATGTATTAAGCGGGTGGGCATCTCGAGGAGGGTCCGAGCCTCCCCCGGCCCCCCGGTCGCTGTCAAAATATAGCTCGGCTCGGAAAACGCCGCCACCGCCGCCGCGTATTACATCGACGTATATTTAATTGTTTATCCGCGGGGCCAGTCCATATCCCTGTAATAACATCAGTCTCAATGGCCGGCGCGTACAGCCGGGTGAGTTGGCGCGTCCGCGCAAAATCATCGGAGCGCACGGTAATATTGAACTTTAGACAGGACACAGTCGATGAAATATCGGCCCTCAGGACACCTTGATGAAATGATAATTAGCAGGGGCAAAAGCAGCTTTCAACAGGTGATCGGCGCGCATCCGGCTCCACTCGACCAACAATTTACCGCGCTCTCTCTCTCTCTCAGTGTAATTGAAAAAATGACACACGCCCGTGCATCGCAATGCGTCCGCGCTCTCTGTTCATTCGGTATTTATTTCATTATATGCACTCTCGCGAAATACCTCGGAATTAATTTCCAGTCGCTCGTTACGCTGCTAATTTATTCCGAGGGCTGAGTCGACGTGGAGCGCGCGGGGCTGGCCGGGTGGCGCAAGGATGATTATGTTTTACATCGATTCCTGTGTTACCGGGATGTAGAACAGCGGGCATGCACTCGAGCATACATAAAATGCAAATGGACGCGCGCAACCTTAATGGCCACCTAACACGAATCACTTTTCGAGTACGCTTGAATCGTAAGATCCACGAGAATTTAATTGGCCGTTCGTTATTACACAATTCGATGAACAATCGACCGTCATATTCCTCGTACTTCTGTTGCATTCGTAACGCAAATTTGGAGATATCTATCGATGATGAAGTAAACACTGAATTATTCAATAGATTGGTACATTGATCAGAAACACCCATCAACGCTGCACAACTCCGAGTACATTGAGAAGCTTGGAGGTGCAAACTATAGTCTTTGATGCATCACTCGGCTGAGCATCGTTTTTTCGCTCGAGAGCCATTAGCTTCTCTGGGCCGAAGGACTCGGCCAAGTTAGGAAAAGCTATTGATCGGGAAATCGACCGGTCTCAAGCCGGGCATAAAAACTTAGGTAGTTCCCCTATATAAAGCTAAAGGCTTTCCGAAAGTGTCCCGGTGTCGTCACGTCCTCGGCATTCACGTCGTACAGTAAATTGCGTCATGTCCTCGCTATAGTAGTGGCTACGGCGGGCAGGTCGGCCATTTAAGCGTCCGGTTATGGAAGCCGTGAAAGCTAGTGTATGGGGCGATACGGCTTAAAGTGATCGACGAAAGGGAGAATGGGTTCGGCAGTTTATATTGATTTCGGCTGGGAAGGTCCGTCGCCATCCGCGGCGACCTTTCCCCAAGTATATTTAGCGGGAGGCATCGATTTCAAGAGAGAGCGGACACTTTTTAGGTCAAATTCATTGCGCCGCTCGGCGCGGACCCGCACGCCAAATTGCATTCCAGATTGATGTCATGAGCGCGCGTCCTATGGAGGGAGCCTGCATTTCTCGATCCTCTGAAATGCGCTTGCCAATATTTCTGCTAATAGTAGAAACGAAACTCAAAGCCGCGCGCGGCAACCGGAATATCCACATGCTCGCATTCCTAAAAGAGCCTCGGCTTATCCTGAAGCTTCAGATAATTCGAGAGGAACTACTTAAAGAATCCGCCTCCACTACGGCAGCGCGCGCTAGTAATTCCCAATAGGAATAGAGAGGATGAGAGCCGGCAAACTTTCGTTCATTGTTCTCCGAGGTGCTCGGTGGCATCGAAGCGTGGATATCGGGGGAATCGCAGGAGTATGTTTCCAAATTGAATCCGAGACACTTATACCTACATTCCGTGGGATTCGGGCTCTCAGGCTTACGCGAAAAATTCCCTATCCCCCGGAACGGCTTGGAATTCGAGGATGCCAGATCCCCGCAGAAGGCGAGTGCCGCGTGAGCGTGCGCTACCTAAGGTAGCAGCGTGAAACATGTGCCCTCCGAAGAGAGAGTGTGTGTTCGGTTCTGGAGGACTGCGAGCGAGAAATGCGAAGAGAGGGTAGCGGGAGAGCACTCGGTTCCTTAGGATATTCGGTCGGCGGTGAAACAATCTGGAAAAGGGCTTGGTGGAAGATGCTGCAGAGTATAAGAAGGACACGGGCTGGATGTTGCGGGGGGTGGATGGGGGTCGGGGGACGCATGGGACCAGGTATAGGAATCGGAAGCGAGGAAAGAAAGGGCGACGGAAAGTGTAGCCGAGAAACTTTATCCACTTTGCATGCTGATGGTCACAGATTCGGAAAGACAAAATGGCGTGCGCGTGGGTGCGAGAGGATGAACACCGTGGCCGGCGGGGGTGGAGGGGGGCTGCAGGGAACGGAGGGCGGGATGCTGCGGATCGCGATTCACCGGGAATCGATTCCCTTTGTGCCAGGGCGAGAGCTGGTAACCAGTACTAGCAGGAGCAGAAGCATCTCGTCGCCGCCGCCGCTGCTACTGCCGCAGCACAAGCACCACCACCACCACCAACACCAGCAGCGGCGGCGGCAGCTCTGCCTCCTCTCCAAACTTTGTAGCCAATTTACGAGCGACCAAGTCAGCGCCCTTCGATTTTACGCTAATCCGATGCCGATGTCGTGCCGTAGACGAAGCGAACCTTCCTTTAGCCGAGCGAGGGGTTTGCTGCGCCGCTTGGTTAAAGGGGATTTCATTTTCCGCGGTGCGCGCCAGTCCTTCTTCCCGCGACTGCTCTGTTTTAAGGTGCCTCGGCTCTTTTCCTTTCTCCCTGTGATCCTCTCAGTCCTCTTTGTCTTTGCGCTCTCCTTACGCTCTCGGCTAGCTCTGCCTTACGACGCCCTTCTCTTTCACTCCGGCTCCCTTGGCCCCTCGTAACTCAACCTTGACGAGGAACCGCACTCGTTCGGCAAGGTAATGGGGTTTATCGGAGAGAACCACCTCCGGCCGGGCCGGTGCGCCTTTCGGTCGGAGCGCGGCCGATCGAGTTACGGAATTAAGTTCAGCCGTACCGGAATAACAACCGAGCCTCCCCCTCCCCCCAGAGGAAGCGCGCTCACCTCGATGCCCGTTACTCTAGATTTGACGAGGCCTTTCCCTAAGACCTGCTTGAAACAGTCTTTCTACCAGCAGCCCGGGGAAGAGAGAGCTTTCCCGTTCTCGAGTCTCGACTGATCCGACGTCATTTGCGTCGGCTGCTGGGCGCACGATAAGAGTCATCAATGGGATCGACTTACTGACGTGCTGAACTGCGCCGGAGCCATTGCGATTTAGGATCTAATGCTACGTGGATTACCGAGCGATTGGCGCCAGTGTTGAAAGGGACTGGCGCGCGCGGGACTGTTATTGCCGGTGCCGCGAGGGCCCTTCGTCGGCACTAAATGGTAATTACACAGTCCGATCTCAAAGGGCGATAGTCTTACGAGTCATTGCGCAAAGCTCTCACTCGTCGGCTTAGGCTTAGAAAATGCCCCGAGAGTCCGGGGTGCCGCCAGCAGACACGGGGCGGGCGAGCGTGATCGATTACGTTTACGGTTACGAGCAGACGATCACGACTTTACAGCCTGAACAGCTGCAGCGCGAACCTCTGCCGCATGAGCTACAAAGCCAATCCTCTGGTTTCTTCCGGACCGGACTACCAATCGGCTGGGGCGAAAGTGGCTCGGGCGAAGATTGAAATTCGTGGTGCTCGTATAACTGCGCTGGAACGTCTTCCGTGAGGCAGATGACTACTTTCGGTCTACTAGTGATTGCGGTCGATGTAGGTTCTAATGTAGGGCGAAGTTGATCGCAAAAGACCTTAAGATTTCCTAAAAATACTAGAACCAAATAACAGAAATTGGACGAATTGGTAAGAAATATGAAGCCGAAAATGGTAATACAGGAGGAATGCGAAGATAAACGATGTTGAAACCGCCTATTGAGTTGGTGGCGACAATAGAGACTGTGACTGCTGGAAAAGGGTAATCGAATGTTCATGAAGAAGGTCCCAACTTATTTGTCATTCCAAAATAGAAAGTGTCCAAAGTCGAAGTCTCGATACACACAGCCCCAAACTTGGAACTTGGAACACAATCTGAGTGTTCGGGGGCCGACATTCTCGATTCGATGGCGAACAGAGGCGGAGCCGGCAGATGGTGAAAAATTGGAATTTCTCCGAGGAGAAAAGCCACGAATATTCGTCCGGGTAGTACGTAGACTCGGCTGTCATCCCGGTGATTGGATGTCCGTCAGTCATCAAGCGGCGGAATGCGCCGCTTTTGCGAGCGCACTCGGCTGACGTCTCGCCTTGTCCGTGTGTCGGCGTGTCCGTGTACTTCGAAGGGTTCATTAATTCTCGACGATGACGCGTCGTTCTCCCCCCCCCCCCGTCGCTCGCTCTTCCACTACTCTTTGCCGAGTCACCGTCGTCCCGCGCGCCCGTAATTACGTTATCATAATAGCCCGGGAATCACGAAATCTCGCCGGCGAGAGTTTCTCACGCACTTTATCACTGCCCCCCCTCCCATCCCTCGCGCTTTCGCCCCAATGAGGAACGTTCACGGTGGCACGCGCGCGCTTCCCACCCACCCACGGAGCCCACCAGCTAGATATTTTCGCCGGCAATCCTGTCCACATATTTCAACCCCCCCAGACAATGTGTGCGGGCGCTCGCGCGCGTGTGAGCGTGCAGCGGCCCATTATAGAGCGCGCAAATCTTAACTGCAGTTGTATCTTGTTCGCGGATGTGTAAATTTCCCGGGTGCGCGCACACCGAAGACACATTGCTCAGGTGCGAACGCGTACCCGAGGAATGAGATACGTTGGCGGCCGACAGTCTTGCCACAGTGGTGCGCAGACTGAGTGAAAGATTGGTTTGCGCCGAAATCAAAAGGGTTTAACGGCGGACATCCGAGGCGCTCTTTGTGGAGTGTCGGCGGGAGCGAGGGCCACCGGCAAGTGGAAGCGGGTGGGCAGGGACGCGAGGGTCGCGCCAAGTGTATGCCGGTGTGATTACGGTAGACTGCCGACACTTGCAGCAGACGCTCGCGCTCCCTCTACGCTCTGCGCAGCCTGCTCGAGCGAGTCAACGCCTATTCCAAACGGTCCGGCCGGATGTATCCGCGTATAGTATGTGTATCGGGCGGCCGGCCCTTTATTGTCTCGCGTATGGAGCCGTAAACAATGTGGCCGTATGAAACAATGTTACGGCGGGCGGGCGGCAGGGTGGGCTAGGACGAGAACGTGTAGCAGAAGAGCGACGGGGCCGAGCGCGCTCGTGCTTTCCCTGGTGGTTCCGTCGCCTCTTGCCCATTCCTCTCACCTGTCGAGGGGTGAGCTCGCGTCCGGCCAATGCCGACCGCCACTAGCTCCACTCCCAGCTACAGGAAACAATGCCTAGTTATACGAGGAGAGATCCGCGACGAACGGCCTAGCTGAATGCTAGTGGGCCGCGTTACTTTTTCCCGTCCGGCTACGAGCGACTAAGCCGGCGCTCGCGCCGCGAAAATTATTCCGCACCTCCAGCGAACCTGCCGCCGACGCTCGACTCGCCGCTTTTCATTAGACGAGCACGCACCACCCATCAACCCCTGCGCGCGTTTCAATTATAAGTTGTTGCGCTCGCGCGACAATTTTCCCCCCTTTATTCGCTTGGCCGTGCGCCCCGGGAATGCTGGCCCCGCTCGACACGTAGAATTTGCGGGCAACATTTTTCCTCGGCCGCTCATTGTCCGTATTGCGACTGGATTGGCTCGGAGTTGAATTTCGGCCGGGTTTCATGGGCCGCCGATCCACTTTCAAAAGGCTGCCCGGCGATGAGTCGGCGCGAATGTAGTTGCGACTGGTTGCGTCGGGTGCGGTGCATCGAGCGCCAGTGGTGGATGATCCAAATCGTATCACCTTAATTCATATTCACCGGTCGTGCGAGCGAACGAACGAACGTTGCTCGGTGGAAAGTCGGGCAGGCAAGAGGCCGCGGCGAGAGAGGGCCGTTGCTGCATGAATAAGAGAGAGAGAGAGAGAGAGAGAGAGAGAGAGAGAGAGCGCTTATGGAGAGCGAGACCAAGGCTTCACCGGCTGGGTGGAAGAGCAGCGGAGGATACCGGCGGAACGGGGGGCTGGGTGGTTGCTCGACGAGCATTTGCCCAAGCGAGAGCTTGGTTTTAGCCCCGCTTCCGTCTCATTACTCGCTATGTTCTGATTGAATTACCTACAATCAACATCAAACATTTTCAAACTCAATTTCATGTACGCAGAATCGCCTGTATTTGCCCGCTTTTTCTGCTTTGCGGAGCGGCTCTTTCTCTACCCGCGGGAGGAGGAGCCGCTCTGTTTCGTTCTATTACGATTAGATTCCGACCACGGCGCTCATTGTTCCGTCGTATTTATTCTGGCCGCTGCTCTCCTACTCCCGGGGAACATTCTTTTCATTGTAAAAACTCTGGCAAATTCTAATTCAATTCTCGTTCAATCCTTCCCTTGTACATACATAGAGCGCCAGTGTGGGACTTGTTAGGCAATACACGAATGTTCAGTCGAGGGATCCTGCAACAGATTCTCCGGCGCGGACTAATAGCCGCCGTTGCGCAACTAGTTACTGGTAACGCAGTGCCGGCTGGCGGGATATCTTGCTCGGCGGTCCTCGGAGACGGGGAGGTCGTGTAGTGTCAAGATAATTAGGTCGAGTGCAAGAGACAGTACTAGCGATGACAGAAGAGGCGAAGCCGAGCGAGAGAACGATGAGCGGATGTGCCGAGAGAGAAATGGCCGAGGGCGAGGGAGTGAGGGGGAGGATCCTCGGGAGCCGGATGAAAGTGAACCGAGGAATATTCATCTCCGTTGCCATGGGGTCTTATTAACGCACCGGATAGTTACTCAGTTGTCGAGCGGTGGTACACGATCTAAAATCCCAGAAATATGATTCTCATAATGGGAACGACAGCCCGCCACGGGGGAAGAACGACCGTCATTTACCATTACCTAATTAACTGTAATTAAAGATACCGCTCTCGGTTTCGCGCTCGGCGCTCTATACACCCCACTCGGTCTATGCATGTATCACACCCTTTTTCCTCACACGTAATCGAGTCCTGTGTACAATAAATATTATTTTGGATAATAATTTATCCGGGTTTATTGATTCTTATATTAATGTATATTTAATTAATACTTTGTCGAAAATGTGCTTTCGACCAATTTGATAAAGCTTGTTCGTTAATAAAAGCGACGACAATGGAGGAAATCCGCAGGACAGATCCTAGCACCCCATGGAAGACCCGGTGAGACCATAAATGCTTGTCTCGGATTCGCCCGGGCTGATTTGGTGCTCGGGCGCGCAAATACTGTCACAAAGGCCGCACTCCGGAATTAAATTATTGCATGCGCGCGGTCTGCTCATCGGAATCCATAATGGCGGAATTGAATCGCTTTCCCGCGAAGCGCGATTGATTCGAGGCCGAAACGAAGCACTAATCAAAATTAATTCCCATTATTTCGTTAATGACACCGGGAAAGCGCCGCGCGGTGCCGCGTCGCGTCGCCTCGCTCGCTCGTGTCACGTCTGCAAGCACGATTTGCCGCGAATTAAGCATAATTAAGAATCCATTTGTATCCGAGCAAACGGAACCGCCCCGGACACGCTCGCGCGGCCCAACTCTCGCGGGGGATGACACCCTTCGTTAATTCATCCTACCATTCTTTCGATTCTCTCAGCCCCTTTCTATATCTCCTCGCTACACTGTCTCCCGACAAAAGCGAGTGCCCGACTAATAAGGGGACAAGAAAAACTGGGATCTATATGTACATTCGCCCTTGACTGTAATAGATTGCGGGCTGCGCCAGGGAGTCTGAGGGGGCGGCAGGGGGGATGGACCAGGAGAATTTATCAGTGCTACTCGGCCAATCGTTTATTAGGTTTCCATTTCCATAATAAAGCAAAATTTCCATCCTAATGCCGCGTTTAACTTTTCTTGATTAAAACGACCCCCCTGGATGGCGGGGGTGGTGGTGGACGACGACGGGGACTGGCCGGCGTACTTTAAAACGGGCCAACCCCCCCGGCTCGCGCCCGCCACTTCTCACTTGGAGAGAAGTTATCGTTCTGACTTTATCAACTTCGTTAGGAACTCATTATACGTAATTTAAAATTACAGTTGTTTGTATCGCCCGGCGGGCCCCGCGCAATAAGATAAGCGCGGAGTAATAAACTCGAGAGAGCCACGTGATGGCTGCCTTATTATACGCGCGTGCAGAAATGAGGCGGCGAGCGAACCTACGTAGCTAATACGTAAGGCACATGGGGAGGAAGAGACGTGTTATGCACGCGTGTACCTACGCCGGGCACATGCGCGGCCTACGAGAACGAGAGGAAGACGCGTGTGTGTGCACTCGGGGTAATTCATTCGCACTACATGAAAATCTCATTAGCAGCGAGATACATATGTATACGTCGAGGGTATAACGCGGGGCTGGCGGGCCCGGAGGTAACGCTCGAGTAGAAATCGAGTCATGGGACAGACGCTTTCGACGGAACTTGATCGTGTCGGTGTTCTCGGTGCGTCGCGGCCATGGCGTACATTTATAATGCATAATAACTATCAGCCACGTCGCCGCCGCGCACAGTGCACCCCGGCCGAAACCTTTGGGTTCGACTCGCCCGCCCGACAACTCTCGGGATTGGACGGGAGAGATTGCTCTTGCTGGGCGCATCGGGAGAATTACTGACGGACGTCACAATCGGAGAAAATTGTAGGTCTTCCTCGGTCCGGCCCCCCCTTACTCGAGCGATTAGAAAATAGTCCGGGCCATTGGAGCGACCCCTTGCCATGACGGGCTGCGACGCGTCCATTCAATTTTTCGGCCGGAAGATTGCACCCGGCATTCGGCCCTTTCTGTCGAGCAGCACTGTATGTGTGTGTGCAGTGTACACTGGCGGCGCGCATCGAGTACCAAGCCTTGATGAGAAAGTTGGTAGCGGCCGTCGCATATCCCTTTGGCATTGCGCCATCGCAGGTAGGTCGAGGGCTGCTCGCGAAGATATGCGTTACGCAACTCCGCCGTCAAGTGTACGGGGGGAAGGAGGTGAGAGGTGGAATCGCGGGGTGGAAGGGCGGGCTGGCAGTCAGGCAGGGACTTCATTATAACCTCATCGCTTCCCAGCGAGTGCATTCGAATTGAAAAACGCGCAGGCTTGTTTTGAGCCACGGTTACCATGACAACGCGCGTATACACGCGCGCCACGCTCTACCCTTCGCACCCATCGGCTCTCCGCGCTTCCCTTCGTCACAGTTATTCTCCGATCCACACAAGCCCACATCCTCGCTCTCTCTCGCACGGACACAAACACGAGTGTATGGGTGTACCGGTGACGAGCATCGAAGGTAAGCGAGCTGCAGCGCGAAAGGGAGGAAGGGAGGGTAGTGGTTGAAGGGAGAGAAAGAGGCTTTGCGCGGAAAAGAGAGGAGAGGAGAGAGAACGGTGAGTAGAGAGGGTTGTACCGCGGTAGGGGGTTGCTCGGCGTTCGGCGAGAGAAGCGCGCAGTGAGGGTTGCGCGGGGTACGAGCCGATGACGGCGAAACGCGGGCATCGACGAAGCAGTCACTATGACAACGGTGACAGGCGAGGTGTTAGTGCGCATCCGTGACCACGCCTACGTCACGATACCGTGACGTCAGAGCGTCGACGGCAGCGGCGCCTGGCGTCGCAGCGAGAGCCTCGCTCTTCTGCGAGGTAGCGGGATAGCCCGCTGCCGCCTGTTGCTGCTCCGCTACACGGGAGGGTAGGCATCCCCCATGACTTCACTCTCCCCGTTTCTCCCAGAATCTATCATCTCACTTGGTCACTCGTTGTCTATCCTTTTCGCCCCCCTCTCTCCCTCTCTCTCTCGCTCTCTTGCTCTCTTTCCCCGAGTACGCTCGCACTCATAGCTGCGCCCTCTGTTACAAGCCCAGGCGCCAATGATTCTCTCTCCTTTCCGCGGTGGCGTGGCTGTCGTCGGACGTCCTTTTCTACTTCTAACTGGGCTGCGCTCCGCGGTCTCGTTCTACTTGGCTGGTTCTCTGCACCAGGCAGGTTCGCAGCGTTCGCTCCTGCAGGCTGGGCTTCGTGCGATATCGTGTTCCGGGGAACTCTCTCCCTAGGCTCGTAGCGGTGGTCCTGGCCGGCGACGCGTCCGAGCACCGAGCTCCGACCGAGGAGAGAGCAGCAACCCATAGTTGGCGCGCGGCACCGAGCCGGCGTTCGCCACCACCACCACCGCCACCACCACCTCCACCGCCACCACCTCCACCGGTAGGAGAGCGACGCCGACGCGGCGGCACCCTTCCACCAGCGGCTGCTCCTCGCTCGCAACCAACCCCCTCGGCTTCCCACCCCCCGTCTCCCCGGCGCGCGTGGTGGGCACCCTCCCGCGCGCGTTACCAGCCATCAGCGATCCCCACGGCCACGACCGAGAGCCGAGCGCGAACGAGAGTCCTCGGCTTTCCGCCAGTCACCCATCCGACTCGCCGCCACGCCAAGCCGTGCGCTGCGTGTCTTCCCGAGCCGTGCTCCAAAAAGCCTGCTACCTCATACAGGAAATCTTTCTCTCACTCTCACTCTCACTCTCTCACCTTTTCCACCCCCGCGCGTCATTCGGCATATCCTCGCTGAGAGTACGCGCGCGTACGCACCCGACTCACGCGTGACCTTCGCTGTGCCGCCGCATCTAGCTCGACCGGCATACCGTTGCCCGCACTCGAGAACGGCAACAAGTACGTTGACTCGCACTCGAGGACGGACACTCCGAGAGCAGCCCCCAGGAAAGAGCGACAGGATCCTCTCGAGCGCTAGATTAGCGAGAACTCGAACCTCAGTCGTTTCGCATTCAGTACTCTCGAGGACAATAATCTCGGACGATCAAGAGAGTGCGAAGAGAGGGGGTGGCTAGTCGAAGCACGCGCGCCTACCGCGCTCACGCAAGAGAGCCGGCGCCGCACTTCAACAACACCGACAGAACTACCGTGCTTCTTCAGTCGGCCCTGTGTTCCACACCAGCGACGCGCCTTCGACCAAGGGAGCGCAGTGACATTAGCCCGTTTGCATTGTACGTCGCGTATTGTGGCACACGTGTTCGCGCTTACGTCCGTCATCGTCATCACAGCGAGAGGCAGACTGCGATAGGAGAAAGGGAGCAGGAGGAGCGAGCGGAGCCCACGTACACACGAGAACATACACCACCCACTGAAAACCGTCCAGCCAGAGCGACGCCCTTTCGGCCCAGCGGATTGTTGGAAATCGGTCTATGGATCATAGGTTCGCACACTTACCTTTATTATCCTCTACTGTAGCGAGTAAGAATAAGATCGTGTCTTTGCGCGCGAGTGGTGCTTTCGCGTCCAAGGGCAGGCCCTCGAGCGGGCGTCGAAGGGTGAGCGGGAAGGGGCAGGTTGCGGGACAGAGGGAAAGGGGTAGAAAGTGGAGAGAAACACGCGAAGATCGAGAGCACGCAGACACGCACACGCGAACGCGTCCCCGTGGTGGCCTGGACTTGTCGAGTCGGCGAGCGGCGCGTGCCGGTAACCTGTTGCCACCGCCGCCTCTCTGCCACCGTACCGCCAACGAAACTCGAAAGCCGGTAATCGTGAGATTAAGGACATTCCCGTGTATATTCCTGCGTGACTGGGTGCCTGGTGCAACCGGCCGACAACACCTGACATCCTTGATGAATCGGTGTGCCGGCTTTACTAACATTTCTTCTAAGAGAACGGGCAACACTCTCCAAAGTTTCATCCATCTCTTTCGTAATGGCCGCACACTGTTTAGGCGTTTTCTCTTCTTCGCTTTAACCCGCCATTCAACGCTGATAAGTCTCTCATGTTTAATTCCCGAACTCCCGTGGAATCCAGGGGAAAAGGGCTTGCTCTCCTCTCTGGGCTCGACCTATTTCCAACGGGGCTGAAAAGTTTCTTGGGAGGAAGCGGCGCTCCCGAAAACCTATCCCTCGGCTTTAGCCGCCGCAATCCTAAGGAGCTCATTCAATTTGCATAACATTGGATTCGTTCATTTGATCGCGACCCCCCCCCCCCCCCTTCGCCGCTGTATTAATAATGAATTTAATAAGCAGAACTGATCTCATACTTATTCATGGCATAATTATCCTCTTCTACGAACAACTCGGCCACTTTCGGGCCGGGCGCGTTGATAGTTTTGGCTCTGTGAAACCGGCGACTGATACACGATATGCTTCCTCGTATTAAAGCTTCATTTGCAAACGCAAGGATATTCTGGAACTAGGATCCGTTTCCTCGTAACTGGGAGCTACGAATTAGCACATGAACTCGCCCGGTTTATACCCTCGAAATAATGCACGGCTATTGTGTATGCGTATCGTACTAGTTTTCTCTCGAATGGAGCATTTCCAAGGAAAAGCCCGAGCTTCCACCTTCAACACATTCAAGAACGTTCAATTCCGTGTAAACACGCTTATTCATTCTAAACCCCGGTATTATGCATCAGCAGTGTTCCCCGACGTAAGCACTGCCTTTTAATATTCACAAGAAAATGAGGGTAGCGTAGTTATTAATCCTAAGCACACCAAGCGCTATCTTCTTCTTTTATCCACTGTTTCTTTAAGACGCTTTTGCCGGTCATTAACGTCCTATAATTCTTAAAATTCCAAGATGAATTTCGTCGAGCATTGGAAACTGGTTTATGAAAGAGTGCACGACGTAAAACAACGTGTCAACGTGATCGATTTGGCAGGCAGATCCGAAGCGCAGTGGCGGCCTGCAAGGATGCTAGACGAGACGCGCGGCCGCCTCTCGCGTGCAAATATTCTGCCTGAGCCTCTCGCCGAGTAATAGAAGCTTTGCATTTAGGTGATGTTAAAGCGCGGTATTCGTCTGATATTTATGCATTGCGCCGTTAGGGTCGATCCGCCGTGCGAAATCCATTTGCCGGCTTGGCGAACGTGCCGGCACACAGTGCGCCGTGCAACTTTGCCGTCTACGCGTGTGACATTAGCACACGAGTCGAAGGAAGAGTGGTAGCTCGTGGGGGACTGGCGGTGGTCCGAAGAGGGGTGTTGGAATGAGGTTCGAAAGTGGGATACGTGAAGAAGGGCTGACGCGCCGAGCGATATACGATATATATCTTTGGACGAGGCTACGTGACCGGAATTCCGAGAAGGTTAAAGTTGGATTTGTAACGTATTTTTCGCCGACGACGTGGAAATACCTATCCAGCGGGACACGCGCGCACACGGACACGTGTGCATCGGCCGCTTCCGTAATTTCCGTCCCGAAGCTTCGATTGACATGGGTGGAAGCAAAGATTTACGTTGAAAGGACGCGGATGCTGCGAAATACATCGCTACACACAAACGTACACTCTCGCACTGCACATCACTAGAAAGAAAGTGTATGTGCATGCATGCGCACCTTGACGACCCCAGATTTTCAGGCAGATTTTCCCTTCTCTTTCGTCTATGACCGCGCAACCGTGTCCGTCGCTCAGTTCCCGATATTCCATCGGTCATTTACTGAGAAAATTCAAACTGCCACGTTTTCCCCAAGTCTGTGCCACTCCGGGCCGATATGTGCTACATTATGGAGAGTTTGGCTCTCGATCACCTCAATTTCCTTGACATCGATTTTCAGTTGGCCGAGAAAAATTCCGCAGGGAGTTTATTCATTGTCGCATTTTTCTTCCACAGTATGTATGTGTGTGTGGCTAGAACTATGCATGTGTGCGCGCGCGGTGCGTTTGTTGGCGAGGTGCAACTTGATCCTGCGAGCAAGATAAATGAAGCTCGCTTCAGCAGCTTCCGCCGGCCGCCGGAACAGGATACAGAATACGGGAGAGACTAGGAATACTTGGCTCCAAACATCGCTTTTCTGCTCCTTTCCTCAACGTAACCCGAGACGTCATCCGGCCAGAGAGTCTGCAGTTATTCGCCCTTCGCGTAAATTGCATGAATCCCTACACGTGAACCAGCAACTCTGTGCCGGTCATTTAATACTTAATAAACTAGCGGAAGAAGCGTTCTCGTGCCTCGTTATGATAGTCTGAAGTACTTCAGAGCTCTTCGAATGATTGTCATGGTGAAATCTTCTCATGGGTGATGAATGTTATTGACTCGTACTACTGGATATCGGACGTTCGGGCTAGTGCAACTGTCGTACTACTGCGCGCTGGTCGTACAACGTGATTCACTCGCCTTTGAATCGCTGATGATGGTTGTCAGTAATTCTAATATAAAGGAAGCTTTACCGAGTCCTTTCCACGCACTGAAAATTATTTATAATAACAAATTGTACCAGTAATGGAAATAATTGGAACTCGAGTGTGAAGGGAATGATTAAAAGGCAAGTGCGAGCCAGGCGCATACTTTGATACAATCCGTCAAAAGACCCAGTAATATTCCTAAGAAAATCCATCATACCACAAAAACCCCCCAGAAATATTGATTCACAATATTTTCCCGTGCACTTGGTATCCTGTTACCAGTGACATGAACGCTTGACTAGTACCTACTCTCGCTCGCCCTCGGTGCTCATAACGATTATTCTTCAATTTCTCCAGTAAATTTCCATGGGTAGCCGGCCGGACCAAGGTATCGGCATCTCGAAGGCTGTAGCCGGTTTAGCAAGCTCGAATAAAGTGGCGCAAAGTGAGCGTAGTAGCAGGATCACTTAAGCCTCGTGGGCTCGGTCGCATCTAAAAGCAAGCGGGATAGGAAGGTAGTGCGCCGTGGTTTAATGCGATTCGAGATCCTGTCGTGCATGGAAGTTGGCCAGGCGAGCGCGAACACACCAGGGTCATGGTGTACGGTGGTGTGTCATGCGCGCGCGCGTGCGGTAGCTAGCTAGGTGCGTCGGGTTCTACGGTATATAAATGGTGTCCTAGTCAGGTATAATGCATTGCGGCGGCCCGTTGCCGACCAGCCGGCAACACCAGAAGCAGAATACAGCCGGAGCGTGCAGGTTGCAGTGCTCGCGAGCAAGAGAGAATGGGGTGTGCACTGTGCAGAGCCACTATACATACCAGAGCCGTACTGAATTATACTCGGTTATGGTGTACTGGCTGTGTAGGCCGCTGCTTACCAGGGGACCCTCCACTCCGGCCATATATACCGCGCCCGTCTACCCTTGCTACTCAATATGTCCAATACCGGGAGTACGGCGCGCGCCTTTACACTCTAACTGAATCAAAAGAGCTCGATCCTGCCCTGAGCTCTCCGCCATATACGTCTCCCGTCACCAATTGAATTTGCGGACTCCGCTCGCTTCCCTATACCTACTTCTGAGAATTCTCAGTTTCCCGAACCTCGGCAATATTCGCCGCACGAGAAGAAACAGACGCTTTCGGGGTGCATTAACTGGCCGGCCCATTGCCGCCGATAAAGTAATGATACTCTAGATGTGTATTAGTGGCCAGTGTTTCGAGCTCGGCACGAAATGTATCGAACTCCGCGGTAAGAGATGCGCGTAATCGTGGGGGAATATACTTTATTCTACTAGTTTGATCGGCGCGGAGTGGCGGCAGCGGCGCGGACTTTACGTCTTCACCGTAAATATTCGTCTAAGTGCGGAAGCTAAAAAGTATTTTATCTGTCGGCGCGCGCGGCCTCTTTTATTTCGCTGCGGCGCGGTCGCGACCGCAATGCCAACTCTTAGCCGGACACTTTTCTCAGTTATACGAATAGCGGGTTTTATTACCGAATTCCGGGTGAATACAGAGCCCCGGGGAGGCAGGTCGCGGCATAAACGTCGCCCGGGCGAGGAGGACCCGGGGACTTATTTACGCCTTTATTGCTAATATCGTTCCTCACGCTCGATTATCCCCCGATAGTCCCTATCACTTCGGAAGGGCGGATGTATTTCGAGGCCTGCATTGATATTTTCCCTGCTCGCTTTTACGGCCGGGGCCCCCGGCGGCCCCTCGTATCCCTCGGCGGCGAGGACCACTGAAAAAGGAATCTTGAGAGTTTTATGGCTCGTCAAGTCCTACAAGTGTTCCGGCGATCGGACTATCCACTTGGATCGCTCTGCCACTAGGCGGCCTTTTATCTCTGTATATTCATCGGAAGTGCCGATGGAACAAAAAAAAAAACACCACGTATCTTTCATGTAACTTCGTTTGAGCATGTAGCATCAACTCCCCGCCTCCTTAACATATATAAGTACCATCGTTAAAGCTATCTATCAGTTTTCATCGCGCTAACGAAACATTATCTTCTTGTTCTAGGTAAGTGTCTACCATGGTCTATCAACGCTCTCGACAACGTAGCGGGCACGTAAGTTAACAGATCGGCAGAGTTTCTTAATAATGGTTTACTCGGTGAGAGGAGGTCAGAAGAAAACATAGTCCGCGTTCTAAGAAAGTGGGAGTGCTAAGATTCGGGGAGGTGTCGCGAGAGAAAGGGGTGTGGGGGTGGGGGGTGCTAGCAATTCACTTTGCAATAAAAATGGAAATTAACGCGGGCTAGGTGGGCTACAGGGAAACAAGGCTAACCCGCGGCAGTAGCAACGTCGCCCGAACACTGGTAACGCGGAAGCTTGAATAAACAAACCGAGAGGGACGATGCAGTTGTAGAGCGAGAGGCAGAGTCGACCTCGCGTACTCTCCTCTGCAGAGCTCCCCAGTCGCCACCGGTCTCCTGTAGCCACGGGGCCAAAGGACGTTGTTATGATTGCTAATGGAAAACTATCCAATTCAAAGAACAAAGTGAAGTAACGAGTTACTTCAGCCCAGACCGACGAATACAGTAGTCGAGTGAGAGAGAGGGGAAGGAGGAGGAAGAGGAGGAAGCGAGGGTGGTAAGAGTCTGGGACAAGGGTGGACGAGAGGAGAAAATAGCTCGGTTTGTTAGCGTTGGGAATGAGGACGTCGGAAGAACTTGCGTCGAGGGAAAGTGGCTTCATTCGTCGCGGATAAACATAACCCGCCGAACCTACCGACCTCTACCCCAAACCAGCCACCTCCCTTTACTCTCCCCTGTAACGAAATACCGGAAAAATATGTGAGCGGCCTTCCGCTCCCGGATGCTTTGATCGGCGCACACTGCCCGAATGAAAATGAGTCTGGCCAACGATTTATCTCCTCTCTGACCCTTGGTCGATCTCACCACCACACTCGGCTCCATCTGGTCGGTGAACGCGAAACATTGGCTCGCGCTCTCGAGCTATTCGGGACACGTTCGTCGCCCGGCTCGCTTTACACTATTAAGCTCCGTGCGCGGTGAATTCAATGCGCGCGTTCGCCCCGGCGATGTTACCTGGGGGCCGTCGAGCCAACGATCCTCCGGCAAAGGTTGCAGGTGCTGGTTTTTAATGAACGCTGTGTACTAACAACTGAGCTAAGTAGCGCGCGCGCGGCCCCGGGCAAAGGTGAATTTGAGACAATAACCGCGTTGACGGTGTATATCCAGGCGAAGCCCGGCCGAGCGAAAACGCGCCGGAGAGCGAGGTCGTTTGATCTCGGAGTATTTCTCTGTCCCTGCCGGAATTATCCGGCAATTAGCAGGACCTTGCTCGTACAGCCGGGCTATCTGCATCCATTCCTACGGGAGCCAGCCGGCCGCCCGAGAGCGGCGGGCCGCACTTTTTAAGCTTAAGTCCCGGGAAGATTTAAATTTCAAAATTTCAATCTGGATTGCAAATTTGCCCGGGCGCCGAGGAGGTGGGTCCTGGCTCCTTCCGCATTCGTGCTCTCCTCGCACTCGCGTCCACTCTCGCCCTCCTCCTACTCCTCCTCCTCCTCCTCCTCGTAGATGCCGGCAGATTGCAGCCGTCCGACATCAAAAGTCTTTTACGTACTGTGCCCCTGCTTCTCTTGTCCCCCCGCCCCCCTCGGCATCCCCTTAGCCGCTTTTAACAAGCTATTTTCTTCGTTGTTCCCGTTAGCGCGTGGTCCACTCGCGCTAAGTCGTCGGATCAGTAATTTTCGCGTCCCCGGGACGAATGTGGAGCGTAGTCTTTTAGGTTGGTAGTGGAGGACGCGATGGTGAAGGGCTGTTATGCATTATTTCGAGAGGCACCTCTAAATCTCACGGTTGTAAGTCCTCGGAGGCAGGCGGCCACCTAACCAGTACATTTGCCTAATGAATAAATCCTTGCTTCCTAAAATGCGAGAATTACTGGCGTCCGGCACTCACACTCTCATTCCAGCTGGGAAACGTATTACGGTGCGGCCCCTCCGTGCAGACCGGGGGGCCGGATTACCGCGGCGAGTTTTTCCCCAGGACAACGCTGATAATTATGCTAATGCATAGGTCCGGATTAGTTGGCAGTTCCGAGCGGCAAGGATCTCTCCACCTTAGCGGCTCGTAACCATTTAGCTGGCGCGCCCGCGCGCGCGCGCGAAAGCTCGCCCCGGCATAAATCCGCGAGGATAGAGGTGTCGCACGAAAAATCCCCGGCAACTTTTCGTCGAAAACAAATCCGGCGCTTTTGCGCCGAGGTATCGGGGAACTTCGTTAACATTAGCGAGAATGTCGGCGATCGGTTGGCAGGCCGGAGGGGGAGAAGCACGGAAATAAATCAAGTTTCCGTTAGTCCAGCGTGGAAGTTGGCTCTCTCGCCCTACTGGCGAGACTTGCCTTGGCTTAATTACTTTAGGAGACATTACGGTGTGGTGTTCGTCGGGCGAACGCAGGCTCCTCTCCCTCTCTCTCTCTCTCTCTCTCTCTCTCTCTCTCTCTCTGTCTCGAGCTCCGGAGTCGACGGGCGAAGCTTGTCAGGCCGAGGAGGCAAAGCAAGCAACCAAGGAGCAAAGGAGTAACCGTCGGCGGACTAGAAACGAGTGTATAAAGGGCACGCGAGAGACAGGGAGTGGAGTGGAGCAGGGAGTGGATGAGACGACACGGCGGACTGGCAGGACGAAACTTTTAATTTTTCCTCGAAAAAACTTTAGCTGCTCGTTACGTTGTCCCAAGTGCATCGCCGCGGTCGTGGTAGCAGCGGTGGCGGCGGCGGTGGCGACGGAGGGCGATGCCGACGACGAGAGGCGGAGTGAAATTAAAATTCATGCGGCGCTCGCTGGCGCGCGCGCGCGCGCGTCTTTTCTCGGCCTCCTGTCCCACGGGGCCCCGGGGGCTTCCTGCAGGGCAACATTGTCGGGCGTGCGCGCTCTCTCCTATATCCGTCGCCGTCGCTCGTCGTCTTCCTCGACTTGCTCGTCGGCTGCCAAGGAGGCGAGGGAGGGATTTAACCGAATTTGCAAATCAAATTTCGTGGCCCTGGTCTCGGCGAAATTCCGTCGCAGGCCCCAGCCCGCGACGAAGAGAGCGACCGAGCGACCACGAGGGCGCACTTACTCGCCTAGCTGCCAATTATCGTCCCTAAAACGAGCGACCTTACTTCCATCGCGACCTAGAGCTCCTCGCGATCCTCGCCCTCTCGCCGCGCGGCCAGCTGCTTTTATTTCGCCCGTCGGAAGCGACGAGCACACGTTGAAAAGCGCCCGAGACATAGAGTTCCGGCTGACGCTGCACCGTCGGAGGAGTCGGAGGAGTGTTGCGTGGGCGGCGCGCGTCCTTCTGATAAATATTCAAGATCGCCGCGCGGCGAGCTTTCCTCTCATCCTCGGCGGGTTCGGGTGCTCCTCGGGCAGATCGACGCGCGTCATGTTCCTCGGCGCATAAATTAGTTACGCGAGTTCCTACCTAACGACGTTAAGGCAGTTCAGTTGATCGAGCAATGTAAATAGCCGCTCTCATAGCAGGGCCTATTAGCATCGCGGCCTTGCAATGCTAATCAATGGCTGAAACTCTGCTAAGAATCTACGAGAAACATTCTTGGCCCTCGCCGACATTGAGTCGCACGATTATTGGCAGCCGAGCATTAAAAGCCGGATAAAATCTCGCTGATACACTTGGAATAATGCCCGGCGGATCACACTGGGTTCTTTAAAGCGCAGGATGCCGTGCAATCGGCAAATCCATTGGAAACTTTCAAACCGCGCTTCTCCCTCCCTCGACGGCATCCACTGAATTACGTTAGGCAAGACTGCCGCGGTGAATGTACGAGTGAACCTTGCCAAACTTTCGAATATCGTATGCATCGCAGGAAGCGTTGAACTTCCAGCGAAAGAGCATCCGGCTCCGTTACGAAATCTCGGGCCGGAGGAGCGGCCGAGTGGCGTTAAAGGAGATAGGCCAACACAGGCTCGCCTCATAAATTCCATGGAATTCGTCGGAGCTTCAACAAGCCAGTCGAATAATGAGATCGTTAGTTGCTCGAGAGAAGACGGGGGACAAGAGAGAGGGGAGAGAGAGAGAGAGGATGCCGGTTGCCGGAGTTATACATATCTAGGGAGTCGTCGTGCCGGGCAAATGCCTCGATATCCGAATTTCATATTCTTGTACCCGGCATCCCTCTGTCTTCCTCGGGATGCCGGGAGCGCGCGCGCGCGCGCGCGGCTTCCTCCTCCTCGGGCCGCCGCATCATCTTTCAGAAACTTGGGAAAACTGGTCCGTGCCCGTCGGAAAGTTTTAACGAGATCGATTTTACACAGGACTGACGGACAGTGAGAGAGGACAGCCTGCAAGAGAGTGAGCGAGGGTTTGGTTTGGAGGAGGAGGTGGGGGAGGTGGAAAGCGCGGATCCGAGAATACAGGAGGAACTGTCCTGGGAATGGCTCAGCGACATTTTGTTGACAGTCGGTCCAGTATTGTTTCCCGAGTTCCTCTCTCTTTGAGCGCTGCCCGCTTGGAATGTCGACTCTACTAACCCTCTCGAAACTTCAACTCGGCACTGGCGTTACATCCCCAAGCAGCACCAGCACCAGCACCGCCGCTTCTTTCGGCCACTCTGTGCTCTCCTGTCATCCTTTGAACTCGTTCCCGCCAAGGATTCTCCCTCGCTCGCTCCCCCCGCCCCTCCCCTTTCTCGCTGCACCCTGGCTAATTCGATTCCGTGCGGCCTCGATGTAGCTGACACACTTTAAACGAGAAAGCTCGTACGTCAGAATTAGCATCCATTAGGGGTGACAAACACCGCGCTGCCAAGTACAAGGCAGTCCCTCGCCCCGACTCTCACTCCCTCATCTCCTCCGAGGACGCGCGAGGACGCGCGAGAGAGCTGTTAACCGTGAGCGTCAATATTGGCGCGATATGTCCAAGTCATATCGCGCGTCGACGGCTTGTTTTGTAACGCGACTCGGCAAATAGTTGGCATCATCATCGATAACTCCGGCCATCGGCTAGCGGCCTCCCTATATATCCTCGCTTTATGCACCTAACCATTTCCCACGGCATATTAATACACATCGGTGGCGGGGGAGGGCGAGGGGCGAGGGGCGGAGGGGGGAGTTCGAAATAGCCAGCGGTGCCATCGGCAAAATTACAGCTTCCACAAATTTTACGCCCGCGACCCACCGGCCGCGCGGGAGGCTAACAAACGCTTTGGCTCTGTATTAACCGGGTGAATATTGCCGCTGCGTTTCGGATCAGGTATCGCGCGTTATTAATGTTCAAAGAGAAATTCCGCGGGCGGGCGCACGCCCCTGTTCAAGTGGCAGTGCGTGCGTAAGGATGCAAATCCGCCGAGGTTATTATCGGCCGGGGCGCCGCGTCGACTCGAAAAGCGGCGGATGATTTGTTTTTTAGCCGAGCACGCGCCAGAGGCAGAGCCGGCTCTTTCTTTCATCCTCGACTTGATAGATAAGTGAGTTATCAGTACTGACACGTGCCGATCGGCGGGAGGAGAGAGGAGAGAGGAGAGAGGAGAGAGGAGAGCGAGGAGCTTGTCCGAGGATGATTGAGCTCTTCCGCCGCGCCCTAATCGATCATTCTCCTAGTCGAATTTATCTAAGGCCAGTAAAACGCTCGCTTTTCAGCTGGCCGATTTTAGCGAGAATGCCCGCTGATGTTGGTGGGAGTGTGAGGTTTCCTACCTCGATCGTACTCCCGCGGATGGATCCTGTAAATGGGAACATCTGTTTGGGATTCTGCGTACTTCCGCGGTGGCCAGTACACCAACTCTCTCTCTCTCCTCTCTTTCTCTCGAAGAGCAGGAAGTAAGTGAGATTCGGGTGGCCGCGGTAATCCCGGTTCTGCAGAGTTTCTATAAAGCTCCGGAATAGGTTAATCTCTCGGAGCAAGTTCGGTCCCGGTAGGGCGACCTAATCCGAACAACTTAATACCCACTAGCGAGCGGCAACGCATACGCGCGCCCGCGCATTATATGTACACTGCGTGCGAGGAATATAAACGTTCTACTTACTATTAGAGCCCGTTCACGCATCGGCGATCGTAAGCTCGGACGCAGCCCAAAGTTCCGATATCCGTCTTCCTATTCCGGCGTGGCGGCGTCTGCCGACTGAGCCCCCGCGTCCAACACACGCTGGCTCCCCAAACTTTCGGCGAAAACAGCTTTTATACAACAGCTCATCTCGCCGAGTGCCAAATACTGCTGGGGGCCGCGTCGGTAATACTTTCGGGGCAAGGACACTCCGGCAATTTTCCCTGCCAGATACGTCCTTGTTCCTTCCACTCGCCGGTTCTCGATCTATTTATTATCCGAGAGGTTTCTGGCTTTCTGCTGGAGAGGCTTCTCGATGGCTGTTCAGTTGAGTTGCGTGAGGGAGTTTTCTGGGACGAGGAACTTCCTTTCACCTCGCGCAATGAAAGCGCAAGCTTTTTGCGTGATTCGCCGCTAAATGAAATCAATTATAAAGGAATAATACGAAATACTTTGAGCCAAGTCATTGAAACCGGAAAGAAAGTGATTGAAGATCGCCGGGAAAGTTTGGAGTGGACGATAGTTGAGACAATTGGCCCAAGGTGGCGGTGACAATTCCTGCGGATGACACGCGCCTTTCACTCGGATGCGCAGCGGGCCGACAGTCTTAAATGCGCCTCTATTAATCGCAGCGGCCACTTAACGAGCTTCTCGCGTAAGAAGTTGCTAAGTACCGTTTAATTTAATGGCACTTGGGGACTCGTCGCGCACAGCCTCCTTTCATTTATAAGCGAGACTGCGTGTAGGGTTGGAGGAGCTTTAACTCGAGAGCTTTCGTCAGGTTGGCTGTGACGCTTCGGGGAAAGCGCGCGAATTCCGCCAGCAAAAATATCCGCGTTACCCGCCCGTTTGAGGAAAAGCATTGTCGGTGGGTTGACCGCTCCATGGGGAAGAGGTTCCCGGTGCGACGAGGAGTCGAGCATTCTACTAGAAGCTGCGCCTTATTCGCAGCGGTGCGGCGCGCGCGCCGCATATACATCTTGTTTATATTTCCCTAGCTGATAGTCCGGCTGCTTTATCCCGCTCTAAACAAGAGGCTGCGGTTCTAGCTGCTCGAACGATTCCCATCACTCCCATGGGCCTCGTGCCCGGCGAAATACGCCCGTTCGCGCGCGCAAGGTACCCCGTGCCGCACCGGCATTTCGATACGGCCCGCTAACGCGAGCTCGCCCCCGCGATTACGAATAAGTGCTCGTCGCTTTTTCTCCCCGCGGAGACTGTCTCCTATCCTAGTTTTGAAGGCGCGGCCATTTCGGCCAGAGAGCGGGAAAGAAGGAGATACCCGTAAGCTGGGGGGTAAGCTCGGGGTAAGGTTATTGTGATATAAATTGAGACATAGAGAGGTTGGACTAAGCCCAGTCGGCGTGTTGACGAAGAAGCTTGAAGGATCAGCCGAAGCTGTTAGTCTTGATTATGGTGGACAGTCGTCCCGGAGAGCCTCGTGGAGCCGACTGGAAGACGCATGGTGTCCCACCTACCGCGAAGCTTCCCATTGGGGCCTATTAATTCGTACAAATGCCACCCTTTATTAGACAACGGCCGAACTTAGCCAACGGTCTGTAACACACCATTACCGGAGAGCATGTTGGGCGGGGGGACGGGGGTCGTTCGATCGTTCGATCGCCCCCGGGCACCGGCAGCCAATCGGAATTATTCATCCGCGATCAGTTAAGTAATTCCTGGTACATTAGGGGGCTTGAGGTATTATTCGCTGGCTGCGGCGTCGCTTTCTCCCGACTAGACGACCAGTGTGCGAGAAGCGCACACTTTGTTCGGCAAAGAGCGTCCTTCGCGTTTTCAGCAAATTGGAACGAGCGCTTTGGATCGGCAGCCCGGCGAGCTTCCGCGCCGCCCACTGTTGCCCAGCTCCGCGAAACAATTAACTAATTGGACGACTTTAAAGAGAAACTTACCGAGTCCCCTCGCTAGTGTATAGACTCCTTCGAGGTCGCCGCACACGCTACTCTGCCCTACGACATCAAAGTCCCTGGATTCCGTCACAAGGCCATTCGGTCTAGTCTCTGCGTTGCGCGAGGGACCACCGGTTCATCACTCTCCGCGCCGCCATCTTACCCGTGCAGTTGCAGGATCGAGCTTTATTGAAGTTCAGTCAATCTCTGTTGGCCGCAGCCCCCGTTTTGGGGAGAAGCTCCTTTGAGCCGGCAAACGGAAGCGGAGGCTGCCCGATCGGCTTTATATTGTGACTCCGGAGACAAATGGCCCGGCCCCCGCTACCAGTAGCCCCGATGTGCTAGGAGCAGGTGTATACTTGAATATATACTCCCGTCGAATGGACCGCCGGTAATTAAAACGTCGCCTCAAGGGGACTCCGCCCACCCCGACCCTCTGCACTTTTGTTATTTACCTTTGCAACTTATTTACTGGCCTACGGAGTTCCAGCAACTATTTTAGGATGCGTTTGAGTATTTATTGGATTCTGCTTCGGTTGGATGTTTTGAGGAGTGTGCTCTGCCAAGGAGTTTTGAGTAATGATCTTAGTGTCGGATGATTCTTCGCATTCGAGCGGTTTTTGGGGATAATTGATCATTTCAGTTTAGGAAATATGCAGTGAGTGGCGCGTGACTCGGCAGCTCGTGCAGCTGCCAAGAAGCGAACAAGTGTTTTTCGTGCGTCGAAGCAGTTGCGTTAGTTGGAAATGAACTTCGAAGAATCTCGGCGGAGTTCTTCGTCGAAGATGAAATACGATCCAGCGTTAGGTGGAGTTCCATCCGTCAGAAAGCGTTTGCTGTTGAGAGGGAGAGAGAGAGCTCTCGGGGGTGGCGTGGCGTGCCGCCTTCAACAAGCGATCTCGTTAAGGGTCGTTTTTGCTCCTGGGCGGAAGTAACGAGTCCGTCCAAGTCCTCGCCGGGAAAATCTTCGACGTACGGCGAGAGCGCACACCGTCATATCGCCGACGAGTTACCTAGCCCGAAAACTTGGATTCCGAGAGGGTATGTGTCCGCATTTTCGCTCGAGCCCACCTCTCTCTCCTTCGTCTCCCTCTACTCCACACTCGGCACGCTGCTTCCTTTCTCTTTCCGTCTCGTTAGGCCCCCATACTCTCCCTCTCTCTCCCGGCGAGGATTCGAAGCCAGAGTGTGATTCGGGAGCGCGCCGAGAACTTTCGGCGAGGGAACTTTGCGAGGAAGTTGCCGCCACCCCGGGGCCTCTTGGCTCCTTCTTTCGATGGATTTCATAGCGCGCCGTTGACACGGGAGAGCTCGGACGAAAGAGACGCCTGATTTCAGCCAATCCAGCCGATATTCGCCGGCTTCAGCACTTTCCCCGAGATCCAATCGATCCTCCGAATGTCCCCCTGACTTTTCAATGATTCCCTGCGCCTCGCCGCTCCGCCGGGCAACGGAAGCCTCCGCAGAATGCTGGGAAATCTGCCGAGACCCCCCCGGGATTACAGATCCCCCGGCTCCAGTCTTAGAAACGAGCTAGATGACTGGAGATAAAGATACCCGGGGAAAATAGTGGCGGTCAGGAGCTCGAGGGAAATTGTCCCCGCACTTTCGCGCGAGTTAATTAAAGTTCGACTTATTAAATCCGCGCAGGAGAGAAGTTTGCACACCGGCGACTCGGGATTTGATTCCCTTCTCTTTTATATTAGAACCGGACTCCCGCGCCGCCACGTACACTTGGGAGGAGGTTGTAACAAGGGGCGAGGGTTGCGCGGCGCGCATTATGATTTTCGTAGATCTCGTCGGGGTATCATTGGCGAGGATCCCCCGAGGGAAATCCTATCGCGAAAGATTCATCGAGACAATATGCACACCTGGGTTCCCCGAGTCTAGCCCGTGCGCCGCTGCCGCCGATCGTGATTGGCATGGGGGGATTTACGAGCTTGCACCCTAAGTCAGATCAGTGGCGGAAGGTTGCGGCGCTGCTTGCATCCTCGCGCACGTACAACTTTTTCTCGGATACACCTGAGGAAGTTGTGGTTAGCGCGGCGCACGCGAGCTTATGAGACGGCCAGAAAGGATGGTGTTCCCGGGCACGGCACAAGTTATCGCTCGACCCGAACTCGCCGGGCGGAGCCAGGTGCGCAGCCCGCACCTCCTCGCCCGCCTAGGACGAGGCCGCGACGCTTTTACGAGCGCGGCGAGAATCTTGCGTAGCTTTCGTCGCCTCGTAAACCCCCGGCACCGGGCGCGCGCTGCTTAATAATGCATTTTCGCGCTCGAGCGCGAGCTTCGCCCTTCTCCCGCGAAAAGACGAAAAAGGGGGGCCGGCGCCCTCGGATCGCCGGGGCATCGCTGTCTGGCATCAGTGCGATAGGCAACAACCCTTAGCCCGTAAAGCCCCGAGATCACGCTGCATGCGCGCCGAGCGGGCGAATTTATTTTACGCTCCACCTTCTAAGTTCCAGCGAGCGTGCGCTCTTTATAAGTCTCCAGCGAGGGGGAGAGGGGGTGAGGGGCGTAGGCGCGAGAGCCAGCTATTGACAGGGGGGTTAACGGCCGTGTATACACCAGTCGGACGTTACGAATTGCGGATAGTTCGGGGCGGGGAATGGCAGCGATTCCGCCCGGCAAAAAGCGTGCAGTCATAAACGCGCGCAGCGAACGCGCCACGGTAGCATCCGCGGCCTGAGAGGAACCCGCCAGGATAAACCGCTGAGTCAAGCTGTTTGACTTGCACATTTCTAGCGCTGCTCGCCGTCACACGCCAACCTCAACCTCTACCCACCAGCCCACCCCTCACCCTCAAGCCGAACCCTTGGACGCTGCTGGGGGTTATAAACGGGCGCTTTAGAGCTCCCTTGAAATTGGACTGTGGGGAACGTACGTGTGCTTCTCACGCGCCACCCTCGCATCTCTTACTCGCAGTTCTCTTTCCTACTCCGTCTGGCGCACTGAGGATTCTCTCGCCGCGTATGCTGACCTTAGACAGCTCCATTGAAGGTATTATATTTCTGTTACCCCAGGCCGGCTGGGAACTGGGGGTTGCGGTTAAGCCGTGCCCTTTAAATTTTCGCATTCGACTAAAGTAAGCCTCACTCTCTGGGACTCCCGGGCGTTTTCTTCTAAGCTTTTGTTTTTTGACACCCTTCGGAGGTGGGAATGGAGTTTTTTGGAGTAAGATTTGCAGGATTGCGGTATATTCCGGTGGTGGTGGAGCTCGAGAGTGAGGTAAGCGGTGCGTAATAACGAAGCAGGATTTTCGAGCACGGTTCGAGGCACCTTGATCCATTTAGTGGGTATAGGGAAGCAAATAGAGCCGTAGGTTCCGCGGAGCAAGGGTGGTGGGTGGTCGCAGTAGGTATGTAGTAAGCGAAGTAACGGGACGGAAGAGAGAGCGGCATTGTGCGGGGGCGCATAAATACAATTCTCGGATTTAAAAAATGGCCCGAGCCCGGTGACGAGCGAGCGGACCCAGACGACAAGGTACGTCCCGACGTCGCATCGACGCCGCTGCCCCGGAACGAGAGAACGAGCCCCTCTGGCCCTCTCCGCGGCGGCGCAACCGCAATACTCGTAAAGAAGATCCGCGAACGCTGCTGAACCGTGTGCTTCACCGCACCGAGCACCGAGAGAAACCTCGAGCGCCCCTACCCACGCAACCCCCCACACCGCACACTCGCCTACACGCGTCCCAGTCTGCGAGCCCTAAACCCTTCCGTTACACTCGGCGCTGTCGGTGCTTTTTTAAGCCCCTTCCAGGCCTTCCAGGGCCAGCTCCGCTCGCCCGGCGAGACGCGATCCAAACCCTCCCGGATCCTGTTTGCTTTGGGCTTTTACGCATGCGTCGCAACGACCTCCTCCACGCGTTTTAGACCTCAACGCACCACACACCACCGCTCATCGCTCTGTTTCCCTTTTCTATTCGGCGCTCGCCGAACGATCGGGTAAACACACGTGTAATAACGATAATGGAAGAGAATGCCGGTTGGACCCCCGGCATGTATATGTATGTACGGTTTTGTTTGGCAGGGTTTTCGGTTTCGTGCTGGTTGTACTGGAGATGTTTCTTATTGGGTTGATCGAGGATATTGCTCTCCGTCACTCGAAAGTAACTGCAATCTTCTAGAAGCTGAAGGTCGATCTTGCGGTATAGCTGGTTTCCTTGCGGCTACGTTCGTATGTCAATTACACTGGCACAATAGACAACAGAGGCTCGAGCGCGAGTCAAACTGGCAAGCCGCGCGATCGGGGTGGTATTTGAATTTTAAAATGTCAGGGATCCGGGAATAAGGATTGCTCGGTGGAAGGGGAGCTCGGAGGGCCGCTCGCGATCGCGTGACAAGACGGATATAGAGGGAAAAGAAACAGGTAGACAGGGAGAGAGACGGAGGTCGGACTCCGAGTTCGACAAGAGCGGCAACTTTTCTAAAGAATAATATATCGGGGAGTTTGGTATCGTGACGTGCCGTGGGGGGAATACGTCCTTACGATTCAGACAACCAAATCATTGAATAACACTGGGAATAACACGAGGAGTCCCGAGCTCCTCTCTTTCCCCCTTTATTCATGTCCCCTTTTTACACAAATATACACGTCGCGCTCGAAACTCGAGCGCCAGTTTCCCACGAATAATAAGCGGCCGTCGCGGAAGTCAGTGTTAATTCGAGCTCCAACTTTCGAGTATCGAACGCTCGTCAATCGGTCGGTGGGATTGCCGGATTCTGCTGAGGTCACATTAACCCCTTTTATTCCGGCGGTAAAAGAGGAGCAGTGTGACGGAAAAATGAAAGGGATGATAAAACTCGAGATTTCTCCCGCTTACCCCCGGCATAAAGCGACAGTGTTCTCCCTCTCTCTTTCCGGCGGTGAGTTAGAATGTGGCTGGGTTGAACGGCGGCGAGATCGAGAGTTTATCACGTGCATGAACAATATCGCCGAAATATGGTCGGTTTTTAAGAACCATCGCATTTCCAGGCCGCCTTTGCTCCAGGCCACGCTGGGATTTCTCTTTCGCAAGCTTTATGTCCCGCGATATCGCTAGCTTCTCCTTTGCAACTTGCCTTATTTCTCTCTTCTCTTTGCTCGGCCGTTTCTCGCTCGCGCCATCGGGAACGCTCTTTGCTCGCTCGCTCGCTCGCTTTAATAAACCTGCGCGTGCTCATTTCGCATCTATGAATACGTAAAAGGCCGGCTGCCGACTTATACCCGATAAAAGTGTCTTCTTTAAAAGCTATTCCTTTTGGATTCGCGCTCACCCCCTCTCCCCTTTGGGGGAGTCGAGTTCGAATCGAGCTGGGTCTTGAATTCGCGGATATGCTCGAGAGCAGCGGAAAGTAGTGGCGAATTAGGAACAGATTGGCGGAGTGGGTGCATATATGTCAACCTTAGGGTACGGCTAGGTATACCATATTTATTTCCAATGTCAGAATAACTGCAGAGTGGAGACATTCAATTTGAAAACTAATATTGCGATTAGAAATCCATTTTTAACATTTGGTAAATTAATATTTGAATACTTACGTAACCAGATGTATAATATTTGTTGTAAGATGACAGAATACAAAGCTTCGTGAAATGTAATCTCACGTTTACTAGTCGTGGGCTCTTTCACAAGTTGCACAATGGAGGGGGCGCATGAGAATTCGCTTTAAGCATAGCAAAAATGTATTTGTCTCATTCGCGGCGGAATGGAGTGCGACGGGAATGACTGGTCTTAGGGTGGAAGTGGTGCTACCGGCGTCATTGTCGGGAGGAAGTGCAATTTTGGTACACAAAGAAGCATGCAGACGAATCCTGGGAGGCCGAGCGGCGCGTTAGCGGCGCTCGCACTGCACATTAATTCGGAATGAGATTACTTAGGTACGTAAGGGGGGGCCGCCGTCCCAAGCTCTGGCACTGTTAACTTAAATTGACTATCGTTCTCGAAATAATGGCGATGTCTTTGTCGCCTTTGCGCTCGAAGCTCCCGTCGCCTCCTCATCAGGCGGACCCTTCTTCTCTTCGTGTTCCAGGGTGCAACTCAATCCTGGTATCTTCAGACTGGCACAGACTCTCCTTCTCCCTCTCCCTCTCCCTTCCCCCCTCTCGCCCCCTTTCTCCCTTTGAGTGGGAGAACGAGCGGCCAACTTCCCGCTCGGAATTGTATTCCCCCTTCCAAATTAACAATTACATTGTTTTAAAAAGCTGCGCTTCGACTTAAGTGATCCCCCGTCTCTCCCCCACACTGTTCGAGCTTCTCGGCCGCCGCCCATTTCCAGCAGGTTCCCGAGGACAAAGGGGATAAGGTGGAGGAAATCGGGGGAAAGGACAGTGGCTAAAAAGTCTTTCAATTATTTGCCACGCCGAGCGCTTGTCGACGAACTTCCACTTTTTAATCTGCCAACCGCCTCGTAACCGCGCTGAAATGAAGAGAGCAGGAAAGGAGTAGAAGAAGAAAGCCTCGGATCTAGTATAACTCGGAGTCTCGCTTCGCGAAGTCAGGGCTGCCGTTGACTTGTTTAAAGAATATTTCATACTACAATTAAATTCCTCTCAGTCTTTCTCTCTCTCTCACGCTCTTGTTGCGATTAGTTGGCTTATCGCGCATATCGTGCTTTTCACGCCGAGTCCTTTACAGCGGTTTGTCTAATACACTGTTGAGCCAGAAGGACTCGGCAGAGGGACTCGGTGAGGGAAAGCGGCTGCCGATTTCACGAGGACCGGCCTTCGCAATTCCGTCGAAAGCGTACGTCTGATCGGACGATTTCGGTGAGTGGTGAGTGCGATCGACACACGGGCTTTGGTGTATAGCGGCCGAGTGCATTGCACGAGACGGACGGTATCAATTGAATCCTCCAAACCAATCGGCCTCTCCCACTGCCCTCGCAATTCCTGCGAAACGGTTGTACCACGCAGCTGCGTGTAGACATTATGACTCGGAGTGGCTGGCGGGAGCTCGCGCAAATCAAATGGCGGTGGCGAGAGAGAGAGCGAGAGAGAGAGAGGGAGGGCTAGTGGCTAGAGTCCGGGGAGAAAAAGGTGGGCAGAGGAAGGGCAGAGCGGCCTGGTGTGTTGAAGCTTTTTCTTTGATGCCCTTTCGAGCCGTAGCCGAGAGAGCGGCCGCCGCTGGAAGCCAGTCGAGTGAGAGAGGCTTGCAAGCATCCCTTGCTCCGCTCGGCCAAGGGTTCCAGGGAAAGGAGGCGACGCGATGGGGTGGTGGTGTAGCGGGGGCCGAGCAATGCGATGCCTCGACGCCTTCGTACCCTTCGGCCCGCACAAAGCTCCCTCTCACTCTTTCTCTCCTTTCCTCCAGCACGTTATTGGCAGACCGCTTTACCGCGTCACCCTCCCGACACCATTCTCAACGTGTTACGTCGAATATTCCCACCTCCTCCTCCTCCTCCCGCCTCCGCGTCCACGGCTCGCAAAGATTTTCTTTCGGCCTCCAGCCGAGGATCGAAGCGAGCGCGACGGATCCGTCGCGTTGTTCGTGAAAGCCGATATCTGACGCGCGCGTGCGGCCGCCTCCTCGGAAAGTCGAGGCAATTCCGCCGTTCGCAGAATTTTGATGCCATTGAGGGCCACACTGAGATCAATCGATCGCCGGGCCGCGTCGCCCCCGACGCACACTTGCCCCGGCAATCAATAGACACGCGTAGATCGGCCACGCCACTTTCCCCGCGAAACAAACCTCCATCCATCAATTTGGCGAACGCGCCGAGAGCCTTAAATCCCTCCTCGAGCCTGTCTTCCTTCCTCCGCTCGCGGCCCTCTAATTCCTGAATTCTATTTTCACTTCTCGTCCTCGTCCTCGTCCTCAATATTTATGGCTCCGGCGGCACTCGGTGCCTTTAGCTTCCTATGAATATCAAGTCATCCGAGGGCTCTCGCGTGTGCGCGAGCCAATGTGTATAGCCCGGGTCCGCCGCTCCATTGTGATTTCTCTCTCGTCTGTGGCTCGGCAACTCGTTCCAAGAGCACCAACTTTACAATGGCCCGCTTAATCTTACATTCTGTTTACGCGAGACTGAAGTGACTTGGCCGGTACTGGGCGGCCGGGGTCTACTCTACTGTCTCTCTGCTTGCACTTGGTGCTTGCGTAGAGTCCAACCTTTTCTCTCAATCTCATACTTGTGTGTATTACAAGATGTATAGTAGAATGGGGCTGAGTGGGTCAGACATATTTTACTCGACAATTCGTGGGATTCTGCGTTCATTTGTTAAACTCTTAGTTGTGTATCCCTCAAATTGAAATCTTTGGACTTTGGTTAATTAATATTGTAAATTATATGGTATGTTTTGCAGTATGTCGTGCAGTTCATTCACTTTGTTGACCCCGGACAGAACCGCCCGTCGTATTTTCCGCATTACGTCCAGCAGCGATAGGACGTGATTGATTAATTTGACAGATAACTATTAGGGGAATAAATCAGGATGTTCGCGCGGAAAAAAGCGCTGGCGGTTGATTGAGTGGAACGAATATGACTGCTTAATCCAACGATGCTTATTAATCCCGTCCCATTGCTAGTTGTTCCAGCAATCACGCGACGGACAAACACTCCCCATAGCAAAAACGCACTTCAATATTCCGTTTCTCTCATCACAGTTCCCATTTCACTTTCATCATATCGCACTCGAAATTGGTGGTCTAGTTTCACTCCTTGTTCACAGAGAGCCGGCTAGTCTCTCTGCACTCTGCAGAGAGGAGCGATGGTCTTCATCAGCGAGACTACTCGGAAGACTAGACCGTTAGGACTGTAAGTCCGCTGTTTCGTAACCAGTTGCATTTAGATCACCCAATCGCCGAGTCCCGGACTTGACTGGACTCGCAGTATGTAACACTAGCATAGAAAGGGCCCTGTCTCAGACTCCCTCGCGATCTGAATACGGCGATGCTCTTGTTACCTAAAGCAGTGACTATCAGGAGGGCCGTTGCGCCCGAGAATTGAACTTGCTGGATATGCAGTTCACTGCGGGAGCTGAAATTCGGTCTTTGAAGTGCACGCCTGCGAGGCGACCCGACCGACACACAATACGACTCGCGAAATTCTTAGCTCGGGACGGGGGCGAGCGGTTCTCCATTCTCCTTAACGAGAGAGGGCGCGTCTGGAGGAATAGAGCCGGGCCAAGAATCAGGCAGCCGTAATATCCGCATCTGCATACTGCCGCCGAAAAGCAGATTATAAGAGAATCGCTACCTCCGCTTGCCGGCGCCCTCGATGCGTACTACCTACGCTATTTGTATTCAGACCTCTCTCTCTCGAGTGAGCGAGCGAGTGGGCCTGCAGCGGCGCGTGTGCCAGTGGAGTTTCTCGCGGCTTGGATTCCCGGCCTCTTTATTGCGCCCCGAGCTTCGGAGAAAAATAACTTTTTATCTCTTTGAGAGAGAAATACCTGAAAGGATCCTTGGAAGTGAAGCGTGGCAGGCGTCTCGTGATACTCGGGCGTTCTGAGGAGCCCGGGATGCCTGTTGCCAGTGCCTCGCGGAAAATGCATTGAGTCGCGCACGACATTCCGGCGCCAAGTAGGTGTGACACGAGTGTGTATTTTCAGATGAAGAGTTGTTAAAACGCCACTGAAAGGCATTCGAGCCGCTCGCCGGAGCGGCGCGAATTCTTCGCGCATCCACGCGCAATTGCTCCGCTGCTTTCTCACGGGATTTCTGAGCCTCGAGAGTACTGTCGAGAGAGGATTAGTTGTCACGTGACGTGGAGAGTTTTAGTAATCGCCGGGAAAGTTCGTGTTAAAGAAATCAACTAATCGTTGGAAGCCTCAATACTGGAGGAAGCTCTCTTGTTCGGAGCTGATAAAGTAATCCAAGAGAGAGTGAGAGAGAGAGAGAGATGAGGAAAGTTCGGCCACCATTGTCTGTGGAAACAATTCGATTCCCCTTCTGTAGAGGTGGACCTTGGCTGGTGCAATTCGGAGACAATGTTTCGGGCTTACTTGGACGTGTAGCCCTCGATGGAAGAGAGAGAATTCTCTTATTAAGAAACTCGCTTCCAATACACCAGTACTCGTTCATTCTCTCGGATCCACCACTCCGTCAACATGATTACAAATTTGCGCGAGTACAGTGGGCCTGTAAAATTGGTAAAATGAATTACGATCGTTATGATAATCGAGTAGGATCATTTGTATTATGCATTGAGTGCGAAGGACGGAAAATAGAGTCCCATTATGGGTATAATGCAGTGGAGTATAGCGGGCGGTGCCGGTTTGTGCCGCGTTAATTCTTAATCCAGCAACTTATAATGCGAGTTCCGGGGGCAATTTGCGCGCGCTGCGCCTGCTTGCCCGCAGCACATTGCGCCTGAGGCATCGTCGCGCGAGCGCGAGCGCGACGTCGCCGATTACTATTTTCTCCACTCAACGGCACAACTGCAATTGGCGTAATTGCACGCATTTAGCCGCAGCCAGCACCGCACGCCGCTAATATAAAAGGAGCAGCGCCACCACTCGAGCAACCCTCCGCCGCCCTCCTAACACGGGGTTGCTTTCGTCAAAACTTCCGCGCTCCCGGCCGCAACAGCGGCGCCCAATCACCGTCGCGCGCTCTCCCACCGTTCAACCATTACACACATGATTATGGGATCTAATTAAATGCACCCTTCCCACCCTGCGGTATTACTCTTTTAATCCTATTACCGCTCGCAATCGGCTAAAGCGAAGACGCAGAAATAGCTATTAATAGGCTCGCGAGGATTTCGGGGATAATGTTCTCCGGGGATACTGAAATCGAAAATCTACGCACTCCGAGCGTCAATCCCGGTCACTTGTCTATAGTAATGCCAATATAAAGGTTCTACACGATGCGAGTAAAGTACTGAACATTTACGGGGTGAGTCATTTTAATCGTCCTTTTAATCGCCCCCCCTCACACTCGGCTTCCAATTATTTCCATTAATAATACAATTTGATATTATAAATCAATTTCTATGCCTGAAATAGACTTGGTAAAAACTCGTTTATATTAAAATTACTCAACACTGTATAATAATTAAATTTTCAACGACGTATATTCGTTATTAGCGATTCTAAGCCAAGTGAATCACCCTTAATTAATGCATTCTTTCTACAATAAAGTATTGCTGTCGTGCTTCAGAACTGACCCACTAAAGACTAAGTGTGAAACCCATCATCGACGCCACTTGCTCCGCACACTCCATTCACTGACAAAGCTTCCTTACTCGCTATTATTATCTCTATTACCCAACGAATGAAGGTGGATGCTTCTCGTGGAGATTGGGGGTCGGGGTTCGGGGTTGAGAGCCCCGGTGGAATTCCAGGGCACATCAAAATCCGTCATAACTCCGACGTAACGAGATACTTATCGTTAGGGCTAGCTTGAAATTGCCGCTCATTGTGCCGAGCCTTATCGCGCGCGCTCACTCCATTGCTCGCCGGGGCGACGTATGCTCGCCGGATTCTATCCAAATAATTTATGAATACAGCGCCATACGAATCTACGCCGTGTCTCCGATGTCTCCTTTATGCCGGGAAGGCAAGCGGCGCGCGCGGGGCGCGCGGCCCCCGGCGGTGTTCCCGTGCGTTTATAGATACTGAGCTCGACCGGGCGATATTTAATGGCATAGGCCGCCAGTGGAGGACGTGGAGGTTTACGCGCGGGGTTGCTTTTGCGAAAGTGGCGCGGTGTACACGGCCGCCGGTTGCTGGCGTTGCTGCTCCGCTGGCGGGAGCGCTGTTGCTAGGACGCTGGGAGGTAGGTTCGTCCTCGGGATATGGTCACTTCTCGCCGAGAATACGGGAGAGAGAGGACGTAGGCCGGACAGGAGCGAGCGAGGCACGGTTTGCGGAAGAGACACGCCTCTGAATGGCGTATAATTAAGTCACAACATCGACGTACTCCCCCGACACACCGCAGGCCCCCGAGCTCCCCCGGGGCAAGAGACATCGGGCAAGAACAAACACTGCCAAATGAACGCGGACCCCTCGCGCTCTCTCACCCCTTCCTCTCTTCTCTCCTCTCTTCTCTCCTCTCTCGTCGCTTGCGGATTCGCGGTGGCGCCTTTCCCTCCCACACTCCATTGCCCCACTCTCATTAACCCACCCCCCTTACATCTCCCCACAATTCTTTTCTCTTTTTCCGCGGATTATTCCGACTTTCGTCACCGCCGATTCCGGAGATCACTGGCATCTTGATTATGCCGAGGTAGTGAGCGAGTGTGTGGCGGTCGGCGGATGATTCACTGGCAATAGCAGAGCAGGGACAGTTTGTTCTCCGAGTAATCTCGGAGCGAGGGAAAGTTGATCACTGTTTACCGGTACTTGAGCGCGATTCGATTGGCGAGGGGGAGCCGTGCTTCCTCGCAAAGAAACTGCACGATGCTACGTGCTACGGGTGGGGTTACGGCGGAGCGGGGGGGGGCGGGGGGTGCAAATGAAGGAAGACGATCCGTCCGTACTATCGGTGAGATCGACAAGCGGCTTTTCAGTGTGCATTCGGTGAGTAAATTTTGTCAAGCACGAGGCACCCACTCGGGAGCGCAGCAGCGGATGGATCGGTGAATGGCTTTTCATTAAGGTCCGATTCATTCTTCATTTTTTCCCCTTCCCCCCGCCCACCACTCCCGTCATCTCTCTTTCGTCCCCTCGGCCCCCTCGGCCCCCTCGGCCCCCTCGGCCTCTGTCTGGCACAGCCTCCGCTCCAGGACGCGGCGGCGGCGGCGGCGTCTGCTCGCCGGATAAATTACTGAATTCCCGGCACTTCTTCGTTACCCTGGGGCTCTCACGGACAATTTAGTCCCCGTGACGTCTATCGCTTTTGCTCGCGGAAAACCTTTTCCTACAGCTCGGCGGCTCCCCCTGCTCCCGGGGCCTCCGCCTCGTCATGCTCCCTCAGCCTCCTCATCTCTCGATACAAACTTTTAAATAAGACGCTTCTGGGCGAATCGACTTCCTTCCTGGCGACGACGCCTCTTTGAGGGACCTGATACCTTTCACGTTTCCTGCCTCCACTCACCTCTATCCATCTACCTACCTCCCTCGCCCACTTTTCCCTTCCTCTTCTTCCTCTGATTTCCCTGCTTAGCGTCGCCTCTTCTGCTCCCTCCTTCCTCTTCCCAGCCCTCTTCCTTCTTTTCACCCCTCGGCTATGACGGGCCGCGCCGGTGCATGTCATCAACATTGTTATTGTGGTATCAATTTCTTGCCGCGATTCCAATTACCCAACCCCTGCCCTGCCGCCCGTCAGCCTGACATTCCGCCGTATATCCGGCCGGAGTTAAGAGTGGAGTCGGAAGCGCTCGGATATAACGAGTATCCGAGGGTGAGCAATCCTCGCTCGCTCTCCACTCCCCGGATTTTCCTTTCCAAGTGACATGTTTAGATCTCGCTGCCTCGATGACTTGTCTACGTCGATTCAGGAAACGTTCGAGAGTGAAGCGAATTATAGTTTTTGGTTCTGAGTGGATCTGGTTTTGATTCTTGAGTCAGTTGGCTTGTAATCATCTCCTTCACACTCGAGTTCCAATTGGTAAAATTTGATATTATAATTTAATGTCAGTGCAAAAATCACCGAACAGCGTATAATCATAATATTTTGAACGGTCTATCATTAGTGATTCAAAGCCAAGTGAATCACCCTGAGAACTACTCAGTAATAGCATCGTGGGGTTCCCGCTGAAAGTTTAATGGGTGAGCAAGCCGGGGAAACGTAACATTGCGAAATCTCACAGTCTAAAATATGCTCTCGAGGCTTGTTTAAATATGATACGAGACAATACTTTCTACTCCCACGTCCTCCCTCCTGCCTTTCTCACTCAGTCACTCTCCCCCTCGCAATCACTCGCTCCCTTTCGCTTGCTCTCGGCTCTCGCCTAGTATACTCGCTCGAGACTCGAGTGCGCCGAAAGTGGGTGTCCGTTTTACTTGCATGACAAATGCATGGACTATTAAGCAGTGCGATTCCATAATGCATACACCGAGAAGATCCGAAAGCCGCATCGTCCCTGGGAGGACTGGGCGGGAGGGCGGTAGGGCGGCGAAGGGTAGCAGGCTAGCAGTAGAGACGGATAGGAGGCGGAGACTCGATGTCGATTTTTGCCGCGACGCCCACACCGGGAGCGTAAAGAGGACGAGGGAATAATGCATTGGGGAGTGCGCGGAATTATGGGCCGATGGTTTTAGAGATCGATTTCGTTACTTGGTTATCCAGTGGGTTCGGGATTCGGGACAAGCCCGTGGGACAGCTGAAATGAGATCACAGGGAGCGGGCGGGCGGCCCTCGCCTTCGGGATCCTCGGCGGAGGGACAGGAAAGTTGGAGCGAATTTCATGAATCGCAAATGAGGAACGAAATGACATTAAACTCCGCGGACTTTCGCACGCATAACCACCGAACGAACTCCGTGTAAGGCACTGCGCGATGATGGAGTGCCGGCTGTCTTTCCTGAATCAAGCTACTCCTCTTCCGTCCGGTCGCCACTAGACTTCTTCCCACACACTTTTACTGGGAACGCGCAACTTTTCTTTCCTCTTGGGAATATCAAACGATAGACAATATGTCTCACCGATATTGTATTATTATTATTTTACTTATTATTTGTCAGAGCTTAGAAATGCACGTATACATATATTGTTAAATACTGTACCATGTTCTTAAAGTTGACAATTCTTTCTCTGTTACAGGTAAGTGTGCCCAGACCAGCCCCATATCCATCTGCCCCCCAATGTCTCAACGCTGCGGTGAGTCACAGCTCGTACACGAACCTAGTGATCTGTCCCTCCTCCCCCAGTCCCGAATTCGCGAAACTGGCACAGAGCAGCGAGAAGTCCGCGTCACGTTTGTCACGTGATTACCGTATTACGTGGCGGCGAAGAATTCCGCAATATTTCTTCGCCGCCGCTTTCGGGGGACACTTTGGTACAATGGCGAAAGAGCGGGAGAATCGGCGGAGGAAAGTAGGGCGAGGTCGACAATGCGTCAAGGGAAGGTTGAATCCCGCGAATTCCATGGTGGCGGCGGGCTTGATTTCCATGAAAATACTTATCACCGGCAGTCCGCCCACCTCGGCCAGGGGCCGGGCCGCCCCCTATTCCCCCCCCCCCCCCCCCTTCATTTTCCCTCGGCTCGGAAAAGCGACTGGGCGGAGTCGCTCGCTATTTCCCCGAAACACAGAGAGACAGAGAGAGAGAGAGAGAGGGAAAGAGCCGCGAGAAAATAATCTCGTAAAGTTTGGCTGGACGCGTGGCGAGGCGCAGAGGGCGCGTATATATGTCTGTCTATAGTGCGACGAAAGGGCGGTAAAACACTTTATACGACTGTTAAAACTGCGCTCGGCCGACAATAATGCGCGCCATTACGCTGGATGCCGGTCCGCACCGTCGAGCGGTAAGATTTCGCTTTATGCTTCGGCGCCGGAGAGCCAACCCCCCCATATGCATTTACAGCTGTACCGCGCGCGTCGCTCTATTTCGCCGTGGAACTCTCGCACCGGCGGCCAACTTGTCGAACGAAAACCCTCTCCCTCTCTCTCCCTCTCTCTCTGTGCGCCTCTGACATTTTGACTGGCACGCGAGAGAAGCCTGTTTAGCTTGCAGGTGTTCCGAGCGCCCGAATGCCGGGCAGCGCGCGGTCGTTCTCCGCTCTTTCAACGAACTGTTATGAAAAGGGCATAATTACAGGCAGCGAAGCGTTCGGTTAGTGAGCCTGCCAAACAATGCGAAACCGCAGCTACGCTCGCCATTTTCCGCGCCCGCCGCCAAAGACAATGCCACGCAGCCGACACTGCCACTGGCATTGCAGAGTGGAAGGAATCGACGGGAGGACGGGCAACTCGGGGAATCGATAGTCGGGTTGGCATCGATGTATCGGGTTCGATTGGGGCCGAGCGCATTCCCGGGATTCCCTGGACAAACAGCTATCAGGCTCGAGGATTTTCGTGTAAACAAACGAGGAGTGGCGCGGCGAGAGGGTGGCAGTAAGGCGGCGGCTGGTAGATGAGATAGAAGGTGGTGGCAGCGGTCAATCGAGTGGCGGCGGTGTAAGCAGCGAGGAGAATTCATTCTTTCCTTTCAGCCTTCCAGGTTCGTTCCCGCCGACCCCCCCTCCGACCCCTCCGTCAGCCGCTTTGTCGGCCATCGACATCCTTGCTCTCGTGACCAGGGTGAGATCGCGCTCGCTCGTTCAATGTTCCAACTTTGCTCGGCAGCACAATGGATCCATCTAGCCGAGCACACGGGGCCCAGCTATCCACTCAGAGAATCGGCGTCCGGTCCGCGCACTCGAGCCGCAGAAATGTTTGCATTTACCGTGGCGCGCGGCCGGGCCGAGGGTGTTGTCGGGCAGTGTGGCCGTGGCGGCGGAGCGCGGCCTCCGATGAAAGCTTTTGGGGACCGGCCCGACTCTGTCCATCCACCGTCCATCGGGAGAGAAACGCGTTTCGCCATCATCGCATTCACCCCCTCTCTCTCTCTCTCTCGCTCTCGCTCTTGTCGAACCTCCTCTCCCATCTTTGCATAGCCGGAAGCGAAAGGGAAGATCCCGAGAGCGCCGAGAGGGTTCGCCCCGTGATTGGAAAAGTGCTGCGCGCTCCATCCGACTCAATGACCCTCGGCGAAGCCGAGCATTTATTCGAAACACCCGCCGATCGGCCCACCACCCCGCATTAGAATCCCCTACCCCCTCCTGCAATCTCTACCGGCGATGAAACACTCGCCTGCCAATTGCCGCGGGCGTCATGCTAAAACCTCCGACTTGATCGAGTCACCAGATTTCTTCGCCCTTGGAGGAAAAGAGATTCTTCTTAGCAAAGTCACCCGGCGCTCTTTTTAGCGTCGCCATTTCGGAGATCGCAGTCATTAGAGCTGATATTAACGAAAAGTGTACGTATATGTTGATTGGCGAGCACACTGATGGATCTCCGTCTCGCCGTGTGTCGAGTCTTCCATTTTCATTAACGAAGCCGAGCGTCTCGCTCCAAGTAAATTAGCTATGCGAGGCAGGTTGCACATCGGAGAGCTAAATGGTACTTAACTCTTGCTCCAACTCCGACGTACTACCGCAGCGCTAGATAGTTCCTCCGCCGTAAATGCTGTCATTATGTTATCTCAATCCGGCAGAAGGACGTGGGTAAGCCAAGCCGGCCGGGCCCGAACACACTCCACCCCCTTCCACCCCCTTCCACCCCCTTCCACCCTGTGGCGCACTCGGTATCGGCGCGAATTCAGCTGACACTCGCCCGGAAATCCGTGCGGGTGCGCACCGTACCGCGGGATATTTCCGATTTTTCCCCGTCGTGACCCTAACAGACTTCATTAACGACGCATGCGCGCCAATTTAGCAGGTTTTCAGTATTAATTATGGCTCACAAAGCGGCTGCTCTCCCGGCAGAGAAGCTTTGTCTCGCCGGTCTCTTGATTCTTTGATTTTTTCGACGATGCTACTCTTGCTCGTTGACCCTCTCTTCATACTTTTGTCTGGTAAACTTGATAAACTGAAAGAATGTCAATTTCTCTCGGCCCTCGGAGTACGCCGGCACGTATCTCCGCTCGGCCATCTTTTCCCTTGGTCCCTTTATGCGGCGTGGAAATTCCGTTTTAATAAAAAGTCGACATTCGCCCGAGCGATAACGCGCCCGCCGCGGAATAACGTGTAGAGCTTTGCTTTTTCTGCGCGCACGCGTTTCCCTTTGGCCGAAAGCACACCGGGGAGATTCGTCAGGCGCGCAAGTAGGTGAAACAATGTTTGCGAGCTTTGCGAGCTTTGCGTCTTGCTTTCGCGTGTTCGACGCGAAATGTATGACTGTTCTTGTGCGAACGAATCTGGGATAGCGCTCGATCGATGCATATGTCCTCGTGGAAACAGAGAGCATCCTGTTTGTGTTGGCAACTCGACCATCCGAGCTCGCCGAGTCAAAGAAACGGGAAATCACATTGGACTCTCGCGGTATGATGATCGTCGAGAAGAAAACCTATTCAGTTGAACAAGCATGTAGACGCGAGGGAGATACTTACTGAGGTTCGACTTGTGCGTCGCTTGGTCTGCGTGTCGATGCAAAATCTCGAGTGGATATTTCTCGGTTTTCCAGTTAGACGAGTGGGTTATTTGCAGATTGCGGGGCGAAAGTGTATATTGGAAGGAGTTGGGTTTGTCCGTTGGAAATAGTTGGATAAAGCCGGCGCTAATCGAGATGGTGTGCCGGATCAAAAGACTGGTAGGAGGAGAGTCTAGAGAAGCGGCTAGTTTGCGCGGGTCAAAGTGCAACGGACAATATTTCGCGGTAACATAGACGGCGGTGGGTTCCCTTACAGCGTGGCTAGTTGGTCCACCGCGCTGCTTGCCTCTGAGTTCAGAGTCCAGCACATTAACGGAGATAGTGGCTCTGCTCAAACGTATAATTGCGGGAGCGGGCAATTGAGAGGCTCCCTTGGGTACCGGGTTTCCAGTTGCCGCAAATCCACCCGCCACTCCACCGCCACCAACTTCGAACCCCTTCACTCCTCGCGCCTCTCGCGCCCTCTCGATAAGATGTCTCCTCACTTCCTTCATTATGAGTCGACCCATCGCACAATCCCAGACTCCCTTACTCCACTAGCTCTCCGTTAAATAGCCCACTCCTACTTAACCAGTGACCCATCCTCAATAATTAGCCCGTCATTCAATTCTTACAGAAAAACATATTTAGAAGAAAAATCCAATGTTTTCAATTCCAACATTCCTTCTTTAAAGCAATTGGTCGAAACACAATCCGTCTTCTCCGTCTCGTGGTCCATTTATAACAATAGCTCATATCCGAAAATCCAATACTTTCAATTTAAAAATTTCTTTTTTAAAGCGATTGATCGAAACACCTCCTCTTCAAATTGCATCTCTTTTTTAAGTCAGATCAGATTCCGCAGAGCAACTTTCCGATAAGAGGAAGTACGTGCACTGGCGCTCATTAACAGGCCAGTTAAAAGGTTAAAACCTAAGATGAAAGCATTAGCTAGTTTTTGCGCACTCTAATTCCCCGAGGACGAAAAGCCATAGGGCGAGCTAGCTAAACGCATTGACCATTAGCGAGGACGCGTTTACCGTCACCGAGGCTCGCGCGAGCGAGCGGCTCGAGGGTATCGGCGGTGGGTGGGCGAACGGGCTCGGGGTCGAGTCGGGAGTGCTCTCGAACAGGGAAAACTGCACTTAGTTACGACGAGGCAGAGCCATTTATCAATCAGCTAAATTAATGCGGCTTTGCCGGGTAACGCGCCGTGAACGGTAGCGTTGACTTCGCGAATGCGCGCTCATTATCGTTCAACCGCTCGGTTCAACGTCGAATCAATGCATTTGAAACAAATACAGGCTGCCGAGCGCGAGCCCGGCGCATTAGCTCGGGGGCACGCGCGCTCTCGAGCCTACGTACGTCGAAAGCGCCTTTCAAATTCAATTAGGTTAAATGATCACTCGATATTACATGAGGCAGATGACGGCCTGGCATCGAATCCGGCGAGGAAGGGAGGATGAGTGAGTGTGTGCGCGCGAGAGGGAGAGAGAGAGAGCGCGGAGGAAGTTCGATCAATAAACGGGCATCGCGCAGCTAGGACTTGCGGAGGGTGGGCGAGCCCTCCGCCATCCCGACAGTGCCTTATCGTCCTAATTTTCTAGGTACACGACTGATGAGCTATCGCTGTATTCACTTGCAGCCACCCGGCCACTTTGTCATTTTGATCGCGCATAATGCACGGCCAACTTACAGAGGGACTATATAACTAATTATACACTATTACGCGCCTGATTTCCCCACGGGCGAAAAATAGAGGAAACATATCAGAAGGCCCCCGACGAGAGAGTAATAAGCCCCATTAAGACCTGCCGCTCTCTACGCCTTCGCTTCTATTCATCCTCCCCACCTCCCTCTCGCCTCCATCTCCTTCCTCGGAGATGCTAACCAGCAGATACCCCGCTCGGGGGAGGGAGACGCTCAACTCGGATAATGAGAGGATTGCAATCCACACTGGAGAAAGATGGAAATTCAGAGGGGAGGAAGTGCAACCTGCTCCTGCAAAAAGTTGCTCTCGCCAGCTACGAGCTTCCTTCCTTCGTCATTGCAAATCCCTTTTTAACACTACGACGGCTGTTCGCCTTATTTCGCTCCTCGAGCTTCGAGTGCCATGAATTCATTCACTCGAAATACGAAAGGTTAACTATTTTCTGCCCAAAAGTCAATATTCATTCTAATGAAGAGCCACGTGTGCAAAAATGGCCAAGCCCCATTCCAACAGCAGGGAAAGAGCCGGCCGCAAGGCTTTATGAGGACGAATCGTCGCATCGCAGGACGAGGCTGGATTAATCTCAAATTTTCATCAAATTACGCGGCCGGCAAGAGTACCCGCTTCTCGCCCTAAGATCCTCCTCTGTAATTCGGAACGGCCCCGTTATTTAACGGGGCGCAATTTCGCCCTTCCCCCGACGCGGGCCCTCGGTGCCGCGCATCGCACCCCGGGTGGGGGGTTGGTCCTGCATTATTTAAGCAGCGAGGGCAAATTCACTTTCGCTCGAGTTTTTGCAATATATTACTTTCGCGCTGGCGCGCCCCCGGTTCCCACTGACGCGGCATCGCGCGCGCTTCTTTGGTGGCCTCGTTTAGAATCGCAAGCTTGATTGCAATTTTGAGCGGAAGTAAGTTGGCCCGCGCGCGCTCGTCTTATCGGATTTAGCGTGAAGCTAGAAAGGAAGGAAAGCCAGCGGGAGGCTGCGGCTCCGCGAGAGCGAGAGGAGGCCGCAGAAGCGGATGTCTTGGTTAGGTGGAAAGTTAAGGTTGGGTCTTTACTTAACCGTAATCGGAAGATATTGCCGGGAGCACTGTACCAAGGGCACTTTACCGGCCGCCTTAAGAAAGCACTAGCTTCGCGAGGCCTGGTAACACCGCTCGGCACCGTTATTAAAAGAGCCCCCTTTATCTCAGCCGCCTCTCTCGCTATCTAACCCCCAACCCACCATCCACCTCTCCCTTTCTTCTTCGCCTCGCCGCGCCTCGCGCCTCGCGCCTTTCTCCCTCACCTTCGTCGGCTCGCAATGCTGCCGTCGCCACCGTCGCCGCTCTTATTCTCTTTGAAACCCTCGCGCGCGCCGCTAAGAGTGTTTCTATGTCAACCTTTGTACTTTTTAGCCAAGGGATCCGCGGCAGCCATGCGCCGGCCGTATATGTGCCGCGTGGACCCTAAACTGCCCCGCCGATAGACGTCTCGCTTTCAACGAGGCAATGTCACCACCGCACCCCCCCTAATGCTACTTCTTAATTTCGCCACCAGTCCACCAAATGGAGCCACCAATGGAAATAGACGAGCCGGAAAATACTGTCCGTCCTCGCTCCTTCGCTTTGTCTTCCTTTTCTCTTTCTGAGTACCTTGCGGTTGTTTAGGGTGTTGGGTCAAACCTGCTTTCGGCAAGTCTTAGGCGATAGCTTCAACTGCCTCCGATGTTTAACAAGTGGACTGGATTTCTGTTCGGACTGAAGAATTTACTCGAGCTCACTTCCATTGTATTAGAATAGTTTAAGTAGGCTGACGGTACACGTCTGGGAACAAAGGAAAAACGGCACCGTGTCGCAGAGATACCTTCTAGGAACCGGGTAATTAAAGGTGAACCTTCGGCTCAGGTAACGAAAACCGCGACCTTCCCTTCACTGACGTTGCTCACTTATGAGGACGTAAGACAAGGAGAAAACTGGAGAGAAAACTGCATAGAATTGTTTTAAGCAACCCGTTGAGTGAGAGGTCGGAGAACTGGTGGAATGGAGGCAAGATTAGTATGGAATTCCAAGGCCTTGTCACGCGATTAAGAGCTTCAATCACCCTCGAAATTTCCGGCGAGTCTTTATCGCGTAAAAGCGGAGCTGCGGCGAGGAGAAAATCAAATTCCGGTCTTAACTAAGGGAGGAGGATCCGCAAGAAATTGTCTGGCGCGGATCAGCAGGTAGAGGCTGGCGGTAGCTTCCGGAGGAAGGCGGAGGTGCCGGGCAAGTTGACACTTCCGGGTCGGCCCCGATGCCCATAAATTCTCCGGGCGACGACACTTTTCATCAGGCTCTGATTACTTATTCAGGATGGAAGCGCGCGCGAGGCGGCCAAGCGAGAGAGAAGCAGAGAGTGTGGCGTGTGTGGAAGTAGAGCTCTCGCAGGCTTCCACACTGTCACCGTGATTGATAATAATGCAAGCGGACTGTCGGGACTCCGGCGTAGCTGACGCCGATATTACTGAAACATAATTTATACCACTCTGAATGAAAATGGCGCGATCGTAGGCCGCGCGCTCGGAGGCTGCAGCTGAGCTCCGCAGGCTCCGAAGCAGCCAACGAACGAATGATCCGGACGCTCGTCGCGAGTCTGACCGAGCGGATTAATAATTGTTACCAGCAGACGCCGCGCGGTCGCGAATCCCACCGGTAAAATGAAATACCGGGCGCGAGGTATCGCGGACTTTTGTCCGCGCACACACTCGCACCAGTCGCTCCTCCTCTCTGCCGCGAGGAGGAGCGGAGCCGTGAATTTCGCTCCTGCGAAATTCAATCGCGTCGCCGCGCGTTTTATGCTCCGCGTAATAATTGGCAGGCGCCACCCATCGCGATATGAAATCCTTTGTCCGACTTTTTAATTACCGCCCTCCTCTTTGCCCACCTAGCTAGCAGGTGTGGTGTATACGTATGCGTGGACAAATCGCGAAACGATAGGATTTCCATAGAAATTAGCTATCCACTGGCGCGCCTTTTTCATTGCCGATAATCTCCGGGTACAGTGCGTCGACGTATCCAATTAACAATAATTCGAACGCCAATTAGCAATTGGAGGTAAAGTCCCCCTTTCAAAATCGTTCGTCCACTTCGTCCACTTGCAGTCGCTCGCGGCGAGGATTAAATGCGCGGCCATTTCTCTTCTCGCACTAGTCTGCGGCCTTTTAAATCTTTCCACAGCGGGGAAATAGAACTGCCATTAGCCGTCGGTACTCGCACTTTCATAGCCTCTGTTCCGTCTAGTCAATGCATGACGACGCCAGAATATGTATCGTGGATATTGTATAATAATAGTTTAGCATGTCGGCATTTCGGCATCAACAGCACATGGTGTATGGTAGCGCTAGAACATTCAGGGAAATGGGACTGCTACCTGGAAGCGACCTTTTCTTACCTGAGTTGACCACATCCTACTGAATTGATGCTCGAGAATTGCTAAGGGTAGATTCAGACTAAACAGCCTCTAAGTATAATAAACTTCGTTGGACTATTGTCAAGACCACCAGAGCAATCTATTAAACGCAATTAGACTTATGTCCAACTGAAACCGATTGGCAATTCCGAGAAACTATTATAGTCCATTTTCATATATCTCTTATTATCCAACCATCAAGTATAAACTCGCTCATATACATAGAGGTATCTTACACTACGACGCCAGGATCCATCACAGACATCACCTTGCTGTCACTCGTTACTCGGTCTGTTTTCTTCATGGCATCCAGCGCCCTCCGTCACCTGCTCCTGAAATACCGAGCTACACAACTATCACCTTTCCCCCTCTATTTTTTGTCGCGCTGTCACCGTCCGCCATATATTTTGACGTCTCTATTCTCAGCGACCCCGGGCGCAAGCCCGCGTCCCTGTGTCCTTCCAACTGCTACGTGCGATATCCTCAACATCCCACCGAGGACGCCTCGTGTTCTCGTGTATTTGCCTGTTCGAGGCGTCGTATTATTCCGGCCAGACGGAACTATCTACCGCTGGCTCCTAGATATTACCCTTTCTCGGAGAGTGCTACACATACACGTGTCTCCGGCCGTGAGATGATGCATTCTCCCTTGAAAGATTACAAAGCAGACTCGTCCGGGAATTGTCTTATCACCAAGTAAATTAGGGACGATGAATTCTTTTCTGTGCGCGTAATTATTTAGCTGTTTTATTAGACTCGATTTATTATATCTATATTTTCTTTAGACGCGAATTTTGTTATCGGTGGAATTAGTTGTCGAGGAATAAATCGTGCGAGTGGCGATGATTTGGATAAATTGATAATGGATTGGTCTGTCGGTTCGCAGGGCGAAAGTGGGTTTGCGACATCGAGTGAGAAGGGGGCTTGGGGGATGGGGGGAAAGAAAAGGCGAGGGAGGCAGCGGTAGTTAGGGGGTTGTTTGTCTCTATTTCCGTCTGCACGGCTTCTCGTGCACCATTGAATCAAGTCGAGCGGAGCCGCGGGCTGTTGTGTAAACTTCGGCCTTGATTGAAAAGCTCTGCACTCAAATATTGGATGATAAATCAGAGTTCGGTATCTTGGCATCCTCGGTAATACGGCTTCGAGGAATACGCCAGTTTCGGCATATCGGTTCATTCGGAGGGAACTCGAGTGGAAGTACACGCCAGGATACGCGCGTCTCAAAGCGAAGAGTATACCCCGAGTGCGTTTTAGTTTCCGGCCGATTGCTAATATCCGAAAGCCTCCTCTGTTTCAAGTGAGTATTATCATCTTGACTCTAGTCTGACAAGAAAATTGCAAGGAGGAATCTCCATCTCTCAACCCCCCCCCCCCCCCCCCCAGCTACTATTAGTATCTGGTCCCTTGCATATTTTCTGCATGACTCGACTTAGCATACATCACCGGGATACTTGTTTTCCATGGCTCTGACTCGGCCGAAACACGGCCGAGGAAGTCTAATTTCTTGGCTCGTCGCTCCCGCGTTACCTTCCGAGTGCATCGGAAGATTGAGCGTCTCGCGAGCGGCGGGGCAGACAGTTGGGGAAAAGCTTGGCGAACGGTTCATTCCCCTTTAGGGGAGCCGGGAGCCGGCGGAGGGGAGGGAGCTCTCGGTATCTATAGAGAGAATCCCTTGTACGCTCGGGAGGCGTTGGGTATATCGGAACATATCGGATGCAAATCGCGGCCCGATCGCATTGACGTGATACGTGCCGGCGTCTCTGCCTCCGCACACGTCTCCGCTCGCATTCCATGTCCTATAACCGGCAAACAACCCTCCCTGTATTCCTATTTCCCTCGTATCGGTGCATACGCCTATAGACGACATTCCGCGTCCTCCTCTATCACCCCGTCGCGATACTTGAGTCTAACGGTGCGTGCTCTCGACGATTTTCGAGTGATTCGCCTGAAAATAGTATAGAGCGAGACACCACTGAGCAGAGTGACGCAGAGTCCACTGGGTGGAGGGAGTAAATGATAATTTTTCGGGAAAATCATTTGATATTCGGTAGGATGGCTTGGCTTCGTATTGAACTAAACTGTTAATCGGGAAGAGCGAAGCGCGAGTAGTGTTGGCCAACTCGAAGGCAGTACTAATTAAATTTTCATAATACCGAAACACATTTTCTGAGGCTTCGTTTCTACTTGATCCAGCTAGTTAATTTTCCCCAACTTTCGCCGGTATTAATTATATAAAGGGTTTAAATTTAATTATAGAGTAGAGCGGAGTTCCCTCCCCGGCGCGGCGCAGTTAATTCTTTTGTTCAATGTTATCGGGGATGGAATAAGAGGCGCGGCCTGGCTGGCTTTATTCCTTAGCGATCGGGTGACCTCTCCCCAACCGCACGCGTATGTCAACGTGTCCCAAGCAGACTCTCACCCCGGCGCGGCCCATTGTCGCGCTCCTTCCGTCTCCGGTGCGCGGAGTTTACGAATTTATAAGCGCGAAACATGCATTTGCACTTGACACTGACTTATTATTGCCGCGAGAGAAGCGGCCGCGCTCGGCTGCACTTCACGCGGTCACGCTTCCATATTCTTCCGTGACGGCCCGTGATAATAGAGTTTTCGACCGTTCCGGCCGCCCCGGCCGCCCCGGCCGCCCCGACCGGTTCCACTCGTAAACACCCCGCTGAATATTGGATACACGGGCCGGCCCGAGGACGAAAAAACCCCTCGGATTTTCGCCGGAAGAGATCTCCATACACATTTAACATATCCTCGAGGAGAGCGAGAGAATGTTAGTCGCTCGTCGAGGATACTGAGATGAGAACTGCTCCCAAGAAATATTTAATAAGTTTCCTTGCCGGGCGGAGGTCCATCTCCCGGCGAGAGAGATCCTCGGCCGCTCAGAAATTCCACGTGAATTAGCGTTGCTATTCGCATCCTGGCTCCTTTTTATTCCATTCCGGCCCTTCCATCTGGCCGCTCTCGCGCTCGGTGCAGAGGGATGATGGCATCATGCTGCGTCTTCCGAGCGAGCTCCTCCAAGGAAAATGTAACAGCGCGAGAGCGCGCGGCGGCAGGGGAATTGAGTCAGAGTCCCAATTGCAAATTTCCCGTCCTCCCGGCATCCATACGTTTCACCGGAATTGTTCCTCATTTGCGAGAAATCGAGTGTAAGTTTCGCCCGGTCCATTCCGGCCGCGTGTACGAGCCGAGAGCCCAAGGCTTTCGGCCGAGCTTTCTTCTCCCCCCTCCCCGGGCCCCGAGGATGAATCTAAGCGGGGAGGATCAGCAACGTTCACCGGGAATATTATTCGATAACCCGTGAATCCGAACGATATACTCTTTACGTGACCTGGAAAACGCGCGCGCTGCGGGGGTCATACATATGCAAGCGGCGAGCATGATTTCCATGAGGCTTTACAACGTTAAGAGCCCTTGCCCGTGTATAATTCGGGGCTCGCATCGGACAGCGTATCACAGGGTATCAGTCCCTCCGCGCTATAGCGCTATAGCGTCGACACGGAAATACCGAAGGGCTTGTGCCCTGCGCGCGCGCCCTCTCTCTCAATTTTTCCGATAAATCGTCGACACGCATTTTTCGGACAGGACGCAACTTTGTCAGAGGGCGAGGCTCGCCCGGGGCTATTGCGCAGAAAACCTTTCGATCTTCCCCCTCGAAAATCCATCCGACCTAGAGCAAGTCGACACACAAAACTGAATAAAACTTGCCGCGTTTCCCAGCGATACAATCAACGGGAATCCCGCTGACAAGTATCTAATTGTAACTCGACTCGCACACTTCTGATCGACGGAACATTTAGCGTATGACTGTTGTTCGGTGTCCGTCTCCAGCGGCGTCTCGCTCATTTCGAGCGTAACGTCGCGTAAATGCTTTTACTGCGGCGATAACGGGAGCTCGAGTTCTCGAGTTGCAGAGCGGAGTCGCTCTCGGTGCCGTTCGATTCGATCCGCGAATTTATCGAGGGAAAACAACGCGTTCGGATGTCGGGATCCCCTCCGCGCATTTTGGCCCGCAGCATCACCCCCCCCCCCTCCCCCCTCCGACCGGCACCCTCCTTCCGCCCCGGAAATAGGTATTTCATCGCCGTTCAAATTGACTGCGAAGTAGTTGGAGTTACGATCGATTTTGCCCGTTTTTCTATTTTGCGCTCGGGCTCCGTCATTTCGTCCTCCGCGAGCCACTTGGCGCAAACAGAATTCACTTCGGTAGGACTTCGATACCTTCATTGCTCTCGAAAAAATTCCCCCCGACTTTCTTTTTACAGACACAGTTTATTCCTTCCTATCGGCTGCCAATAATAGCGGGAGAAAATACCTGTGCGGAAGGAGCGAAGCCTATTGGAGGGGATATCGGTAGTCGTAATGAAGAATACGCGATCGAAGAATATCCCTTTGGAAAGGATAAGAGCGAATAGGCGAGCGGGTAGTGGTGGGTGATGGCGGGTTGCAGTGGCCATTGGAGATGCACCTGCACTGGGGTCCTCAGTGGTCTGCAGCACACGTAGCGCGCGCTCGCGTTTTCGAGGCGCAGGTACACAGTGTGCCGGGGAGACGGGAGTAGGAGAGCTGTGCCGGGCCGCGAGTAAACGGGCCGCATTTGCATATGAAAACCAGGAAGTCTCGGGACTCCGCTCTTACGAGGGCGAAGAAATAGCACGGTTAGGGCCGGGATAGGAGGACGAGCTGCTCGGGGAATGAGGCTAGGAAGGAGCAACAGAAGTGGCAGAAGCACCAGAAGCTACCCAAGGGTCGTAGCGACGTCGACAGGAATCCTCTCTCTCTCCCTCGCCCTTTCTGCTTGCAGGTTCTCGGTCGTCTTAAATATTCAATGGCGTCACGTTCTCAACTCGGCATGCAGATTAGCAGCGGCGAATCACATGTTCCTCCGCGAGAGGCTTGATTTTATATCCAAGTGCTGCTCCGTGTGCCCCGTCGGCTAAACTCCCCCACCGATCTCCCCACGCGCGCGCCCCACTTCGCGATAGCTTCAGTTTTCCCGACACTCGCTGCAAACTCCCTCTAATGCAAACCTCGGCTTTTTCTTGCCGGGCCAAGTATTTCCGAAACAGAGCCAGGGGGAACCTGGTTAATATCCATTTGAAGGCAACTGGCCTTTTTGCATGCAGATCGCGGTGCGACTTCGGTTCTTCTTTCTAATACAGTGGAGCGCGTAAATTTCAGCTCCGCGTTCGTTTAATCTTTATTTCGTTGGTATTTCGCGGGGAAAGTATGCGATTGATTCGCATCGTGTAATACAGTCGGACAAAACTGGTAAGAATGGTTGATCAGAGGGAAATCAGAGTGGGCGGGCTTCGGATGCACAGTTGGCGAAACTGCTGACAGAAAGCGAGAGAGGGAAAGGTAAAGTAACTTTATGTTTGGTAAGCTTCCTTTTAGCGGCGGCAAATCTAAGTTGACTGTTCGGCCCCGTAAGGTTGCTCCATATAAATGCAAAGGCTATACCAGGGGCCTTTCATGTCGTTAACGTGGCTTTCTCCTTTCAGACTGGCGTCTCGCTCTCTTAGCGTTTATCCCTTACCGGTCATTCCTCTCTCTCTTTCTGCCCCTGTCTCCGTCTCGCTCCCTCGTCAAGCGGGCAAAGCGGGTACGAGTTTGTCAAAACCAGAAACCCATTAAAATCTGCAAAGACGCCGCGCGCCGAGCGTAAGACGAAAGAAATCCGGCGACTGCCGCTCTTTTATTAGAGGGACGAGAGGAAAATCGCTCGGGACTCTTACAGGAGCCGGCCACTTTGAGCGAGTGAGCGAGCTGCGCCCGCCGCCGCATATACATACACTCGTACGTAGGGCTTTGCAAGCGCGATTCAGCCTCCCCGGCTTTTCGCCAATTCCCCGGTAGCTCACGCAATAACAAAGAGCGGGGGCAATATACAAAATCTAGGGTCGAGCGGAATTGCTTTGAGGAAGCCGCCTTTCCTTCCACGACTTCTCTACGACTTCCCTTTATTAAAAGTAGTCGGCCCATTAAGTAGAAGCGGACGGCGCTAGTCAGACATCATTTATCCGAGCGTTTAACGCACAACGTGTACAGGCTGATTCACTTGCCTTTCAATCGCTAATAATGGATATAGGCCGGAAATTCGATACGTTGGTAACAAATGATCCAACTTTGATTATTTACTACCAAAGATAATAGAAGTTCTCTGGAAGATTAAAAGGCAACTGACTCACCCTGTACACTTACACACTCCGAACCCGATGGGCTTCCGTCCCACCCCCCGAGGCGGAGTTGGTTTTTAAGCCTGCGAGAGAATCAATTCCTTTCATTATACCGAACACCCGGCGGGGGGCGTCCGACTAGAACAGGACCAATTTCACTTGGTAAGATTAGCGGTCAATCCGGTAGATGCTACTGTCGGCCTACTTGTTCCTCCCTATTTCACCGAGCACTGGGGCTTCCTAAGCCCCCCGACTCACGGGGAACTGTTGTCTTTCGCTTTTAGCGCGGATCTTTAGTTTTAATTACCGCGGCAGCCTGACGTTTATTGCTGTTTCTTGCGGCGCTTGCCAAGTGAGAAAGCCAGAGAGCAGAGAGGAGCCAGCGCGGAAGAGGGGGGGAATGGTGAGAGCGTACAAGGAGAAACGGGGGGCCGAGTTTCTTGACGGGTAGGGCTGGCCTCCTGTTCAACCTTAGGGTAGAGCTTCGACTTCAACTCCGGAGATGAATTCCCGAAACTAGACAGGCTGCGAAATGAACTTCCTTCGGGGAGGTTTCGGGGAAGGTCGCCCCCCTCAGGGGACGACATTATTTTTCATGAATTTCGTGTCCCGAGCTCTGTAGCTCTGCGGGCCGCATATCATTGCTGCTTGGCCGCGAGCGACACGTCCGCTCTTCTCAATCTTAAAATTGCCACTCCCAATTCCGCATACTAACACACTCGGCCGCGAAGTCGCGAACCTCATTTCTATAACACCGGCACTCCCGTCGGAAATGTACTCCTCCGCGGGATCGCGGACACTGCTGCTTTAATTTGGCTCGGCTGATGAAAAATACATGGGGCGCCGGTGGATTTAGAGGGCGCGCGGTATTAGACCGGCAGGGCCATAACTGTCGATGTATTTCACCTTTCGGGCTTTTATCACTAGGTAAAGGGCATAAGTGGTCCGATAGCAGTTCCCTCTGTCTCTCTGCCCTGAGAGCGTCGGCGACTGTATCGGCGAGGGCACTTGGCCGATAGTACTCGATACATTGTGCTCGCCGGCCACGGGCCTATAATTGGCTCAGGCTGCAATAAAGTTGGCCGCGCGGGGGCAGCTTAGGTATCTCAGGAACGACCCGCCGGTGATATAGTGACGATAACCCCCTCGATAGCTGGCCCTTGTTCCGGCTCCTTCTCACCCACTTACTCTGATTTACTTCGCGAACGCGCAAAACGTGAGCCCGCTAACGGCTGCACTTGCTCGCTTCGCCCATTCTCTACGTCTCCCTATCTCGGTAAACCAGGATATCGCCCTTCAGGACCCCCGCGCGCTCCATAGTCTCCTAGCGAGTTCGCGAGTCTCGCATATATTCGACGTAAGGAATCGCGAGCCCTTTGTCCGATAAGCTCCCTTTCTCCTCGCACTCACACCCTCAGGGGTAGTTGTATGACATTTTTGTCAAAACCCGGACACCTAGATGTCACACTAACAATTTTCCAGAGAATTGTGCTCCACTGTACCTATATATTTAACTAAACTGGCAGCAGAAGTCGGCCGGAACCCGGGGCGCATTAGCATTTCGCAAGTGCCACTAACGAAGTCTTACTGCGCGCTGTACTCTTCCGCGGAAATAGCGGAGCTTGATTTTGCCGGGGGGTGGGAGTGTGGTGTTTTTAGTTGTAGGGAGTGCGGCATCCCGTCTGGAGTGCTAGTAAAGCCGAGTTCGCAGGCTCTCCTGCCGGTTGGTTCGTTGGGCGAGCTTTGCGGCCCTTATGCCGCGCTCGGATGATGAATGAGGGATTAATTCCAGCGCGGCCCAGCCCGCGGCAAGAAGTTTACGATAAATTTAAAGTTTCCTCGAAACAATAAGTTGGTGGCTTGCCTCCCTCTCTCGCGCCCGCTCCCGCCCGTTCGCTTCTTCTTGCCGAAGAGCCGAGTATCTATATATCGGCCAGCGTCATCTTTCATAATCGATTATTAACGAACGCAGCGGCTCCGCTGAAAGAGGGAAAGTTTTCTACGACCACCCCCCTCTCTCTCTCTCTCTCTCTTTCTCTCTTGGCCTCTCTCTGTGCCTACATAAATGAACGCCGTTCTCTCACGGTGATGGACGAGCACCAGGTGCGGCCAGACCCATACTTAAGTCCACTTCTCTCTCTCTCTCTCTCCCTCGATCTCCCTCTTCCTCGCGTTACTCGCGTTCGATTAATCGATTGCGCCTAGAAATAGCAGGCTATGAAGATGGTGAAGTATGATGACGCTAACCGTCCTACACTACCGCGCGCTCGACCACCATCCCTGTTTATTCAGACACGCGGAGCCCTTTTTATCGCGCCTAATTTAATGACGATACTAACACACGCCATCCAGGTTAACGACACGCCGCCGATCATTTTTATCTTCTTCGTTAAAGTAGGCTCGGCGATATTGTAATCGTGTGCAGACCGATTCACTTACCTTTGAAACACTAACGATGGATATAGGTAGTTGATATTGTAATAATTATAGGGTGTTGAGTAATTTTCATATAAAGGAAATAAATGGTACCAATAATGGAAGTAGAGTGTAAAGGGGATTATTAGAAGACAACTGCCTTACATCTGTGCTCACTGAACGGTTTTGTGTACATTTTTTAATCTCCATCTCGCTTCAGCCGAGTCGAATCTGTGATTCTCAGAATCTCTGTAAATCGGAGTTCCTCGTGTTTACACGGCAGAAACTCGAGCGGTATTTTGAGAAATCATATCCAGCGTCTCTCCCTCTGGACCGGAGAAAGGACCAACGGGATCCTAAATAAATTGTGGAAGGAAAATATTCGAGGGAGAGAGAGAGAGAAGATTTTTCTTCCATTTCAATATACTGGTATTGGTGAGGTTTCTTGCACCTCGGACACTTGGAGGTGACAATACAACTTGGAGAAGAACACGAATTCGTGGAGCAGCGAGTTTCTTGCTGGCCATCGCTAGGTTCACATATTGCGCAGACATATTTCGTACGTAGAGAATACAAACACTTTGTTCCTATTTTTGCGCATCACTTCGCTCTTCCGGTGTGTAACTCCGTCGTACGTGGGACGAAGTAATAAAGCAATAACGCGCGTGGTAGCCTCGGGTAAAGAGAACAAGGTAAGTTTTAAGTGGCGGGCGAACGTGAAGCAAGTACACACTCACACGCACACTGGGCGCGGAGAATATGCCGGGGTGGGCCGTCTGAGTGACACGCGGCATAACTTGCAATTTGGTAACTGCAGGTGCTCCGGTCACGCTAAACCGCAGTTTAATTACTATACCAGCGTGAATTGGCTCGCTGGCAGTACTGTCACGCGCAACGGTGTGCAAATTGATCTCGGGCTCACGGCCGGCCCTCCCTCGCCCTGCACCTCTTCTACCCCCTCGCTGCCCCCTGCCTGCATTCACCTCCTTGTCGCCTTCTCCCTGGGTGGCCACCGTCGTCCAAATCGCTCTCTCCGCTTTTGTTCCGAAATTCCTTTAATTACTCTAACTCTCTCTCTCTCCGCACCCCCGAAAATGCTCCTGTCACGCTTCTCTAACGCCTGTAATATTACATTCATTGCGGGAGGCTGCGAATGAGTGATCCGAAAAAGGGAGGTCGCGGACCCTTATTTCGCGGGAGAACGTTATATCGCGGTGCGCCGGGGTACATTGTGCCGTGTTACTGACGTTTCGTCGGAGTTTAGTTGTGGCCGGTTAATGCTTGTCAATAGTCCACCGCGTGTACTCATAAAGCGAACCACGCTCTCTCGCTGTTACTGTTATTCCATCGGTCAAAGCGCCCTAGCACTTTCGACGCCTTTGTCCCCGGCACGTGTGCGTGATTTCGGCTGTTAATAGTAACCGTACGACGCCTCTAATTTTCATGGGCCAGTTAACGCGCTTCTGTTCGCTAGGCTCGCGCAAGTGCGTCAGCCGCGAAACTCTATTTCCGCCAGTTTTTAATACAGAGCACTTGACATCTATGCTCGTCGAATTTTCATCAGGAGGAAAGTGATGAGTTGGTACGGTCAGTGCGCGATTTAGGGGTAGAGAGGATGGGGGGAAATAGGCGAGCGAATCCACCACTCGATATCCCGAGAGCATTTGCATTTCGAATTTTGGAAGCCCGCTGAAATAGCCGAATCCCAAGCGCCGGTAATAATAATGGGAGAGCGATAATAACAGCAATTTTATTTCCATCGAAAACCGCATTAAATTATTATTAAATCAGGAGCAGAGGCGCGTGGCCGAGGTAGAGGGAGGTGGAGAATCGAGGATAGAAGATAGGAGAGGGAGGAGGAAATGCGGCCTGGTGGAGAAAGTTTGCCGGGTGGCAGGGCCGGGTTTAACGACCATAAACACACATTTTACGGTCGAGGCGTTATTTGTTAATTTATCGGGCGCACACTGCCCGCCCGATTCTTGCTGCTGCCCCTTTAAACGCCATAATCCCGCAATGCGGATTATATATGCGCCCGCCGCGCGCGCGCGCGCTTGTGTACGTTTAATATTCATTTAATCACTATTTCGCAACCAGCGAACCTTGAAGGCAGCGCTCCACACAACACGCGCCACGCCGCCGGCCTGAAAAGAGTCCGCGCGATCCCCGGCCGCCGGGATTCGTTCGCTAATTTATTTCGAGCGACACCACTGTCATTCACTCTTCCGTTCTGGAACTATCGCGCGCTCCCTCTTTCCTAATTAACCGTTCCACCCAATTACAACGTCCCTTTCCCTTCCTAATAATCATTGACCAGCCCGTCCGCGTTATCATATGTGCAAGCTTCATCCACGCACAGTGGGCGCGATCTCGTTCGGTAATAACTCCACTGGATCCTGGAATGTCCCTCTTTCTCTCTCGGTGAAAAAGTCATTAGCGCAGACAGTGTCCGCGCGAGAGGGCTGGTATGTGTTACGAGGTCAAATGTGAATTTCCCACGCCGTTTTTTCTATACGTTCGAGGAGAGGAGGGGGTGGGGTGGGGGAAGGGGAAGGGGGTTGGTCTAGCAAGTTTTATTTGATGTGCACATCATTATATTAATTGGAGGGGTGCGCGCAACGTGCGTGTTCTTTGACTGGCGCCGGTTTTGTAGAATGCGGAGAGCGTGATAACGATGGGTCGTTGCTACCAGCTGCTTTTCGAAGTCTCTTTTAATGAATAGGAGAAAGGTTTGGATACTGTTTAATTATTTGATGTGTGTATGAAGTTTTACATTTATCGCGCGGAGGGTAGATCGGCGAATGTATATCGAACAATATATGCGGAGCTCGAACATTATGTAAAAGGGTCCTTTATTCCGTTTGGAGGGAGTTTATATTTGAGAGAAGTCTTCAGGCATTGTCACGTTTCGCTGAATAACGTCGAAGAGGGCTTTCAATGCTTTTAATTATTTCCACCTCTCCTTAGCGGCAGTTCAAAGAGTGCCCGATCGAACGTGCCCCCCACCCCCTCCCTTCTCGCCCCGAGTTTTTCACCCTTTAAAGGGCCGCTCTCGGCTCACAATCGCACTTTGAAAGGCGGTTGCAGTGGCAGCGTTTAAAAAGCAGAAAGGAGGAAGGGAAGTGGCGCTCGCGCTGACGATAATTGACTGTCGGAATCGCTGCAGCTGATAAGTTAATTATGAAACTCCCGTGTCGTTTCGTCGCCCGTCGAACCAGCCTCGCCACATTATGCCTCTGTGTCGTGGAGTCGCGTTTCCGCGAGATTTCAGCAGGAAAAAATCCCCGTCTCCCTATTGGCAGAAATTAGCCTTCGAAAGTCTACAAAGCGCTAGAAAGTTAATTTGATTTAGGCCTAGAATCATTGGGACTCGACGATCGGCTGAAAACTAAAACCTTTGATTAACGTCCGAGGTAAAATAGATTAAAAACGCCAACCGCACACGTGCAATAATGAATATCCAATAATTGAAAGGTTTGCTTTTAACACCTCCGAATCTCAACGCACAGATTCCTAAGGGATCACGAAGGGTAGGAATTTTCAGGTCGGTCAATCACGCGGCGAGCCGATAAAAGAGCAATAAAGCGTTATTCCCGATTGGCGGTTGGCGCGGCTCGTTATTCGGCCAAGTTTCGGCAGGCTTCGGAAGGACGATCCTCAAAAGAAGCGACATGAAAGGGAAGGAAGGCAATCGGCATGGGGGCGAGGGGGGTGGTGTAGGGATGCGGAGGGAGCCGGGAAACTTAGTTAAAAACTTTGCAGTCAGCTCGACATTCCGAGCTCGTCGTCGGGGCCGAGCCGTAGGGAGCTGAGATCGGCAAAGGGAGAAAGAGATACAGAAATCCAAGGGAGGACAGAGCCTTGGCTTCCTCTGTCCTCTCGCCGCTTCCTTCCCTTCCGCCGGCGAAGGAAGCATCATTTTCTCCTTGGCGTGGCGTTAGCCCAACTATTTCCAAGTTTTCATGCAGTTTCCGAGCCGATGGCGTCAATGGCGCTCCGAGACCACCGTGAAGAGGCCTGCGTCAGCGATTCTCTTCGCCTCCTTCCTCGAGCTGCGCGCTCTAGTCCTTCGGTATACGGCGGCGGCTCCTAGCAAAGAGCACTGCTAACTTGTTTATGTATGCACGAACCACCTCTCGACGAAGGGTGAGCTCAACAAAAAATACACCTCGAAAGGGAAATTACTTTGGAGCCATTAGGCGAGGGGTTCGCGATTTGACTGCTCTCGGCGCGCGCGGTACCTGCCCCCCCTTCGCTTCCGCCACGGTTGTGTCAGCACATTTTCCCGATGAGTGCTACATTTTTAATAGAGAGTGAGCTCCTCTCTTTCTCTCCCTCCCTCCCTCTCTCTCAGCATCCTCTCTAAATCTTTAACTAAAGTTCAAAAGATCTCTCCCTAGCGGCAATATTGTGGGCGCATTCTCCATTTCTTTCGCGCAGTCCCGCAGTCGCGGGTCATTTTATAGATTACGTTTCTCTCGCCGATAGATGAGTTGGTCTGGCGGTGGAGTGTGTTTCGGTGTGGTTAAAACGAGACGGGGCAGTCGAGTGCACGGGTGAGAGAGCGTAGACTAGGGAGAAGAGGAGCGGGCGAGCATAAAACAGACAGATAATAATGGGACGGGCTGCAGGGTCCATCGTCACGTTTCGTTAATGGGGTTTCAATCGAATACCCTGCCATTTCGGAGCTCCACGCTCGATCGCGCGCCGGATCGACAACATAAAACCTGGGGATACGCTTTACGAGAGATTCGAGGGACCTTTCGCGCGAATGTACCCTCTGATCCTACACTTCGGGGACCTCCATTTGCGAGTCCAGTGTCTTGAAAAATCTCACCCTTTATCTACGTACCAGCCCCATTTCGCGTCCCCTTAATACTACCGGACATTTCTGCTCGGTTACGCTCTAATTAAATTAACCGACGCAATTGAGAGACACTCGTGTTCAGATCTCCGTGTCGATTTTGATTTTTCCTGCAAATCATTAATAGAATGATGTCAAGAATGAGATTGCCTATTTAGAGGTTTTAGTTTATGCGCTATTTGGAGGTATGCGCACGATCTTTCTTCGAGAGATGAATGTCTCTTGATGCACGAGGCCTCGAGTTGTTGGTGGAAGCAGGCGCTGGAAGCCGGGAGAGATTCATAGTAGGAAGTCGAGCGAGAGATAGCAAGCCCCGACACGATGCCCGATGGAGAAGCATTGTCTTGCCGCTTTGCCCACGGTGGTAGTGGTCGTGTCGGAGCTCCGGTAATATCGTATTATGCCCTCCCGCGACTAATGGAGACGCTAATTCCGCTGGAGGGCCGTGGCATCGGCTTCCTCGGGAGTAGCGAGCGCTCGGGATAAGCCAGCAGCGAGTATGCAGCTCGAAGGAAGTGCCAAGGGAATGCGCAATGGCCCCGCACTCCCTCTATCTCCGTCTCTATCTCTATCTCCCTCAGTGCCACTTGCACCTCCGAGTCACTTCAATCCGCCGCAATCCTGCCGAATATCATGAATGCCCGAGTGTATCTCGATGAATGGAGCCGCCGCTAGCAGCCTAGCAGCTAGCGCATCGCGCGACCTACCGCTCGGCCAATTGATTGATTTACGAGCGCGCGCTACCCACCTTTCGAACCCGATCATATCGTCCCGCCAGACACGTCTTATTGCCCGTTTTGTCCATGTCCCGCGGCTAGAAAACCAACACAATAGCCGGCCATATTTCATTCCGCTTTACGCTCTCCCTATCAAAACTAGTTACCCTCCGTCGCCTAAACTACGTCGTCAAGGCTGACAGCGAGCGTTTATTGCAAATGACTTGGCTTCAATTTTTCGGCATTTCGCCGGGAGCTGTTTTACTTGGATGGCACGGTGATGGGAGAATATTGTGGGAGCAGTTGCGAAGCTTGATGAACTTTAAGAGTTTATATCGCACTTTGGATTGCGAGTACAGCAATAACTCGACTATTATATCGTCTTGAATTCGAGAGCCGTCACCTACTGTGGTAGAGCGCGAGCGTCTCGGGATAGCAGGAGGAGAGACGTCGGACGGTCGGACGACGTAAAATTGAGCAAGGCGAATCCCGGCGATTTCGCGCGGCGCTCGCGTGCATTCGCGCGGTACCAGCAGGCTTAAAGGTCCTCCTCGGCTCTCTCCTTGCTCGATTACCATTCGCTATTCCGTTACTCCGTCCCCAGGCGGTGGTACGGCCGTAACCTCTTCCGGCAGCAGTGGTCCGTGTCCTCTCCCGGCGGGGACTCCTCCTTATTCCTTCAATCTCGCATTATCCCACAAATAGCTCGGCCACTCGACCGTCCCAAAAGTCCGGCTCTCCTCCCTCACTCTCCCATTCTCCTCGGCGAAGCGTAACAGGATCGATACTCGCCTTTTCCATTTCTCCTGTCGGAAATCTCCTCGGCGAACCTTCGCCACGATTTCCTGTCTCCTGTCGTTTCTTTCATTTCCGGCCAGACTGCATTAGTAATTTCCCTCCGATTTATTATTCCTCTTGAAAGTTGAAGGCCGGCCCTCCTCGCACTCTCGAAGCTGCTGGGATTTTGAGGCCAGTCGATGGGAGTATTCGGCCTTTTGCAAATATTTGAGGGAAATGCTGCTCGCTTTTAGCGTTAAGAGAACTCGTGGGAGAAAGTCTCATCTGTTTTTGGGCAGGTTTTCTGCGCTAAGGCGACCAGTGGAAAATACAGTGTCGTGTTTGAGGGTGGCGGTGCGGGAGGTCCGACAGACACTGATCGATTTGTACGCGAGGCTTCCTCTTCTTATTATCGCACTCCTTGGTGATTCTTGGCCGAGTGTTCTCGCTCGAGAGGAGCATCGAGAATTCAGTGGTGCACGGCTGTGGTGGCCTTAAATTAATGATCTTGAAAGCCTAAAGCGTCGGCAGACACCGTAGAACAGGAGAATGCACTCAAGGGGTGACCGCTAGCTCCTAAGTCTCTTAGACCACGGTCTGCGCCCTCCAGACCCCGCTCAGACCCTCAGACACCGTCGAAATGTTAGTAAACTAAATATCTTATTAACCCCTTAAGCTGCCGCGGGTTAGGCCTCCCCCTTCCCCTCGGAAACTTTTCGCCCGACGAACACTGCCACCACCGCCTTGCATCCAGGGCCCCAACAACGGCCCCCTTCTCGTCTTCCTCACGAATTAAATTCTACACCTCTCGCCTCTCTCGCCGACAACTACTCGCTCGAATTCCACCGAGTAGTCGTCTATGTAGATTTCTCGGTTAAATTCGTGGTAGTAGTCGAGTTGCATTGTGTCGGGGGGGAGGCGAGGGGGCAGCGGATACTTGGCTTCGGTTTTTCGAGTTATCTCTTTAGTCCGGTGCGCCGGTAGGACCAATTTCGAGATTGCCGAGGCGGGAGCAGTCGACGGAAGTTAAGCCGGAACTTTCGGCCCAGTGCCGCGGAAACGAGCGGTAGAAGTGTACATTAAGCAGCAGTACTTAAAACATAACCGACTATTTCATTAGCACGTTGTCTCCCGGGCGACGAGCCCCCCTTTTACTCCGTGGCGAGCACTTAAACTGTGCTTTTCTCTTCAGCCGCTCACAAACCCCTCTCTTTTTCATGACTGCCACCACGACTTTCTTCCTCATCGCACCCCGCCGAGAGCAAACTCTCTCCCGCCCACTTTAACTTTCGTCCGGGACTTGTCAAGCACGACTGGTCCACCATTTTCCGCATACGTAAACGGCGACGCGCAGACGTCCGTTTAACTAGTCCGAGTGCCGGTTTTTCCGCGAGCATGCTTCTTCGTCTGTCCCGCGTGTCTGGCTGACTAGCCGGCGTCTGTTTCTACTTGGCGCGCGAGTCACTCACGTCAAGCCAGGACTGGCTGATTCACTTACCTTTCAAGCATCGACAGAACGTATCCAACTTGTAAGTAGTATGTATGATTTGGTATAAAATTAATAGAAATTAGACGAGTTGATACCAAATAATAAAAATTGAGTGAGTTGCATGCATATAGGTAGTGCAAAATGTAATAATTATAGGGTGTTGAGTAATATCCATATAAAGGAGTCTTTTCGACACACAGAAATAAATTGTACCAATAATGGAAATAATTGGAACACGAGTAGGCGAAGGGCATCGGGCCGCACGTATATTGCAAACATTTTTTCCCGATTCGCATAGAAATTGGGAGTGAAACCCGATTTCGAATCATACGTCAATGTGCGAAAGTGAAAAGAAACTGCATGCGAAAACTTACTCTGCTTACCTGCCGAAATTAATTCGTACTATTTTCCCACCGTGTTTGTCCCGCGTTGCGTGGGAAATAACAATCGAGGGGGTGGGGGGTGCGACTTAGGGGATAGGGAAAATATTGTAAAATCAACAGGGCCAGCTAACGAGTCGGCGAATGCCCGCGCGCGAGATGAGTGCTCATTGGCGGCGCAGCGCACACGGGGGTACACGCAGGAAAAATATACGGCTTGCGCGCCGGCGGAGAGTGCACGTTTTACATACGCGCCGATGTGTTTTCGTTCCCGGTTAGTTCATCTGGAACTTTTAATGTAAATCAGAGTGTCCAACTGGAGGAAAAGTGGCGGCGCAGTTAACAGAGACTTGGATTGGTAGATTGGCCTGGGATCGAAGGGGGGGGGGGGGGGGGTGGAGAGGAGGACCACTTTACATGAGCCAGTCGAGAGGAGGCTAAGTGACGAGAGTTACCTAGCCAGGGGGGGGGGGGGGGTGACGGCGAGGCACGAACAATCGATACTTTTTCATTATGACTAGCCAAGGCAATTACTCCGCGTCATGGTAAAAGTGAGGTACCCAAATGTAATTAGTTGTCGTCGGCAGGGCGGACGCACCCGCTCGCTTACCTAGCCAGTAGCCGCGCTATATACATAGCGCAATTACAATTTAATTTTGTTTCCCGGCCGTTATAAACGAGTGTACTTCATGGCCAGCTTCCATGGTGGCTGGCTGGTTGGCCCCGGCGACTTTCAGCAAACGGCCTCTAACTAGACCTCATCGTCTCGTGCCACCGCCCCCCCCCCCCCCCTCTCTCTCCCTCTCTCGCCCTTCCTCTCGCGTCTGCCGTGCCACGGCTCCCTTTGGTTCACGCGATAATTAATTATAATTCAATAAGCCCGTCTTTGATTTCGGAATTTCAATATTGCACTTTAGCATTGCACTGCATAAATACCGTGCCAGACTCATCGCGACTCGCGGCCCCGCTCGAGCCACCTTTCCCCCGGCGTACAAAGGACCGAGCGTAATTAATTGGCGACGCTATACAACTTGCAATGACAATGCAAAGCGCGCGAGGAACTCTTTCACGGCGCGAGACCCCTTGGTTGCAAAGTGCCGTTACGTGCGCATAGCCCCGCGCCTTATCGAGTTCAAGCTCATTTCGACCCCATTTAAATCACTGTGCGAGTAGCAGCTGATACTGGTATCGCGAGACAGTAATGCATCGTTTGTTAGTAAAAAGTGGCGTGTCAAGTGAGGAGAATATTTACGGCGGAAAGCACTAGTACGATATATCTCGGATCTACCGAGTCCATTTGCAGCTACTGAATAAACATTCGAGTATAAAAAGAAGAGAGGCCAATAACTTTTTGCTCGGCAAGTGGGGGAGCAGATAGCCAGTTCTTAGTAAATAGTGATAACAATAATAAGCGGGCCGGTTAATAAAAATTCATTGTCGAGCTCGGAGGAACGGGCGGCGGCCGGCTGGCGGGACTAATGCCCGAGATTATACAAAAATGAATTCGCCAATTAATTGTGCGGGGCCGAGGTAGGCGGCGGCGGTGTCGCGGTCAAAGCCGCTCTCGCGATAAAGCGACATTAACCTTTATCGTTATTACCGTCGCAGCCGTAAGTCACGGCAAGCTGCGCGAGTGTGGGCCGTGGGGTGGGGGGTGAGAAGAAGGGGCGGGGGGAAAGAGAGAGATCATGGGAGTCCTCCTTGGCGAGAAACGAGCGCGGTTTAAAGAGCGGTATCCGGAAGAATGGAGCGCGGCAGGGAAGGAAAACAGAAAACTAGGAAAAGGATTGAGCGTCGCACACTGCACACTCGCCGCCGTCGAGCGGAGAAAGGGAGAGGGTTACCGATGGCAGCGAGGAGGCGAGAAGTCCAAACGCTCGCGAAAGCCGCCGCGGCGCTGAAATTCCTCGCCGCGCCCTCGACTTCCCGAGACAGAGAAATTGTTTTCCGATATTGGATTCGCATTGGTCGCGCGCGTGTTCCTCGCGTTTTGCGGCGATGCGTCTCCGAGCACTGGCAACGCGACGAGGCATGCGGTGCGAACGACTTACACCCAGATATACGCGCGCATATAGATACATGTGCATACTGTACGTCCAGGCCGTTTCGGGGAGGCGAAATAATGTCGGGCGAACACGAATTTCCTAAGCGGCAGGGAATTGCCGTGTTTTTCGCCGGCTGCCAAACGGCCGACGAGAACAAGCGAGGTCCGCGCCGGAAAAATTGCTCGCAATCGCGCTGTAATTACTGGCGACTAAACGTGGTATACGTACGTAATTACAGTGTCCCCGATGCAGCTTGCAGTACAATTTGCTCTCAAGCTATTCGGATTTCGAGCGTTTGTTTATCGCTCCTCCCCCCACTCCACCCACCCCCCTCGCCCCTCGCTCTCTTTCTCTGCCGGCCTGTCCACCCAAACTCCCCCGTTTTCCCTCTGCTCGCCTGTTGCACCCATATGTTTCCACGCTCTCGCCACCGCCTACTTGATTTTTGGCCCCAAAATCACTCGGCTGCTTGCTCCGTGCCGATCTAATTATTACTGGCCGCTTCGCCGCCGGTTCTCTATAGCCTGTAATTTCTATAGGCCAATTTCGTGCGCGAGTTTTCGGGGTAGGCCCCCCCCTCTCTTTCTCTCTCTCTCTCTCTCTCTCTCTCTTGGCCTGTGTGTGACTTAAGGGCTAATTTCTCAGGTACACGAAGGTGCGCTAACTATCGTTGTAGCCCCCGGAGCCTCGGCCAACTTTTCGAGTGATATTTACCCGTGGGACGGGGGAGTGGGGTAGGTGAGGCTCGCTATGAATATTCAGGGCAAAGTGGCGCTAAACTAGGCAATGAATGAGTCGGTTAGTCCCACGACGACCTACCATCCAACGGGGACTACGAGGGAGAGACACTAGGCTCAAGTCTGTAAAAGCGCAAGTTCTCTTTTACTGCCCTGCATTTCATACTCTTCCTCTCCTACGCTCGAATCAACAGTAACAGCAAAATCCATATCGTCTGAAACACTGAACCGATTCACTCAATTTTGGCGCATTGGATTCCAAAAAGTAATCGATGAAATACAAAATTCAAATCATAAAATTAATATACATACATCTTTCATTCCCACCCAAAAAACTTGTAACACATCCCCGAAAAACATTGTCAATTCCTCACAGACATGCCATAAACCCGTCTTCTGTCCAGTGAGCATACCTCCGAAGTAGCCCTAAGTACTGCGGCGTCGGCCATGAGTGACGAGGGGGTAGCGCGAGTGGGGTAATTGCTTATGAAGCGTGTTAAAGGGAGGAGCGGCGGTGAAGTGTACTCCGGTGGAGCCTTAAAGGGGCCAACTGTTGCAACGGCCGTGCAAAAAGTCGACGCGGCGAGCTTCCCGGGAAGAGGAGAACTCCGCCCAGGCACTCGCGCTGCTCCTCCAGCAGCCGCGCTTGCATCTCGCCGCCACGAGAGCCACAATACAAGAGCCAGCTGGCTTCCAGCCCCCGTGCCAGATACATCCTGCATAATTTACGCTCAGTCAACGGCATCCACCACTGGGAGGAAAGTCCCCGCGCGAACCGTCACATTCCTTTTGACTCGACTTGTCTCCAACCACTGTGCCACCGTTCTTTGTTCTTTATGCATTTTAACGCGAGGGAGTATGTCTCCGTTCACTGCCGCTCCAAGAATTCCATTAGTCGGCGAGAGAGCCGATCGTCCTTTATCGGTCCGGCCAAATGGAGCATGCTTCCAACAGGTTGGCTCGACCAACGGATTTATAGTAATTTAAACGGGACCGAGCAGTCCGATAAATTGTTTTACCCGCCGGTATTTTACTCTTAATGAGGAGCGCGCGTAGATTCTAGTAGTTTCTCTCTTGCCGAAATCGAAGCGGCCAACGTACAGGGTGATACACTTGGCTTTGAAGCCCGTTAAAAATGTAATAATTACACGGTGTTCTGTAATTTTAATATAAAGAAGCTTTTATCGAGACTTTTCCACCCACTAAAATTCATTTATCATTTCCAATTGTAACAATAATGGAAATAGTTGGAACTCGAGTGTGAAGGGGATGATTAAAAAGCAAGTGACTCACATTGTACCGGGACACACTTGCCTTTTAACCAAGTGCGTCAGTATTATCAACCCTGACTCCATAATTTTAAGGTTGAATGCAAAATTTTGCAAACTACAAATCTTAATCACGAACTCAATTTTTGGTGTATTATTTTAAAACCATTGAACCACAATACTACGAACTCACGGTCGGTAATACCAACATACCTGATTAAAAGCCAAGTGAATGACACTGTACTCCATAGACAGTTTGGGTAGCGATGCGTTTTGCTACATTGGCGAAGTAGTAGCTTAAACAATCCCAGACTAACGAACAAACGTTGCAAGCTACCTCCCTCGCACGTACATGTCCGAGAGCGGCGTGAGTCGCGAAGCGGTACGCAGTTTGCCGGGACAGCGCAATGCATAAGTAGCGAGGGGGGCGTGGGGGGCTGGCCGGTGGGTACGAGGGGCGTTATTCAGCGGGCGTACGGCCTCGAAGAATCGTGGTTTCCCGCAGGCGTGCCTCGCCTTTCATCCCTGCAATCGGCCTGCGAGGACCGAGAGCCCCCGAGAGCTAAAGCAGACGCGCCAGTGAAAGGGTGGAGGGTGGCGGCGGGCAGCGCGCGAGCAATCATTTGGTGTTGTGGTCACGTTCCGCGTATTCCGTAGTACGTGATGTTTGCGAGATATCCGCGATCATTAAACTACCGGCGACGTGCTCGCTCCCTCGGATCTCCGATGCAGTGCATGCATCCTCGAGTAGCGCAATTCTCGTGCGCACATATCGTCACTGATTCGCGTCCCTTTCCGCCCTACGCTCTCGCTCGGACGCGGCGGACAGCGAGGTTTCTCTAGGCGATTTTTGAAGAAATTTACTTGGTCGGGACTCGGGAGTGAGTTGGCTCTGCTTGTGACGAGCGGTAAGTGGAGTTCACCTGCGACAGAGCAGCAGCAGCCCAGAGTCCGAGTCTCTAATCCCATCAGGATTTACGAGTTTTACGGCCACTCATTACGGCTGCAACTAATTGCCAACGGGATAAAGAGTTCTTTCATGGGTCATAGAGTTGATTTGAAGGGATGAGCGGATCGACGAGCGCAAACGGACAAACCAACGAGCCGTCTCTCGAGCCTACGCGCTCTCTCGCGCTTGCCATCCTTCCTCTCCTCCTTTCCTTCCGGCCGAGTAATACGCAGAGACAAGGGACTGATTGAGAGAAGGGGCAGGGGATGCAGTCGGGCCACGATATTTCGCGAGGAATGGCTCATTAATGTTCCGAGAGTGGCACGTAGAGACGCGCGATTGCGCCCTTAGAGCTTCTCTTCGCTCTGTGCTTTTCTTCATCCTACCCTCATGCTTTTCTTCCACTCTCTCTCTTTCTCTTTTCTCCCGGGTTTCCTACCAGTGTCTTTTATATCATGGACGAGCCTCTTCATTCCCCCCGTAATTGTACGCCTGGTACTCTGCCGGACGACACGACGGCGAGCCAGGAGGAAGAATAGAAAGCGGCGCGCGGCACGCGAACGAACCTCGCTTCCACGGGGATGACGTCGAGGGGTTAAGCAGCTAAATCCGTCCGGGAAATTCAAAGCGGCCTCTTTTTATTGCGCCACGTGACTTCGCGTGTTAAGAGCGCTAAATGGGAAGAGGGGCCGAGCGAGTGGGTGAGGTAGCCGGGGAGCGGAGCCCGCAGGCTACAGGTCCCTCTAAGAGCGTCTAATGCGATCATACCCGTCCGACGTTTCCTCCGGTGATATTCAATTTCCAGGCTGAATGTGATTCAAGGGAAGCCGAGCGTAACGTCCTGGCCACTCTCTGTTTTTAAGATGTCCCCTTTCAGACTCTAGAGATCTCCTCGTCGCCGAAAGGAAGTCGAGCGTAGGTGCTTCCGCGGAGCTAATAATTCACCACACGGCTCTCGGCTTACCGTCCAATGCGATATTAGAAAGGACAAGTGGATCCAAGCTTTTCCTTTTCCCTTGCACGCGAGGCCGACATTCTTCGTTAATGATAGTCCGCTGGATGGTAGTATGGTGGCTGCCGTGTCCACCGATCAATGCAACTTGATTATTCATGATTCGATTAAGAATAGAAGTAGAGACTGCGTAGAAGAAGAGGGCGAAGATTTTCTCGCAAGCCTCGCACTTGCTTCCGCTACCCTCCAGAGGTCTTTGTGCCTGACAGAGCTTTTCTTCGCCGGCGGCCTCGTGGTTATAAGCAGGTCTGCCGGCATTGAGGAACACAGTAAATTTCTCACTTTGGAAATATGAAATTCCCCGCGCCCGTTCTGCGAGAGACGCCTCTCTTCGTTGTGTAGCGCAGAGTTCGGAGAGGCAGTCAGATAAGAGCGGGGCGGCGATATTTTCTTGGCGCACGCGTGGGCAGTTTGCCAGGAGGTTGCGGTTAAGGCGAAGATTAGCGCAACCTTGGTAACGACCTTATAAAACAGCGAACCGGGCCGGGCCGGACGCCGAAAATATGGCCTCGCAAATTGAAAGGTACAGCGAAGGCGTGCGCCTTCCACCCCGCCACGGCTTTCTTTCTTATAGGGAATCTCTTCTCGTGCGTGGCTTCTGTCTCCTCGTACTCTTCTCTCTCCCAACTTGCTTGTGAAAACCTCGAGAGCAGTTTCCTTGGTATTGCAAGATTTCGCCTGGCGATTCTCATTCACAAAGGAATCGTCGGTGAAGTGCGAGGAATCAAAAGAGCAAACATCCTTCGCTGTAAAAGAGTAAATGTTAATTTTCAGCTCAAAATCGTTTTTATCTAGATGTTCTCTTTAGTTGAGTTATACTTCGATATTTTAGTAAAACCATTGGGTTGTTTGTAGGAAGAATCTGCTCATTTTCCATACCTGGAACAATGACTTTTCTATCCGAGGGTCACTGATCACAGGTCATTCCGAATCCCGACATTTCCCTCACTAATATCTGTACCGCACCTGCGCAGCCATTTGTCGTGGTTGAAAGATCAGGCCGTGCAGGCAATTAGAGAAGAAAAATTTCTTAGGCAGCCTGCAGTCTGCACTGCGGTGGCAGAAGGATGGCTGGCGGCAGCAGCGGCGCGGTACAATTCCCCGTTTCTCGCTCGAGTAACGCGGTACACGGGGCCCATTACATTTTTTTGCAGAACGAAGTATTATCTCCCTCGAGGGGGAAGCGGATCGCTGTGTAGTACACTCGAAACCATGGAGAGAATATTCTCTTTCACCCCTTCGCCTTCGTTCTTTCCCCCTGCACACGCGCGCGCGGGTGCATTGGATGGCGTAGTACGCTCGACCCTTTCGAGTGCGGGGGCGCCGCCGCCGCCGCCGCCGCCGTACACTCGAGGCGAGTGTAATTATTTCGCAATTTACAAACTACCCTTTGCAGGATGTAGATTTAAAATAGCCGTATTTACGGTACTTGTCGGTGATACGGGAGAGCCCGGGGGAACTCTAAATTAATCCACGCACGGACACGCCTCGCATTACAAGAGCTTGCGGTCCCGTAACATCGATTCGGGAGAACCAGCCGCGATTATCCTCGAACCTATCACTCCGAGGAGGAGCGACTGTTAATCTTCCTGATTAATCCTCCCCGGGTAATGAGACCCTTTCGCCAGAGGTAACCCGGCTCCCCAGCCCTCCACCCCACCGAGAATTTCTATTTAATCAGCCGGAGCCGGGAAAGGTGGCATAAAAATCTTGATGAGTATCATGCCTCTCGGCCCCACTTTCCCGCGAGCTTTCTTAGGAGCCGCTGGCCCCCGTTAGCCTAACTCCTGCATGTAATCGGCGCGCGTGTAGCCAACGGTCCTCGGGAGCATCGTTGCCAAGAAGTAACGCGGAAGGGCCACGTTCGCGTTCGTTGGCGCGAGTGGGCGGCGCGCGCCGCTTCGTAAAAAGGAACTGACGGCCCTGGAGAAAAGAGTCTGAGGCCTCCGTGGCCGGATAATTATCCTGGAAGAAACCACTCCCAGCTCACCGGTATACGTCGGATAATGTTGCGACATTAGGAGGCTCTCGTCTAGAAGGAGAGAGAGAGGGAGAGGGGGAGAGGGGGAGAGAGGTTGCTCGTTGCAGCCACGCAGGCACTAGAGACGATTTGGCGTGTGCAATGGGTTGTAACGGGGGGCGCGCGGCCCCCGACGACGACGGCGAAGCTGGAAATCCGGGGTTGGACGAGGGCCAAGCGCGACCCCTCGCTACTCGCCGCTGCTCACTCGCTTACTTTACTTTAGCCGACTTTCCTCCGGCAGGGCCAGCGAGATACGATGCCAGCCGACTACACACCGGGACAGATATATTGACGTAACCGTGGAAAAAGTCGTCGCGTCACGAAATATCTCACATAACTCTCCCGGCACATATCCACCGGTAGGAATAAGTTTTCGAGCGGCGGCGGCGCGGCCGATGTCGCGATCCCGCGAGAGTCCGCCGCCGATTCCCCAGGGAATCCCAGTCCTCCGGGTTATGTATGGTACTTGGTAATCTGCTCGCGGTGATCTACGGGTTACGAGCTCTCCCGGGCTGCGCCGCTCGAGCAGCATCTCGACAGTAATTACCCTTGCGCTTTAAGAAATAACAACGTTCCTTTCGAACAATCTGCCCGCCGTAGAAACTCATCCCTTAAATGCATTGTACCAGCGAGAGATAGTAACGGGGGGCGGCAGGGAAACTGGAGATGGCAGGGGGAGGAATTAGTGCCAATTGGATTTTGCAAGCTCACTGTATCCAAAGGGGAATGGGGAGGTGGGGCTCGAATTTTCCGAAGCAGATGGAGATCGTTTTCCACTTAGCCAAGCTGGTGTTCGAGTTAAGGGGGGCGGGTGGGCTTGCCAATGCAGTTTGTGCGCGGGCTTGTCTAGCCGCGAATAAATATTAGATCAGCTTCGGCAAGGAGAAGGTAGTGGCGCGCGCGCCCGAGGAAGGATAGAAAGGCTTGGGAGGGTGAGGGATAATCCTTGGGGTTCGACGGTCTCAAAGCCGGGGCACATTCTTTTCACGGCTCTCTGCGCGGCCCCGTGCACTTGCCGAGCACGGAATGGACGGCGCGGCGGTCCATTGCCGCGCGGATAAGGGAATCAAGCGAGCACCGACTACCTACCATTGCCGGCCAGCAGAGAAAGGTTAACGGCGCTTTAATTGGCCGGCTGCATCGCCTTCGGCTAGAAAACGGCAGCAACTAATCCACCGTCGCCGGACAAGCCTCGGGGTCAAGAAAATGCCCCCATAGTCACTAACGTCAGCCGCACGCTCTCGCCCTCTTTTCTCTTTAGCCTCAGAGTACCATCTACAACTACCCTCCAATTCGTCCAATCGCCCAACACAAACCTTTCTTCTTCTTTATGGCTTTCATAAATCTCCTCTCGCGACCACCATTCCACTCCCCGGCCGGGTCCTCACGTCTGATCATCAATCTGAATATGAAATAGTGTCCATCAGCTCAAATCGACGTAAAGTATAAGATAATAACAGACTCGTCATTTTATTTTCGAATTTAACTCTCTTTCTCTGAAAGACCAGAAAACGAAGAGAGAAAATACGTTTGAGCGGACTATTTTCACGTTTGTTGTTCTTTTCTGGCGTGTAATGGCGGCTCAGTGTGCGATAAAGTTTCAATTTACAGGCGCTGTTTGTAAGCTTAAGGGTCGAAGGGAGTTCCGTTGCTCCGCCCGGAGCCGGGAGATTAACAAGGTTGCGTAGATCATCAAGTTCGTGCTGCCGTGACGTATCTCGGGCTTTCGGTTATCGGAGCGCCACGTGACGAGCGCCGTAATCGTCGGCCGATCGGACGAGTAATTTTCGGGGATCGAGCCTTGTTTGGAAAGCGAACCTCTCTCTTTCTCGCTCTCTCGCTCTCTCGGCGTCTGAGCCATCGCAGCCGCCTTCTCGGTTCGAGCCGCGTTCTTAGCACTCGCTCGACAAAGAAAATCGCTGCGTTACCGTGCTGTTTATCGAACATGATTTCGGTAGGTTCGCGGAGATTAAAGGAGGAGAGCCGTGCTGCTTTAATGAGGCCCGCCGATGCAGCGGAGCGTGCAAATTTACGCTATTACCGTGTAAGGTTGTGCGCGCCCTCGCGCCGCTGCGGTAAATGAAAATTTAATCAGCCAGTGGTGATGTGTCTCTGTGTCAACTACGCTCCACTCCTCTCTATCGCAATGCTTTTATACAAATCTGTACAATTTAATCCCTAAACACTGCACTATTTATTCTAAAATGTTCTTCCTCTTCCCACATTAATCGAGAATTTTTCTTTACTGTTTCAGGTGAGTCTGTTAGGAGCCGGGTATCGAGAGCTCGGTGAGTCTCTCTGCCTTAATGATGATTGTTTCATTAACGTCGACTCCCCTTACGGTTGTCGACCGGTATGGAATATCTCCTGCATTCTCATATCGACCATGTATGAGGTTCGATAATGCAGGGGGGACACCAAATTTATTCTCATACAAGTGGACCTACAATTTTTAAGATGGATTCCGAACCACCCAGAGTCTCTCTGTCTTGAATTCAATTGATTTGAAACTAGTGGAAAATCTTCCTACGAGACCATGTAGTCTCGGACGCTTTAGGCGACCAGACTAACAGGACTGAAAATGATGCGCAAAGCCCTTGAACCCCTGGAATGTTTTTCCCCACATGCCTTAATCCCTTTTTAAAGTTCGCGTTGGATTAAGGTGCTCGCGATTCGAGATTTCAGGAGACCGAACCAAGAGCACTAGAAAGTGATGTGTGATGTGATGTGAAAGAAGAGCCCTTCTTCTCGGATTTCTTTTAATGAAAAAAAACACTAAAGGAATGAGAAATTTATATATGTATGTATCATTTATGTATGAGAAATATATTCTTTATAGTTAGTTTACAATTTGTTACTACCTTGTTACAAGTGATTCGGCAATATCTTGAATAATTCGGTGTAGGAATTGTTTACAATTGATGTTGATTTAAGTTCGTTTTAACGTTCCGAGTTGAAGGAGGATGTGCGTTTAAATCAAAAGAAAGTTAGTTCGATTGGGCTTAGAATGTAACATCTATTCTCAGTCCGGTAAGAAGTATTTCACCCTTAACGATGCGTTCGAAATGCCTGCGCATTTACCACTGACGCAGCACAGCCTCCAAGATCGCATCCTTCCACTAGCTCACCAGGCAATACTGGAACCTTACGAGTCTCCGCGAGGCAACGCAATAAAAGTCTTATTTCTCCAGAGCAGCGTGAATCCGGCTTCGGCCTTATTGTACGCGACGACATTTCATTACGGCGTTCAGCTGCTCGCCGCCGACAAAGCGGATGACAAATAAATGCGAATTATTCTGATATCCGGCGGTGGGGCGGGGGAGTTGGCCGGTAAAAAGGGGGAATAAATAGAGAGGGATAGGGATCGAGGGCGGAAAGCGCGCAGCGTTGCTAGAGAGGAGGGTAGTTTGTAGCTCGGGGGTAGGTTCGTGTTGGTAAATGAACGGGGAAGGGAGGAGGGCAGAGAGGACGATAACGCGATCGGACATCCCAAGGCGGACGATGCGATGCAATAGTTTGTATCCGGCGGAGGGTGAGCCAGCTCCAATCTTAGCTGCGAAGCCGCGCCGCTTAAGCAGCCATGACAGAAACCATTATTTACACCCCCCCCCCCATCGCCACCCCCCTGCAAGAGAAGAACCCACTCCAACTAGTTTCACCGACTCGACACTTTATCTGAGCCCTCGGATGCACCGGCGAATCGCCCATTCCTAATATAACGCCAACTTCGCAGAGAAGCCGAGGGTTCTATCGATTGATCGGCGTAGGCTTGTTATTTCATGCCTAATCGAAAGTGCGTGTAACTAACTATTTAATCGAGCGGAAGTCTCCGACACGCTGCTACAGGCTTCAGCGGACAATTCTCTACCAATGAATCGAACTTTCCCCCGGATTTACTTGTACAATGCTATTCTATTTAAGCGACTAATGGCCGTCGAGCGATTTTTGCGAGCGGAGCAGAGCACGCAGAGCACGCAGAGCGCACAGTCCGCTCGAATTAATTCCCCGGTGACATCCTGTCGAAAGCAGTGCGCGCCGGCAAAAAGTCGGCCGAGTACAGAGGGGCGTCCTCCTAGGTGTAGTACACGTGTGCGCCCCGGAGCTTTTATCGGCTGTCAGTCCGGGCCAATATTAATCTCGAAAACACACTATAAATGGAGGCCGACATTATGCCTGGGATCGCGGCCTCGACGCGCAAACAATTCGCCTCGATACCTACTGCAAGTGGTTGTCGCGTCGAGTCCGAACACTCCGAACTCGCGGAGCGTTAGCCGCGAAGGGGATGAAAAATGTCGGGATCGCATGTGCGGAGAGTGGAGAGGATCCGGGGGAGAGATAGTCCGGTGTCGTAGCTCCCGGGGAAGGGAAAGGATGCCGGGATCATTTAGCATTCAACGCGTATGATTAGGCCGCGGTCGGACGAGTCGGCGCATGGAACCCACCGGCTCTCCCTCCACTCCGCCACCCCGCCGCTACGTGGGAACGCGGCGAATGAATTATGTAAGGCAAAGTACTTCATTCGTCTTGCTCCTGTTATTTGGCCGGTGTAGTTAAACTCCGCGTATTACCACGCCTGAAATATCGCCGCTCATTTTTAAGGCGGACGTGCACGCGCGCGCGCGCCAGTGAATAGACTGTGCAGCTCTGGGGTTTGTTCCTTGGTCCCGCGTTCTTCCTTTGGCAGAGCCGTCCTTCATTTCGCGCGGACCAATCGCCAGAACCGGCAGAACCATCCAGTTCCATAGCAAGTTTTCGACCTCTCGTACCCTTTTCGACAGAGTTATCGTCCGCCGGTAACCACACTTTTCCAGGCAGTAGCGCACATTTTATGATGGCACGTGTCGATGCGTTTGCTTTTTTTGTACACGAGTGTCATCCCTGGCCACGGGCAAACGCGATTACGCGAGGATTTATGTGGCCATCCCTCGCCGGTGTCACGGCCTCCCCAGTTACACCGGGCGATTTTAATTCCCGAGATTTTTAGTGCCCCCCGACCCCCCGTGAAATACGCCGGGCGATGCGTCCGATTATCCTCGCTGCCAGATCGTCCAACATTTCTCGTGACTGTCACTGGCATTGATTTCGGGCCGAGTCTCTACTCTCTCTGTACCGCGCGACACGTAGTGTGTGCTGATCGTATGAGGAGTGGCCTCGGTAGGAAGCGTTCGGCCTATCTCTCGCTCCCATATATCGGCGGTGGATCCACCGGAGCAAAGAGCGTGCCGGCGAAAAAGAAAGGAAAAGGGAAAGGCTTGCGAGGCGGGGTGCTTAGAAAAAGGAAAAGGGCAGCGAGCGCACGGGCGCCGGGCAGGTCGGGGCCCCCGCAAAAAAGGAGGAGAATTATCGAGAAGGAAAGAGGAGTCGCTCGTCCGGTAAACAGATGCCGGTGAAAGCCGCTCATCCGGCAAACATTTCAGAGGCTTACTACCACCACCAGGGTGCATGGCCAAGATTTCGTGCAAAGCTCTCCACGGAACTCACACGTGTGACCCCCCGGCGCAGAGTACACACCTTGTCTCTCAGTGGCGGGCGCTGCTCTTGGATAACTCCATTCAGATGGTGCTGCTTTGCTCCGGAGACCTTTGGCCCGTCTTAAAGCACGAGCAAAGCGAATGCGCCTCGGACTACACAGAGAGACAGGGAGACCGGTGCACACGACCGCTGCAGGCCACGGCCTCTCTCTCTCTCTCTCTCTCTCTGTGAGCGAACACAAGGCCGCTGAAGCGTGAGAGCTCCGAACGCTACAAGCTTTTGCCGCGCTTTCACGCCAAATAAGGAAGAGCCGAGCTCGACGATTTATCGTCAATATATTGCGCGGCTCGCTTCACACTAACCATCCCAAAAATCCCTCCAGATACTTCGGACCCTTGTAAAGCCCTTACTCTGTGTGACAAAAAATCCCATAGTACCATATCTGCTGGAAAAAGTAGAGCAAGATAATTGGGAATCTCTCGCATTTACGGTGAATTAAATGGTAGTAGGCTGACAATAATTAGGGGGGGGGGGGGGGGGAGGGGGGCAGATTTACTTGAGAAGGGCGAGAGTTTAAAGAGCGCTGGCGTGTGTCAGGCGAGGAGTCCGCTTCTCGAATGTCGGGGGGCCACGGAGAGAAACGTCGGCTAATCGTCTTGGTTATACGCGCGGCATACCTGCCGGCTGGAAAGCGCGGATTTAATTAAAACTAGTAGCCCACGGCGGGCATATTTTCCGGGAGAGGATACGCCCTTCTCGTACACTCGTTACACGGCGGACCGCGCAAGAGAATTCTCAATCCCTCTCTCTCTCCCCCTCACTCTTTCACTCGCTTTCACAGTGGGCGTTTCGACGCTGGCATTCCGCGCAATGCCCCTGGCCTTTTTCCAGAAGAACCAGCCACCCGGCTAGCTATACCTCCAGAGAGAGAGAAAGAGAGAGAGGCAGATGCTACGCTCCGTGAAGTGCAGCCCGAATTTCTCAATCTCCCTGAGCAATGCACGGAATTTCGGAATAAACAATTCCAATGTATCTTCGTACTTACTAACTTATTTAATAATGGGCCGACGCGCCGCCACCCACTCTTCCACCTTAGCCAGTGTTGTTATCACCCTTGAAGAACTTTGCTTAGTTCCTTGGTCTCCGGTTGATGCGAACTATGACTGAAAAGCGAGAAAACTTGAATCTGTCAAGAATTGAAGTAATCACACTGTGTATCAGCAGTCTTGAGAGAGGAATTGCCATTGTCAAACCAGGATCTTTCTGAAACTAGTCAATTCTCGCACAAGAAACGTTGAATTCATTGCGCCCTCGTCGCGTTGCTATATCTTGTTAAAGACATTCAAGAGACCCTGAATCCCCATCTCGTTCACGCCTGCAACGAAGCGAATGCAAACGCAATCAAGCGACACACAGCTCGGCAATTCGTGTCCGATGTAAAGGCGCTTTTACAACAAGCGAGAATCTCCGTGGTGTCGGGGCGAGGAACGGTGGGTGAATGTTCGGAGGGACGATCGGGGGGAGGCGTCAGGATGCAGCTTGATACGGCTGGTGGTGGCGATGGGTGGGCGTATTGCGCTACATAAAAGTAAGATCCGCCAAGCGGAGACACGTAACGCCCGAACTCGCTCGAAAGGAACGATATAAACGGAGGCTTCCTTGTTCGCGTTTATCGCCCGCGTACCGTGTACCGCGAATGACTGCCGCGTCGTGCTCAACTTGCGGATGGATGCACCGGCTGCGCCGACCCTCCGCGACAATAACAATAACAGCGGCAGCTGCGCGACGAAAAGAATAAGTGGACCGAGATCGATCGCGAAACTGCCACACGTACGTCCCTCTAAACGCCCGACTCAACCCAATGGATTATTCCTACGGCGTCGAGACGACGCTTAAATTCACGATCAATTGCTCGCGAAAACTTGTATAGATTAAAAGGCAGTTGTCGGATTTTTATTTAGAATTGTGAAAGAAGGTGCGAACATCCGATTATCTTCTTCTCTGTACTCCCCGGATGAAAACATTTCGCGAGTCTTGGGGGGATCGAGGGAATGCTAGGGAGATTTGCATTCTATTGCAGGGGATGGAGAACAAGTATAAAAGGAAAAGGGAGCACCTTAGGCGAAGTAGAGTTTATTGAAAGAAAAGTCTCGCTTTACTAGAAAGGTGCAAGATCTCCTCGCAGTAGTACGATTATCCGTAGTACTGCGCGGTGCATTTGGCAATTGCGCCATTCCGGGAAAATCCTCGAGCTCGTAACATCCGAGTTTATCCCGGCGGCGGTGTTGCGAAATCTGAATTTCCAATGCAGTTGCATCCGCGGACGAAAGTGCGCGGGCGCGGGGGCGCGCGTTCCCACTGGAAACTGCAACTGGTTGCGGCCGTTGCCAAGATTGGTGGATTATACGAAACTCCGGGCGCGCGCTGCGGGTGAAGTAACGTCAATTTAGCATGTTGGCCGTGAGTAGAGTAGGATGCGAGGGGGCCGGCCGGGCGAGGCTGGGCTTTGATGGATCTCGGACGTCGGACGTGATGCGATGACGAGGCCGACGTATTTTCATGACGGGGGCTAGTGCGGGAGACTGGGCGGCTGTGCCCCAAGGGTGCGGCCTGCCGTTTTCCGAGAGATCGATTTCCATGGCGATGCGGGTGCCGCGCGGACAATCGAAAGCCTGGCCCGAAGGTATATGCGCGCGGATTTCTCGTTCCACTGGCAATGGCAGTGGCAAGTCTCTGCCAGGGCGAGCGAGCCGTCCTGTTTTCCGTGTCCCCGCGGACGTCGGCACGTCTGTTTGTCCACGTCGGTGTCTCTGCGTCCGAGATATCCGACCCTCCTCCTGCCAGATATACCAATGTCGCCCGCTCGGACACACAGACGCAGCAGACGCAGCCGACGCAGCCGTCCGCTCTGGCAAACCCCACCCGGCCAGAGAGCGCCGCTCTACCGAGAAGGAGAGCGGTATGGGATCCCATATTCGCACATGTACAATCTGCCCTATCTACTCTGATATACGCTCCTACCGCCCGGCGTCCCTCCAGTGTCAGTTGTGCGTGTTTGCTCTGCTCACCCAGGCAACCTGCTAACTAAACTAACCTTCCCACGTCTCCGAGCGTCGCCGACTATGTCGCGCGTCCTCGCTCCGAAAGTCCGAATCCACTCCTTTCCAACTCCTCAAACTATCTTCTACTTCTCACCACCTAAATTCACCCAGCCGCGCGTGCGCTCGTTTCTTGCAAACAGAATCCCGAAGCATACGTCGCTGTTCGATGCTTTCTTCGAGAGTCCTTTTCGTCTAACGATAGCCTGACAACTTTGTCTATACTTGTCATCTTTATTGTCGCGGAAACGCCATGTTTCAGAGAGCTCTTTCAGTTAAGTGGCTGTCAGATCCTTGTCTGAATGGAACTCTATCATTATCGACGGCGCCGATTCCGACAACTGGCGTGCGCCTAGCCATTGACTTATACTACTTGCGGCGGCTGGCCGCCGCTCCAAGTGGAACAAGTCGATAATACACGTAGTACGACGCATGGATCTTGAGTTAAGGTCGCGAGGGATAAACGTTTGCTTAGTGACTCGCACTACCGCTATTTCCAGTACTCTGCGGCAGAACCTCAACCAACTGAAAAGCCAACGATTTTTTTGTGACCAAGGGCACATAATTTTGGGGATTTTGAAAAAAAAGTAAAGTGTAGGTCTGAGAGGCTTGCAGCCGGTTTTCGGGTGGATAGAGAGAGTGAGGAGGTGGGAGAGGCCAGGCAAGTTCGACGTCGGTCTTTTAACAGGGCGACGGCAGGGTCAACTAGGGAACCCTCGAGCGAAAACGTCGGCCTCCTCGTCCACTGGTGGAGAAGCTCTACTCTGGCAGCGCTCTCTTGCCTTCGTGTGAGTTGGTCGATCCTTTGGCCGCGCTTAATTCGAGCAGAAAGTAGTCGAGCAGGAGCGCCGGTGCACGGAGTCTCATAATTTCTGCTCGACGGCACCCTCAAAGATGTGGAGAAACGTAATAACAAGCGCGAAAGAGAGGAGACACGACTGCCACGAGTGAGATTAGAGAGGTAGAGAGTGAGAAGGAGAGATTGGAGCGGCGGCGGTTGAAACGGTGGCCAAACCACTTTGATATACTTATATATATCCGTCACATCGGAGCAAGAGGTCCAGTCCACTTTGATTACCGGACGAACGTACTCTGTCCGGGGCTCCGAGCTCCGACCTCTACTCGAATACTATACCGATTCACAGAAACGTATGCGAGATGCGTCCGAGCATGAAGATGACGTCTCCGTCCTCTCTCGCACTCCCCACACCCACCAAGATCCCAGCCTCAGTGCGCCACCAATTTCACGTCCACTCTTGCCGCCACAATAATTCCACGTGTGCCGCGAACGCTTATGAGAGTGCGCGACATGCGACGCTTGTCGCAGAAAGTGTCGAGCGACGGCCAGTTCGTTCCCCCAGAAACGTTCTATGCTAATGAGTCCCCATGATTTTTGACACTGAATTATTTAGCATCGCCTTAAACCGCCCATGAAAATGGAGATTCTCGCCGAAATCTAATTGGGCGGAAGGGAATTCTCTCGGAGGGTGACGAATTTTTCGAGGGATCTCGTGGTGGTAGGATGGTGCGATAATTTCTTTATTTCAGGATTATAGAAAGTGTGGGAGGGTGGATCTTGCGCGCGGAATTCCAATATTGGCGGCGAACAATATCCGCTGGGGGATTATCGGAAGGCGGAGTGGGCTCGCAATTCACCGTGAATGATCTTTCGTCCGCTATAACTATATCGACGAGGTTTGGTGGAATAATTCAGTGGCTGGGCGTCCGCCTATTTGGGCAAGTTTCTTTAAGACTCGAGGCCAATCTTAATCTCGAGTGGTGTTGCGCGAGACTGTTAAGGAAGTGGATGTTGAGTGTTTCTCCGGGTAACCTAGACAGACCGGGGCATCTAGGCCACCGGGCGAACTTATTCTATCTGTTAAGAGTGAACTCACTGGGGTGCACGTAGCATCTAAATTGCCGGACGCCCAGCGAATGGCCGGGCTTTTAGCTCGAGCTGGATCATAATTCATAGTTATGGCCCAGTTCCCTTGGACTTCGCACCTAGTTCTCGCCCGCGTTAAATCCGAACCCATCGATCTGTGCCCTCTGCCGCTAGAAAAAGTACAACTGTTCCGAGGTCCTCCGCTGAATTAAATCCGGTCTGGCGATCGGGAGTTTTGGATGGTCGAATGAAAGTGGACTTATCAAACGATCTTCCAAAGGGAAAAAGCACTCGGCTGCTCTGGAGCAGTGCAGAAAGTCCATGAGACGGGGGCTCGCGTGGTTAATTTTTCGAATTATTCGGAATAAAGCTGCATCTGAGTGGGGAGGGCAAAGTGGTGGCCGTGGTTGCGCAGTGATTGCCGATGCAAATACACTCGGCCTCGCTCTTTGGATCTATCACCGGAGCGAACTCTCTCTAGTGGATATACGGTTCCATGACCGGGGACCGAGGAGGAGTGACGGGGGGAGGGGGAGAACAGGGACAGAGCTTTCTGCGGCCTGCGCCCAACTCCCCATGAATAATGCAGAGCCGATGTAATTGATCGCCCAATCGGAATGGCCTTTTATTTACTTTCCTCTGCTCCGAGCCGCTCGGCCGGCGGCCGTTCATTCCTTCGCCTCCCTCGAAAGTTATTTGACATCGTTTACGAGTGTGGAATGCGTCCCTCGTTTTCCCTCCTTCGCCACGCCTTCATTTCCTCTCCTGGCTCGTCCTCCTCGCGGAAAACGTGCGCCCAACGACTCCCCTTCGATAATAACGTTAACGCGCGCCCGCGCTACAAAAAAAGAATGGGAATTCCGCGAGGGGAGTTATGATCATTGAACGATCTATTGAATGCGCTGGCAATAGTGGAGGGCGCGCGCGCCGAGTCTCTAATTTACTCGTTCGCCGCGCGGCCAAGGGTTAACCCTTTCAGGAAAGTTTGGAGGAGTAGCTCGGCAGTGCTATCAAACCACTCTGCGGTTTGGCCCACTCGCACAGCCGCGATCTTCAACGCTATGTTTATTCGAGCAACACACAGCGAAACGGCAAACTTTCCACCTTTGTCGGCGCGAGAGAACACTGGGATTCCCGCGGCCGTATGAATAAGCTTTAGTCACTCGCCGCGAAAACTTGCCTCCTCTGAGTCCTCACCGAGCGCGCAGAGTCGAGACGAAAGACGTCGACTGGAAGACGAAGCTATGAAGCGAGGAGAGTCTGGAAATTCCGCTGGGAGTGAGACTCCAACCCGCAGGAAAGTAGCCGGCGGACAAAGAGGACAGGTATGGGTGGAAGACGTGGAAGTAGAGGCACGTGGCCGAGGAGAAGAGAGCGAAATCGGCGAAATCGTGGCCTGGTGCGAGAGGATCCCCAGTAAACGCGGGTCCGACCAATCCTCCTCCTCTCCCCCATCTAACTGTTCCACCCTCCCGTCCGAAAAGTTTCTTTCCGTCCTCGAGGACTATAACTCGACAAATTCAATCTAATGCCGGCCTGAACCGAATCCCGTTTTATCGAAATTTCAGCCAACATAATTTCGGAGCAGTCTCAGCCGGCGGGGCCTCCGAAATGGACGGGAACCTCCTGCCGCCGCTCCTCGATCCTCGAGAGTGCTGCTCGCCGTAGTTTGGCCAGAAATGGCGCAGGGCCGCCCCAAGAGATAATGCAGTTATTTCATGCCCGGCCACCGGTAATTGGCTGAACATTCGTGCAAGAGTCGTATGTACCTGCGCGAGCAACCGCGATTCATTCGAGCACCTCTCTACTCTTCAAGGGGAGAGGACTTTGTACTTGTAATCATTTCTCGGCCGCAGTTCAGGACTAACGCTGTCGACGAGCTTTGCAAACCATCCTGAACAATCTTCGACAGTACATTAACAGCAAGATAAACTCTCGCATTCCCGCGGGCACGAAGTAGCGATTCTTGAATCGACATGCATTTCAATTAAGCGGAGAACCCGGGTACTAGATGTTCTAGGCAATTTTGTCTGGAAAACAGAATTGCTATTAATGATATTGATTGTCCCATGTGTAACGTGAGCCGAATACCTCCACCTAAGCCACCCCTTCCCCCGTCGGGCTTTCTCCCCGAGTGTCCAGACAATCATATTGTCTCGATACAAGAGACCGCATCCCCCGATGGCGGATTTGCGCTCCGTTAGCCGGCGAACAATGGCGCCCATATAATATGAGCGCAGCGTTCCGTGATGTCACTGTTCATTCGCGATCCGGGTAATGGAAGCTGACAGATCCTTTGAGAATGTCACAGGGCGAGAGGGGGATGAGTGCGGCAAGCTCGTCGGGTGAGAATACCTTGTAACCCTCCACCTGTCGCGAGGAGCCCTTACACCCTCTCATCGACGGACACAAGAGAAAGAGACGGCGGGACAAGCTGTGTCCACCTGCCCCAGTTACATCGCGACGAAAGAAATCTTTTCATCTCGGGAGTTAGCGAGAGCTTATGAACCTGCGAGATTCTACGAGAGTTTCTTGCAAAGCGACGGATTTCATTAAAGCGCGAGGGTAGATTTTTGGAAGATAGGGGAGAGTCGACATTTACTTAGACCAGCGACATCGAAAAATTCAATCTCGCCCCACTGGATATCGCTCGATTATGCCGTGGCCAGAGAATCTCCTCGAAATATAATTCGCCGGAGACACTGCTTCCCAAAGTCTTTATTAGAAGTCGCGCCTTCCCAGGCCCTTCGTCTTCATTTAGGGCCTACAAATGAAGAGAGACGGTGTCGCGTGCGTGCGAGTACAGCGGTAGGGAAAAATTTACCGTGTCTGCAAAGTAAATCCCAGCTTGTCCCGCGCGCCCTTTCATAAATATTCCAAGGAGATGGCAGCCCTTGCCGCGCGCGCTCGCGCGCTTAGACTGACGGCAAATATAATGGTTTTGTACCTGAGACACGTGCCACTGCTGAATCCCCCGGAGCCGTCGCCTAGCCGCCCTACCCCCCGCTCTGCGTGCGACCTCCGCGCGGAATTTTAATTTTCGCCGGCAAGAAATCTCCCGTAATAACAATATCCGCGCGGTACCGGGCGATCGCTGATGCAAGCAGCGTCACCGCCGCGGAAGGAAATAGCGAAGCTGCCGCGCGTTGTTACAATGAAAATCAATTTGCCGAGAGCGGGGGGGTGGACATGTGAGAGGGCGGTCCTCGTAGAAAAGGGAGCGAGAAACCGAGGAAACCGAGGAAACCGAGAGAGAGCGGCAGACAGGTGCAGTGAAAGAAGATAGCTCGACTGGCAAACCCGAGTGCAATACGCTACTAACAGGAAGGCGACGTCTCTTCCCGCAATTTCTCTCTCCGACTGGCTCCGCCGGCATGCAGTCGTACGTCGGAGCATCCAGTCCGAAACCATAGCTGGATACACGTACGCTTAAGTAATTTAATTAGAGCAACTCCGGCCTCGAGACGTGACTTCGTCTCTTTGGTCTGGCCCGAGCTTCCCCTGGGCGAATGAGCGAGAGAAGAGTACTAAGAGAGGGAGGGGCTGGAAAGGTAGGGAACGGTAGATATGACGGATAGAGAGCCGCACACGCGCTCGCTTCTGCTCGCGAAGATGAAGACAGGAGCAAACCGAGGAAGAGGAAGGGCGAGCAGGGACACGACGTAACTCCCAGGGAGAATGTAAGCCTGTGTGTGTCGACTGCCAGATATACCGACACTCGTCCGCCAGTGGGCCTGTGTAGTCGTGTACGCGGTGCACACGTGTGCCCCGCAAGAAGAACTCTCGCCGGGTAGGAAGATCGCGCGAGACTCACGACAGTATTGCTCCTGGTTCGTGCCCTCGGAGTCTCCTCGCCCCAAACCCCCCAGCCCCAAAGACGACTTCCCCGCTCTCCGCGCCATCCTCGGCCCCCGGGTCGTCTGTGTATGTCGCGACGAGGACGGAATACGTTAAAAGAATGATGAAGAGGCCGTATTATGCTCGCACACTCACGCCCCGGCCGATCTTACCGTTTCCTCTTCGCCTCGGCCCTCGGCCTCTCTAATGTACGTCCCGCCGACGACGATTGAAATGTCGGCCACGCGTGTTCGCCTGATATTAATTCTCATCCGCGCTAGGATTTCTAGCGAAATCCACTAGGCTGATGATATTAGTCTTATACTTTACGTACTCACTTTTCTCTTTTTCATTACATTCTGGCTTGGGCCAAAGCCACTCGATTGCTCTGCTAATAATATACTTAGAGGAGACGGAAGATGTTGAGATGGACTGAAAGCTCGGTCGATTCAGACATGGGGTTGTGTTCGCGCTGTTATCGGGACACGGAGTGGCTACCGAATAGAAAATTCCAGGACAGCCTCTCGTGGGAGGACAGGCGAGTGTTACGAGGTGGGGCGGGATGGGGGGTGGCACATGGAATTACCCCTTGACCGAGTTCCCATTGCGCGAAGCCGATTTCCGATTGTGTAACCCGGTGGTGGCGGGTTTAAGGGTCGCTCTCGCGCGAGGAGCAGTAATTGAAAGTCAATATTAGTGGCGCGCGAGCTCGGCTGAACGTCCTCCTCTCTCTTACTCGCCCCCCTCCCCTCTCTCGCCGTTGCATTGATAGCGTTATAACGAAGCTGCCTGATTAAGTAAATTTCGCCAGCTCTCCCTCTCCCTCTCCCACTTCCTCTCTCGCTCGCTCTTGCTCCTCCTCGCTTGCTCGCATTAGCCAGCGTTAACCGTGCGCGGAATATACGTCGTACAAATTGAATCGTGGCTCTCTCGTCGTCCTTTCGAAAGCGGGGCGCGTCGCCCGTCGCCCGTCGCCCGTCGCCGCTCCCGGCAGTAAGCCCTCGACCACGAATCGAGTTAGCCCGACAAATCACGATTTAATAGAGCTTGCAGATCTATTCCTCGTACGTGGCATGGAGAAAGGTTTCAGCGCGAGCACGAGATCCTTCTTAGCTTAGCTCGTGCCCGGCATTTTCCGCTCGTCCGCCGCACGTGACCACACCCTCGCCATACCAGCTCTCCAAAATAGAGCTGCACTTACAACGCCTCCTCCCTGCTCCCACATACCATGGATTAAATTCGCATACAATTTTTCCAACCGAAAGCCGCTCTCATTCCTCCATTAAATGAACATAGTTCGGAATTAAATCCGGGCGCGTTGTGCGTCAAAGATAATTTTGACACGTTTCTTTGATGGAGAGGGTGAACCTCACCACATTTGATTATACTCTGGCGGGTGTCGAGGATAATGATGAAAGTGATACACGTGGCTTGGTAGGAAGCGGCGCAAGGATATCGTGATACATTTACACACTTCACCTGCCTCCGGGATCGTCGTCCTGCAAAGGGACGAAAAACGCAACCATAGAAGGATCATATAATAGATCAAATTACAAGAGAATCTTCTTGCTCGTATTTCTTTCATGAAAACTCGCACTCGCTGAATTGGCTGATATGATTTCGAAAGGATCCACAACGAGTGGCTGGACTGCCTAAATCACTCCGGGTGGTTATTTCGCTTTCGCCACTCGGACCAAGGAATAATCCATTTTTCTCAGTCGCGGATAGACAAACGTATCTTAGATAACCGGCTGGCAAAGATATAGCATAGCGGCGGCGGCGGCAGCGGTCTCTCCCTCCCCCTCCTCCTCCTCCTGTGGCGAGGCATTGCCGGCGATGATAAATACAATCTCGCCCGCAGTAAACTGCCGGCTGCTTTATCGGCAGCCATTTAGACAATGAAGATAGTATTTCTCTCGCGGTTTTATGCTGTATATCACTGGAGGCCCCAGCAGCCAGCGTACCACTGCCGAGATAGACCGGCCAGGCTACCAATAACACATATACACACATACATCCTCCAGCCGGTGCTTTCGCCCGCGAGAAGGGAGAAACTCCGAGACGGAGAGAGAGAGTTATGGATTTATTTTTACCGCGACGAAAGAGAAACGGATTATGGCGGAAACGAATTGTTTCTTATAATGTCATCGCTCCACTCGCCGTCCCTTTTCCCATCGTGCACGCCCCTTCAACTTTCTCTATCTCTTTCGCTTCGTGTCTGCTCGAACCTGAAACACAGAGGACGTACACCTCGTATGGGAAATAAATAAATACATCAACCAATCAGACATCGTTTTTCCCCGGGCGTGCAGTTGAATTTTTGTCCAGGCAAAAGCGGAAATCTCCTCTTGCATCTCTATAATTTTCCCTTGGCTAAAAGGAGACACGAGAATAATGTCAATACCGATGAGTCAGAGGAACAATCGCATATTCATTGTACGCGTAACCTTTTAAGGGAGTTCCAGGAAACAGGACTTCGCATTTGGTCGGATCCTTTGACATTTTCAACCATTTAATCTGTCGTGCGCAGTAAACAAAAAGTCGGCTTACCTTTCTTATCTGAAAGTACTGCAGGAATAAAGTTCGCCGGAAGCTTCCCGGTGACTACATATTTCCGCGTGTTCCCGACGTCGTTCAGTATATCGGGAGCTAATAGCAATGCGGTAATAAAATAGGCGAGAGTATTATTATGGTAATATCGATGATTTATACTGGCAATCGATATTAATACGGGAGTACCTGCTCGGCAAGCAGCATCGGAGAGATTCGCCGGTGATACTGGCGCCCGCAATAATAATCATCTCGCTCATATTTATTGTCTCGCTGGAGCACCGGCAATAAATCGATACCGGCGACTTATTGTGCTTGAGAGTTTCGGCCGCGCGCTTGACATATTGTTATAACGCGCCGGCGAGATCCCCGCCACGATACTAACTCTGATCAATATGCACCGCTAATAATTCTCTCGGATACACTTCCTGCCACTGCTTCTCAGAGTGAAAATATCATTATCGCTCTCGTTACCACCCACCAAATTATAATACTGTCTCGTATGATTAATTTCTATTAGCCAACGTTTTGAAATGGACATTGTCAGCCGTTACCACCGTTTCTATTGTTATCTACCAAGTGTCCCCGAGGACTTGATTATCAAATTAACAGTAAAATTGTTTCGAATTGGTAAAGTAAATGCTTACAAGTTGAGCAACTGGAAGTAGCTGGGATCATTTAAGTATTAATACTCCATATTCCATGAGGTTCATATTGAATCTTACGAGGGGGCTGTTCTTTTAATAATGCATCCTTAATAAATAAGACGCCGGGTGTCGCGCAGCCGCAGCTCGAAATTAAATTCAAAATTTAAGGATTCGTCGCCGCTGCCGCGCTGCTGTTTACCTTATCGCAGTAAGCCGGAAACTTGGGCCGGTGGGGACGCGCGAGAGTGGCAGCGATCTGAATAAAACAAAATACTCGCGCGTCACCTGGCCGCCTCGTGTTAAGCCCGGAAATTAAGCCGCGCGACGCTTTTATTGTGTCGTTAAGATGTGCCTATAGCTCGCTTCCTCCGGCGAGATCGGGAGAGGACAGGACCTCCATTTATCGCCGGTGCCTCGTGTATACCAGGGATATCTACCCTATTTCCAAGTACCCACCCTTTTCTTATTGGTTAATCAAGGCGGCTGAATATTTTCAATAAAATTCCCCCCATTAACGCGAGCCGCTGAGGCGAGGAGCTTACGGTCTATGGCTCTCCTTCCCGTAACAAGGCCCTCGGACTTTTACAGCCCTTGCAGGGATAGTACCAATTATAAGAGGAAGGAAAAAGTGGGAGAGAAGGCGAGAGGCGTCGGGGGGCCCGCCGTTATTACGAGGAGTCGTAAGTCGCGCTTTACGGCTTTATGCTACGTGTCCCCGTCCTCTGTGTACCACCAATTTGCCGGCGTGTCTCCGTCTCCACCCCCCGCCCCCTAACCCTTTACGCGCCGAAGACTTGGGAGGAGGAGGACGGGAGCTTCGAAGGGACCGGGAGCCACGAAGGGATTCTCGGATTCGTCAGCATTTCCGCTGACGAGATTGGCTATAAATTTATTTGACCTTTTAAACGTGATATTGTTTTATTGCTGGATAGAGGGAACGAGCAATCTTGCTCTCCTTCCTTTGATTCGCTTGCCTTCTTTTCTACTTTGGTCCCTTGGAGGCGGGCGCGTATGTGTGTAGATAGGTAGGTCTGTTATTGGAGGCAGTTGCCCCGAGGACAAGCTCCCCTGGCGTAATATCGCAAAAAGTGGAGATACGATGTCGTAAAGACGCAACATTGCCCGACTTCCTCGCGACTAGCGAGCCCACGCAAACACTGTCCCGCAGAAACCTGCCCCTCTCCACCGTACCAACCGCTTATCCCAACTTTCGGCCAGACTTAAGCGTCTAGTATTATTAATCCCTCTCGTTAATCCGCGCACGGCGTAACGCTAATGCGCTGAAATTGTCGGAGGTTTATGACTGACGCGCGAACGTGTTCGCCGAAGATTCCGCCGGGAACTTATCTCGATTTATTACTCGCGGAAAATTCTACGACGGTGCGTGTGTCTTCGCCCATTTTCGCAAGGTACCGCGGTTAACGGGCGAATTAATGTTATAATTCTCGCAAAGTTTTTCAGATGCAAAGAATAAGTAAGTCGGGAATTTCTGTCCTGTGATAGTAGCGAGGACGTGAGCGGGAGGCGTTCGCTCTGATTGAATTAAACGAGCAACCAAGTCACTGACTACGTTCTCGTGGAGGTTTTGCCGATGTCGGAGCCGGCAGGTGGTAGTTGCCAGTATGGCAAACCACGTTGCCATTAAGTGTGGACCTCTCGCATCGGACGAGACGGACTTTTCGGCCAACTTCATTATCGTCCACTCGTCGCGCAGCTGATTGATCAACGCGCTTCGTACGGAACCGGGCTAATAGGAATTTCACGAGATTCAATTAAACTCCGTATGTGTGGCCAGAAGTGAACAGCAGGGTGGCTGCTCTAGGCTTGTTCTCCAATGGCGATTATTAATGTCTCAATTAGTGAGACGCCACTTACCGAATTGGGTAACCCGGTCAGCACTGACGTAATCAATAAAAAGAAATGGGAGGGCACGACGTGTTTGGTCCTCTGCGACTAAGAGAAATCGCTTTATACGATAAATACTAATTCTCAAGCCGATAAAATCTCTTCTCAATCTATAAAAGTTCCAACGAATGGTGTGGACCATAATTGGCGGCGCTCTCGATAATCGGAAGCTAACAATTCGATTAATATTGTCAGCGATTACACAATGGTCTGATTTCCGAGCGGCTCGATTCTTCCCGACTTTCCGAAAGCTTTTCTTTCGCCCGTAGAGTTCTTCTTTGCGCGGCGCCACATTATCGACAATTGGCTGATTAAAGCTTAATTGGGATGTGATTCGACTAATTAGGCTGGCCGAGCGCGCGCGATTGGCGGGAGGCTATTCGCCGAGGGCAGCCTCTTCCTCTATTACTCTTAGTTTCACCGTCGATAAACGAAACTTTGTTAATTAGGAGGAAGCCGTTGGTAATGCCGGTAACTAATTGGCACCCTGGGCATAAGCCGGACGCGGAGCAGTTACTCCGCGAGCTAAACTCCTCCAGGATTGTTACTGGTACGAGTCCGACCTCGCCGCGCGCTATCGGGACCTCCAGCAACTTATTATATGTTTGATCATGTAGTTGGCCAATTTTCTCCCAACTCCCTCCGATCATTTCTCCCCCCGGCTCGCCATCGACTCCCGTGAATCGCCAGTGAAACTTATGTCCGACCCAAGACCCAAGTCGCGAGATCTCATTCTACTGGCTTTCCATCAGCGCGCACACAATATGTATAGAAAGTCGACGCTTGATATTTCAAGTTTACTGCCCGGCGAGAGCTCAGCCAGGAAGAGAGAGAGTCGTGCACGGGTACGTCAGAAATGTCGAAAATAGTTTTGCACGCCGTGGCGAGAGGACGAGAGTGTTGACGCAACTCGTAAAAAAGTTAGGTGGTGGGGCGTGGGAGAGAGCGCGCGCGACGGGGTAGTTCGGGGAGGAGACTTTAACAGCAGCCCATAAATTCCGGCGGTCATCTTCTGGCTTGCAGCTTGGGATAAGCGTCCCTGTAGAACACGGCCTCAAACCCACTCGCTCCAATCAACCCTTCCACTATTAGAGCTTTCAGCAGTTTAGCAACCGTTTCGCCAAGCGACTCTCAACACTCTCGACACTTTCGACACTGGCATCGCCTTATCTTTACTCTTCCGAACATCATTAACCACGGAGCTGCGTGCGTTTTCCTTCGCACGCGGCATCTTTCGAGACACGGCGACACGCGGGGGGTTACTTAACAGTGAGAGAGGGATTATAATATGGGCGCATATACTTAAGCCGAGCGGCGCGCACGTTACATTTGCCCGAGTGGAATTCAATTATCGGCGGGCCGCGCGCGCATAATCCAATCAGTGTCGCTCGAAAGCGAATGCTAATCCGATGGAAAGGCCGCCGCTCCCGGATGGCTTCTACCTCTCTCGCTCTCACCCTCCCTCCCTCCCTCATTCCCTCTCTCTCTCGTTCCCTCTCGTTGCCGCGAGTCGTGTTAGAATTGAAATTAAGCTGATACGAGGAGGTGCGCGAGCGCGCGTTATCAAGATTTAAACAAATCCACGGCTCAAGTGAGTGATCGCTCGCAACAGGTGGGACATGTTCTCTAGCCAGGTGGGGCACACCGACGCCCGACACTGGCCTCCCCCTCTCTCCCCCTCTCCCTCTCTCCCTCTCTCTGGCAGCGAGAGAAGCTTTCATTCTCGGGTTAGCGTGCCAAGAACCGCCCCTTTCGGCCGCAACCTCAAACTCTCGTCGAGCAAGCCGATATTGTAATTGCCAGTGCTACCCAAGTGGCCTAAGATTGATGAGGTGGAAGTCAAGTTAGTCGGAGCGTGGTAAATGCGAGTCGGAGAGAGAGAACAAGGCAGTCGGAAAGTGTGAGTGTGCTGATATCCCGAAAGAGTATTGCCAGTCGGTCCAATACTTTTCCGACGCTTCTCATTGGGGAAATCGTTTGTCATTCTGTTTGGCACTCGAGCATTTTCTTATTTTCCGATTTTTAGGTGTTTTGGCGATTTGGGAATTGTCGAATAGTGTGAAGCCAAGAATCTTTAGATTTGTCTTTGAAATACATGGTATCTTTGGCGAAGGATGATGGTCTCGAGGCGAGATTTAGGTTGGAGGGAGCACAGTGGACAGTGGGGAGTGGATTATTAAGATCTATCTGGGCATTCGGAAGTGGCGGCGCTGCAAGGCGAAGGCAAACTTCGCCGGTCTTGCAATTTCAAGGGGTGGATGCCGGGGGGGTTGGGAGATCTGGTCGGTCGCCGATCTAACAAACAACTCTTTCCCTCGACTCCTCGTTCGCCTGGCAGCAGGAGCAGCCGGCAGTTTCTCTCACTCGTTATCTTCCACGCTCGATTGGAGCGAGCGTTTATTGTTTCAAGCGGTGGTGCGCCACCCCGAGAGCGAACTGCTCCTCGCCGGTCGTCTCCGGCGCGTCCCGCTCGCTCCGCCTCGCTTAAGTACAAACAACAAACCGCCTCCGTGGTCCCGAAGTTAGTTGGCAGGGCCCGAGGAGTGATTTGGAGAGTCGCCAGGGAGCATCGAGGCCGCACTGAATCATCCGGGTACCGAGCGTACACACGCTCGCCAACGCGCACCGCTACGAAACTCCGATAAAGAAGTTGCAAATCACCCTGGCAAGATACTCGCGCCTAGTGCTTCCGTTCGTTCAACTCGCCACTGCTAACTCCGAGCAGAATGCCGCTGCCCCCCCTAAGCAAACTTTTAGCCACCGGAGACATCGACAGTTTACTGCGCCCGAGTCGCTTCTCAGCTGTTTTTACCTAGCGGTTCACCCTCCCGCGATAAACACACGCGCAGCTAGGAAATCGGCGACGATTAACTTTTAATCGGCCAGTGCGATTCTTCTACTTGCCGATCGGCCCGCGCGAGATTACTCGGAGGAAGTTCCGAACTCTTTAGCCTCGACTCGGCGCATCTTACTAGTTTACGAAGTAATACATATAAAATGTATGCTTGATCCGCACTTGGCGCAACAAGGATAGTAGTTGGCGAGTGGGGCGCAGCGAGGCGAATGTAGCCTCACCCCGAGAAAAGATTCCCCGAGCGTGTTAAAGCCGTTTTAAGGGGAGGAAGTATAAAACTTCTTTACATCCCGATAATGCGGGATCTTTCTCTCCCTCCCCCCCGATATTATTGCCCCAACTTTTTACCTACGACTGGCTTTAAAAAGTCCGCCGGCTCCCTGATGAACTCATCCTGCCTTAAATCCTGCCCGGCCCGGAGAGTTGTAAAATAATCGGGAGATATAATAAAGCTGGGGGGGTATGGACTGAGATCAAAAATCGGGGTAGAAAGTTATTCCGGCGAGATTCATTGGATTCATTGGTGGAGGAGTGGCTGTTAATAAAAATTGTCGCTGGCAGTCAGGGTGATAGGAGAGCCGTTAAAACTAGCTGGCATTCGGGGGCGTACAATTTTCCGGAGCGGCCGAGCGCCGATAACGTTTGCGTTTGAAAAAATGATGCCGATTGATCGGAGCGCGGTGGGCGCCGCGTTACCTCAGCGAGTTTCTATCTCGTCTGCAGTTCTGGCACCGTTTTATGGCCAAGGAGAAGGAAGAGCGGGCGCGCCAAGATAAAGCGTGTTCTTAAACTACATGGGCTATCTTCATCGCCACGAATGTCTGATCTTCCGGGATCGTCGCTTCGCCGGAGCTTCGGAAGCGCGGACCTCCCTTACGTGGCGGACCAATGACGCCTGTATCTCTACTTCCGAGCGAAATGCTCGTGGCTATCAGTTTCAATAATCTCAATCGCCCGATCCGCCCGGATTCCTGCATTTATCGGCACACGGGACGAGACTAGCTTTTATTTCTCCCAATTACGATTCCGCGATGGGAAAGGGGTTTCTTTCTGTGGCCGGGCGGGAGTATGTAGAGGATTTAATTGAAGTGAGGAGAAATATTAGAATAAAATACTTCTCTACTATACGCTCGGCGGCCCCGCGAAAAATATCTCACCAGGAGCGGCAGACCGGGTGGAAAATAAAGTTTCAAGTACTCCGTCCTCGGTTTATTTTCCACTGAGTCAACAGGAAAGGACGGCAAATTACAGGACACTGCTCAAACAGAGAATTTTTCCTTCCTGTTACCTTGAGGAAGAATTCTCCCATAATTTCTTGATCGTCGTTGTCGTCGTCGCGACGCGGCGAGGGGATGGGATGGGACGGGGCGAGTGAGCTGGTGGAAGCGGCGATGGTCGGGTCTGGCAAACGAAAAATTCAGCACAAACAAAGAGGAAGGCGACTGCTGCGCAGCCAGCGGTTCCTGAACACTGCACATACTTAATTTCATGTCCGTACACTAGTGAGGCGGGGGCGTAGGATGGGTTGGCGGGGCGAGCCGGAGGAGATGAAAAATCGAGGTAAAAGTGGTACGCCGCCGCTCGCCCGTAGAGAGAAGTGCAGACGAGCTGGAATTTTCCAGCTCTCCCAGCCGCGAAAGTGAGAGAGAGAGGGATAGAGTGAGAGGATGAGGGGGTGGGTGAGTGAGTCCCTTCGAAAATGCGCGCTTGGTCCCTGCAGGCCGTTTTCAGCGCCGGGTTAATTATACCACCCGCGCGAGCCCGCGCGCGCGCGTCGGCTTGTAGGGGTGGGAAGGCGAAAAAACGAGGAGGACCGCCCTCGGACAGCGCGCATTAAACGTGAATTAAACGTCGAGATTTCCGTTTCTCCGCCGCGCCGCGCCGGAAAAGGGGATGATGACGAGACCGCTCGGCCCAGCGTTTTTTGAACCCACCCTCTAGTCTCCCCCTCTGCCCCCCATTTCCAAATCTCTCGCGAATTCGTGGACGTTTGTAAACCTCTCGGGAATATCGTGCACCTTCGCGTCCGATCTAATAAGCAGTGACACGATCGCTGGTGTAGACAATATCAAGGAGCATACTTGGCTCCTTCTTGAAAGCGTCTGGAAAGGAGCTCTTGTTTCCTTACCGGAATTCTCCGGCTCGTTACTCGCCCTTTGTACAATATTATTTCAACGATCGCCAATTAGTACGTGCGCGTGCGGAATTCGTAATTATCGCAGCGGCGCGGTGCGCCGTGGGGAAGGAAAAGAAATCCGAGATAAAAATACAATCTCTTTGGAAGAGTGGGTGGGGATTCCGGTGGGGGGGATAGTAGTTCGCATTGGGATCGCTCGCACGGTCTTCGGGCCAATTATGCGTGTGCAAGAACCGTGGGCTAATTGACGAAAGTGTTTGATCTCGCATCCAGCGAGAACCTCGTGAATTAATGCTCCTTTGAACGAGAATTCGCTTTTGCCGGGACGCGGACCCTCGTAGCAACCGGTCCCCCCCGTCAGCGGAGAAGCGTGGCGCAGGGAATTCCTCCTCTCCGGGGTTATAGACTGCCGGTTTCGCTGGGAGCGAGATGGAAGCACCGCTAAAGGAAAAGAGGAGCTTCGGATGGCAGGTGCGGGGCCGGTAGCGTTTAACTTTAATTGCGTTTCTCCCGACCGAATCCTTAGGAGAGTCCCTTCGCGCGCGCCCACGTCCCCCCTCCTCAAGGAGGGACGCCCCCCTTCGCTCCGCCTCGGAGCCGCGTTTGTTGCTTATGCAACAGCATCATTTCTACGTTCGCACTTTCATTTCCATCCCTGGGGTTACGTAATGCCCGTTTACCTAACGCCCGCTGAAATTTTAAGGGGACGCTCCACCGAGGAACGAATCGCAGATCGCGTTCTCTTTGTCGGGCGGGACGTGCCGAGGAAATAATCCCGGCGATACTCGGCCCCACAAAGGGAAGCACACTCCTTTTAGTCCAAGACTTGCTTAGAAGCCTCCGTCAAAGTGTTTCTCCGTCGCCGTCGTTACTTCAGCGACGAAATCACCTATACAGGAGAGTCGGCGCTCGCGACGCGACGCGTCGAGAACTTCGCATAGATTTGAGCGTGCAGACGCTGTTAACGAGAGCCAACAGCACCGGCATTCCTATTTGATTGCGGCGTGACAAAGATCGAGGGAAATTGGAAGAAGACCCGTAAGTGGAACCGGATATCGACGAGACAGAGCGGAGGTCCCCCGGGATCCGGTGGGAAAAGCAAGCAAAGAAGAACCTGGGGATAAAATAATTGAGGCAACGATGAAACAAGGGCTGCCCGGACGAGCTCGGGAGCAGCCTTTTGCTTTGGTTCAATCAAAACTCCTGGCTTCGAGGAAAGGCGAAACCCAGTGGCGAGAGAGGGTGCGAGGGAGGGAACTAAGGGAGAGGCTGAAACCGTGCAACTCGTAATGAGGAAAGCCCCTTAGCCCGTTTCTTGTTGTTCGGCTGCTCGCTTAAATAGGGTCGGGCCGCCGCTCTAGAAAACTGATGAAATAAAAGGGGCAGGCCCGCGCCGAATAAAGGAGAGGAAGCGCGGAAAATTGATATCCTTTGTTGTGTAAGCAAGAGAGGCGCGGTGCGAATGAAAAAGTGCTGCAGCCTATTCCCACTAGTTTCATTTATTTCTGATACGACCCCTCGCGACCCTTCCGTCCCCTTGATCAAGCCCCCGTCGAGAAGTAACAACGCCGATATGTCCTTCTGCCCCGCGGAATACAAAGTGAGCCGAGGCGAGAGTACCATCCGATACTCTCGCGTTCTTCCACAGCGGAGTGTCTCTCCACGCTAAAACACGTAACGAAGAAAAATTCTCACACGTCCTCTCTATTAATCTTTCTTTTCCGCCACATAATAGTGACGTGACTGCACGTCCCCGGGAAGAAAGGGGGGCTGGCAGGGGGAGAAAGGGAGAAAGGGAGAAAGGGAGGGTACTCGGTCCAGCAGTTCTCGGTCTCGGCGAAATAAACGAGAAGCCGAGCTGCTCCCTCCACCATAAAACACGGGGAGAAAGAGCGGAAGGTCAATTCCGCGGCAAACTTTAGGTATAGCTGGCCGCGCGCAGGTAGGTTCGGCCACCGGTCGACTTCAACAGTTCAACTTGCCTTGGTCGGAAAGGGCTCGTGTGTACACAGAGAGCCGTACTCGTGCCCGGGACCTAGCTGGAGGTACGTAAAGCCAAGGTACAGGGGCGCCCTCGGTCGGGGCTGGTCGGGGCCTCGGGTTTGCGCACGTAACGTTCCGTAATGAATCTAACCTCCGAGGGCTGTAAAAAGGAAGAAGCTGACGGCACCCAGCTACTTTTTGCCCGCAAGAAATAGATGCGACTACCTGGCCGCCACATACGTGCAGCCGCGTGTGCGTGCCGAGGTACGTGAGTGCTCTGCCCTCATATGTACAGAGAGTTACGTAGGTGTATACGGCAAGCTGGAAGCACCAAGTGCTCTCTGTGATTTTGCGGCGAGTAAGTAGGAGAGAGTCCGCTCTCACCGACCAAGAGACGCAAAGAAAAGGGAAGAAAAGAAAGCCAGCCCGGGACGATCCACCTTTTTCCACGGGAGACCTTAAGCCCGAGCTCGAGCATCTTCTACTCTTCGACTTTCAGGCCAGCAGCGCGCACCGGCTGGAAAGTTCGCGGCTCCTAAATTCGGCTTTAATGTCCTGCCCTTTTTCCCTGCGCTGGGACGCGAGGGTACTCGAGTTAATGGAAATCAAGGGAGTCATTTGTGTTTTTACCGGTGCCGGTGCCCGTGGCCGGGATCGAGCCAGGAGACACTCGAGGATCCTTCAAACGTCTTCGTCCTCCGAGAGCTCGCTAGACTTTATTAGAATTAGGACGAGAACCTCGTCAATTTTATTCAAATTCCGCAACGAATGCAAGTCGTGAATTGTAAATGTAGGAGCTGTGACTAATAACTCTGTCGCACATGAGTGCACGTACATTTCCACGTACACACGCCAAGAGGACGCGAAAGAGAAGAGTGCATTCAATCCCGCAAGCAGGTTCCAGCGCAAAGATATACAAATTGGATCTGAAATTGCGAGTAAGGCTCGAACGGAAAGAGAGAGCGGCAAAGTGGCACACACACACACTCGCAGGGAGAAAAAAGTCGCGGAGTGGCAGCGACGGCGGAATTCTCGAAAATTTCGACGAAAGCGAATTTTCGCGCTTTCACAGTAATTTCCTGGGCACCGCTCTCCGCGTGAAAATCGCATCAGGTCGTCGGTGGGTGGGCGCCGATATCGGCCCGGCTCCGCGAATCCGAACTAATATATTTCCGAGGCAACTCGATTGCACTGTACCCGGGAGAGGGATAGAGCCCGGGAAAGAGAGGGGGGGTGGTTGATTCCAATGAGAGAGGAGCCGCGAGAAAGGGTGAGAGGCTGCAAGAGGAAAATGTGGAGAAAGGAATGAGCTCGAGATAGGAAGGGTGAGAGAGGAATGGAAGGGCGCATTGTGCCCAGGGCAATAGTAGCTACGTATCGCGAAGGGATGCCGGCTCTCTACCTGCCACCCCCTGCGTCTCATCCTATTTGTTTCAGCTTCCCGGGGTAGAACGAGCCCTCAAGCGCCGCGCCGGAAAAGAGCGCCCGGGAGTAACAAAGAACGATACATCTACCGGGGGAACGAGGGGGTGGCGAGAGCGCCGCGATGGGGGCGGTGGTTTGTCAATATTCATTACGTTTGCGCCGAAAAAGGAGAGAAGCCTCCCGCGCGCGCAAGAGAGAGAGAGAGGCTCCAGTTGAAAACATAGGCGCCTTGAGCGCAGTGCGAGCGACGCGAAACAGTTTACAGCTTCATGACGCTGCAGAGAGGACACGGAGGAAAAATGTGGGGAAAAAAACCGCGCGCGGCCATCGCCGACCAGTGTAGGCACATGCGCGTGAATTGATAACCTCGAAAGGGCTCTTTGTTGTATCAATATTCTCAACGTGATTCCATCGACGAGAGAGTTTTCGGTCTTTGTGAGAGGCCGCCGCGCCGTTCACCCACTCGCCTATCACAGTCAGCCCTGTGAAACGAGCCAAAAACAATGCGCGTCTTGTACCTACAACTTTTAATTTCATTTCAAAGCCCAGGTCCTTTCGTTCGCCGATCCTTCTTCTGCTTGCAACTAGACCGGCTTTTTCCCGGCCTCGCCAGCACTATGATATGTATATCGTGCAGGAGCTCGCTTATTAAGTCAGCGCAGTGCGTCTTTCCGTCCGTCACTAAAAAGGTCGACTTTGCTCCTCGGCAGCGTTGCAGCAAAATGCACGTTGCCACTCCGGCTAAGGGAAATAGGCTTTCGGCAAATATTTGACGGGCGTTGTTCCGGGCGCGCGGCGAGGATTGCCGGGCGTTCGAAGCTCGCCGTTCTCCCCCGTTCGCCGTCTCCCGCACGGTTCGTTCGTCCTGTAATTTAACTCGATATTCCCCTTTGTTAATTTGATAGCGGCGACAAGTGGGGTGGGCCGGTCACGCATCGCGCGCGACGGCCTCCGCTCGAGAGAAAAATACTTCAGATTCCAGGTTGCACCAGAGATCCGCTCTCGCGTATCGGCCGACCCGGGCGTCACGTGAACCCACCCCTCCAATGACACTTCTCGCCCAGAGGTATCATCATTCAATCCGCTGTGATTCAACCGTTCGCCACATACGTTTCGTTAAAGTGACACCCCTCTCTCTCTCTGGCGTGGACAAGTGTGGGTGCGTCACGATAATAATTCGCTCCCGATCCGCTGGCATCGGGTCGATAGGAGTACAGGACGGTGGCGGCGGCGGCGGCGGCTTTGGCGAGCCTAGCTGTAGCCGACCGATAGGCGGGCTGGAATTCAACGAATAATACGGATGAGCGGAGTCCGATAGGGGAATATGTCGTCTAGAGAGCGTCATAGATTCAACGAGGGACGAAAGGGTCCGGGAGAGGCGATGGGCAGGCGCGCGCAGTCAGTGTGCGGTCATAACGAAGCTGTCGACATGATGGATGAGGAGAGGAGAGTAAACCAGCGGTGGCGGCGGGAGCGCAGCGGTGCGTTCGCGCGGGTGCGCTGCGCGAGAGCATTGCTTCTCGTGGCTCGAACGAAAGGGGGGTTGCTGTCCGAGGGAGGAGTGCGAGGATGCAGCGACGAGAGGTGCGGACGGTGAGAGCCGGGACACATCTCGGTCCAGCGCGATACAAGGGATCCTATCGCTATCGGTCGCGCACACCCTCTGTCTGTCATCAGCATGCCTCACCACCTCAAACACAGGCCGACGCCGACGCCGACGGGCAGTGCGCGCGCGCCAGCGTCGACCTGCTCGCCACGCACGCATGATGGAATATCCTCGGTATTATATAATTATCCCCGTAGATCGTATCTCCGGGTACGGCGCGATGCCATGCGTAATTAGAAAGCGTCGAGCTGGTAAGAGGGCATCGCCTCGAGGAGGAGCAGTCTGGCTGCAGCGCGAGAGCTGCTTTTCACCGAAAGAAGAACGCGCACCCTCTCCTCACCTCTGTTCTGTCGATATCAGCCCGCCAACCGGATTATGGTCTTCCGTGCAGAGCCGGCAGAGCTCCGCGCGAATATTTCGCGGCAAATAGGATTACGTTCTAATTAGTTTCGCCTCGATACTCCCTCTCAACGCGCCCACTACCCCACTACCCCTACCGAGTCTCCGGCTCTATCTCTCTTTCCCTCTCGGCCGCGCTCCCAGTTGGCCCACGATATTACGCTGATTCCAAAGGGTTGTCATTAAAAGTTCATCACCGCCTATTTCCGCGATTCACCGCTAGTCAGTCACCGAGCTAGCTTATGGGTCGGTTGCACTAGGGAGCGACCCAGGATTAGGTATTCCAAGGTGATATACGTTGTAAAGGGCGACCGCTGGCTCAGAGTTTCGTCGCACCAGACTAGATGAGAAATGAATGAGGCTAACGAATGCTTGTTGGTTTGGTATACGCAGCAACGTGGTGTTGTGAATGATGCGAACGAGGCCTCCGGCGATCTTTCGGTGCTATTTTTCCCTCCGGGCCAAGTCAGAAGAGCCTGTTCTCAGTTAGGTTTTAGGATGATGCGAGGCGGAGAGCGAAGGGGCCAGGAGCCCGGAGACGTCGATCGCATACCAATGTCCGCAAGGAATTTATTGTACGCTCTCTACTCCGCCGAAGTAGAAGAAGCTCGGGACTGCCGGGCGAAAGTACAAAGGGGAAAGGCAGCCCTCGCCCCCCTTTCTCTTCTGGCGCGGCACACTCGCCGATGAAGGATCGCCGCGAATATGTATCTGGCATAGAAAATGCGCCCAAGAAACTCGGCCCCGCGCTGCTTTATTGGATCTTGTAAATTTCAACTTCTTATTGCCTTTATTATATCCTCGGCCATGAATTTCCTCCCGTGATCTCCGCGACAGCTGAACGTGCCGATCGAACATATCAGCCGGGGCCTCCGCGCACACAAAGGGAATTGAAAACGTTGAGGCGAACGGATGCACGTTCGTCTTTAAATTCGGTTAGGACATTCCTCTGGCAAGCGTCGAGCTGAAAATATTCTACGAATCCGCTCGACCACGGTAGTCGAGGAAACAAAACCCGCAAGATTGTACGTCGGTGCTTAGATGTGCAAAAATATTCCTCTAAAATAACTCGAATATATTGCACAATCTTTAAACCTTCAAAAAGTCCACGCTATTTTAAAATATTGCTTCATACTCTCAATCACCTTTCAATCACTCTCAATCAATCAATAACTTTTGAGTTAGTAATTACGGTAATTTTCGCGCGACAGAGAGATTCGTCTGAAACTTAATATCATTCGGATTGATTGGATTAGTCTGCTGGAAATTGGTTGGCCTATTCTTCCTCGCGCGGCCGCCCTTCAACCCTTATTCCAGTGTTCCGGGGTAGGTACGAGCCAAGATTTAGTATTCGACGCATGCTCTCCCACTTTTCGTGGGCTCGCAACCACTCACAGGAGGCTCCGCGAGTAGCGGGGACATGAAGAATCGTCTTATCCGAAAGAGAGAGAGAGAGAGAGTGAGTGAGGGGGTTGGGAGGAGGCCGAGACGATGCGGAGAACATGGTATCTAGAAGTAGGAGGAAAGTTCTTGCCGCACGGGCGTTCGCGACAATAAGGGTCTTTGCCGGGACCGGCATCAGTTTCTATTTAGTTACGCTCTCTGGTAGGGCGTGCCGAAGCAAGGGTAACCGGAGAATCCCAGGGGAGAAAGAAGGAGAATGAATGCTGGCACACGGGGTTGAAAGAAGCTACGAAATGCTTAAAGGGGTAGGCACGAGTATACGAGGAGCGGCGGGAGCGCGGGGAGCGCGGGGAGCGAGCGTAAGGCAGAGGAGTCTCTGGTGAGCTAAGCGACGCGAGATGCTTCGGAAAAGTTTTTCGAGGAAAGCTGTTCGCCTCCAACAATTTCTAAGGGGGAACATCCTTCCTGAGAAATGATTGCACTAAACTTCGACGCCTTAGGTGGAAATAATTACAGCCACGCAGACACGAGTTCCTCCTATATTGATCGACACGATAACGAGAACTTCACTCTCCCTCTCTCCCTCTCTCCTCTCTCTGCCAGTCTTTCGCAAAGCATCGCGTCCTCAGATAACATTCTAAAGAGACGCTCACTCCCCGAAATCACGTTAGGCGCGTACGCGTATGCGTGACGCGGCCGCACGAAACGTCGCGTCGCGACGCGAGATTTCAATGCGTCATTAGGAAATAATTGCTCCCAGGAACCTGGTTACCGTCATTACGCGGTCGGTTGTGATTTGCGTTAATTCGCTCTCGGCCCCCGGAACGCTTTTCGCCACTTATTGCCGGTGGTACGAGAGTTCCATTGCCGCAACGATGTAATGCCTCTTAACGAGGCTTCATTGCACGCTGTAACAGGTTTGTTTGGCAGCGCGAGTACACTTCGTGCGACCAAAAACATCGCACTCGCGTCCAGATTATTTTATACCATGAGAAAACAAAGAGCGAAATTCATATCTCCTAAACGACCAAACCGATTTCCTTGATTCGTGGCTCATTGGATTCGCAAGGATAATTGATTAAATACAAAATTCACAAATAAATCTGTGGAGGTGTCACTTTTGTATTAATGAAGGTTTCAGCTTAGTACCTATGTCTCCTGATCCTCCATACACACAAGAACACAAAGAGCGCAACCTCCATTCTAATTTCCGAAAGTGTTTCGTTGGGAAAGCAAAGAATGTGCGAGCACACAGTTGTATAGTAATGCAATAGCGTGTACGTCGACGGGCCGAAGGGAATTGCGCCGGCTTGCCAATCGTGGGCGTGCGAGGGCTCTCTCCGCGCCTTTTTTAGCGGTGCTTTGTCTGCGGGTTCGCGTCGCCCTTGCAAACGTATCCTTCCGGCGAGCGGTAGGATTTTACGAGGACGAGGCGGCATTATTCGCGCACCCGTTCCGAATCGCATCAGGACGTCGCGGCGGACGTCGCAGCGGACGTCCCCCGGTATGCGAGCCTGCTTCTTTATTCTCTTAAGAGAGCGGCGAGTCCGCGGTGCATGGTTTACGCGCCGCCGTAAAAGTAACACGGCGTACTGGAGCGCGAAGATATGTATGCCACTTGGTCTCGTCAGGGCGCCCTTAACCGGCACCGAAATGTCCCGATAAAACGAGCGAGCAGCCGCGATCCCACCCCACCGCCTTCCACATTTTTCCATGAAATCTTCATGCGGCTCTAGCGAGCCGCGGAAAAAAGCGACGCACTGCAAGCTATAGATGGAGGGGGAATTTCGATAGGCGACTCTGCGCCATAGAATTCATCGGATATCGTCTCGTAGCTATTATTTCTTGGCTCGATTCGGCCAATCCAAATCTCTAAGACTGGCGCAGTCCCCTGGAAATTGAATGGACCGGTACAATAATCGGATATAGACCCCGGAGGCTATCGGAGCCGGAACTGAACCTACTCCAAAGAGCCTCGAGATCAATCACACCGTACCGGGTATTAAAATTTTCATTCGGCCAGCGAGTGCCCAGACTAGAAAGCGAGGAAGAGGAGTGAGGGGGTGGGGGCAGTGGAAGAGGTTCCTGGAAGTACAGGGGTGGAAACAAATATTGTTCGATTAAAGGCACGGCTTCTTCATCAGCGCGTAAAGCCAAAACGCTGTTAAAGCCCCACTTTTACCAGGCTCAATATTCGCACCTCAACGGATCTTCATCAGTCGCGGTTTTAATTAAAGTTACTATCAAGTTGCAGCGATATCGCGTTTGATTGGCAAGTTTTAATTTGATACCGGACCCTGGAGTATCGAGCGAACCTTTAAACCCTCTCTGGCCTGCCCCCCGACAGCACATCCCGAGCATCCCACTCCCCTGCCCCTCTTCCCACCACCTCACACTTTCTCGCCGTTCGCGACCAGTCTCGCACCCGCCTGTCCACCTGGCCCTCTGTCTCTTTCAATCTCCCGGCACTCGCCGGCTCTCATTCCACTCGTCAATTTAATCAATGTACGCAAATTACGGCGGTTGCCGAAGCGTGGGTAACTAACGCCCGACGCGATTACAACGCCGTCACAACCTCCCACTCCTACCACCCCCTCTCCTCTCCTCTCCTCTCCTCTCTAAGCCATTTCGCACACGATCAACGGCTAGAAGGAGGAGCGAACTCTATACCTCTCACTGGGAGCGTTTAAATCTCCGTCGATACATCGCTCGCGAGTCGCGATTTTCGATGTAGCTCTCTCCGGATTAAAAAGGGGATTGGAGGAGGACGGTTAGTGTTCCTCCAGCCAGGAAGCACGGGTCATCTCGGATGAGTCTGTGTAACACTGGTGTTTACATGCGTCGCATCGAGCGACTCATATTCCTGGCATTGCTCTCTCCGTCCCCGAATTTCGGGGAGCTTCCTCCTCTGACAGACTCTATCGCACCTACCACCTCTCTCTCTCTCCCCTCTCTCTCTCTGTGACTGCAGAGCGCTCTCCATTTCCCGCACTAGTTTGCCACTCTCGCTAAATAGATCCTGTAGCGTGCACGCTATCGCTCTCGGCCGATCCCTCTTTCACCGAGGGTTCCGCCGGCTTCTCTGATGGGCTCCGACTCGCTCTCTCGCCGAGCTGTATCTCCCGGGGCCCGAATTCGGTTCGGCTCTGATCTGGCGAAAGTAATTAAACCCACCTCGCGAGCCTAAGCCTAATTAATGTGTACCCACGTACCGCTCAGAGGGCGGCCACCGCCGGCGCGCGCGCACGCTCGCGCTCAGAAAGCCGTCGAGAGCTTTGCACTCTCTCCCGCCCTCTCCCGCTCTCTCTCGGCTGCCTCCTGCCAGCCTGATATCTATCAAAGGAAGTAAATTTCGTTCGCGGCGTTTCGTGGCCCCGGATATTGGCAGCCGCCGATCGCATCGATATTCGCGAAACCAGCCGCATCGTTAATTTCATTTGCCCGCTGTACCGCAGCTCAAATATTATTCCGGGCTTTATCGCGCGCTGGTGGGAGCGAGGGAGCTCAAGGAGTTGTGCTGGTTCTAGTGGTCAGCCACTGTTCTACTCTCCTCGGAACAACGCATGGTAATAGTGTTAGGTTTACTCGTGAGAGAAAGTGAAATTGTCATTGGTAAAAATGTCATCTAGTACCCAAGTCTCTTAGGGCGGATCCTCGAACTGCGAAAGCGAAGCTTGCAAGTTAATTTCTCCGCTCGGCCTCTCTCTCTCTGTAATCGGAGGGTTGCAGGCGGCGCATTCTTCTCCCGGCCGAAGAAGCTTCATCGCGACTGAGGAGGTCTGCTGCCGCTTCTTCAGCACTGGTAGCACAAGTTCTCGGGAGGATGGGAGAGCAGAGCGATGAGAAGAGACACTTGCGAGAGAGAAAGAGAGAGGGTGGAAGAGCGAGAGGGAGAGAGGATTGTGATCGAGGTTAATAATGGAGGTTTCTTGAGCATGTACACAATAGAAGACACTCTGTCTGCTCGCATTTGATCCCCGTAACGAGGCGAGCGCCGAGCCGTGAGAAAATGTGGGTGGCGAAAGCTGGGGGGGGGGCCCGGGCTGCGGACGGGCTTCTCTCTGCGCGCCCGGAGGTCGCCGTTGTGTGTCGGAGCCAGCGGCGGCGGCGGCAGCCGCTGTCTCCAAGGTGACTATTCTCCCACACACAAGCCGCGCTCCAAGCGGCGTGCAACGACATTAATTATGATATTTAATCCGCCGGATAGCGAGGCCCCGTCCATCGCCCCCCCCCCCCCCCCCCCCCCCGCAGCCATTGTTCGCCCGGTGAAGGAACGGGGATCGCGTCTCGTCGACGCGCCACGATTTTTTCGAGGAAATATCCTCCTCGCTCTCCCGTCCGCCTTTCTCGTCCTCGGGAATTCCGACAGGGTGAATCGGCCGCGCTATATATGTGTATATAGTATATACTATATATAGGTATACGTGTCTCGCTCTTGCTCGATTGATATTGTTCCACCAGTGAGGTTCCAGTGTGCAGTGTGCCCGAGAGCGCCGCCGAGATTCTGAATGGCTTCCAGTCTGTCAAAGAAGCTTTGGCCAGGCGCGAGTAATTTCTCACTAGTATCCGCTTCCTCTTTCTCGTATTAGGTCCGCTTGTCCGAATTTCAGCGACAGCGGTGCAAAAATACGCGAGCACCCAATACAGCCGCGCTTTCGAACAGTGAAATTGTTCGCAGCTAATATTCAGAAGGCTCAACTTCCTTCTCCATTAACACAGTCCCCTTGGTAATTGTGAGGCAAGAACTGTTGAACTTCGGAAGAGCGGTGCGATAACCGCACTCGCACTCGATCTCCACTGGGAGCATTCTTTCTCGAGGCTCGTGAAAAGGATTGGCTCGTATCCGCTCGCGCGAGAGATCGTGGGATATCGATTAAGAAGTCATTTCGCAGGTCCGGCGTAATAGTCGCCGGCGGTGCGGTGCGGATCCAGCCGAAAGTGGAAGAGGGCACGAGGGCCATCCGGCGAAACTGCTCGACTCCACTACCGCATCCAATCGCTGCCTGAATGTCCGCAATTCCAGACACCATTAGGCGGCTTATTATTTCGTTTTCTCGCGGCGATACCAGCGCCCCCCTCGCTCTTTCCGAGCAGAGAGCCCCCGTTATCTCCAAGTACACCACTCCACGAGATTCCCCGCTCTAGCACCCGTCGCGTTACCAAAGAATATAGAGGGACTTGGGCTTGCGGCCACGGCGGTGACAAAACTAAATCGCCGCCGCCGCGATTTCTGCGTTACCTCTGCATACGTGTTTCCATGGTGAACTAATCGTTTGCGGACCTTTGGATTTAGTTTAATAGGTGGAGATTTGGTTTGCGAGTCTACCTATGTTGTATGGATAGATGGCACTTTAAACGATTTGTTCGCACTAGTTTGATTGCGAGATTATATTAATTGTTAGGTTCTACTATAAAGTAATCGGAGGAAAGCTTTTACGAAAGGCGTCCAAGAGAGGAACGACGACAATATTCCACCTGAAGTTCCCCAAGAATGCCTTTAGAAGAGCAGCCCTCATTCTCCCGTGTATAAGATTAAACCGGCGAGCGGGAAACGGGAAACGGGAAGCGGCAGAGAGTGTTTCTCGCGCTGATAACTCTCGTAGCTCTCCGAGGGAATTTAGATCTTAGTTACTCACTTCCTGAAGACAGGAAGAACGAAGTGTGCACTACAGAGAGAGAGGGACGGGGGAGTAAGCGAGGGGCGGAAGCGAGCAATCGTCTGGCGATCGCAATTCGCAGAATTGTCGCGTCCCTTTGACTCCCTCGCGCTCGAGGATCCCGGGAATGCTCTAATTTACACGCTCACCCGTGTATCTCCTCGCTTTAGGTTTTGCGAGCCGGAGAGAGGAGACCTTTCACCGCAACGACACACTGGTCATCTCCGGACTGGCTTTTTTATTGCCCGCTATTACCGGCCAGTGACGAACGACGGGGACGAGCGAACTAGATAGAAATGCCGCTGCTATCAGAAGCTCCTCATGCTGGAAGAGTAGAGCGCAAATGCGCCGCGTGCAAAAGTTGGCGGCGAGAGAGGCCGCGAGCGCAATCTCTATAATGGAGAATGCCGGACCCTTCGCTTCGTGGCTACGGCCACTGCATTATAATCGAACCGAACAGCCGCACCCTCGCTTCATTTCACTCCCAGTTCTGTCGAACACGTATGCCAGGCTATCGTTTCTAGGTTAAACCTAATCCAAAATATATTATCTTTTGAATAACAACATTTTCCACTCGGTGGTTTTCGTTCAAGATCACTTTGTTCAAGAAGGTATATCACAGTTGGAAGACACTCGACTCCATTAAAAGGTAGTTGGTCGCAAAAACTGCTTTCCAGCGAAAGAAACAAAATATCCTTCTTCAAGATCGCATTTCGTTTGTCGGTCCGTACGTCAGGTTCCCGCACGACCCCCGAGAAAGAGTTAATATCCGAGTGGCTGCCGCGAGCTCCTCGGGAGCGGTGAGTATAATAAACGCCATTTTAATCCAGTGCGACGGGCAGCTAAAAATTTATGGTCACCTCGGAAGGCATACGTCACCGGTGGCGATCAATCATCCCGGCGAAATCTTTTGTTTTCCGCGCTGTTGCGAGCCCCCGGTACATTTATAAATGTCGCTCGCGGGCCGCGCCACTTTTTGAGGAATAGCCGCGGCCGGTGTTTGCGCCCTCTAATGCAACGATGATACCCCGCGAGGGCGCAGCTTCCAAATAAACGTGAGAAACTCGCCCACTCCCACTCTACAATTACTCTCCGGCGATTTGGCCGAGACGGAAACTCGGCTCCGCTGCTTGGCGTCTCGTCGAACATCCCTCAGGAAGACAGATAGGGCCGCACGGCCGGAATAAGTGCGGAAGTGCGGAAACAGCAGGGCTGAGAAATATGGATACTAAGTGATTGATAAGTGTCGCGGCCTGTCGCACACCTGACCATACGTTATACTTTGCGTTTGCGCCTGGGGTAGTGTGCAGTCCAATTCCCATCCCCTCGCCACTACGGCAGACGGCAGACTAACAACCGGCCTCTGTCTCCCTGTTGTACGGTTTTCGGCGATGCCCCGGGATGGTTGGCATCTGGCATTTCCGACGAAGGATCTCTTCCGCCAGTGCATGTACACCGAGAGTCGAGACAGGAGGGCGGCGGTGGGTAGCTAAGGGTGGGTCCGACACGGCTTGTCCGAGGCCGCCGGCCCGCTGCGCAAAGCAACGGCTGTGCATGATGGATGTTGCGCTGGCATTATTTCACGTCGATATTTCGAATATCGCCGGAATCCGACACTCGAGAGCGGTGCTTGTTACCGGGAGCGATGTTTCTCTCACTCACCCTAGTCCTCTCGAAGCTCGCTCGGCCGGCTCCCATCACGCGGTATCCCCGGCTAAAATGCGAAACGGCCGCGGCCCGAGTGTTGCAATGGAAGGTCGGGCATAATGTTGGCTATAATTCGGCGAGCCATTGCAATTTCAATCAGGCTGCCGGCAAAGTGTACCCGGAAATCCCTGGCTGGTGCGCGCTCGCGGAAAAACAGTGGGAAATCAGCGGCTCTCGCTGACAGTGGCTGGCGTGCGGCCGTCACTCCGCTGGAATCACCTCTCCTCTTTTTATTCGGCCCTAAAAGCTCCGGCTGTCGCGCCGGAAGCATTCGACTCGGAGCGACCGCGGCCGCCCCGAGGAGACTATTCGTCACTTGAAACCTAAATTCCCCTCAAGTTTTTCTCCCTTGCTACGGCGGCCATGGGGGCGGAGGGGGAGGAGGAGGCTGCACAATGAGCTTATCCGATCGCCGGCTGTGACGGCTGGCAAACTTTCGACTAAGAAAGAGAACGGGAGCGTGCGAAGAGGAGCAGGAGGAGGAAGAAGAAGAAGGCGGGGAGGGTAGGGGAGGCATCGCGAGTCAGGGGCAAGAAGTAGATTGATTCTCAGCCCTGTCCCCTCAAGACAATTTGTACTAGACCTCCTACTCTCTCGCTCCTCCTGTCTCCTCGCCGTTCCGTCCCTTAGCGGGCGGCGGAGCCGGCAAGTAAAGCGCCGCTCCTTTTTTCCGCAAGCCCCTCGATCTCGCTGCTTCCGCTCTCATCTCTCTCTCCCTCTGGTTCGAAAGTCAGACTGGCTGCCGGAATGCCGCCGCCCGCCGGCGGTCGGAGCCGAAGCCTCGGAGATATCTCCGGCGTGAAGCTGCGAGACGGAATCGCGAGACTTACCCTCCGCCACTGCGGTCATTAATCACTCGCTACTTCCAGCCCGCTGCCACTGCGCTCCTACAACGCCCGAGTCCTTCTCCCTTTATCCCGGTGATCGGAGCACACGGCGGAGCACACGGCGGAGCAAACAAAATTACAATCTGCTTAAAAGTCCCGGTGTACAGATTCCCCCGGGTTCTTTAGTGAAGCGATCGCTTCGGCCCGAGTAGATCAGACCATTCAGTGACGCGCATATGTAGACTGCGCTCCCCGCGGATTAAGCTGGGAATTGTAATCCTAAAGTGCACGAATGCGGCCCGGAAGCCAATTCGACCATTTAATTAGAGTTACTCGACATATCGGCTTAGTTCGGTATTACGCGTACTTTGTAAGGCTTACGCGAGATATGCGCCCGAAATGGACTTGACTCGTCTATCGTGATAGCGTGATAGGATTCGAGCGTTCCGTTATCCCCGGGAAAATGCCGTATTCCAGAATCGTCAGATGACAATGCGATTTCTGGGCCAGAGAAATAAGTAGGTGTCGGCCGGGGGGAGAGCGCGCCACTTTTCCCCGGCGCTAACAATTTCGCGTTCGAAAGTACACTCAATCGAACCACGGATTTCCCGTAAGCCAGGGAGACTCGGGCCCGCCGCGCACTGCACAGTCTGGCATCAGCGGATGTGTTATATCTGGCACCGATCACGCCGAATTCGTTCTCCCTCTCTCGCTGCCTTTTTCTCTTAGCCAGCCCTCTCTCCCGGGAGAAGAAATATGGGGAAGCTCGCGCGCGCTATCAAATCGCGCGCGAGCACGAGCGCGAGGATGCAAAAGGAAAGAGAAAGGATTTCCATCGAGTGAAACCAGCTATTACTTGAAATTCGTTTGGCAGCGGCAGCCGGGGGGATGGAATCACCAAGTGGCATCGAGATATACTCCCTGCGGAACGCGGATTTCCAACGAGATTGATACACTCGCCCGAGTTAGAAGGTCCAACTTGAAATACCACTGTTATTCTTCCAGCTGCTTTCCTCCGACTTGGCGCTCTCTCTTGTTTCGTTTCTCGAAATGGACGTGAAATTATCTCGCCTACCAATCATCAGTGATAAGTCGTCTCATCGTCAAAGGCAAGAAGATAACTGCGCGTAGCCAGGAAGATTTTTCCCTTCTAAACGTCGAGGGCGAATCAAGGGGAAGCCGTGTAACGGAGAAAATGCGGGAGCCCTAAAAGATCCCCGAAAATGTGCGGACGAGAGAGGCAGTCCATCAGTGCGCCGAGTAACTCAAGCGGCTGTATTATGAAAGCTCCCGAAGAACTACACGGTGCAACCACTGCCAAACGAGAGGCGGGAGCCATTTTCCCGGACGAGATTCGACGGATTAATTAAGTCCCTGCAAACGGTGCAGACTTCACCGCCGACTTTTCTCATCTTTTTCTTACTCCCTCACTCCGGCAAATTCATCTTTCGATCCAGTCCGTCGGGCGCCCTCGCCCTCTCCTCTCCTCTGCCCCTCTCTCTTTTGCTCCCAAGATATCGGGCGAGCACGATTTTCTTTTTCCCGGGCCCGCCATTCCCGAGGATTCTCCATTTAGCCTTTCCACGGGCTCAAGTCCTTCAATTTCGCGCCAGTGCTTTCGGAGCATTTAATATTTAACTCTCGGACCCGAGAGAGAGGACCACATTTTTCAGGGTCGCCACTGGAAGTTGGGGATCAGCCGGGGTTTTCAACTCCACGTTCTCGGCTCTCCATCCTGGGAACCACAGTTACGAGTCGACGTGTCTCGATTTTCTCACCTAGACGCCAAGACCTCGCGTTATTAGACCAATGCACTTTGCATTGGAAAGTGAGCTCTGTGCACGGCAACTGTATCTCCCAATGTCTTAATGACGTCAAAAGAGCTGGAGGTAAAAAGACGCGCAGCCTCCGTCGGCAGAATCGATCAGAGAATCCTTTCAGAGTCTCCCACCCTTTTGCTCCCACAGGAAACGTGTGGGTTCCTCGGATTTGGTAAAACCACATTGCGCTGGCAGCGAGCTTTTAAATTGATGTATTTCCCCGGATAGCTGCCGAAAATGTGTTAGGAGGCTACTGCCAATTCTGCCCGATAGGAGATCTCTTGTGCGGAAAACAATGAAGGAACTGTAGATCCCGGCCGGATTCGGGCTCTGCCTCCAATAAGAAGGATTCCTTGGAACGGAAACTCTCTTCTGGCTAGGCAGCCTGTGCAAGTGGCCGTTCGAGATTGGCGATGGCTCTTCATTTATTAGAGGAAGAGTGGCCGGGCTGGCTATTCCGAGATCAATCTACGATGATTCGGGCATTTCTGCGAGATGACGGCCTTCATCAGCGGAGGGCGATCGTTATCGTTGAAAAGTATTGGCCGCCCTGAAAGGAAGGTGTACGCCCTCTTTCTCTCGGCGAAGATAGGCTGGAAAGCGCGCGGCCGACGATGGGGATAATGAACATAATCAGATGCATTTAAGAAAATAGCGAGGCCCCTCATCGACGTCTCCGGAGACGATTCGAGTGTAACGATCCTCGGAGAGTGGCTGGTTTCATTTTGGCGCTCACGCGTAAAAATCCTCGCCTCGCCCTTTCGCGGGGAGAGGCTGCTCTTTCTCCCTCTTTCTCTCGCTCCTATTTCCGGCACTCTCGGCTGGCACACCTTACTTAGCGCTTTCCCCCCTTCGCCCCTCGCGAGCGGCACCTTCCCTCGACGCTTCCACCTTCCAGTTTCCATGGCATAGCCGCCGCGCCGCGCCGCGCCACTTCGATTCTCGACGTCTCCTGGGGAGAGCTTTGCGAAAGCCTCGCGAAGAACCTCGCCGGGCGGCTCACGGGCCCTTGAGCTTTAACAGTCGTACTTTCATTAACGCGCCGACGGCTCCGGGAGTGGCGCACTCGCGTGGCCAACATCTCACGGGGGGGCCGCCAAATGGAAAAGTCTATCCTTCCGATTGCCAGACACAAATTAGATGCCCGACCATCATGAGCTTTCGAGCACCGACTACTTATAATCACGCTAATCCCATCGCCTTGAAAATTTCAAATACAGCCAAATGATCTGCGCCTCCAAGTCTGCTGGTGTCTACTTTATCACGGATGTCCGGTTACAACGCAAATAGAACATGCTTGATAAATACTGTTTTGCCGCGATGTGATAGCGCGGACGTGAAATATCAGGACGCGGACGGCGCGTAATATACGGGTGATTTGAAAAAGGGCGTAGTTTCCATTAGCTCGGACGCGTCCGCCGAAATAGGAAATCCATAGATGCGCGCCCGTAGATTGATGCGAGCGACGACACGTTATTTATCTGGCTCGGCTTTTTTGCCGCGCGCGTTTCTTGCCCGCATCGGAAAATCTCCGCGGCGAGTTACACGGGTCTTATTTAGTCCGATACAAATGCGAGTCCGCGGAAAAATGGCCGCTCGTAAATCTCTCGTTCTGTGTGTTTCGAAAAGCGCGGCCAGGAATGGCTGGCGGCCATTCCGCGCAATAATGATTGGAGAGAAATCGACGTAATCTCTTAGGTAATATCGGAGCTGTCAGGGGTGGGAAGTGTTAAAATTCGTGCAGGGCGTCCAGTAAAGGCAGCGAGCCGTGGCCCGACGCCGGAAACTTGATACATTTTCCATGGTCCGCTGCCTCCCGGATTCACCGGGACGCATTATCGCCCCTGATGGCGGCCACTTCCACTCCATCTCTGTACGCCCGTCCACCTCGACCTGCGCCCGAATTCTTCACGGCACAAGACCTCACAGCCCGCCGCCTCCGAATCTTCCGCATCGCTTGTCCACTCTACCAAATCCCCTGGCAAAACAACCAACCCGCCCCCCTAGCCCACCAACACACCCACGCGTCCGCTTTTTAGCAATGACAACCGAGTACGCCGAGCAATCTCAAAGCCGACAGAAAACTCTCTAACGAAGAACCATGCGAGCGAGCGCAATCTTACAGGGAGGCTAATGTTTCGTGGGAGAAAATAGAAAAGAGCGCGGCCGGCATCCAGGGTAAAAAAAGGACCGGCAGTAACAGGATTCTACCACCCCTGAACGCAGCAGCAGTACACCATCAATCTTAATTTCGCAGGAGGGAAGAATGCCTGGCGAGGAACTGGCTGTGAGAAAACTCCTGGTCCGAGAGTGCAATAATAAAAGGGTCCTCGTAAAAAGGACGGGCCGCTGGATGGAATAGCATCTCGGCGTGAGCCTACTTTCCTCACTCCTCCCACGAAACAGGTACATACATAGACGCGGGGGAGCTCCATAACGTCTGTATTCCGCGGGACAAAGTTGCCAGTCGGAAGTTGCTCGTGACGCAAGAGGAATTGTGAGGGAGAGAGGCGATGGTCGGCTCTCCCAGCGGAAGAGTGCTACACTCAATTAAACTTGGTCGAAATCAAGCCTGGGACCAACCGGCCGCATCGGCGTCGGACGCGCCGGCAGCACATCTCATTCGTAAATTCGCCTTTTGCGCTTGGCGTGACGCGAATAATTTCACCGGCAGCACAGCACCAGCGGCCTCTCGCCCGACGGATCCTCTAAACCCTGTTCCCCGGACTCTCTGTCCTGTTGGCTTTGCTTTCTCTCGGCGCTGTCCCCTCTCTATTCCGGCTTACTCTCGCCGGGAGCGCGCCAGTATTGTAGACCCCTTCACGCCGAGCGGGATCGATATTCGTAATTCATCATTTGTATGCAGCGCGATAGAGGCCGGCCGACACGGTGGTTCCTGCCGATGCATTTGCTTCGAGAAATGATCCGGCGATAGCCTCTCTTTCTCTCGACCGCCCTTTATCCTCTGTCGGCCCTCCGCCCTCTCTCTCTCGGGTCCCATGGTTTTTCCGTCGAGTACTCCAAGGGCGGAAAGGGTGGCCGGGTGAGTGAGGGGACGCTGGAAGCTGCCATCAGCGAGGCGGCTCTCTCCGGCTTAAGTTCGTGTTCCCTCGTACTCGTACAGCAGGAGTGGTCCATTTTTTCGCGGGCTGATGAAAAAAATTAATTTCATTATCCATTCGCCGGGGGACAATGCGTGCGCCGTGTCCCGCTTCTCCCGGGCAAAAGCCCCGATGCATCCACCGCCGCGAGCGCGTCCTCTCGCTCTCCCTATATCAACCGCGACGGATTATTCTTTTTCGCTCCCAGGAAAAATATAATTCCACCGCTCCTTCTCTCTCTCTCTCTCTCTCTCTCTCTTTCTCCCGAGCACACTGGGCGCGGGCGCGTCCCAGGGATGTACGGGATTCTACGGCTTCCTGCAATTCGAACGCTACGCCCGATACGCCTCGGCTAGAATGTGTGGTCAAATATGCGCGCGCCCCGAGATATATTCCCCGAGCTCACCAGCGCGCACTGGGAATTTGTGAATTCTCGCCGACGAAAGTATTTCGTTTCACCTGGTTTTTCGGTATAATTGCAATTACCAATTTTACCCGGGCAAAATTATTTCGCCCCGTTTTCCTGGGCTTCGGATACCGTACACACGCTCCAATTGTTTTCGCCGCTAACTAAATGATGACCGAGCAAACAGTTTCAATCAAAACCATCGCGTGTGTGTGTACTGTTTATTGCAGACAGGTGTTGGAATATTTTCGCCAGGAGTGCAGAGCTCTCGGAACAACAGAGTCGCTTGTTCCCGAGCTAGAATTTCTTCGTTGCCGCCGCACCGCCGAGCGACGGGGAAACGGGGTAATGCGACGGGCGCACACGCACTGATGTTTCTCCTTTGGCTGCGCAGACTATGCGCCCCCACCCCCCGAACGCGGCCGCTCTCGCTGCTCAATTTGTATGTTAATTCGCGAGCGTTTGCCGGCCAGCGGCCCGCTTAATAATGTCATGTTTATTCAGTGATGATATCGCGCGCTCTCCGGGCGCCGGGCACGACGGACACTCGCACAATCGGTGTCACACGACGACGAGACTCTTGGCGCGCGCGCCTCTGCGTGCTCGCCTCTGCGTGCGCGAAAAGAAGAGAAAGAAAGGAAACGCGGACGCTTCAAGCCGCAATTATGTTTCTCTCGGGCGCAGGTCGTCCGAGAATTCCCGTGAAAATTGCCGAGCCGCGTCACCCGTTTGCATAAACACTTCGTCTCCAACCCCCTCTCTTTCTCTCTCCGGTCCCGTCCTAGCAGCCACTCCGGCTAAAAAAGTACGCGTTAATGGAAACAATAACGAGAAAGCGGCACGCGGAGAGCAGACTTGACGATTGCTCAAGGCCCTTGAGGGACACCGGCACTTGAAAAATATAGAGCGAGAGTTTTCCCGAGCGCGCTCGGTTATTCACTCCCCCACTCCCCCACTGCCCCTTTCGTGAGGCTTTTCCTTCAATTACGCGCGCACAAGAGCCAGGTCGCGACCAGCTGGTTGTTTCGAGGCAAGTACAGAGCCGTTGAATTCCGAGGGCATCTCGGCTGTCATTGACGAATCAATAGCCGGACCGTTTGTGAATCGTAAAGAAGAGTTGGAGAGCTGATACAGGCTCTCACGCGCTCCACTGTGCAGGGCGCGGCGGGCACCGCGAACAATCGGCCGCGCGCGCGCCCGCGCGCGCGTTCATCCAATCCGAAAGCATTCCGATCCCTTTTTTATGCCGGAGAGCGTAAACCCTCCTGATCTAAAGCAGAGCCAATGAACTCTATCTAGCGCATCGGGCCCTACCAATCTACTTCCCCCGCGGCTATCAAAGCAGCAGCATCCACTCCCTCGGAGCCACACGCATTCCCGCGATCGACATCCCTGTTTCCCCATCCGCCTCTCGCTCTTCCTCCTCTCTCTCCTCCTCTCTGTCTGCGTGAGTATGGTGGGCGAGGGTGGTAGGTACTCGAGCGAGTAAAATTACCCGAGCGATGGGTGCATTGGGCTTCTGGTACCACGGGCTTCATCCATTCGTACCCCGCAGCTTACAACGCAACCCACCACACTCGCCCGCTTCCGCTTCAACCCCCTCGCAGCCCAGAGCATCCCTAGCGAAGACGCAATTCCTGTTACTTAACCCTCGCGATTGTAATTTTCCGCCGGTGAAACCTCGATCGGAGTGGTTCCTGTGATAATCGATACGCGCTTCATATAGATACACGAGGATCTTTCATAAAGAAAGTGAGAAAGACCTTAACTGTATCGTATGGTATACTCTGTATACAGAGGGGGCGAGATGGGCCCTAGATGGGACATATTGTTAGGGCAGAGAGAGAGAGAGAGGATGTAATAAGATCCATTGGTGTGATCGATAGCCGATATATGAATGATTTGACACTAACGAGGGAGGAACCCTCCTTAGGGCGACGTGCAGCAGCGATCGCTGACGCTCCACTCCGTGCGTAACGAGACACTTTGATTCGAGGCCCGATGAGTCAGCGATTCCTCGAGAAATATTACCTGATTGTGCCACTGTTCGCAAATAACTCAGCCCCGCCTGTCAATAAGCCACAATGTTCCAATTTGTCCTAGTCGCAGCATGAAACTTTTCCCTCGGATATTTCTAGCCTCGCTCTACACAGCAGTATTGTTAATCTGTGTGCGATGCGAAAAGTGTTAATAACACTCGGTATCCGAATAACAGGTGGATAAAAGGGGAGATTCACTTGACGCTTTGGCATCCAGTTCGCCGTGAATAGGCGGACGCTGGTCGTTATAAGTTACGCAAAGCGCGTAACATTAATTAGCGAGACATCTTCCTAGCCGAGCGACACCGGGAGATAGAGAGGCAGCTGGGAGGGTCGCTGCCGAAAGGAAAAGATAAGGAGTACACCTTGAAGGAAAGTTCTCCACTTTCTTATTGGCTCTTCCGGGCGCCACCGTCCGCGTGTTTTGTCGTCAGAGAGGATCCACGACGGTACGACATGACGCTCTCGTTAGTCGTCGGCGGCCTTATTTCCTGGTGAGTCTCTTTGCCGGCCGGGCAGGCGAACTACGCCAACTATACATAAATATATATAGAGTTAACTGGCTGGCAGTGGTTTCTGGGGGGCACGGGAGGTATTTGAAGGCTGTTCATTAGGCTAACTCGAGAGCTTTGTGCGAGTGGCCGATAGGCATTCGTCCTTTTTCTCCCCTTCTTTCATCCGCGAGCTCTCTCGAGACGCCGTCTTGTCCCCGTCGTGTCCCCGTCGTCGTCGCCTAAAAGGAGACGAGCTCCTTCTAGTCGGAAGCTCGGGGCTCAAGGCGAGAAATCCTTGATTAGTTCGCCAGCCCGGCCGACCCCGTCACCTTTCTCTTCTCGCGGGAGATACGATCTTCTCGCGAATTTCTGAAGTATCATGTTTCCTTTCGCACTTCACTCGCTCCCTTACACGCTCCCTCTCTTTCTCCCGCTAACTTTTCTTCGAGAGTTGATCCTTTGATTCAGTGGGGGGCGGCTCCTTTCACCGGGCAAGTTCGAACGCGCGGCCGTCGCCTCGGCGAGAGAGCGAGCGAGCATGCCGGCTTAATTACTTTCCTTGAGCCGTCGAGCGAGGAGAGAATAGTTGTCTCGCACCCTCAATGGCAATACCCCCCGCCCTCGTTATCCGACACGTTTCGTCGGCCCCGGGGATAATGGGAGATAGATCTCTCTAGGAGCGCGAGGTACCTGCCGCGAAGCGTGAATATCGCCAGATCCAAGGAGAGCCCGCACCCTCACCCTCTCCTCTCTACTCTCTAGTCAAGGAAATCCCATTTGTTTGCCTCTGACCGAGCGAAAGAGAACGCGCCAAAGAGAGAGGGTACTTGTCTTCCCACGCTTCGTTTGGCATACATGGCCCGTGACGTGTCCGATATTCAATATAATCCCGGCGAAAGGAACCCATTACCCACCACCATTTTAGCGCGCTGTCCTCTTGATGGGATTGCGAACAGCTTTCTTCTCCTCCGAGGCCGGAATCATCGCTCCCACCTCGCACATGCAGCCGACGGTGATGAGTTCTACCGCGGAGATGACTGGAGGACGTCGATCAAGGGCGGCGTGGCGGTCGAGGGCGCAGATTTCAATCCGCCATCTCGCGCGAACGCCACTGCCAGCCAGCATCCCTTATTCCTATCCGGCGGAGATTTCAATAGAAAGTTCTAGGAAATTCACGCTGGCTGTGGCGGAGGCGGGAGAGTCAAACTGGTAACGTCTGCGAAAAGCATTGTCGAGGCACACCGGCCCGGCGACACACTGTCGAATGCCGACACTCGACACTCACGTAGAGCAGACGTGGATGGGAGGACGAGGGTGACGCATTGTACGGTCCTGCGGAAGGATTGGGCGCTTCGCTATATAAGAGGCTGACGGCTCTGCCATATACGAGATTAGAAACTGCGTCCTCTCCCCCCTCCCCCTATCTCTATATATGTATACCTCGGCTACAAAAGGACAGCGGGTATCCTTCTAATTTGATATCGGCGAGAAGACTCCTCTAAACCTTACTCCGCATTATTAAAAGCTGGTCATGTTGAAGCGGTCGCGCTGCCAAGTTGGAGGGAAGTTGGCCCCCCTCGAAATAACGAAGAACCGTTTCGACGAGCTTTCAATCAAGCTAGACGAGATTTGGCTGGATAATCGACGTTGGCCTCGCGATCGAATCGGGAAGAAGGGCCGGGGGATGCGCGAGGGTGGTGGTGGCTGGCTGGCGCATATGCAATCAAGGCCAAAGTAAGCGAGTTAATTTACGTGGAGTGCGCACTCCCGCCGCGAAACTTGTTCGGTAATACTCGAGACTGGGTAGCGGAGCGTGTAGCTCGAAAGAGAGAAAGAGATACTTCTGCTGCTCGGCGAAGTTACAACATCGAGATGTTACCAGAGGCTCGTAAGGCTAAGTGCGAGAGGAATCGACAGGAGACTAGGAATATATATCTCTCTCGGTTTCGGTGATTCTCCGCCGCTGCTCGAGGATAGTTCCCAATCTCTGCGCCTTCCATCTCGCTCTATCACTTCGTCATCTTTCCCTTATGGCGATGGTACCCAGTGGCTCCCCTGCAGAAGGCGAGCACCAGCCCAAGATGCTTCGGAACTATCGCGCGTTTCACCTTACTCCATTCCTTCGCTACTCCTCTCTCTTTTAGTCTCTCTCTCTCTCTCTCTCTCGCTCATCCTTGCTCGACTGCTCGACGCTGGCGTGGAGTAGCGCGCGCTTCATCCCCGCCTCCTCAAACTATCGTAGTAACTAGCAGTGCCTGTAATAGCGTCGCGCTTCCTCCGTAAAGTGACGTCTTTCGAAACCCAATTCAGGAAGCAAGTCGCGTCTAATGGGGCTCCGATATTACGAGGGGCAGGGGCGACGCGTACTACGCACCCACTGATTTCCCCGAGTCTCTCCGCCAGTAGTGTAGCTCCGCCATAAGTCAGACACGCACATAACACGCTGGGCGGAGTTTCTCGCTGGCGGTTCGCCGGTTTTCCTCCTGCCGTTTACCGCTGTCGTTCTGCGACGCCTTCTCCAACCTTTCACAGCAATGCGCCTGCGTCTCTATCAATTGCTTCCTCATTTCCAAATTAAACTATTGACATTTGATAGTTTTTATTGGTGATCGATACATCAAATGCTTGGCTCTTTCGTTGCAGGGGTTTTAAGACTTTTTCCCAAGTACAGGGAATCTTTTCGCTTGACGATAGCGAGACGTAAGTACGAGAGGACATTTCGCAGACTATTGTATTTACCGACGATCCCAAAACAAGTAGAGACGTAACACAGAAACGACGGCTGCGTCGACGGGAGGGACGAGGACTGTCGCCCGGTGTACTTAGCACTCGTCCTCAAGTGGTACGAAGGAACTCTATTTCCCCCTACCTCCATCTCGAAACACGTAGCCGAGAGTACTAGCCGATCCGGCCCAGCCATCCTGCAAACATTCGCCCCGCACTAAACAATAAACTATTTCCTCGATGCTGCGAGGGAGCCTGCTGTTTATCTGGAAGGCGCAGCCTCTTCATTATCCCCCCGGATGGCTGGCGACCAAGTTTCGAATGCTTTCGGGAGAAGCCCAGCCTCCCTGCAAGCACCGAGCCAACTGAATCGAACGTAGGTCTTAGCTTGATAAAAGTACTTACACCAACGAATCCCCATACCCCACCACATAACCCTCGCTATCTACTAACCTAGCTTAAGACCTTAGCTAAACATTGCTGTTCAATGTCACTAAACGATACCTACTTTTTATGTGTTCCAGGTAAGTCGACTTGCGCTCGCAGTGCTCGCAGTGCGGCCGCAGTCGGATGGGAGTCCGCCGAAGGTCAGGAGACTCGGCAGAAGTGTACTGTTATCCATAGCTACCAAACTTTCGCCTTCATTTAGGCAAAAGTTATAGCTCCAAAGATTCATTAATGAATGTTGGATTTCATCGATTATTTTTCTGAATCTAATGAGCCAAGAATCAAGCGAAACGCTGTCCAAAAATGGAATAGATATCACACAAGAAAGCCAATTTTTCAATCAAAGATACCACACGTTAATTAATGAATTAACTTGCATCTCTAAGTTTAAAACTTGGATTTGATACTCCGGACTTTATAGTATAGCGTTCCCCCGATGCGACTCAACTCTAACTCCACTTGATGTTACTCCAGTGTTTCCCGGAGTATAAACGGCAAGCTCGCCCGAGCGTTTATTGAAGTACACGCTCGGCGCGCGCGCCGCCTCTTTATTCAATTCCCGAGTTACTCGAAGCGTTTATTAAGTACTGGCCTGGGCCAAGACTTTATTTATCCGAGGCGCGCAGTGCATCCAATTGCCGTGAGTACTTTGTCAGTGGATCGATAGGAAGGACTGCCGTGTCGCCCGGTGTATAGAGGCTGCTACAGCCCGCCTACGGCCCAAGTTCATTAATTACAAAAGCGTGCAAGAATTTGCACGGCCGCTTCCTTCCTTCCTTCCTTCCGCTCGTGCTCCGCGAGCGGGCGACCGCCTCATCCATTATCTTCCGGACAAATTTGTTTCCCGATACAAACGCAGATACTCGAGCCCGACCGAGACACCTACATCGTGAAAATGAATGGCACGAAGCTCTCGAAGGCCTTTTACCAGACCTTGAGGGTACTGTTCTAGAAAAGATCGCGAAATCGTCCCTCGAAACCACCGGAGAATTAATGAACCTGCCTTGAGATAACGGTGCGCACGAAAATAAAGTTACTGGGCTTGAAATCGACAGTATGTCTTAAAGTTCCGAAATTAGAAGATTTGCGAGACCACAAGTCTCACCATTTGAGAAAATGGGAGCGCGTACACGCAGAGAGTAGTGGGAATAGGTTAATCGTTGATAAGATACTTAGCAGTTCCAGCGGGGACAATGACGTCTATTAGATCCCGGGATGGTTCGCGCGTTAATCGACTTACTCAGACGCAGTAGTAGGTGCTCGCGGCCATCTGAGCGCAGCCCCTATTTCGTGCTTTCACTGCACCGGCAGCGCACCCTAAAAGGTGATCAACCTCCCGATGGAGCCTGTAGGTGAGCATAACTTTTGGCGTGAACCCCGTAACGATTATTACCGGGGGGTTACTCGCGCGCTCGCTAGAATTGAATGCCCGAAAGGCGCTCGCGAGCCAGTGTTATGCTAACGGAGCGAGCGCGCGGGCGATGCACGCGCGGGGCCTCGGTATATGGGCTACGATTATTAAGTGAGAACAGCCCTAGACGATTACGCGGTCTACGCGCGATAATAGCCGCTTGAATGGGCTTCATTAAGACACCCCACTTCCATCGGCGCTCGCACGGAAAATCTTCCCGCCCCGAGGAAATCCTCCCTTTTCAACCATACGCGCGTCTACAATATCGTATGTAATCAAGTCTATCCAGATATTTGGCAAGTGGAAATTTCAGTGTATTTACAGTTGCGGGAGTATGGGGCCAACGGTGCTCGATAGGTTCGGAAATGCCAGAGTGCTGATTTTTTAAGTAGAAAAACGTCCCGCCGCTTTCCCCGGCTTCAAAATGTCTGAGTAGAGGAGGTTCGTAGTTGAAGAGGGTTTTGGGATGCATACCTCGTTCAGGGAGAGTCATACGCGGTAAAGTTGGTCAGAGCGAGTGGCAGGGCACTTGGTAGCAGGGTTCGGTCGGGGGCTTCTATGAATGTTTAAATGTTCCATCCTCTTCGGGCCGCGCGCGTATCGGTAACCTGCACCAGCTGCGGGCTTCGAAGGTAACGAGATTACCGCGCGAGCGTGGCTAGTGTGCGAGTAGAGCACGGCCAAGCCTTTTCGATGTGACGCCCCCGATACATACATGCAGCGGTACCGGCAACCTCTCGCCAGGATTAATGGCTTCGAGCGAAACGTATCGCTGCACGACAGATTGCCACTGCTAAAGGAATCGATAAAGGGCCGCGCCGGCAAAATCTGCCGGCCGACACAGGCCATCGCGCCCAAAAGGGAACGCGCTACCTTTTGACGACGTACTTCCAGTCCCAACTCCTAGAGTGTCGTAGAGGATATGTCAAGTTTCCAATACTTAGAGTCACAAGGTATTTTCTCGCAAATCTGAGACAGGGAAGAAAGACACAGGGTGTGGCTTAAAAAAGAACGTTATCGTCTAGTATAATTGCATGGTTTACCTAAAAACTGATATAAGTTATGTTTCCTGGGAACATAACTAGGATGTATGTCGAGGAAGTATTGTTTCACATCTCTGCAGCGTCGACTGGAAACTCTGAGGGGCGTAAGCCGTATGAAAGTCTTTACAGATACGCGACCCTTCCTTTCACTATGACAATAAAGGGCCGTCGGTATAAAAGTTACACCAGTAGTCCTTCTCTCTTTTATACATTTCCTATCGCGCTTCTTAAAGCGAGGAAGGAAGCTTCGGAGGAAGAAGCGCAGTGTATTATAGCTGGCAGTGTGTATGTGTCGGTATCAGAGGCAGGGGTTTTATAGCTAAGACAGTCATTGCGGCGGGAGAGATGGGAGTGGGAGGAGTGTATACCTCTGAGGCAGAGGTAATGCGCCGTAAAGCCTTCACGGTCGAAGATGAAAACCACTCTGTCTGTGATATTGCATTCGCAGGGAGATAATCGAGGGTGCCGTGGGCTTTGGGCTGGCGCGCGTATAAGGGCGCGCGTGCTTTTAAAAAGCAATTCGCCGTGAGCGCGGCGCGTGAATATGAAAAATGTAAATATACGCGCGGGATGCCGGGAGCCCCGGTGAAATTATATACAAGCCAGCGGATCAGAATGCAGGAGGAGAATAGGCCGATCCACGGCAATTGCGCTGCGCGCTCGCTGGCTGCGTCTGATACCTTCAGCTTCGCTCTACTCGAGAGCAAGCTTTAGTAGGGCGGACGCGCGCACTCGTGCCAGCGCGCTCTCGCATCACTTATGCATCCTGCGGACTCGCAAAGTGATCCCATGAGATTCGCGGAAGCGCTGCTGCACCCGCGCCAGCTTTTACCCTCCTCTCGACACGCGAAGAACACTCCGCCGCGAATTATATTGCCGGTACGTGGACTTCGGCGAACGTGCACCTGTTGAACCACGCGACAATGACGCGCTGTTGCTCGCAGGGCCGATGATAGTGCGCCCGGAGACTAATCTCGTGATCGAATCGCTTTAATATGTCGGGCAAGGACGCTGATAAAAAGGGAATCAAGGCTGCAGCTGCACTCGCGAGATTGAAAATCTGTGGGAGCGAGAGAGAGAGAGAGAGAGAGAGAGGGGCTGACAGAATGTCCTGTCACATTTCACAAAGGCGGTTCTCAAAGTCGCCGGAAAAATGGGGATTTTCACGGAGCTATATTCTTCGCGAGAAAGCTCGCGCGCTCCCGTTCGACTATCCGAGCACATCCTTTTCCAATTATCCGAGGCCCCCGAGCGCCCGCGGGCCTCCTGCCCCCGGTTCTATAGCCGCGTGTGTGTGTGTGGCGCGGGCCTTTCAGCTTTTCAAAGCCGGCGAAATTGGAGCGTGACACAGGGCGGCGCGCGGGGGCGCGCGGGGGCGCGCGAAGCGATTAACGAAATTTCCCCGGGTAAAATCGGCGGAGAGGAGAGCCACTTTCGGGCCGGTTGTAATAAATTGGAGCTTGTTTCGAGCCCGGCGACTCATCTCCCTCTCACACATGCTACTGTGCCAGCTGGCTCCGGCCGATTTTCCCGGATGAATAGCGGAATTTTCGTTTTGCCGAGCGCGGGAATCGCCGCTAACAATCTTCATCCGGGCTGGCCGGCTATTGATATAGAGTATAGAGGATGAAAAAAGAGAATGCGCCCAGGTTGCTTTTATGTTATATTTTTTTCCCTTTTTTTAGTTTGTCAAAACAATTGGTGTCGGTGCTATTTCGCGAAGGCTCGCTCGCGTGCCAGTGACAGGGTGGATAAATGAATGTTGCGTGGCAATTTCTCTCGATACACGCGGCCAGTCGACGATGTAACGATCACTTTCGAGCAAGCAGATAGCGTCGCTGGCGTGAGCCGCGAACCCGTCAAATTTTCGAGAGTTTCGCCCTCGAGCACAGGTAACAACGACGACTGAGCCAATTGACGTTAAGCGCGCACGCTCCCTCTTCACGTGCAGAGGTCGAGAAACCGCGGCTACATTTTCATCCGGAGTAATTTCGAAATTGAGCCGAAACCCTCGGGTCGACGAAGCTCTCGGCGGGCCGGCCGGGTAAGCAAGCGAACAAGTAGGTGGGCAAGCAGAGAAGCTGGCAGGTTGGAAAGCAGCCTGCTGGCCAGTCGAGTGAACTCTAACTCAATCCTCCGCGGTTTCGAAAGTTTAACCAGAGGCCATCAGCGACTCCATCGCAAGCATCGCCGCGAACCTGCCCGAGACACACACGTCTCTACATCCAGAGACACGTACACACACCTTCCCTCGCTCTCTCACTCTCTCTCTCCCTCCTCGGAAATTAGAAAACCAAGTTTATGCCCATCACGTACTCCCGGCATGAAAAGAAAAACGAGATTCCCGCTGCGGCGAAATTGGCCGGAATTACTTTGACGGCTGGCAGAGCTAATGGCAACTTCACCACACCCTGGAAAAGGTCTTAGGAAGTTGTCAAAACAGTCTTAACAACAGTACTCGGCAATCCAGAGTTCCAACACAAGGGGAGAACAGTATTCAAGTTACAACTTTATTCGCAGTCGTATCTTCCCAATGACCATCCTGTAATTTGATTTAAGATCTCTCTCGCCGACCTTCCACCACAGCCAGTTCTCGATTTTCCCCCGGCAAGCATATTGTATCCTTGCTTCGTAACCCACTTGCGCTGTAACTGGCGTTCGGTCTGCTCGAACGAAAGACGGGGGCGGCGGGGGCTGTTGACAGGTTGCCAAGGCTAGAGAAAATACTTTATTACCCCGAGGATGAACTGCGATATGAAACGTGTTTTAGCATCTCATAAAATAGAAAGGCAAGCGCCCGGTAGACGTAAGAGCAATTTCGCCGGCTCGCCTTGTCAAATTTATACATCTAGCCCAATCGCTGCTACCGCGTCGGTATAAAAGCATCATGGCTGCTGTTCTATTGGTCGGCGAGGGGAGAGGGAGGCGGCCGCATAAAAGAAAAGCAGCATGATTGAACTATAATGACACCGCTTTCACGGGGAACCGACAGGGCTGCCTAACGCGCGAGAGGGAGACAGAGGAGCAAGGTTCGCCGTAGAGAGAATTCGCGGAATAAAATTGCAAAAAGGACGGAGAGCAGCGTGACAAGAGGACAAACCTCCCACGGCAAAGAGAAACGGAAGGATGCTTTTTCTTCTCCTACCAGCAGCGATGCACCCTCTCTCTCTCTCCCTCCCACTCTCTTTATCTCGGTTTGCCTCGAGCTTTTTCCTCCCACGCTCCCAGTCGGCCCGACATTGTGCGGAAACCAAATAGCACGGCGTGTTATTGTAGTCCTCACGCGAGCGAGTCGGCGAGCAGTACCAGGGACAACAACAATAAAGCACGAGCGGTGCATTTCGCGCTCGAGCACCAATAATTTCCGGCTTCCTCGAGAGCCGCTGAATCGATGCCCATGCACATACACCTCGAAAGCAACGCTGCCGTCGGGAGTGGCCTACAAGAGCTCTTTTCCTCTCTCCCTCTCGCCCTCCCTCGTCCCCTTTAATCGTTAAGGAGATCAGAGAGACATGGTCGCGAAGCAAAACGTTTTCCTTGCCGCGGCTGGTTTGGGTAGGAGGTGTGTGCCCGGAGGAGGAGGAGAAATTGGTAAAAGAGCTTTCTGTCTCGTCTGGTCGGTGCCGCTAGTGCTGCCGGAGATAGAGACTCCCCCGGAAGGGAGCCGGGACACAGCAGCCGTCTCTCTCGCCTTTGGCAGCGAGGGCGAAGACTTGTTCGGCCTGTGCGAGACACGGCCTCGCCTCCCTCTGACTAAGTGTGTGCGAAGCCGTGTGTATACTCAACTATTTGCGGTGCCTTCCACCTATTTCACGTGCCCGCGTGCCCGTACTCCCGCGCGCGCTTCTCTCTTTGAGGGTGGCAGCGACGGCTCGTTATAAAATAAGGCCATAGTTCCTTTCTCCGTGGCACGACGGAGCCTCCACTCTACAGAGGGATGCCCTCGCTTACGTATACAGTGGCGGAGCGCGCGCACTGTGTAGGTACGTACTTACTCTCGGCTAGGCTCCCTCTTTGCAGAGTGCCCTCTACTTACTTGCACTTAGCGGATGCTCGCTCGCTTTCGCAGCCTGGCAAAGGCCTCCTCTTTTTTCTGACGGCCTCCTCGGGCCCCGCGCTCGGCCCTCATCATCCGCCTCTCTCACACCACTCGGCCATTTCGAAGAAGCTCTCCGCCTTTCACGGATCTTTTGCCGGCGTTAAGTGAATATTTCCTTAATTAGTTCCTGTTTAATCGAGCTTAACCGGCACACTTAAGGTCCGGCGAGCCAGGCGCCGCGCCGCGGCCGATGGAAATTATTGAGGGCGCGTGGGAACAAGTTTCGCTGGGGACAGGGGGTCGACTCTCTTTTAAAGGGGGGATGCGCGCGTGAGGCGATCTTTAATTGAAGTAGTCGGCCCTCGCTATTTGAGTAAAGCGGCCCTCTCGCTCGTCGCACTCGTAAGTTACTAGCCTTCCGTGGCAACCTGTAGCTCCCGGCCGAGTTCGAGCCTGTTCCGCCCTGGCGTGTCTGCTGTACTTGGGGCTTGCGAGTGCCCCTCGAGCCTCCTACCAACGCGCAACACTCAGCTTAATGAGAAGAGAGACCCAGCCCATACTCCCGCGGCCTCTCTCTCTCTCTCTCTCTCTCTCTCTCCACTCGGTCTAACCTCAAGCCACTTCGAAACGACCCGGCCATCAGCGTTCAATGTTACTCAAGTATATACGGATAGCCTAAGACGGGCGCATCCCCCTGTGTACCCTTGACGCCGCCGCCGCTGCACACCTATGTGCATACCATTAAGAAATTGCCCCGCTCGACGCAATTGACGACGGGTCGGAGGCGGAGGCCGATCGATTTCGTGTTGAAATTTCCGATGCGCAAATAATTGAAAACTTTCCGGGGGGGTGGAGGGGGGACACTAGCGCAGGTAACTGCCGATGTCAAGAGGACTTTAATATTGAGTTGGGGGATAAATGGGGATTAATCGCAAGTAGTTGGGAACGCGTGTCGCTTTGTCTGTAGTACTGGCGCGCGACATTGGAGGCATCAGGGGCTGAAACATCACTGGAACGTCAGCAAACTCGATTCAATTGGCCGAACACGTTCGTCAGTGGCGCGCGATACAGCTCCGGCGGGCTGTTGCTGTATTATTGATTAGTAATTACCGCACGTAGGATCAGAATGTAGTCCACGGTAGGCACGGATAGCTGCTTGGTATATGGACCACTTGTTGGCGTCACGCGACCGTGCCTCGAATTCAAAAGCGAGCCTGTAACCAGCAACATCTTGCAACGTTTACCGCCCTAGTGTTCTCGCCCGCCATCCCACTTCCTCCTCGGGTTCAGGTCTCCCGGCTGTGTGTTTGCTTCGGCTATAAAAAAGTCCTCCTCGGAATTTCAATTAAGCGAAACGAGCGAAAGTTCGCCGACTCACTCGACCCTCCGCCGGACTCCAGTCCCGTCTACATCCTCCAATTTCCCGTGAAATTAGCTTCCCGATCGAGAGACTCCATCAATTGCCAAAAATCCTGTCATACTTGTTCGGAATTACTCAATTCTTAAATCGATCAATAACAGTGTTGTAGTAAACAGACTTTACCACTCTGTGGAACCCGCAACTCCCATGATAGGACCCGCAATGGTAGCCCATAAGCTGAACTAGAATTTACTCGACGGAAGTTCCCGCAAGGCAATTGAAATGCCGATGGGGTTGAAGGAATTAGGCTTGACCGGCCCGTAATAGAGTTATAATTTATTAAGATTGAGATTAGCGTGGTGCGTGTCGGTCGGGGGGCGAGAAAGGGAGAAAGGAAGTGTAGGAGGTAGCGAGGGGCGGGCGCGAAAGGACGACTCATTCTGTCGCTCGGAAGCAATTTATCAAGGGGCTCCTGTTAGCGTCGCGCGGGAGCAGACCAGGAAGGATAAGGCGGGCGAGGCCGTCCGGGCAAAGAAACACTGTTGCGAATGCAACAGGCGAGCGAGCGGGCTGCGCTACTTACATAGGCCTACGCTCTCTGCACGAACCCAGCCAGAGAGGCCTATCCAAACCTCTTTCTCACCCCCGACTCGGCCGCTCTTCCTGGCCCGTTCCGCCTCAGCAACTGGTGGTTGCACCGACATGCCGTGCTCGCACGCGCGAGAGAGAGTCTGCTTGCATCGTTTCGTTCGGTTTGTTCTCAAATAGAGAGAAAATCCCGGGGAGGATAAGCGCGGCTCGAGCCTTGCCGGGCTTGCTAGGGCTCGTAATCTTGGCTGCGGTCCAAGCCGTCCGCCGAAAAAGCCACCAGGTGCCACCCACACCACGGCCCAATCTCTCAGGAAACTCAATCCCTTAAAGACCACCATCCTTCAGATCGCCGCGCGGCTCAGGCCAAGACAAGTTCTCAATAGCCCGTTAGGACTAACCTCATCCCTCACTCTCACCGACTTTCACGCGGGACTCTCGAAATTATCCGTACACGCTCTCTATGCTCTATTCCCGTTAGTCCCGAGTCGGAGATAAACGCGAAGCTCGTACTCGAGCGCCCACCGATGGCCAACTTCCCCGACGGGAATAAATCAGCTGCGTGCTCCGATAGGGAGGGTGCGGGTGAGCTGCTTTTTTCCGCTGATAAAATCCGAGGCGAGTGAACGAGCGCGCGGATATTCGTATATCCCGGGACGGAATCCTCCTGGTCGCGTGTTAGTCAGAGGAGAGTGTAATTCTCTGGAGATTCCTCGTGGAAAGAAAGGGAGGCGGGATGGTGGCTGGTGGCTGGTGGCTGGTGCGCTTTGGAGCATCATCGCTGGCCGAGGGGCTACGAGTCCCGCGCCACCTCTTATCCTGGAAAAGGCTTCCGCTGCACATGCATAAGTAAAGGAGATCCTGGGAGAAGCCGTCCGCGGTCTGGCCGTACCGCGGGGGCCCAGTCGCTCGGTCATTAATAATGCACGGACCGTAAGAAGACCCTAAACATCCTCGATCAGCCATTACGGCTCCCGGGGGACTCGAAATGGCGTATCACTGCCCCCGTTCTCCTTCGATAGCCTTTTTCGCCAGTGCCAGTGGGTGCGAACGCGCGATCGCCCCGATTTTAATAACGCGCCTTTGTCCTTTCCCCGCCAGGCCTCTGACACACGTAAATCACGGGGCCATTGTCGAGCCGTAAAGTCGAGTCTCCGCACGCCCGGCTGGAGGTCACAGTAGTAATTGTACGCTGCTCGGCTAAGTGAGCTTTGCCGCGCGGATTAAATGACTTAAGATGCAAATGCGACGTGTTGCGCGGCATTAAACGGTTAGGAGAACCGCGCGCATAGCATTTCATAAAGCAGTGGTGATAAGAGGAGAATATGAAATGCCCACTCATCTTGCCAACATTACTTATTCTTACTTTCACGTGCAGAACTTGTTATTTCGGTTATTATCGTATACGAGACTTTATTTTTAAATGTAACAGGAGTTCTCTCCGCGAGGGGAATCGAGTGGACTCCTGTTAATTCCCGAGCTCCTTTCGACGACGAGATCTGCCCTGGCTCCGCTTCTTCATTATAAATCTCATTCCTTTCGACTGCGAGTATTACCGATCAGAGCCGAGCGTATTCCTTCGATATCGAGGAGGCCGTGCCCACGAGATGGATGAGGGTGGAAGGTCTAGGAGCAATTACTCACGTCCGATTAAATTATTTACCGATCGATAATCCGAATACTAGGCGGGGGGGGGGGGGGGGAGACGCACAGGGCGGCCGGGCGAGACCGTAAAGAAGGGCCGCCTCCGGAAAGTTGCCGATGCTGGATTATTAAATTCCTTAAGACCCCGAGCTCGCGAATACCTAGAACCTCGAATCGATACATTCACTGAATATCTCGGCCATAGGGAACACAGCCTCCGGCCGTTTGCCCCCTGAAATACAGAAAAGTAACGATGCAGCCTCTGCCTACCCTGCTTCCTTCTGTTGGTGGATGAATCGGCAAAAAGTTTCATAGGTGATAAATTAACGTTTTGATTCAGCGGGCCCGAGTGAATCGAGCGAATGGCAGCGTGAAAGCGCGAGCTCGCCGGGGCTGCCTTTTTCAGTGGTCGCTCTCACGAGAAAATGTTGCTGGAAATCAGGTAAAACGGTTTGCCCGGGCTTCGGGGATTATTGAAAGCGCTCCGGGAAATTGGCGAGGGAGAGCGCGCGCGCGCACGGACGCTGAAATTTATTCCGCCCGACAATTATACCGAATGTAACGGGGCATATCGAGGCGGCGGCCACTCTACTGTACAATTAAATCTGCGTCGGTAATAAACGCACGGCCGATTGGTCAGGTATGCCCCGGCAACATAACACGCGCGCGTGTACGCATATTCCCGTTTATTAATTCGGGCGCGCAACGATGCCAACGGAAGCGGGCGAAATGTCAAAAATTACCACTCCCTCCGGCGCTCTTTATTACTCCGGGCCGATTAGTTATTAATATATTTCGATTCGGAGTTGAGAGCGGCGATTGACGCCGCCCTGGATTTTGAATTCCTCGATCTTTCACCATTCGCGGAGATTCGATCGATCGAACACCGCGAGACCACGCACTGCCAATATTAAAGCGTAGTTTTCCGTCGCGGCGCAATATTCCTCGCACGACGCACTCGGTGGATTTGATTTTTTCCTCCCGGAGCTTTTTGCTCGTCGTGGGTTTATTCGCAGGCTGTGCTTTGTAAAGGGGAGGAAATAAACGTCTGGCGAGTGATGTCGGCGAGGAAAAAAGGATTATGATATTGAGTTGTCGCGAAAGGCATATAGAGGATATGCACCGGAGACGCGGCAGGTACCTCCGAGAGGTTGGTAAACCTCGGATAGCATCTTGTCGGTTTCCATTGCGCAATAAGAAGTATTGCTACTTGAGGGGGCGAGAGCCGCTTGATCTCCAGCTTATTGCTGGTCCGCCGGCAAGTGCGACGAGACTTTCTGATAGGCTCTTCGGAAAGTGGGTGTACTCCACACATTCATCCTTCAGCCGCACGGCAAGCTTTTCCTGTTTGAACTCGAAATCTCATCTGCCTTCTAGCTTCCCATGAATACTTTTTATCGTCTCCACTGCAACAAAAATTCTTAGTTGTAAATCCTCTTCTTTACAAAATTAGATCCATTTAACTCGACACAAACCTTCACCGAGCTCGAGTATTGGTCCAAAATTTCCTTATTCCAGGAGTCGGAGCCTTAGGAGCCGCGGCGATAAAGAAAAAGGGAATTGGTGGCAGAGACTTAGCGAAGGGCCGAGAGGGCAAAAGTTGTGAGGGCCAAGTCGGAAAATCAAAAGGGAGCTAGGGCGAAAAAGGTGTTGGCGAGGAGAGCGAGAGGAATAAAGAGAGGACGGTGTAACGAACTTCGCTAAAGGGATTAACGACGTAAACCCTTCCGCTGCGCTCGCAGGCTACTCTCCGTCTCTCCTGGCAGCTCTAACCCAGCCAGTCGTAGGGTTAACGTTTAATTACACGACTTAATTCCCTTAAGCCCAACGATCCACGGATGGATTGATGAAATTTCGTTCCTCTATCACGCCCCGGCTCTAAACATATATTGACAGTTACCCGACGTCTTCGAGCCTCCTCCTAAGGCGCGCCTATACCGGCGCTTTAATTGAATTTTTCCCCATAGACCTTGATCGATCGGCTGTGTACGCCATGCCGTGCCGCTCCTCCCAACTACCTTCACGCTCGATATAGAACGCCCTAATCAAACGCGAGGAATAACTCCAACCACCCTCGCACCACCCTCGACACACAAGTATACAACACTGATTCCGATATGCCGCTCGATTTTCAGATCGAGGACGAGTAATCGATGCACCTATGTGCATCGTCCCTCATTGTCGCTTTATTCAATCAGCGGAAGCATCGGCATACGAGCCGCTCCAAGTGCTCCGCCGCATAATCGAGTTTATTATTGGCAATTCCACTCTCGTTCATGGCTCATTTCGCCAACGGTCCGCGCTCTCAAACGCGAGTCCTTCCTTTCAGCGGAGCCGAATAAAAGAGGCGGGCGACTCATAAATCCTAGTGCACGGTAACTAGCACAAGTTGGCAATTACGGGAGACCCCGTGAGAGCAAAGCCTCGCGCGGCAAACGAGCAGTCATTAAATTGTCGAGCGTCAAAGACAAGCAGCTGCAGGAGCAAGAGCAAGAGAGAGAGAGAGGGAGAGAGAGATCTCAAAAAGGACCAACGTTGCTCTGGTGGCTGTGAAGCAAGCAAGAGGGTGCGCGGGTGGGAGGATGCTTGAAACAGCGAGAGGTAACTTCAAACAACACGCAGCTGCGACAACAGAGTGCATACCTGGTGCCGGCGGTGTAGTCAATGCCAGCAGGCTGGAAACCCGAAGTGTCAAAGTAGTGGTTTCCTAAAGGAAGCCCGGCTGGCCCCCTTTAGACCGCAAGTAGAGCCTTGATTGCGGCATTCACGCACGATTACCTAGCTGCAGCGTGCGCCCACCGTCCCTCGAAGCTCGAAGCACCGGGACGCCGACTTTGACGTAGTCGCGGCGCGCACGTACTCTCACCAGTCGACGAGCCTCCTGGCCCTGCTGCCTCGCTTCGAAGAGGTTCGCCGAGAGAAGTTCCTCGAGCTCCCGATAATGGAATCCCCGCTCCCGATGTGGCGAGCTGGGGAGGTGGTGGTGGTGGTGGTGGTGGCCAGTAGTGCGGGCGAACCGCTCTGCCTCTGGCCAGGGCACATGGCGAGCGCTCGCCATAAAGGGGAGCGGAGCGGGCTGCGATACGTTCCATTAAAACTTAAAATTAATTCCGAAGCCAGGAGCGAGCGACAGGGAGAATGGCAGTGACGCGCGGCATCAACGAGCCTCGAACTTCCCATCCAATCCAACTATACAGAAATTCCGCCCGTTTGAACAGGCCACACGCTGTTGCTGCTCGGCGACGCGGCGCTCTGGTCCTGTTGGTGTCCTGTTGCTCCTCGCGGCGGGTGGTGTTGGTTCTCGTTGCTGAAAGGAAATCTGCCTGGGCACCTTAGACACACACTACGGACGAATCGGTGCAATTACACGTTGGCGAAATTCGTTTTCGTCCGCAGGCAACTGCGCGACCTCGTTGGAAACTCTTCTCGTTGTTGGCAGGGTTCTCCTTCCACTCTGCTTTTTCTTGGAGCTACTAGGTCCAGAAGGCGAGGCCGCGGGAGGTTTCCGCCTCTCCTTCTTCCCGAGCGAAGCCGCATCTCCGTTACTCGCAAATTTCGCCGACGCGCCAATCGCAGTGTAGAATCGCGAGAGCCGCAGTAATGCCGTAACGAAGCTAATTCGCCGTCGTTACAGGGCGAACGGTGCGCGGTTACCTTCCACGATTTCGCCGCAGGCTATCCAGACGTATTTACCGCAGCAAAGCGAGAGCGGACTGCGCTATCACTCGCTGAAAGAGAACACGAGCGCCGAGGGACGACAGAGACTGACGAAGGGAGAGGGAGCGGGAGAAGGGAGCACAGAGAGAACGACCAAGGGCGCATCCGGCTTTGAAATTGCGAGGGGGTTTAACTCGAAAACAAGCGGCGTGATTTGTTTCGCGAGTTCATTCCGCGGAATTGTCGGTTTTTCGCCGGTAGCGAAATATGTCGGAAGATGCGCAGCCGCTGGAAGAACCGCCTCTACCACCTGTCTTTCTTCCTAGGGCTTCAAGTACTCCCTACCCTTTTTCAGCCGTCGCTCCCAAGACTTTTAGATAGACAAAAAGGGAGCCTCTTTTCCTCCTCTCTCATTGGTGGTCGACCCCAGTGCGGGATTCGCGTTTTGATTTTTCGCCCACTCGTCAAAGCCACTGACTTTGAGTCAAAGGATCCTCTGTTTTGGGACGATTGGGAATGTAACGCGCTTGGACAGCGATCATCAAAGGGATGATCGTGGCTCCGGCGAATACCGACGCTGAGTACAACGGAGTGCCTATCGTGCGGGTCTGCGCACCGACCGCCACTGTATTTACCTGCACTCTACTATTTTGCAGGGCTGAATTACAGAGGAATTTCAATTAGGAGCGCGCGCACCCCCTGGCCCTACCGTTTCAGCGCGGCTGCGTTGCAAGAATGTTATGCCGGGCCCTCCCGATGATATCGGCTGCCAAATGATCAAACGATTTCCCACCGCAGTTAATCACACTTACCGGAAATCTGTGCGCAACCAACCCCTAATGAATGCGCGCTCTTATCGGGCGACGCGCGTGTTACGGCGAAATTATACAGTTCGTGATCTGACGATCTGACGCCGCGTTCGCTAGGGTCGCGCCCAATAACGGATTGGTAATGGAAGGAAATCCTTTTATGTCCCATAAGTACTAATTTTATTGATGCTTGAAAGAATGCGTGTTATAATTGTGAATTTATCAAATTACGACTTTAGGGGAGTTTCAAACTTATGAAAGAAGGAAAGTTTGGAAATGGAATCTTTCAAAATTTAAACATTTTAACATTAATGCACCGTACAGCACCAAAGAGATTTCGGCGATTTTCTTGACAATTGCGGTACATGTCCCGCAAATGCCCATTCTACTATTTCTAACCAATGCGCTTCTCCGATGCTGCGTCACAGAACGACGGCGATTAACCGACCAACCGGGAGAACAATTCGAGTCAGCGGAATCCGCGCAATTAGGCAAACCAGCTGCAGCTGTACCGCGCGAGGTCTAATAGGACGATAACAGTGGCAGCAGCGCGAGAATAATCAGACAGCGTGAAATCCGGGCGTTCGGTGCACTCCCTTTACTTTACCTAATGCCCGCCCTCTATGGATCCGTAGGCTCGGCCACTCTCGGCCGGCGCGCTTCCTGCGCCAGACTGCGTTCGCGTTTATGGGCCTAACCTGGCGCACAATGGAGCCATGCGGCACATACGTGCCTCCTCTGCGTCGCCAGTTAAAACGCCGAGTGCACGCTAACAGCCGAATGAATAATAGTGCGAGCATACGGCGCGCGGCCTATATCGGCTATAACTTATCGCCCGGTTCTCGCCGCCAAATTCCAAGATAATCCGCGCCACCCGCCACCCTGTCTCTCACGCAACTGTCGCCCAGATCGATCCACGCTTTCCCAAAACAAACGCCTTCTGGCTAACCGCGAGGACTCTTGTCTTTCATATTCTAGTTTTCCATTGCGCGGCGTTCGTTATTCGGAATTCTCCGATTCTTGACTTTTTAAGGATCTATTGGAGACAAATATTGTATTGTAGTCGGCAGAATTTCAAAATACTAACAAGTGGTTGAAATTTTGTGGAATGTTTTGAATTTTCGCTGGGGTATTCCGAAAAGATTTATAACGCCATCCACTTGTTAGTATTTTGAAATTCTGACTAGTAAAATACTATGTTTGTCTTGAATAGATGTTTAAGATAGATAGGGTGTATCGAGGTGGAGAGGAATCTGTAAAGCCGACGGCGAGGAGTGTGGATAAGGCATTAAATGGCGGTACCATTTGTAGCGTAATGCTGTGCGATATTCTTTATGGTCCTAAATTACTTCTAAGAGGCGTACTGTAATATTCTAGATGAATGTTAACACGAGCATACTTGAAAGAGAGAGGGAGAGAGAGAGAACTCTTGGGAGTTACTTTAATGGAAGTGGTTTTCTACGACGTACCTCGGACGACTTCGCTCCGCTCGTATACGTATGATTTAGTTAAGCTCGTAATCATAAAGTTCTGCATTTACGGCCCTGTCTACTAGGCGACGTAACGCTATGTTTTTTGGTACCATCATAAAATGAAGAGCATAATACTTCCGCGGATTACGAGCTCAGCATTAACGTGTCCCGGCTTCGGTCGTGATCGTAACGAACCGATTAGAAATACTTGTATCGTCAGTATCACAACCGAAAAATCTCTCACCCTCAATATTCAAAGGTCTCCCGTTCAAACGGCGTTAAACAACATATCGATCCAGAGATTGTTGCAAATGCAGCGCAATGATAAATATGTTGATATTTGTCACTCTCTGGCAGGCAGTGATCGACGCGATTGAAACGCGGGCGATTTTGCGGCTCGCAACTCGAGGGAACGCGGGGCTAAACGAATTGATGTTGCCGTTATACTTTTCCGGCGTGGAACCACTCGAAAACACATCGCGTGCATATTCGCTTTAATGTAATGCGAGTTCGCCCGTCGGCTCTCGCCTGTGTACACACCGATTGAATTTAACAGTCGATTCTCCAATCTATCAACACGGCCGATCGCCCGCTAAATATAATGCGGTGTCATAAACTGGCGGCTTACAGGGCGAAATATCCGATTATACTTGTAAAATAATATTTTTTCATTGTCGCGAGCAGGTGTGCGCCATATCGCCACCCCGCCAATTATAATTACAGTCCTCGTCGCGGCGCGCTTCCGACCATTTCAGCGGATCGAACCTCCACGATCTTTCACCGCGTTGCATTTTATCTGGACAGATGTGCACTCGCCTCTCTGCCTCGAAATCCTCTTAACAAACTGTGCCCTGCTCGCTCTTTGAAATCCAGACAAATGCAAAAATATCGACGAATAATCGAAGAACATACAAGGGTTCTTCGACTCGATCGAGCCGGCAGAGTTTTTGTTGGGTTTTATTGATTAGGAGGGAGGTCCGCGTACCTCGAGGAGTTCCAATTCCGTGGGATGAGACCGATATTATTAAACGAGCTGAAAAACGTCGTTCCGGAGCGCCGGCAATTAAGACGATAGGCGAAGGAGCTGTCGCCTCGTTGTTCGAGGGAGTTGGCCGCCGTTCTATAACGATACCTCGGGGCGAAGTTATACCGTCGCTCGGAGTCGTCGTCTGCGGATTAATCCGGCGGACCACGGTGGTCTCGTGCCGTAAAGGCATAAAGGTTTCTTGCGCGCGGCAACTGCGGCCCATCCGTTCGGCAATCTCGCTCAATGCAAATGGCACACCGGTGCCTTGTCCGCCGGACGCAAATTCACCTTGGCCCCGGCATCCTCCCCACCGTTTCATCATGCGTCTATAGAAAGAATGAAAAAGCTCTCGAGATAAGCGTGCCGGGCGAATCGGCGCTAATTAATGATTAAGGCGCATCAGAGTGCGGCCGAGATGTTCCACGAAATGTGAAGAGATCGCGTGCCAGGCTCGCACACGTGACGAGGGAGAAGCGCTCTATCACGCGATCGAGCCTGACACCGAGTTCCCCCCTGGTGGAAACTTGGCCGTCTCCTTCCTTCTATTCGTCACTCGGTAACCTTTGAGCAGCCGGCGATCACGGCAAACGCTCGAGATATACACGTATAAATGTCTCCCTTCCAGACCCGGCCAATCTCGAAATCCTCGCGTATGTACTGGCTCTAACGCGATACGGCCGCAGCCCCTACATCCACTCGCCAAAACTTAATACCCCCCGAAGCCGAGAGGCTTAATCTCCCGGCCATTACTCGCCGCTTTCTTTTTTATCCGCCATCCATTAAGAGCCGCGAGAGGGGATGATGGAGGACGCCAGGTGAAGAAAAGTGGGCTTCAAAGGCCGAGAAGAAGTTGGAGCGCGCGCTCGAATTAACAGCAACTTTCGCGTAAACTCACGCCCGCCTTAGCTTCCTCTCGCCCCTGACCACCGATCAATTACCTACTATTATTCTCCTTGTTAGCTCAACTTTCGATTATCGTTGATAACTCGCCTTCCAGATAATACTAGGAAAATTCAATTCTTCATTTATACTGAAACACAATGTTGTCCTTGTTACCACCAACAAGTATGCAAAGCATACAAAGGATTGAAAGCTCCATGAAATAATCGAGCAGAAGAATCTATATCAGAAGACGTTCGGTGAATGAGTGGAGGATCTGTAAAGGTGTCGACATGTTCGCGATCACTAAGAGTAGCGTTAAGAGGAAGGGAGCATTAAGGAATTGAATTGGGAGGCGATCAGAGGAATCGGGAGGTCCGAAGTATCGCCTTCAGTCCGTTTGGCTATCGCTCATGGCACGCCTCGATGAACGAGAGCACTCGTTCTCCTTGGTCCTTAGCATCGACCTCTCTTAAAGTCTTCTCGCCTCCTCACTCTTGCGGCGAGCGTTCGAGAAAAGAGGCGAAAGGGCTAGTGTAGCGGGACCGACATATTGGACGGTGCGCCTGCCCGCTTTGCCCGGGGTTGAAACCTGCTCGGTAATTCTCGCGATCTCGCCATCCATCACGTCGTCATTACTGGCTGGCCGGCTACATTCGGCAGCCTGTTTCAGACTTCACGCCCACGGGCCGACGGGAAAAGCGGAAGAAAACCACCCGCCCCCTTCCTGTGTATCGTAATATCTTCTTTTTCTCCGCCTCGCCACTTTTCTCACGACTCTCGGCCCACGCGATATTTACTATCGATTGGTGCCCGCTGACCGTCGATCATCCAGGGATTCTCTAATGGACCGATATTCGGCGTGTACACGGTGATTGACTTGGGTTTGAATCGATAATGATGGATATAGGCTATTGGAAATTTAATAATTAAAGGGGGGTGAGTAATTTTGATCTAAAGGAGTTATGCCGAGTCTTTTCCACGCACCGAAATTTATTTATAATATCAAATTCTACAAATAATGAAAGGAATGATTAAAAGACAATTGACTCACCCTGTAAATCCTTCTTAAGAAAATCCTGTTATATAAAGACAGTTAAATAGTTGATTATACTTTAAGATATCTTAAGCCTCGAAATTGAATGGTGCGTGTATGGGATGGTAATCTCGAGGGTTCGCTGACGAAAGAAAGCTAGCGCGCACCAATCCCGGGATCGCCGTAAACTTCCAAGTCTAGACCCAGCTTTCATTTAGGAGCGCGCGGCCGTACCCTGAAAACGCCCGAGGAGAAGTCAGGAATACGAAGAAGGTCAACGAAAAGGGCGTGTATGTACTATGTAGGCGTCCGTGAGAGAAACTAGCGAGAAGTTGCTCGCGTGAAGGATGCAAGTGAGGACGGAGCGCCGGCGATCGAACAGTTGGAACTGCTGTAAGAGAGAAGTATTATTATCCGGGGAAATCTGGCGACGCTCCCCGGAGATACGAGATCGGTCACGTTCGGATCGAGCCGGACACCCCGGGAAAAACTTTTTCCACCCGCCGTTCGTGACTGCTCGACTCTCTCCGTCTCTCCGTCTCTCCGCGCGGCGCGGCAACTATACGCGTGTCGGAACTTGCCGATCGCCTTTACAAAAGCCACTCGAAAATCCGAGGGCAGCTTTCCGCCCTCTTATTGAATACCTGAAATTCTTATTAAACTTTCGGCCGACTTTACTCCGCCGCCCGCGCCGCCGATTGTATTAGTCGGCCGAGCCGCAAACTTGGCAATTGCTTGCCGGCTAGTGACAGCCTAATCCACTAGAACCTTCGACTAGCAGCAGCCGCGCTGCGACTAAACTTTACTATTCATTCCAATCTAAATTCAAGTTTGCTGCTTGCCGCTTAAGACGACATCGCATAAGAAAAAATCTATCCTCCCCCGGAGTAGCGAAAGAAACCGTCGTAGTATCAGTCCTGATATTGCCGAGTCCCACGGGATTCATTGGGACGAGTGTTTGTCCTTGCGGCCAAGGGCAATGCGTCGACGTGAAAGACGAAGGACGCGGGTCCGTCGTAATATTTTCCCAAATCGAGCAACTTTCTTGCGATAATCCGTGGAGACGCCGATCTCGGAGGATGTAAGAGGATGTTTTTCGACGGTCCGGGGAGAGACGCGCGAGGGGGTGGGGGGAAAATGTCCTGAAAGGGGCGCACTCTCTGGAAAGTATGTTCTTTATTAACGGGAGTATCACGGGATGTCCGTGCCGAGAAGGGTATTACAATAAGAACAGTGTACGTCGTGTATCATGGCCGGGGCGGCCTGTAGTAATGAAGAAGATCCATAGCAGGCGAGCCGAGGGCTTTGTTTCTTAATCCGCAGATAAAACAGAGAGACGCGAGTACGCGTGCACACGGGCGCCGTAGAGTGAAATGGAGCGGGCATCAAGATAAAGTAGCTCGTATTTCCACGGAGTAAGAAGGATCGAATGCGCTATAAAATCCGGCTCGAGTCGGAAGTACCGCGGCGGAAAATGCTTTCTTCCTTTTAAGGGACTAGCACTCGGCCAATCGCTGTGTCAGGAAATTTATATTACACCGACGAAAATTAAGCCTCGCCAACCAGGGGAGGGTGGAACGGCTCTCGTTTCTTCTGACTTGCGACCTCGTAACTGCCCAATTGTTTTACTTATTATTTCACTAATTAACTTACTCCGATAGAATCTCTGAAGGATCGGTCGCCGCCCGGGCTAGCGAGAATCGAGGAGGACTCGAATGCGCACCAAACCGCGCTATGCCGCGTAGGAGGATTTCCTCGGAATAATCAAGCGCGAGGTTAAATAGGGTGCATTCTGGGCCGCTTGATTAAATTAGGACTGGCCGCGCGCCGCGCGACGAAGCGAATGTACGTGACTTACAATAATTAATACAAACAATTGTCAGGCATTTGGAGCGCGCGCCTGGCATTGCGATGCATCGCGATACGTTTGTGCAGGCTTCGCTGCCTTCATACGCCAATTGGCGCGGTATTATTCCGCTTGCTGCGGGCGGCCGGGCGGCCGGGCGCGGCCACGCGTGCGAATACTAATAAAGTTTCCCGACTCTGCCTGTTCTGACGCTGACTCTCGCTTTTTTTCTGATACCTACAGGAATGTTGCTACTCTCCAATTGATTGATTTATTTTAATACTTGATTGGCGAAGGAATGGATTGCGCTCGCTTAATTAATTCTGTACATTCTCGAAACGTGAGAGCCGGCAATTGATTTGTACTGTTTTTGAGAATCCGCTGCGCGATATTCAATCAGTCGAAGCAGTGATTTTATCGTCCTATGCACGCATGGCTGGTGGAAATTCTACGATGCGAGATAGAATATTCACAATGCAATGTGGCTATTGTAAACTCGATCAAATATGGCCCGCAGCATAATAGACGCGGAGATTAATTAACTAGGATAACAGGGTTCGTGTAGTGCGATATCAATTATTAAATTACTTTGGTAGCCATTCGATTGGAACGATGTCGATGATGCTCGTGTAAAGGCAGCCCTGTAGTTTCTTTAACGAATATCCCGCTGAACGTTCGCTCGTCGCCTGGGGAATACGTCCACGCGTATACAGAGGTTCGGATTGGCCAGTTTGTGGAGGGTCTGCTCTCCCAAATAAGTAGGTAAAGGCCATTCGTGCCGAAGGTAATTTCGAGTGCAATAAAAGAGTAATTTCGAAGAAATGCTGCGGAGAGGAAACCGGTAGCCTACATGCGAACGGTGGTGGAGAGCGTGGGGATAATTATGGTGATCTACTCGATTTTCTCGGATTGTCCAACTGGCCGCACGGCTTCCGGCCAGGTGGACATGACGGGGTTACACTCCTTTTCACATGTTATCCGACTGGAAAGCAGTTGTTTCTGCTTTTCCACTAGATCCGGTCTTTCCCCTTTCGAACACCGACACATAGTTAACAACGGAAAAGAGATATGAATTTGGAAGAATTGGACGAAATGATACGCAAACCCAGATAGATATATCGAAAGCAGGGCATAATGGCTGACGGGCACGCGCTCCCCAAATAAGTCTTTGCGTCAAATAACGTAAGCCCTCGGAGGGATATCGATGCGGCGGGATCGCAAGGGGGAATACTAAGAGGGTTGCGGTCAGCAGTCACGTTCGTCCTTAATATTGCGCCCTTAAATCTAGGAGCAGCGGGCCCACAATTAAGAGCCGCTCACGTGCCAAGCTTTTCGGCAAAAGCAGAAAGTTTCCGCTCGGCAAATATCGATTCCTTAATCCAATCTCTCATATCCCGCCGGATGATATAACTTTCGCCGGAGAGTTCCCGGGCTAACTTTCGTATAAGAAGCCGTTCAATTATTTTACGATGACGATTAACGGGAGTTGTCGAATCCTGCATTGTTCGAGCGAGTGGGATTCGTCAAAACGAGAGAGACTCGACTAATGCCTGGTGCCCTCGCATCAATGATTCCCACGCGCTATCGCAGTGTGCGGAGCATTTCGCTCGAGACTGTTCTCCCGCGGAAATATCAGGGACGCGAGCGCCATTTAGTTCATTTGCTCGTTTAATTAATGCGCGAGGGTGCGCGGGGGATGTAGGGGGCCGTGTGAATGGATTGGGTGTACACGGCGGCGCGGCGCCAGCAGCAGCCTCGATAGAGGAGTGAGTCCTCGAAAGGGGCCGAGGCACCAGGCTTTACTAATAAAACCGGAATTTACGATCATCCATCACACGCGGCACATCGGGTTATCTAGTTTTCCGAGCCACTACGGCACAAAATGATGTGTCGCCGGGCATTGTGCGCGCATTAAGCGCGCCCGCTCGCGCCTCGCACACACTGACACCGCGCGCGATAATTGTTTTCCAATTGACAACAGCGGTTACACCCAAATGACGGTTTTGAATATCGATGGGTATTGTCGATGCCCCCAAATCCCCCTCCCGTCTCCGCCCTCGCTGCCCCTCTCCACCCGCGACCAAAGTACATAAATATTTGGAGCTTGCCGCCCGAAAGATTGTGTTCCGGCCTGTATAAATGCCGGGTTACTAGCTCGTGCTGTTTGCGCACGGATTAACCGATGTTTGAGCATTTAATAGTACCGCTGACTTTGCGGTGCACTGGCAAAATCATCGGCACACACACATGACTCGCTTGCCCTACGCCCGAAAACACCGGCATTGACTCGCTATTGAAGGGATTGGCCACTGGAGCCAAGGCCACTGGAAATGAACACAGCGTGTGCAGTGCCAAGTGCGCTTTCTCCGTTCGCTGCAGTAGATCCCTTTGTAATACGGCTCCCTACTATCCAGCAATTATTTTCACCACAAATAGACAAGTATGAAATTCCTCTGAATTAGTATGTGGAAAAGAAAGTTGCTATGAAGCAGGAAGAGTCTTGGTTGAACTTTTCTTTTGAAAAAGCAAGATAGGAATAAGAGGAGGGTGGTGGCGCTGGGGTCGTCGACAGGGTTATCATAACTAACGGCTTCATCTGCATAATTATCCGAGAAAAGTGCGTTACTTAGCAGTCTAGGGCAGCAGGTTCTGGAGGATCGGGGGCTTTAGGCTTCCGGGATTCGAGAGAGCCAGTCCGAAGTCCGGACGAGCCTGTCTCCTCGGGAATGAAACCAATTACTTGGTGACCCCCGCCGGGACACTCTGCGCTCTTGGCTGCTGCACGCAGAAGGAAAAGAGGGAAAAGAGCGAGAGCGGGAGAAATTGAGGGAGGAAATGAGCGAGGAGCCGGGGAGAGCGAGTGGAAGGGAAAACAAGGGCGAAGGTGTCAGAGGAGGAGAGAAATGGCCAGGTGGATAGCGAAGGACGTGCTACTGCTGGTCCGAGTCCTCGAAAGAAAAAGCAAGAGAGCGGAGAGAGTAGAGACGAGTGGACGCGAATGAACGTGACAACATCTCGCGAGCCGACAGCCATGACCCCGTCGAACCACCTCTCAATTCCAACATGGACGACGCGAGTTAGTTGATTACGCAGACATTCGCCGATAATTACTTGCTCCGCGTCGAATCACTTACAGGGGTGCCACCGGAATCTTGGCGAACACACGACTGATCGCCTACTCAGGAATACTATTTCAGCCGAGGCATTCGACGAGATGCCAGCCGACGTTCGATAAGTGAACGGTAAATTCGAGATCGCTTCATTACCTCTTGCGCTTAATTCCTCGAACACAAGCAAATATGCCCCGGTTTTCGAAATAAACTAGTATTCGAACTCCGGGCGGCAGTTGGCAGTGAGAATTGCTGAAATCGATAAGTGGTCAGATAGCTGTGTACGATAGGGATCCGGTGGAATCGGGCATTACAATGAAGTTAAAGAGAAGCCGAGAAAAGGAGGCAGGAATTCTAGGGTACTGAACCTCGATAATTGACCCTCTTCTCCGCTCTTCCGGGTCTTGCACGTTGATACAGTCAACCCACGCCCGAATGTTTCGGATCGATGTTATCCGGCAGTTCCGGGTGAAGGTTGGTGGAAGGTCGAGGTTCTCCCCCATGCGAATCGCGCTCGTTTTCATCCCCCTTCTCGCCTGGCCCCATATTCCACGGCCCTGGGGGTGGAAATGGGGAACCCTCGAAATATCTGGCCGCGAGTATCTTCCCCGAGCGCTTGCCACACGCACACAGGCGCATCGACCAAGAGGGAGCGAAAGGAAGAATGGCCAGATGGGGGGCCAAGCGCGCGAGGAAGCGAGAGAGAACGGGAGAGAGACTTTTCCCAAAAACAGTGCTCGGTTCGCGCGATTCCGAAAAGCGAGTGCTGCAGGGAAAAGGGGGAGGATAAAGAGAGGGCTGGGAGAAACCGAGCTGCCTGCCAGGATTATTAGAGTCGTTATTTTTCTGGAAAACGTCGTCGCCCCGGGTGCTCCATTCCGCCTCCTCGTTCTCTCCCTCCCAGCGCTCGCTAGAATAGTAATAGCTGCTACTGCTGCCGCTCCTGGCGCCTATGGCATTTTCTCGCCGAGGAGCCTCCCGACTCGCGCTACCAAATTGCACAATCCCTTTCGAGAGCGCTCTTAAAACAGGGCACAGGACACTTGCTACCTCAAGGAGCACGCGGCGCGTTAGTTCTCTCTCGGAGAATTGTGCAGCGAGCAAACGGCGGAGGAATCGCCGGAGAAAAGGTCCTCGCAATCTCCCGTTCGTCGCAAGTCGCAAGTGTGTACCCGAGTTTAACAGGGTTCGGGTAATTGTCGCGGCGGCGTGCTGCTCACGGCGGCCACGTGGCAAAGGCAAACACGAGGCTGCCAGGGTGCGGATAAGATCAAAACGCGCGTAAAGAAAGCCGAGGAGCGTGGAGCTCGAGTGGAGAGAGAATGGCGTTCGGGGTGCGCGAGAGAGAATGGATGGGCAGGGGCTTGCTGCGGGAGCAGAAAGGGCCGAGGAGGAGAAAGAGATATGTAGGGAGGGGGCGGAGGGTGGCTGAAAGCGAGAAAAGAGCCCGAAGGAAAAAGCGTGCCTGTTCACGAGCGATAAGCCAGCCCATAGAACTGCCTTCGCCGGCTCCGCCGCCAGTCTCAACTTCCTTCGGCTTTCCTCCTGTACCTCGGCTGAACCTTCAGGATCAGCAGTGTCGCAGCCTCGAATCCTTTAGGACTGCCGATGTGGCTCTCCTCGAGAAAGAGGGGGGAGGGGGGCAGTCGCTGGCCCAGATCCGCCGGCGACCAATCCCGAGCGATCCCACGGGACTTTAATATGAATTGCCTTCTGATAGCGTGCGAGTCCTCGCGGGACATCGACGTCGATACTCCGGATTATATCTGTCGCCGGCGAATATCGCGACACCTGCTCTCCGGCATTACGCCTCTTCCACCACAGAGCAGAGGAGCAGAGCAGAGAGGAGTCCTCCGCCGCTTGTGGGAGTCGCTCGCGCGGGATCGGGTCACCCAGAAAGCGATCGAGAGCCGGCCAGAGTCTCCCTTCTGCCAGAGTGACCTTAATATCTGCGGATATATCCTGCGCGAGTCGAGAGACTCCTTTCGGATTCTGCGGAGCGACAAGGCCGCCGGGAGAGAGCCCTTCGGGTAATAAACCCGAAGCGCGCGCCCGTTCACGGCTGAATTATTTTACGGCCGAGAGAGAGAGAGAGAGGGAGGGAGAGGGACGCCGTCCTCCGTTACAGCCGAATCTTACGGGGTTTCGTGAGTCACGCGAATGCCCGGGGACCGAGGGATTTATAATTTTCTGAAAGCCCCTCGCAAATATGGAACAACCCCACCCCGCCCCCTCTTCCCGCGCAGCATATTTTCATGGCGCACGGGCTGGCTCGCACCTGTAAATTAAATAGAACTCGGACGCTCGCGGAATCCCAAGCAGGCAATTGGACGACTCTAGATGTAGGCGAGGGCCACGGGAATAAAAATCTCCGAGAGGGTGGTTATATTGGTAAATAGCCGGATCGATTGTAAATGAAAAGTGGTATAGTGGAAGAAGCCGGTATAGGGAACTCGTTAGGTTTATGTGCCTTCCTCAGCGAGAGTTGAATGCTGTCCCTGTAACCAGCAACTTTCGGGAGAAGAGGGCTTTCCAAGTTACATAGCGCGGGCCACGGCTGTTCCATTTCGGCAGTGGCATTCAAGGCTACGCCGGACTACGTCGTCCTCGAAGGGAGGAGCGAGAGGGAGGGGGGAGAGATAGGCCGAGGCGAAAGCCCTGCGAGGGCTGGCGGTGCTCTCGTAAAGAGAACTCTGCTAGCTACGCTGACTCGGTCGGATTAGAAATGGTAACTAAGCCGTTAAATTGCTAAACAAACGAGGACCGAGAAACCCAGGGCCAGGAGTTGGATCCAAGTTACGATGCGCCGCTAGAACTTATCGCTCCGGGTCAATCGTGTCGTCGCTCAGGAGGTCTCTGTCGCTCTCGCCCCTTTCGCGACAGTCTGTATCCCCCGCTATATCCTGTGAGGAGCAGGATCGATTCCTCCTCGATGCCCGGGGCCCGTGTCCTTCTTGCGGAATCTTTTCGTCCGCCTTACAAGCGGATCTTGGAAATCTGCGAAAGCTCCTTCCGCCCAGGGATAAGATATCTTCTCGTCCTCTCGATGCCCATTCAAGAGGACACTCGCGCGCTCTGTGGCCCGCTTTACTGCCGAGACGTCGACGCTCGGACGCTATCGTTCGCCGCCTCCTCCTCCTCGAGTAGGGTGTGCCCTTCTCCTCCCTTACGCGTCATCGATATTTATGGGGGCCCATCTACATATTGCCAAACATATTGGGCTGCTCTCGGCGGATCGCCCGGGGCACGCGCGAAACTCCTGAATATTCAAAGAGGTAACGAAGCAAAGTTCGTTTGCGTTGGCTGCCGCTGCCTGGATGGCTGGCTGCGGGCGTCGATACACCTTCGGGTCATCAAGCAGTGCCTTATTAACTGATTGCATATTGAGCAAGGATGCAGTTATCTCACCCCGACGATGCTACTCCGCAGCTCCGCTCCGCTCCGCTCCCCTTACCATCCAGCCGTGTTATCCTCTCTGTGTCTCGCATCGTTGATTATCGTCGATTATCCTGCGCCTTTGTGCAGACGCTCGATATTCCAGGAAAATTGGCTATATACTCCGGTTAACGAGTATATACCTCGACCGACAGAGTGACTCGGACTATTTACCGATAAGCACCTTCACTATGATTCAGGATTCACTCCATCATTTCAGATTCAGATTGCCCGTTCTTCACCTTTCATTTCTTAGACAAATATAGGCGGAATAACAAGTGGTTGAAATGTCGTGGAAATCTGTTCGGAACACCCTAGCAAAATTTCAAAACATTCTACATTCAAGTTGTGACATGCATTTTTTGGGACTTTGTCTTTGGCCCCGCGAACGTTGCCCGGCAATATCACGACAAAACAGTGACAGGCGCTTTGCGAAGTAGAACTTCTCATCTCAAAGCCCTTGGAGGGATGGGAGCGAGGGAAAGGGGGAAGGTACGCAGACGGTAGAAACGATTTCGAGCCTTTCGAGCAGTGTGTTGTGACAGAAGAGAGGAAACCGCGCGCGGCTTAGAGTCAGGTAATAGAGACGGGGTGTCAGAGTAGAGGACGCTCGAAAAGTAGACACAAAGAGGAAAGAAGGCCGTTAGACATGCAGGCGGCAAAGGGGGAGCAGCATTGTGTCTGCCTTGCCAACGCTCCTTTTCCTGTTGATAAGCGTGGTCGCCGGACTCGTAATTGTCGCCGACACAGGCGGAAGGTGCGCGTGGGGTGTAATTTCAAGTTACGGTTAATGCATACGCGCTGCCGTCGTAATGTACACTTAACACGGCACACACACACGCGCATACATGCACGAGGGGGAAAAAAGCAGCAGGGAAGACACGCGGGTGATAAGGGCGCCGGGAAAGAAGCGGAGTAATGAGAAACAAAGAGGGCGCTGAAAATAGTTGAACCTCGACAAAAGGAGAGATAGATATTGTGTGCCACACAAGATCACCGAGCTACTTCTCCCGGGCGCAGGAGTAATTCAAAGAATGTCAGTTATAAATAGAGGTAAATGAGGTTGTCCACAAGCACACGCGCGCACCTAGGATTGAATGAGCCAGAAGAAGAGGTAGCGAAAGGTGGCAGGCGCAGCTGATGATGTGGTCGGAAAAAGCCGGGGGTGAGAGAGGCTACAACTTCTCTCAAGTTTGCCGCAATCTCCGCGCGTTTACGGACCACCGCCGCCAGGCGCCAACCTCCCTTTCCTCGGACCAACGGCCGCGCGCGCGCGCGCCACAAGAAGGACAGCGAGTGGCAGATATGTACACGATGCCCCTGGAATTTAGCGCCTTGCCGGGCCATACTTTCATTAGGGGGGAGAAAAAGGCACTTTTTAATTAAGCCAAGGGTTCGCCGCGGCCGCAGGGAGAGCAACGCTGGCGCACAGTACTTCTCAAGCTGTACACTTGCTAAACGCGAGGGAAAAAGAGAGGCGGCTGGCCAAAAATTGGAGCGTACCAGCCGAGCGCCGAGGGAAGAAGCGGTAAAAGAAGAGGAGGAAGAAAAGTCAACGAAAGTTTGTACGGTGTCGTTGGGGGCTGTCTGTCTGTGGGCTCCGGCTCGGCGGCTCGCAGGGACGCGAGGGTGGAGGTGAGAGAGAAGTTTGGAAAAAGAGTCGCGAACGGGCGCGAAAAATATTGCCAGGCATCCATCTTGGACCCTCATCAAGCCTCGAGGTCTCGGCGGGTCTCTTGGAGTCGTTACGGGCTGTCACGTCGGGTCACTCAAGGGTCAACGGCACCCGGAGGATTTCTCGCAGCTCGTCGGTCATCCACCGGCGAGTTATGGGCCTGGCTGCCGGCGGTTGTTTTCGCAATTCACCTTTAATACGTCTCCGGGCGCTGCCATTATCTTCCGTCGCCGCGTGCAAATTGTCCCGGCTGCCAGCTCCTCCCCTTGCTCTATAAACGCAACTTTGAGCCGCGGCGATCTACCTTCAACGATAAATTCCCCTAGCACCCAACTCCGTCGACGATTATCGAAGGAAAAGATGCCGACGTACAGATATACCTCCCTCTATTCTAATAACTTCAACTCACCCTTTCACCCTTTTGGTCCTTTCAACGGGAGGGTTTTTTCGAGTGTCGGTGTTTACGCGCACGATTCTCGAGCGAGTCGAGCGAACTCCTAATGCAATATCTGACTCTCGCAGCTCAGTTACTTCTGTTTGCCTTGTCCCGCTGGTCGTCGGGAGCTCGCCAGATCCGAAATAAATGTATCCCCCGGTAAGATCTCCGTCTCTCGCCCTCTCTCCGTCGGCCCGAGCGGCATAAAGTCCGTTTATTCAAGTGAACTTGGAAAGAAACTTCCTGCAAACAGCGCGGATAAATCCGTAAGCTCGCGAAATCCTTTCTGCCGAGTCGGTTCTGCAAATCGCCGGCCCGGGGGAGGGGGATGGGGTGGGGTGGGAGGTGTGCGCCGGGGGTTCAAAGCGCACGCTTTGATATAAACCGTTTAGAGGGACTTTTTGCCTCATTTCATCGGAGCTCCCAACCTGCCTGCGCCCACCCGCCCGTCGACTACTAGTTTTCATATTTGTCGGAAAGATATCGAGACAGTAACGCGCTGCGAAACAGGCCAATATTTACCCCCGGGAAACATTACAAGTGTGTTAGCCTCTGTGCATCCCTGTAAAGCAGAAGATATAAAAGCCGGAGAATAAGCATAGAGAGAAAGAATGAGAGAAAGGCCGAAGGGAGTTGGGAGAGTAGGCACGTTCCCGTTCGGTGTTGGCGTGCAGTCGCGCGAAATATCTCGGGAAAAAAGTCGATGCGGTCCACCAGGGCTTTAATGGTCGCCAAGAAGAAAAAGAAAGCAGCGGTGCGAGTGCCTGCTCCCTCGTTCGCCTCCCTGCACTCCGTCAAGCGTTGAAAGCTCTCTTCCATCCTTCTTTCTCCCTTTCTCCATCGGTAGTTCGATATCGCGCTTTGATTTGGTGGCCTGCGCTCCAGTCCGCGCTCTCTAACCGAAAGTTTAAGCGGCCATTGACTGCGATTTGGCACCGGCGACGTTTCGGTCAAGCTTTGACGCAAAAGTTTAGCTCGAAAAGTACCACCGGCCACGACGCTGCTACGCGATCGGTTTCGCTTGTGTTTGGTGGCGACCTCTACTCCCCCTACCTCTCGGCCAGCTTGATTCGCGACCCTTCACCCTTTCGTGCCCTTTAACTCACCTACGCTCTTTCTCTCTGCTCGTTTCGCTTTGCCAGCGCCGGCTCTTCTAAGGTTTCCACTCTCCTTCGAGCCGTGGACCACCGACGCTTTCGAGCTTTCCCTCCAACGAGCGAACTAATCGATATACCTACATATACCGCCTGCGGAACGCGTCCCAGCCCGTGAAAGCGGGCCTCGATAACGCAATACCGCTTCGCTGCCTTTTTATTCACTTTCCACGGTTATCAAGCTGCAACCTGATTACTGCTCAGTCGATACTGCAAAAACCTCCGAACACAACGAAGCCTCTACAGGATTCATCAGAATTAGGCTTCTTATTATTACGCAATAGAAAATGTACAGAGTGATGCCCTTGCCTTATAATTAGGTACGTTAGTATTACCGACCATGAGTTCGTAGTATTATGGTAGAATGGTTAAAGAAAATCACAAAAAATTGAGTTGGCGATGAAAATGTTTGGTTTGCAAAATTTGTCAGGGTCGGCAATACCGACGCACACGGTTAAAACGTTAAAAGGCAAGTGCATCACTCGGTACACCAATTTTCCTTCTCTTTTACAATTCGCCAGACAGCTTTGAAAACTACTTCTTTCCAGAAGCCACACGCGGCAGATAACAAGCTGCATTAATCGATGCACCGACACCCCATGGAGATGAGTTGAATGAAACTTCTAACTGCGGGTGTTTACCTAACACACGCAGTGCTAATGAGTTCCGCGCCGGTATAATGATGATTGGTGCCCGCAGATAGCCGCCACCCGACCGCCACTTAACTCCACTTTAAACCAGCAGGTAGCGAGGTCCGATCGAGGTTTCGATCGCGAGGAATAAAAGCGGCGTGCAGCGCCGCTATTGGAAGCGTGAGGAGGAGGAGGAGGAGGAGGAGTGGAGGCGCACGATGGGGTGGCGCGCTCGAGCGTTCGTTTTTCCTTCGGAAATGCCATGAATCTATTAGAGCCGCGGATATTGCCGGAGGGCACCCGGGTAAGGTAACGGGCGGTCGATGATAGTTATCGCCGGATAAACAAAAGGATGCACGAGAGTGGTTGTTAGATGGTGATACGGGGTCGTAGACCGTTTCAGTGCGGGGGGTGCGAGTGTGGCCGAGGGACTAGCGTTGCGAGTTGCGAGTTGCGAGAGATGGTTGAAGGAGGGTTCGAATGAGCGAAAGGTGAGAGTGGTTGCTCGAAAGAAGGAGAAAAGGCACTGCGGAGAGGGAGGGGGGGAGGCTGCCAAGGACGTAGGGAGTTCGAGGGGGTGTAGGTGGTTGGATGCTGAGAGACAGGGGGACAGTTGGGAGGGGTAAATATTACATAAGATAGTGGTTCTCGCTTTTCTCTTCGGGTGAGCGGAGCCCGAGGATGTGTCCCTTCAGTCGATATCAGCTGCCCTCGATACCTAGCACCCTCGGCTCGCTCTTTACGCACGACCCTCTTCCCCACCCTCTTACGGAGATACACACCGAATTCTCCACTCCGCAGGCTTATTCCACCAACCATTATCCACTCTCTCCCCCTCTCTCTCTCTCTCTCTCTCCGTTGGCTTCGTGGCGAGAAGCCGAGGCCGGGAGGATAGGACGCGACGGGATAATTCGCACCAGCAGGAATTAAGAATGTCAAGCCACCGAGTTCGCTTCTGCCTCGTCCCTGCTTTCTCCGCCCTCCGATTAACACTCAATCTTGTGACAAGCAGAAATTTATTCAGATCGAATTCTTCGGTTAATTAGGTGCTTAGAATACTTTTATTAGAGGTTGACTCGCCGGTGGCAAAGTGTCACCGGCGTTGTTTTTAGTAATTCGGTCAAGTGTTTGAGAATAAGAGGAGCTTCCGCGGAATGACGCAAGGGCGTAGTTAGGATCGTTGTTATTTGAGAAACATGTAATCACCAGAGTTATGCGTGCAGCTCTCGTCGGTGAGCGGGGAATTTTAAGATGGCGCGTTTGCGGAATGAGTGTGCAACTTCCACGCGAAGTTGCGAGCGTCGCCGGAATTGTGGAGCATCCACTTCCCCTAACACGTTTTACCGGGCTTTGAATTACCTGAGACGATTTCCCGATAAAGATGCCGAGTGCTCTTCCGCGCACACGGCAACCCGGCAACCCGGCAACCCGCTCGCCGAGGAGAAAGACGCGTGGAAATCGGAACTGACACTAATTCGCACGCTTTGTCGAGAATTTTGCCGACACAAGCGGAATACCGCTGGCTCAACGATATCGGGCGGGTTTTGATCTTGTCCATACGCGATACCTTTGTGTCCCGGGCATTGGAGATTCCCCGGGCATATCGGACTATCGCGGGGCCAACCGATGGACTTATATCCCTTCGGGAAAGCTAACTCCTTTATATTCTTTCATCCGTTGCATTTTTGCGCTCTCGCCCCACCCCCTACCTTTACAACAGGTAAAACTCTTTTGCACCTGCGGACCTGCCAGACGGAGCAGAGCAATAGCAGGCCGACACTATCGCAAAAGGAAGCAGAGAGCACGTGCGAGCGCTATCTGACCCGGATGCAGGGTGGTTGCAGGCTTCTTTTTCCGCGGCGCGCGGTTCGTCATGCTCGGAATACTGGCGAGTTGCGCCGGTGCAGCAGAGCTCGCAAAAAAAAAACGAGAAGGTATTATACTTGCACCGGTGAACACGGGTTTTGCATTTTCCGACCTAATGGATCTTACAATTTGGTTAAACACTCGGCTGATCCTTTCCCAAGCGTCGTTGCGCCAGCACGCTCCCTCGCCGAAGAATGTCGATTGCTCCGAGAGCTTGAAACCACCCTACTCAGCGCGCCGAGAGAAGTCCCGCATTGGAAATCGGCCTGGTGAGCGCGTACCAGTCATTCTTCACGAGCGAATGATAATGCTTTTATTATATGATAATGCTCCTTCGCCGTGAAAGCTTTTATCGAGCGTGTCAACGGAAGCCGCTCGCTCCGATTCCAATAAAATCCTTGTGACTTTGCCTGTCCCCGCCCTCTTTTCCAAATTAGCCTCGGTATCTTTTCGAAATTACCACCCCAGGACTCCCACTCAATTCCATCTTATTGCGCGCGCGGTAAGCGAGGTAATCACGAGAGACGAAAGCTGGAAAGGGAAACTCGGAGTTTATCTGGTGGGCTTGCAGTGAAGCGCGGAGGGTTGGTGTTTTTCTGTTTTTCGTGTGTAACCGTGGAGTAGAGGCGGTGGAGGGCCAGTGGCGAGCGGGCGCGGGGGCCGTGGCGGCGCGTGCATAATGTATGAGTGACGCGCGGAGGCCCGTCATTTCAAGCCGCACGGCCGCACGGCCGCTTTCCTTTTGTGACATCGATCTGCCGGCGTCTCAATAATTCAGCGCGGGAACGGCGCAAGGCGTACCACCGTCGCCGTCGCCGAGGTCCCCGCTGAACGCGCGCGACGCCCCGAGCTATCGTCCCACCTGTGTCCATCAGCATGGCATTGGACTCTCTCGCCTTTTTCTTCGACCACTCGGTTATCTAAGAACCCTTAATAGCTGTCGATGCTATTTCCAGGCGAGCGCCAGCCGACCTTTCTCTCGCGACGAACCGCCTACTTGGAGACTTTCATTCGCGCGCCTCTCTTGTAATATGCAATAGCGCGCGAGAGAGAGAAAATAGTGGGGACGGTGCGGCGTGTCCGGTGATGTCCGAGTCGATAATTTACTTAGCAGACCATCGGTCTTCATTCGTCGTTCTGCTCAGCTTGAAAGGTCCATTTGGTTCGGGATAGTCGAGCGCTCCCGCGGTGGCGGTGACTTGTCGTGGCACATGTGTCAGCCTCTGTACGATCTATTATGAAGCGAGAGAGAGGGAGAGAGAGAGAGAGAAAGAGGATGTGTGGGAGGCCGATTCCCTTCACACGTTAGCTTCGCGGTGGCATGGCACCTAGTACGTACGCGTGTAGTGGCTCCATCCGTTCGTTCCTGGCATGCCAACCCTCCCACTTTGGCAACCCTCCAGCCACGCGACCTCGACAATGCCACCCTCGCGCGTCCGCCTGTCACTCACAACCGCTCTTCCACTCACCATCCCCGCCAGCTTCTTCTCTTTCAGCTAATCTCTACCCTCCCACCCTCCCTATCTCATTTCTTTCATTACATACACTTGGACTCGAATCGAGTTCCGACCTTGCCGTAGGTTAACCAAATCCCCACAACAACACTTGAAGATCAAGACAAACATTTATTAGGAAACTAAGATCCAACTTCTAAAATATTAATATTGCATTGTATACTATTCGCGAGTCTCCCAAATTACGCGGAAGAGGAGTGTTTTCATCTGCTGAAAAAGCAGGTGCATGGCTCGTTCATTATTTATTCGGGAGGAGGACTCCTGTAGCGTTCATGTAAGAGTGAATGGTTACTTTGATGGGATCATGATTTAGGGAATCACGCTTACGCCTTCCCAGCGCGAAGCGATCTGTTGGCCTAATCGAGCGGCATTTGTTGGGAGGCTGCGAAGCCGTCCGCCGCCTAGTGGATGGACGAGAGTGAGTTTATGTAGCGTATTATATAACACTAAGGACCTCTCCCTCCCTCTAGCGCTCGGGCTTCGCCTCCGAAGGGTGGATAATAAATTACAAAAGTGTTGTTTACATGCGCCGCGCGGTGAAAAATACTCTTGAGGGGCGTCGGGTTGCGAAGGCTTGCGCGAGCTAACGGGCCGCAAAATAGAACGCGCTTCTTCCAGATTGCTCGAGGGTGTGAGGCTCAGCGAGGAAGAGACCTCGCGAAATTCGAAAATTATCGATCTTTGCTTCGATTCAGTCGAGTGTGCCGCACTCGCCACTGAGGCACACGTGTCGATAGGTCATAATAAAGTTTAGAGGGGGGAGAGCGAGCGCCATTAGTAAAGGGGGACTTGGCGTCCTAGCTGCTTGCTCCACCTGCAGGATCGATTGGCCTGGTTTGTCCGGAGAGTGTAAGAATTTAATTAGAACGACAGTGATGCACCTGGTACGCATGTGTGCCCGAGTGTACACTAACACCGGAGGACGAGGCTCCGAAAATCGAAACCCTGCCTCGAAACCTATTCTGCCTCGAAACTGCACTCTCAGTTTTATTCTATCCACTGTTGTATCGCGGATGAAAATTTCGTTGGCTAGGAAATTGGATGAGGAGCAGCCGGCTCTTCCTTACACTCGGCGATATTTCAGCAGGCTAAATTAGAGCGCGGGTAACGCGAGATGAAATCAATATCCGCGCGGTAGAGACTATTGTTAGGAGCGCGGCCGAACTGGATTATCTCCGGGAGAGTCTTCCTCTCTCACTTTATTGTCATCGGTGCTCGCGTGCTCTCGCCAATGTGTAATTAGAAAAGCGCTGCTTGGACCGGTAGGAGGGCACCAATCGCCCAATTACCCGCTTAATTACGTCGTCTGATAATGCCGCTCGACGGACGGGCGAGCCTTTGTGATCGATGCCATTGATTGCTCGTCCTAGGCCGACAAACGCCGCCCGGCAAACATAGACGGCGACCGGGAGGGTGAGTGGAGGGTGAGCACAGGCAGGAAGGGCTAATATTTCCCTGGGCGGAGAGCTAGTTTTAACGGAGCCTAGAATTTTCTTAAATTCGCCGAGACACCGGAGCCCAGCCAGGCGAGTGGGTGGTTCGGCTAGGGCTGTTGTATCGCGTGACGCCTTTTATCTGTCTGATCGATTCACCCGGCGGCGTCGGCAGCGGCGGCCAGAGCTCGGCTCCTCTCCCGGCAGGAGGGAATTTAATTACGCTCGAAACTTATAAGGAAAGTCCCGCTTAAGCATATTTGAAACAGCGCTCGCCGCTTCACAATAGCGGGCCCGCGGATAAGAGAAGCAGCCAGCCAACGCGACTCCGAGGCCGAGGGATGGGAAGCAGCTCGGTTCTCTACCTCGAGAAGTAAAGAAACTCCCAACCCAACTTACCCCCGACGGGCTAGCATTTTTAAGCCGCCGCCCCCCGAACGCCCGCCCGTGCAGAGCTCGGAACAGCAGTATAACGCCGTAGAGAACTTGCCTGGTACTTCGGGCCGCTTTGCTAACGCGCTTCACGGCGAAAGCCGATTACATAGCTTGTTAAGTCGCGTTTAAGGAGCGACACAATCATTCCCGCTGACAATGCGCGCCCGAACCGAGAACAATACTCGCGCGCGCGCCACTCGAGAACGGAAAGGTAACACTTCCTCGAAATGGAAGCAAGTTCTCAGTCCGTGACTTACGCTCCAACCTTTTGTTTTTCGAGAGATTGGCGAGAGGGATGGGCTGGGGAGGGGAGGGGGAATATCGTTATAATCGAGAAAATCCGGAGGCAGGATAAGGCAGCTAGTATAAACGGGGTTATCCCGAGCTAGAAAAGCCGTCGAAGGGTGGCTGATGCGGGGATCGGGGCGGAAGGCCGAGCCGGAACGAAACGGGTCTTTGTCCGCCCCTCGAACACAGCGGAGCAGTTACATAATTCCATTATTTATAGCCAATATCCAGTAGGCCGTCGGGGAGAGCGAAAAGAACGAGCGACCACGGCGCTTAGCCTAATTAATTTAGGAAGTACCAGCCTTTCCCTTTCTCTTCTTCTCCGCCAAGGATCCTAGATGTCCGCAAATAATGCCGATTGGTTACCTCTGGGAGATTCCAGGCATGGAATTCAATAGAGATTTCTACAGTTTTTAAATATACTCGTAAACGGAAGTATTACTAGTGTTGGCATCACAGCAGATGACGGCAAACCAAACAGCAAGAGCTAAGCTCTTATTAGTGGCGAAGATTGACCAAACGCGATGTGTTCATTATTCGAAATCAGATGTCTGTCTAGCGTGCACGCGGCGGGATCGAAGGATCAGATATCGAAGATCCGATTACCGATCTAGACACGTGGAGAAGTCATTGTAGCTGGCGCGCGAGCGCGCGCGCACGGGCGCTCGAGCAGCCGGCCCCCCGACTTTTCACGCACCTGGACGGTTCGGTGGGCACGTGAAACGCTCTCTCCCCTAACTCCTCTGTCCCAGGCTCCGCCACTCCCCATGGCCCGAGCGTCCTGTCTGTGTGTGTCTGTTAATTTTTTTCTCCCCCTTTCAAACGTTTCGCCCTGTGACTTCTACTCCACTGCGCTTTTTCGAGCCCTGTCAATCGATGGTCAGACACGATTGAAGCCCAATTCCTCTCTCTTTCTCGGCGCGCGCTTTGCCCGCTCGACCTTTTGCGCGCCGGCTGACTTTCACGCTGGCCAGAACTGCCGCGGGCTAAATTGATCTCGAGCTGCAAATGCCTCGGCAAAGGCCACCAATTACTTTCTAGTGGAAGAAGAATAGGAAAACTATTTCAAAGTTTGGAAATTGTAGATATTTCTCGTATTATTCACGAATGCCTCGTCGATGTGGGAAAGTCGCGCGTTGATTCCAACAGTGTCGAGAGCAGCTCGACAGTGAAACCATACGTGTCTCGCTATCTCCGTAGGAAACCCCACGTTAAATAGGTTCGCAGCTATCAAAGCAGTCGCTTGATTCCCTGTTGCATCTCGAAGAGACCACTGAAACGTCAGGATGCCAGCGAACCACCAACTTCCACTCGGGTCAGAAGAAGTAGAGGACTGTCAATAAAGCGGAGTCCTCCCTCTCAAAACTGCGCCTTTGTTCCTCGGGAGTGTAACAGATTCCTCCGGGTGACTGGTAGCCGGGTAATGCAGTAAAGCGGAGAGCGCAAGATCCCCGTCTCTAACTAACCAGCAATAAAGCAGGGAGGAAGAGCGGGAGGGGGGGGGGGGGGGGTACGTTGCCAGGGAAAAGGAAGAAGCGCGCTGGAGGCACTTGAAAAAAAATAATGGGCCAGCGAAGTGATTTCAATAGGACGGAAGGAAGTATCTCGGCGAAGCGGAGGGGGGAAGAGGGAGAGGGAGAGGATGTAGTTGGAAGAGAGGGTTGCCGTAGAGACATATCGAAGAGTTGTAGAGCGAAGGGTCGAGGCAGGAGCAAGTATGGGCAACGAGTTACGAAGGGTCGCTAATCGCGGACTTGGATACCGGGAAACCGGGTAAAAGGGTCTCCCGTGGGTTAGGAGCGAGGGTTCCTCCAAGTCCGCGATCACATTCACCATGGCCTGTGGCTTCTTTACAACCTATATATACATACTGTATGAATAATATCTCGCTCTTGGATATATACGCGCGTCCGTGATAATATCGCTCGTGATCAGATTTTGCAGTATCCTCTGGGGCCACCTAGAGCCTCCTTCTGGCCTATACGCATCCTATCAATATCATCCCCCAGAGATCGTTAAAACCTACTTCCTCTGCATCGATATCTGTGCATTAGTACTTTTTCCTACTAACCCTCCACGTGCCACGGCCCACGGTGATATCGCTTCCTCCGGAATCTCCTCGTACCAATGCCTCCAGATATCGATTTCCCCCTCTAATTCACTCTCGCAATAACTAAGAAATCCACTGGCTTTTATTTGTTGCTAAGAATCACGAGTTCTCTTCCTCGCAGCCACCGGCGAATCCCTCGCCGAGCATTCAAGTCCCGAATCCTCGCCCCATGCCCGAAAGCACTTGGGCTTAATTCCACGGGAAACGGCAAGAAGCTGCGTAAAACTGACGAAAGGGGAGAAGTAATATAAAACATAACGAACAGACTCGTGGCGTAAAAAAAGGAGTTAGAGAGAGACTGGTTGGCTGGCGGGAGTGAGTTTGTGTTGCGAAAAGAAGTTGGAATTTGTTCTCCGGGGATTTCGGAGCGACGACGAGGACGCTCGTTTGGGGGGTGGGGGTGGGTGAGTCGACGTTATTAGGGCGATTGCGTATGACGTGACCGAGTGGATGCGATGAAGATTCGTGAGAGAGGAAAAGGGTCTGGAAGGGTCAGATAGAGGGCTTAGTGGTTGCAGCCGCAAATCGGCGGACGACGAGCTGTCGCCGAGGTTGGGCCAGAGGAGAGGAGAGATGAGTGGACGTCTCGTGGCTGCTCGAGGATCATCGCTAATTTATGGCGGCTCGATCGACTTCCCATTGAACTGGCAGGGCCGCTCTATGACGTAATCGATCGCGTGCGATTACGTCAAGGGATTCCGCCGAATTACTAATATGCCCACGCGACCACACCGAGTACGCTTCGGGCTATAATACGTATACACATAGCTAGATATATCTATGTAGGTATAGAGGGCAGGGATAGTCCCCTCGCTCGGGGGGTTTGGCCTCGCGTGCCGAAAAAAGAGCGAAATACGAAGCGTCGTCGTCCTGTCGAGCGCGACACGAACGACCGTCTGTCAATGTGAGCCAGGTTTATCGTGTAAAATGTAAATACCCTTCGATTAAGCGATAACTCGTCGCTCCCTTATCGAGCGACGGACTTGTGCGCTCGATGACAAGCGCCGTCCGCCAGACAGCACGACAGATAGCTACGTGTGTTCATTCCCACTGATCATCCCAAAGCGCCTGCCACTTTCATTTCTCCGCAGGTGGATATGCGCATCCTTGAAAATCAATCAGGCATACGTGTCGTCGGCTGTCGATCGACTCTTCAAAATATTAGTCACTTAAAGTCCAGAAATGGAGAAATAATGGGGAAATAGGAAATATCGTCTGAACAAGCAAGAGCCGTTGGGGACGTTTTAAAAAACAGTGCCATTTTGACCGGGAGTTTTTAATCCGCTCTCACTCGATACGTCAAACTCGAAATAGCAGTGTAAATCCGAATGGAGCAACTTTTTGCCAGCAGCCAGCCGGGCAGCCTGCTGGCGTGGGGGCTGCGAGCCACCGCGAGCTCTCTGCCACCATTTTCACGGGAGATTGATCGCATAATCCATAACACGGCGTGCGCTCGGGATCCTTTGCTTTCCATATCGGCGCCGGAGTTTCAAAGTCTTTTTAGACCTCATCGTTCGCCCGCGGAGTTCGGCCAAGTCATCAAAAACCAGCACCGCCACCACCACCAGAGCCAGAGAGAGGCGGGCGCTGCTTCGCCCGGAGTTTTCCCGTGTACCAACTTTCACTCGTCGCCCTTTTCTCGTCCCACTATCCGAAGGGGCCAACCCCGGAGCCTGGCTGAGTAAATACTTCGGCCTAGTCCGCTGCTTCCGAGCATGTAACCCTCTGTATCTCCCATTGACTGCGAGCCAGCCAGAAGAAGAGAGTCCGATTCGCATTGCGCGGGTTGTCGATAGAAGAAAAATCTCGTGGTGCTTGCGCTCGAGGAGAGAGAGAGTTAATGAAGCGACTGTTCTCCATCGGAGACTTATTTTCTCGGTGATTCGATCTCGGAAGGGCTCGCCTTAGCTCGAAAATGGATTTCCCGTGATATCCATTTAAGGGTGAGGAGGATCCCTCAAAGAGAGCCAAGAATCCCATGAAAGCCTGCGCCGTCCCTTCGAGGAAGCCAGAGGCGAGTCTCTGGCCCGATGAAGCCCAACGTGTATCCGAGTGTGCGCTTCGTTAGAATCAGTCAATCAGTCGTCAACGGCGGCGCGCACTCGGTCTAGGCGTCTCCTCCTCCTCCATCCAAATCTCCCGTAATTGGAACTCTCATCCGCTGCTTGAGAGCGTCTAGCCGTGAGAGCATCGAAACCAGCCGGGAAAGAGCGACAAAAAGTCCAAGAATAATAACCAGATTTCAGTTTGAGCAAAAGAGAGAGGGAGAGAGAGGGTCGCGAATAGCGCGAGAACAAGGAAAAGGCATCTGCCGGAGGATTGTGAATGGAGGAGAAGAGACGCGGGACCGGCCGTAACGTCGGAAGAGCCGGGAGCAATTTCCGGTGGCTTTTGTGCGCCCTTTAAAAACGCGAACTACTGGGGATGCTAGTGGTTCGGCGGCGAGGGGGTGGAGAAAAGTGGAGAGATCTCGGGAGAGAGGGGGCAGAAAGAGGAGGTCGGAGAGTTTTGCGAATGTAGTTGGTCCTTCTGGACCAACAAATCCCTCGGCGAAAGAAGGCAGGAAGTCGAGAGGTTAACTGTGGCTCCTCACTCGCGTTCTCCTTTCTCCATTTGCCTGCTTTATATTTCCCTTTTCCTACATCGCTTTCTGATCCAAGTTTATCTCCTCGTGCGAGCACGAGTAATGCCGGCGACCTGTACCGCGCGCCCGCTATATACATATATCTTTGAGTGGCTTTGATTGCTCGCCGGATTCCAAATGCACCCTGGCTGGACGTTCATCCCCAACGGGGATCAGTCGAGTCCTGCCCGACTACCAGCACCAGTTAATTTCAAAGACCAATTACCCTAGCGGAATACCGCCGATGTTTTCAACTGCCCCCTTTAAAGCGGCCTCTCCTCTCTATTTCGAGTGACTACCACCTCTACACCTCTACAGCATCCCTCCTTTCGAGAATGATCGACGTGCGCCCGCGCGCCTCCACACACTTTCAAAGACACTTAACCCGGCAGCCGCGGCCGAGCAGCCAATTCAAAGTATCCGAGTGAAGAGTGGGTAAAAGGAAGCCGTAAAGCGGAGGCGGCCTCTTCCCTCGAGCCGGTGGAAATCGGCCGGTTATTTGGGTAAGGAAACTGGGTTATATATTCGGGTCCAGTATATCCGCGGCGGCCGCGCTAATAGATATCATTCCATCTGATCCGGCGGCCGCCGGCCGACGGCCTAAGCCACGAAGAACGCTTTCCCATTACGGCCTCGCTCCAACTCTTCCCCCGTTCGGCCCGTTCGCTATGCCGCGCGCACATCCACCGCATACATATACCTATACACCCTTCTTCCGAGGGATGGAATCCAGACCCTTAGTACCTTCGAAAAGCCTGCGAGAGCCTCCCCGTGCCCCGATTCCCCATCTCGCCTCATCTCTCTCTCCCTCTCTCTGCTTCTCTTTCGGGGACAGCGGCAACATGGGGTCCTAGAAAGCGCTCGCGTGCTCGTTTGATTGGCCAAATGCTATGGGGTTTCATCGATATAAGACGCGAGCGAGAGGGTCGCTCGAGGTTCAGGAGCGGCACGAGCGAGATGCTGCTGGCTCGGCAAGGTGGGCGAAGGGTGAGAGCCGGGAGGACGGACGACTGGAACGACCTCTCTCTCTCTCACTCTCGCTCTTCGGAGGCGGCCGAGGGAGACAGGCGTACAGGCGTACACGGGTTGATCGAGGAGAGAAGAGAGAGAGAGAGAGAGGCTACACGATGGAAGAGGGAGCGTGCGCGCGCGAGAGAGAGGGGAGGCTTCCGATATTAAGAGGGTGAGAGAGCGAGAGGGTAGGAGCGAGCGAGTGGTATATCGGCTGCTTGGAGGGTGCGTGGGCTTTCTCTGAGAGGGTGCGTAGAGTCAAAGAGGGGGACATCGGAAGGAGAAAGGGCCGGCAGGGTGGCAGGCGGCGAGGGGTGAAGTGCGCTCGGGGGGGTTGGCTGGCAGAAGGGGATGGCGGTCGGGAGGGTGGGTAGTGGGGGATGAAAGGGAGAAAACTAGAGGGTGCGTGTAGGCCTGGGGAATCAGTCGCGGACGAGCTGCGTTCGGGGTTTTATCTATAGCTCTGTTCCGCCTCTATCTCCATCGCGCATTCTCTCTTCCTCCCTCGTCCGCGCGCTAGCTGGCTCCCGCACGCTCGCGCTCTTCTCCTCGAGGATCGAGCCACCACCCGCCCCGCACACACGCCACCGCCACTCGGATCAACCAGGGCCGCTGCCGTCGCTTTAAGCTCGTGCCACTTTGCCGGTAGTACGCACCGAGCACCCGAAAAAGCGACGCACAGCTCATCGCCGGAGGACCAGGGCTCAGTGTCGTCGCCGAGGAAGAGGAAAGCACCGACCAGTGGGAAACCGCGCGGCTGGACAATCCCGCTCCAGGACCTGCGCGCTCTTTCTATCTCTCACCCTCTCACGTGCAATAGGAGGAACCTCCGAATCTGTGTGTAGAAAGAGTTTAACCGGCCTGTGAGAACGGGGGTGCGTCTGCAATTGGATACGCCTGAGGGGGGCGAGCCGATAATCCGTTCCGTCCGGGATACTCTGTCCTCAGTGGATTGCTTTCCTCACCTTGGTTGCAATAAGAGACCGAGCGTCGCAACTGGTACCAATGGTTCACATTGTAGAAGTAGTAACGCCGCGTCGGAACGACCTGCAAATGGTGAGTTCACTTGTTGGTTCCGCGAACTTTCTCCAAACTTCTCTCTCTCTCTCTCTCTATCTCCCTGCCACCCTGCCTCCCTCTCTCCCTCTCTCCCTCTCGCTCCTCCAGCCGCTTGCACGCTGACTAAACTAACGGCGCCACGCCGAGTGCGACTGCGAATGATACCCGCTAACCCATTTCGACACGGGGCTTCTTCTCCTCGAGTGTGAAAAGCTTATTGCGTTATCCGGTGTAATCGCACGCGGTCCCACTGTCGCCGGGCCTTCGCGTCGATATTCTCTCCCCTCCGAACAAATTCCATTATTAACATCGTAGTTTCCTACCCAGCTCTCGCTCTCGACGCATACTTTCGCTGGACGCTTTCACCAGTCAATCACGATTTCCGGCGCGCTAGGGCCAGCGGCGCCCCGACGCATCGAAGATGGAAAGGATTTTCGGCGGTCTGTTTATGCGTGGCCGCCTATTTCTGGCGGCGCGCGCGAGCGAGCGCGCGTGCTGGTGTTCCCGTTATATACGATGTATCCATATGTCGTGCAGGCGAAGCGTGCTACGTTTACAATAGCGGCTCTCCTCGCCTTCACCTTTGCATACACCACGGGCACACACGTGCGCGCATACACACGCCACTCCGTCAGGCGGTGCATTTAATGCACTCGTGTGCATGTGTGCCGAGCGTGTTGGTGCGAGACCCTCTCTCTCCCTATCTCTCTCTGGCGCGCTCGCTCGCAGGCGCACACGAAGAAGCGCACAGCTGCTCAATAGCAGGCGTGTCCACGCCTCTGTTGCTTCCCTGTTTGGAGCCGCCTCGAACATGCTCGGTGAATCGTGCCAGCCTGCCTGTGCCTGCCCTTATCGTCCGGCGCTAGATAGCGCACCAAGTGATCTAGAATCAACCGACCGTGCACGCCAGATGATTTTAAATTGTCTGACGCAAACGGCCGCCATACGCATACTTTTCCACTGAAAAATGTCACGTAATTAAGATTACACGATGCCTTTCGGTAATTATTGCCGACTCAATATGTGCGATTGTCGCGCGATGTGTTGACCTACATAGGAGATAATTGTGAGGTAGTTGGCAGGAATAAATTACGTGGCATGAGAGAAAGAGAGGAAGTGTAATAGGAGAGAAGGCGTCGATTTACCTGTCTGGCCGACGATCGACGCTTCCTACGGGGGGAGACACGGCCGACACGGCACGTCCTACATCGCAATCGCAGGCCGCAAGAGCGCCCGGGCTATATCGGAGGCGCCACAAAGCTTCCTCTGGAACATATGACGCCTTCTCACGAGAAGGGAGAAGGCGGACCGTGGAAAGCTACCCCTGCTTTCCCGATCTACACGTGTCTGTGGCTCCGTGTGTGCCTGAGTGTGTTGATACAGAGTGAGGCTCACGTCAATTAATGCAGCAGCACACGTGAATGTGCCGGCGCATAACGCGCTGCTAATGCAGCTTGCCACATGGCTAGGCTCGGCTCATCAATCCTGAAACCAGGTCTCCAGCGGCGCGCGGCCCGCACCCTCTCAGCCAAATGGAAAAGATGATAGGGCCGGCTAGCTCGCTCGCTCGCTCGCTCCCATTCAGATATCTTCCAAGCACCGCCGAGAGACCACTGGAATACCACCTCGAGCGCATCGATCATGTTAATTTCCCGCGGAGAAAATGGCCACGCTACTCTCCAGGCGCCACTGCCCGATACTGCTGCCGAGGGAGAACGCGCGCGCTACTTGGACTCTTAGTGATTGTGAGAGCTTCTCTCTTTTGCGGATTTTGCATTTGGTTGTTGCTGGAGGCCTTTTATAAGTTTCTAGGGAGGAAAGGTGTCAGAGGATTAACTTTGTTGCGAGGGGAGTGCGAGGAATAATTGACATCGATTCGCACATCTACTCGATTGTAGAGAGCGACCTAATTCGCAGGGTGGCGAGCCGCCCTCGATAATGTTGCTAAGGCATTTCTACTGATTCGCCCGAGCAGAGAGCACTCTAACACCAAGTTTCCAGCACTCGACAAATTCGTTGGAACTTTTGATCGCTTTCGAGAGAAACGGAAGGGGACATATTACACCGGCGAAATGCCGCTGGAGCTTTACTGCACTGAATTCCCGGCTTTGCGCCCGATAATGGACAGTGGGACAAGTGGTTTGAACAGTACGCGTTTCATCAGTAATCGTAACACCGTCTAACTCGGATCTCCTCTCCTCTCCTCTTCTCCGGCGGGTAGGTGACTCGCGAGAATCAAGAGGGGAATAACGTTTGACATTTAATACGCGCGCGCGCGCGACGAAGCATTGGCTTAGATTACAATCGGTGATCGGCGATTGGCCTGGGAAGGGGGTGGGGGCCCGGGTGCCCTCGGGAGGGAGAGAGGGGTGCGAAAGCTCACTCGACTCGAATGCTCTTTCGACGAGGGTATAGTCGGGCTCGCTCAAATATTTGCAGAGTGTTAGTAGGGGATGGGAGGGGGCGGGGGCGGTGGCGTATCCGGGGGAAAAGAGATCGTGCCGAATGGAAAAAAAAGGAGAAATTGGATAGGCAGCGGTGTTGGGCCGCGATCGACTGCTTTATACCGGCGGAGGAGGCGTGCTTGCGGAAAAAATTCGATCCCGAGAAGTTTCTTCTCGCCCGGCGAGCCCGGCCGACATTCCGATAGCCGGCGCCGATTGCCGATTTATCTCTCTAGAAAGAGAGCGAGCGCCCGCGCCCGCTGCACCGTGGAATTCCAGCTTGTTAAATCGGCGAAACGGCCCGACACTCATCAGACTTGTTCGCAGCAATCAATTCGCCGATTAAAAAGTATCCCTGAGCCTGTTTCCATTTTTGTTTCCACCCACTCCGGGTGCCCCCGCGCTCGGCGCCCGGGATTTCGATAAAGCAGCACCGGCACAGTGCCGGGCGCCATCGGCAGTCGGCGGGCGCAATCGAATCGGCACAAATTAACACCGAAAACGCGCCATCGACCAACGATAACGCGCTACCACCCCCTTCTGCCCCCTGCGTTTTTTCGGATTTCACTTTTCGAAGGGTGTGGGTCGCTCGCTCGCTTATTATACGAGCTGACATTTAATCACATGGTGCTCTGCTCCCGGGGCGATAAAACGCGAATTCTATTTATAATCGGCGGGGTGACTGGCCCGCTGGCAATAGCCGGCCAGTGTTGGTGAATGTGTGTCGACGAGGCGAGAGGGTGTGCGAGACACAGGTGCGCGCATTTGTTCATCGGCGCTGCGGCAGCGAATCGTAAGCCAGGCTTCAATGTGTGAGTTATATGATATTGTTCGAATGACGGGAGCGCGTCCAAAAGTAACGCTGATAACGCGCTAACCGTCCCCGGCGATATTCCGGCAGGGGGCGCGTTATTCATTCGCGGCAATTGAACGCCCGAAACAGACTCGCTGCTGGCGGTGGTGGTGGTGGTGTTGGTGGTGGTGGCGCTCTCGAGGCTCGGTGCGCCCCGAGAGAGAGAGACAATGGCCGCTCTAATTCTCAAGCGAGCGATTCTCCGCCCGGAGAGACACAGAGTCCCACAGAGCCAACCTACCTGCCCATCGAACCTAGCCACTCTCTCTCTCTCTCTTTCTCTCTCTATGTGCGCGCGCTACTTGTTTCCCAAAAAAACTCTCCTCCCCCAGTGCCGCTGCTAGCCCGGCGCGCACTCCATCAGCCTGGAAAAAGCGGAAGCACGTCGGCGGAGGGTTGCCGATGGGGTAGCGCGCGAGTATACTCGCTGCCGGGGCGGATATCAATTGTCGAAGCGGCAGCCGAATTGATTCCGGAGTTTCAATTAATTCGCCAATTAGCCCGTGCGCCTCGGCCAAGTTAGAGATGTAATCTGCTTGAACCGGCCCCGGCATCGCTCTCTCTCTCTCACTCTCTCTCTCTGCACGTACTTGGACGCGTCTACCTACATACGTGGATGCAGAGGCGCGCGCGGCCACGTAAACACGAGGAGACAGACGAGAGCCGAGTGAAACAGCGGGCGTCGAGTGCACTTGCTCGCGGAGCAGTCGCGAAATTAGACGTATTAACCGGGAGCGTACAAGTGGAAGCGGATCTCCATCTCTCTCGAGAGAGAAAGAGAGAGAGGGAGCGGTTGAAGTGCGCGCGCTTTCCGGGCGGATACGCGTGCCGCGAATTAGCCGAGCGGACGTTAGCGGGTTCCTCCGGGGCCCCGAGAGCGAAAAGCACCAGCGAGCTCCCGATAAAGCTCGAGTGCGCGGGCTAAATGTTCCGGGAATGTCGAGGCCAGCAGTTTAGCGGCTATCGCGCGGGGCCTCTGGCCGCGTTCGGTAGATTAGACGGCGGCGAAAGTGAGCGCATGAGAGAGCACCGTGAGTAGTCAAGATTCGGCCAGTGCGGCGATGCCTCGCTAAAGAGGAGAGGGGGAGAGCTGAACGGCGGCTCGCCATAATGCAGGAGGATTCAATTTGGCCGGGCCGAGATAGCCGAGAACGGCCGATTAATCGGGGGGCTTGGCGAGTAGATGGCGCGCTGCCAGCAAGAATACGACGATCGTAAATCGTGGATGACCATAATATAAGGTACACCGCGATATCTGCCTCGTTACACGCTCGCGACGATATTACGCCGGCCAGTGGAAGGGTAATCAAGTAATGAATACATCGGCGAGCGAAGACCGGCAGCCCGGCGGACCTATATAAATCATGAGGTGGAGGCCGCCGCTCCGGGGGCTACAGGGCGAGCCCTTATCTCCAATCAGTACATTGATTGCACGCAGTCGAGCCCTGGGCCCAGGTCAAATAGCGAGATGTTGCCGAGCTCGCCGCAGACCTCTCCGCCGCGCTCGCTCGCTCGCCCGCTCGCCCGCTCGGACGCACGATAGCTTATTCAATTTCCGAAGCGGCATTCACCGTCCAATTCGGCCCGGTTATCAGCGAGCGCCCATCCCCTATCGGCCTCTCACTCTCCCGACTTGACGTCTCGCCGAAAATCCCCCGTCGAGACCGGCAAAAGAAGCCCTCGAGGATGACGTGTCCCTCGAATTGGGTTATCAGAGGGATACAGTCGACGCCTAATTGGCACTGGAACAGAGAGAGGGGCAGAGACATTCTCGCAGCGAGTGCGAAAGCAGACTGACAGGAATGAAATGGGGGCCAGCGGGACGCAGCCGGTGTTTACAATTCAGCTGCTGATGAACGAACCCGCCGCTCCTGTGTGCCTACGTGACTGCGCGTGTGGGAAGGAGATTAACTGGCTCGCTGTTATTTTTTAATATCATACGTCCACTCGCTGTCCACGATAAACAGCCCGATGATTAAAGTACCCGAGAGAGAGCCCGGTTTCTCTCGCTCAGTGGCCGTTGCATGCGAGTGCCAGATCTGACTTGGGCTTTTCTTGCAATTCGATTAGACATCCCGAATGCTGCTGGCTGCTTTGCTTTCCGCGGACTCATCCCCAGCGGGGGAATGATGTTGCCGGTTCACGGTCTCACACTCGTATCACTGGCGGTAAGGCGCGATTCCCGCAGTGTACATAGATAATCGAGCTTAATTAATTGCTCGCGCTGAGCGCGCGCGGCTCCAGGCCCTCGGCAAACACATTTACTTATTACCATCCATCTTGAGTGGCCGCCTCTCGGGGGAATCGATTTTCTAAGTGTGCGCGGCTCCTCTTCCGACCAATGCCGACGAGTACCTCGAGCATCGTCCTAAAGAAAACGTCAAATAGAGGCGCGGCCGTCTTGTCGCCGCTTGACCTTCCTTCAAGAACTTATATCATTACTGGTCGCGTGCAGTAATCAACATTAACAAACATTCACGTCCCCTTAAACATCGACAATAAGAGACTCAGAATAGACGGACATTGTGATTCGAAGCCCAAGGATTCCATCAGTCCTGATGATCGTCGACCCCTCACTTTTCCACCGCATGTAAATAGCAAGCCCGGCAACCCTAAACTGCAATTCTATTCAGTGGTCAATGGTCACTGTACAGCTTTCGGTCAGCCGGCCATCTGGCCGTTGGAGCGCGCGCCGGCTGCCACCGAAAATATTGGAATAATTCAACAGACCTCCACGAATAATTGACGTTGATGCCTCCCTGCTAATCGAGTGACTGAAAGCCCCGCTGTCCACCGAGCTGTCAGCGGCTACAATCGTTAATACTCCTTTACCTTAATCGGCAAATCCACCGTTGGCGACATCCACACTGGATGTTCCGGACCGCGGAAGTTTGCCGTTCGGGTCATTATGTAGACCGGTAGGGAGATCCCACGGGCGGAGTCGGCGACATTTACACGTAGCATTGGGCGAGAAAGTTGCACGATTGGACGGGGGGGGCGGTAGGGCCGAGGGATAGAGAGAAAGGGTGGCCGGTGCTCGTATCTCAATTCCGGTATCTATACGGACAGGAGGTTCCCCTGACAACAGGCTAACAACAAACGCCTAATGGCCAGTGCTCGAGTCAAAGTTTAATTTCCTGGCGAGCGGACAGTGCTTAAAGTGACCTTCCCTCTTGCGAGCTCTCTCTCCTGGCCATATCTGTCGGCGCTTCTCCCGTGCTCTTCTTTCCGTGACGCCATCCAATCTTGTCGTCCCTCGCATTAGCCGTGTCACGACAGTCCCCCCTTCCCTCCCTGGCCTGCTCCCTCTCTGGCTTTCGTGCGAAGGAAGCGGTGGACGAACAAGGCTAGTCCCACCTGAAATCGCGGCCGGCTCAGTAATAGCCTCGGAGGCACGCTAAATAATAAACGACGCGCTAGCCCCTCCGCGCGCCGACCTAGCCGAGAGATGGAGCTAATTGAACATTACGGCTTAATCGACCCCCTGACGATACTTGTATATGATCTCGCCCGCTCGGATTAGTGGGCCGCTGCTTAGCGAGCGTGTTACCGTCTGCTCACCTGTCCCACCCGCGTCAGCCGGTCGCCCCCTCCCTTTTCTGGACCAACAAAGAAAAGGCTCTGGCACGTTCGCCGGATCAGGCAAAAGAAAGGTGGGAAAGGTGGGAGTTGTATTTTTATCCTCGAGGCGTATCGATCAAGAGAGAAAAAGGGCCTCCGTGAACCCGGAAACGAACGATGCCTGCAGCCGGTGGTTATAGCGTGAACGCGCGCGAGGTCCACGTGGTTCGCAGCACTGACCCCTGCACCAGGGAACCAACCCCTCGACTGCTATATCCGACATGCATGCACGAGGAAAAAGTTTCGGGCCTGCCGTTTCCACCCCAGCGCGCGTGCCCCCTCTCCCCCCTATCCTCGAGAACCCTCTGCCACTCGGCTCTCTCTCGGGCGATTCTTGGCCGAGCCGGCGAATAATGAAAAAAGAAACGGCGAGTCAGAAGACAGATGGTAGCGATGCTTGTTCATATTATAGCCGTGTTAAGAACCAGATCTTCCGCTCACGGTTATTTATCGTTGGGACTACCACCACTTGCCATTTATTCCTCCTGCCCCTCCCCTTCTACTTGCCGGTTCGCTGCCAAGAGTCGAGGGTCCCGTTCCATTATGCCCGGCCAACTACTTTATACGGGATTGAATTTTCAATAATTCAGAGGAATTCCGGCTGCGGAATTAGCGCCCGCTGCCTTTTTACGTTGATCGACTTATTCTTCTCGGACGACGAGGTTCCAGTGCTGGTAAGGGCACGAGGTGGAGAGTGGAATCTGATCTCTCTAATTCGGGTGACTCTAATTACATAATACATGGCGATCGAGAGTAACAAGAGGCGGCGCGCGGCCGTGGGCGAGGGAAAAGCTCTAGGTGCTTTGGTGCGAGGAATCCGTAAAAGGCTAAACCATGTCACTGGTGAACCTTGAGGCCCCTAATCCTATGTGCCCGCGATGCTCACTCGCTCGCTCGCTCCTGCAACTCCAAGTAAAATTGGCATGGAGGCAGAGCGAGTCTGGAGCACACGCCACTTGCGACACGGAGCGACCGACGGCGAGAGAGGGAGGGGCAGAGAGAGCATCAGCACGTCGGAATAATGCTCGGGCTGCAAAGGCTGCGGGACGAGCCACGAGCGAGAGGAGAGAGAGAAACAAGGGAGGACGGCAAGAGAGCGCCAGGATTCCGAAGTACGGTCCCGTGTCCCCCGTGTCATGAATCATGCATCCTCATCCCAAAGGAGCGAAGCGAAGCGGAGCGTGCTCTCGCCGGCGCTGCGAGCCGTCCAACAAATAAACAATGTTATTTGTTCTCGGGGATCCCGAGGCGTCCGCAGAGCGGGCCAGGGGACCGCTGCGGATCCTGCGAAAGGACAAGTGCCTCGAGGACTCTCTGCTTTCGTAACCCGCAACCTCCGCAGGAAGAACGTGGTTTTCTCCTATCCTTTTCGTGGCATCCTCCTCCTCCACTCACCTACCAACCACCCACCCACCCTGGACGCTCCAACTAGCATTCTCTTTTCCAGCGTTCATCTCACCCCGCGGCTGACTCCCTCGCCCCAGCCCCCGTCTCTTCCCTCCTCGTCCGAGCAGCTGAAACCACCCATCTGGTACCCTTAGTCCCTGACAATCGAACCTGTCAGAGCCAGTGGGAGCCAACTCTCCCGTGCGCGCCTCGCTGCTGTTTGAACGGGCCCGAAGTGACGAAGGCCGGACGTACACCCTCTGGACAGGCCGCCGCGAACAAATAACGACACTTCCCCTCACACGCCGCCCTCCCACCAATTCCCCCGGCCTCTTCGCGATCCACTTCCTACGCCACGGAGACATGTGTCTTTCGAGGAATACAAGAAACTCCGAGCTGCCCTTTTCCGTAGCGTTTGGGAGTCTGTGGTGGGCTGGTGGCATTCGTTTGCGTGTGTTTCTTCTGTTTTTTCTTTGTATGAGGTAGGCGAGACATGGGGAGCTCGTAAGAACCAATAGATTGGAGTCAATAACAGAAAACTTTGAATATAAAAATCGGCCCGTCGTATACTGAGGGCAGTCCCAGAAAGATGGCTTGAGTGTCGCGTGTTGAATGATGTTAGAGAGTAAGTTAGAAGTGTGATGAATGAATTTTTCTAATTGGGCTTGTTTTCCCTCTGTTGCAGATGAACCGTCCTATTCAAGTGAAGCCGGCGGACAGTGAAAACCGCGGAGGTAAGGTCAACCACTTCGATTCGAAGATTTACATGACTATTCATACCCATAAGTTAGACATATGTTTACTTACTTATTCATGGCGATGTCACTCGGGGTGAAAAAGAATTGCGAAGAATTCAGATTAAAACCACAGCCGCCGGCGAACGGCGAGAATTCACTGAAATCTGTTATCCATTTCCAGCCAATTGCTCCGAATTATCATGTCAAGCGTTAACTTGGATTTTCTTTTTAGCAGAAACCGTGGCGACGGCCTTGCCGCCGCCGCGGCTCCCAACCGCCCACGGCAATTACACTGTTATTTAGATTTTCGGCGGACCAATTTATTATTCATTAGGCGGGCGTGTAATGAGGCGGAAAATTCGTGACGAGCCGGGAAATTCGCAGGGATCTGTAAAGGCGCGGTCGAGGCGAGCGCGCGGGCTTTCTCCATTTAATGGTGCGTAACGGGGCCGCGTGCGTTTCTTTAAAATGGAAATCCCTCGTTAAGAGCTGGAACACGATGGTCACGTAGGCGAGGCCGTAACGCGTAACTTTCAGCCACGTGACCGGCCGTAAATCGCCCATAAATTTCGCTCTGTGTCCTGGTTCTTAGAATTGGGCGTGTTTCGCCGTATTTCTCTTGACACGAAGGACCGATCGATTCAATAACAATAACCATTCAGATTGAGATCAGAGCTTTCAAAAAATATGTCTCGCACCCCTCATTTACATGAAAAGTGTGACTGCCTTTAAAAGAACCACGATACAGACTACTCGTGAGAAAATGGAGGATTAACCCTTTGCACTTCAATAATATTTACACATTAATCAAAGTTAGTTTATTTGCACTCAGCATCATAGAAATTCGTCGAATTCTTCACCAACTGCTAACACATGAAAAAGATAATTTTGGAAGTCCAAAGGGTTAGTTGGCAGACTATGTGTTAAGCAAATACCATGCTCTGAATATTTACGGACGAGAAGTCAGTTTAAATGTATTTGCGTTAAAGCAAGGGTTAAGAGGCTTATCACTCATTAAATTCTCGCCTCTGGGAATTGTAACGAGCCGACAGTGGCATGCGGCTGTCACGAAACTCCTCGTGGATCGTGTTCTCGGTAGCTTCACGGCGCGGCTAAACGCCATAAAACACGCGTACGAGGAATTATCGTAACTAATAAATTAAAGTGCGCTTGGGGAGCTCGCGAGCGCCCGCTTGTCCGAGTAAGATAACAGAGGCGGTGGCGGCGGCGGCGGCAACGGTTGTAGTCTCGCGCTCGACTGGAGCGCGCACGCAGCCCGTAACAGATTGTCAGATAAAGCAGGAACAGTGTTTAAATAATTCAACGGGCGATGCGCCGTTGATACCGATCCACTCGTTAGCCTCCCGGCAGAATTGCCGTTTGTCTCTTCATTCCGCCTCCACCACTCTCCACCACCGTTCACCCCTGCCGCGTCTGCCAATCACCTTTGATTAAAAATAATAACCGCGCCGAGCCTCGTTCTCGATCAGCGGTGAACCTGTTTCGAACAGAGGAGAATGAGCCTGCGCGAGAATCGCCCGAACAAACTGGTGCGGGGATGTTGGACAATTTTCGCGGAAGCATTATGGCTCGCCACTTGCGCGACCAATGGCCTTTTTCACTGATTGTACGGCGTACTTGTTATGCATGGGATCGCTGTGTGTCACAGACACAACATCTGCCGGTGTCGCATTGACCCAGTGCAACAGCCAACGCGGCTTTCTTTCACTGAGGGCGCCCTCGCTTTCAGCCGAGGTAAAAATTCTGCGAAAAATTCCTGCTGAATCGACGGGCTCCGCCAGAAAGGATCGAGGGGCGGCGAAAGGGTGAAGGGTTTTCGAAGACAGAGGGATGAGCCGGGGGAGAGTGAGAGTTAGGTCGAGAGATCGAAGAAGGAGTGGCGCGCGCGCGCTCGCGCGGAGGGTAGTTCGGGGAGCAGTTAAGGGGAGTCGTAATTCATATGCTAATCTGGCGGAGATGCCATTGTAATCTCCGGTCGTCTGCTTCGCTGCGGTCCCACAAAGCCTCGGCTTGACGCGGGATGCAGCGTCGCCGACGAGGATCGAAAGCAGCGCTCTCTCGAGCTTCTGCTAGAGCCTCCAGCACATCCGTGTCAGGCAAACCCGTGTAGAGCCCGCAGTACCCACGTAATCGAGCAGTTCAATCAGGGGCTTGCTCAACTTGGCTAACGACACCGAAGAGCTCGCAACCCTCTTCCTCCTCACTCTCGTTCCTTTCGGCCTCTTCTTCAGCGGCGCGCGCCCCATTTCTTCGAGTTTCGGACGCTCCTTTCGACAGCAAACTCACTGGACAGAGATCCTTGGGAGAGAGGTCGTGCGGAGGCTGACGGCGAGGCTCCGTCATAGTTCACAGGGTTAAGGATCGGGGTCGCGCTCCTGTCGGATGGGTAATTAGTCCCCGGGCGCACAATCAGCTTTTCAATCTAGAGCCATTGAGGAGACAGGCTCCGAGCCACTTGAAGGCTGACACGCTCCATATCGCGAAAGGCCGGCTGGTCGACCTCTTGGACCGCCCGCGCGCACCCTTTCACGCGAAATATCTTGCCCCGAGAGAAGAAGCTCCCTGGCTCCCCCGCCCTCTTTATCTTTCTCCCCATCTAGCGGCCTCGGCTTCGTGGGATATAAAACGCCAAGCCTCCCTTCCATTCGCGACCTAATTGGATTCTCAGCCGGCCGTAAAGTAAATTGGAGGAAACCGAATAGAATCTGGAAAGGGATCATCTGACTGCTGGGGCCCCGAGTGCAATTAACTTAGGCATCGTTTATTGCTGATTTTAATGGAAACCGCCGACGCCGACGACGCCGACGACGTGCGTGTGCGTCGCCTCCTGACAAAGTCGCGTTCTCCTATAAAACGGGTGAGACACTTTCGGGAGATCTTATTTCCTTTGGGTAGAGACGTCGCTGGGAAAGAAGGGTGGCACATTATGCCGGCGAAATGACGGCTCGCGATTGTGCGTTCGTGCGTGGCTGCCTTTGGAGACAATGTCGGGAATAGTCTCATTGTTTCGAGGGACTCGTTCGCTTTTTCCAGCGGGGAATTAATTACATCATCTTCGAGATACTGCGCTGGGGTGGAGGAGTACTTTAGAGTGGCGGGCTAATGTCCTATTAGCAGTACAAAAGATAAATCAGTCTTTAATTGCGAGAGACTGTTCCTCCGAGCCGAGTGCGCCTAGTGGTCTCGCATTCTCGCAGTCTGGACCATTTGGAACTTATCTCGCGACTATTCTCCCGCGGTTATCGCCCACCTCGCAATTTAGCGGAGACGCGCCGGACAGGAAATGTGCGCGGGCAGTCGGTCGTATTACTCCTGGCAGTGAAATAAATTTGGCCAATCGGGCGCGCTGCTTTCTCTCCTCGGAATCTCGCCGGGCGCAATCCGTTTGCGGGAGGATGCGAGGGAAACTTCTCGTTCATCCGCTATTCCGCATCGTGTTATCTATCGCGGGAGTAAATCCTCCCTCCTTCCCGGCCAAGTGGCAAGTCGAAATCTCCTCCTATCGAAAACTCTCCGGCGGGCTTTCCACTCGAGTTTTACAGTGGCCGTGGGCCGAGAGGTGCGAGAGGTGCGAGGACCATCGGACATTCCACGCGGAATTAAGCCCGCAACATATCCGGAAAGAGATTGGAGAGATGCGTAGCTGGATATATCTGGGAGCGCCGGGAGCGGGCGGGCGGACTGGAAAGTTGTCCGGAGCGGAGAAACGGCTGGTCGAGAAGTTGCCGCGAGTGGATAAGGGCTCGAGTGGATGCTGTGAGCCGGAGCTAGTTGAGCAAGTAGATAAGTTTCGATCTCCCCTCGGCAAGCCACCTTGGCATCACTCGACCCTCGAGCAGCCGACTCGCAGCTCTTCCAGCGGATAAACGTATCCGGGGCTATCGAGAGAGTCGAGGAAGCCTTCATTGCCCGGCGCAACTTCGAGTTCGGCCGACGTGACGTTGACCCACACGCCCCAAGCCTATTTCGCACGTGGTCATCAAGGCACGATATTCTGCGAGTCCAACGCACCAACTTACACGTGGATTAGAAGCCTTCATCAACTTCTTTCGGCCAGTGACGAATTCGTAGAAATCTCCTTTCCTTAATCATATCGCTCTCCCGCTGAAGAAACTTATCGCAGCCACGTGCCTCCGAGCTTAGTCTCCCTTTTTCTTTCATCGCACGTGTCCCGATAATCGCCAAGGGCACACGGGGGGCCCGAGAGGAGGGGATCTTAATCCGAAAGTAGGAAGGAGCGAGCGCGCGGAAGGGGTGAGAGCAACCCCGTCTACTGTGTCAAGCGGAATGTCCGCTTTGTTCCCGGAGTCCGCTCGCCAAGATAATTTCCCGAGGGTTAATTCCTTCCAGAGGCTCGGAGGGTTCGAATCATCACCCTCCGAGGGCGGTGCGCCGCCGCCGCCAGCAAAGAAAGAAAGGCGATTCCATTGGAGAGCAATGTTAACACTTAGTTCGTCGCGTCAAACCTCCCGTCCTCGCTCCCCGGGGTCTCCTGACACGATAATGGCAACGAAAACTCGCACCACTGCCAGTCGAGTACTAACAACAGTTGAATTCGCAGCGAAGGTAGACGAGTAGCGAGGAGGAAAGTAGGAAAAGGGTGAAAGCAGAAAACGTATAAATCCTGAGGGTGCGTGGAGACGCGGAAAGAGAGCGAGAGCGAGAGCGTGCGCGAGGGATTGGAGGGATGTAACGGGGCTGCGAGCGAGGACGAGAATCTAATTTCCCGAGACAAATCCTTAAATGTGGCCCCGAGTCTGCCTGAAAGCCCCACCACTCGGAGTGACAGTCGCCGGAATGCGCGGCCTTGATGACGAGCCTTAACTCGGTTCGCCAATTTTCCATCTCTGCGAGTACCTCGCGAACACGCGTTATTAAGCTCATTCACGCGCGGGGACCATTGCACTAAATCGGGACCACCCTCGCCTAATGCAATGGCCGCCCTTTCCGCTAACGCGGATCTTCTCGCCGCGCCGTTCATCCGCCCCCGCGGAACCTTGAGGGAGACGATCATTAGGATTGATTTTATAGCCGGATTTAAAGGAGACCACCCTCCCGAGCGGGGCCGCGACTCCACGAAAAAGGTAGCGATGACTGGAGTGGGGGAAAAATGTTGGGAATAAATGATTGAGTGTTTCAGTCCCAATTAAGGGAATGGCGAAATTATTCAGGGAAGATCGATCGGTGGTTGGAGAGTGTGATGGGAGACGACGGCAGCCCTGAAATCGATGGGAGGGTGGGACTCGAGAGAAATATCCTGCACTGTTACAGTCCCGCGTCTGTAGAGAGACCAAGGATTCTTAGGTGTTTGGCCGCAGGAGTGAAATGAGTGTTCGGAGGATACATACATAGGCAACGACGACAACCAATCGCTAATCATGGGCCCAATGGCATTTCTTTGTTTCTGTTCTGTATTCCAGAGTGCATGATGGACGACGGGAGCGCCTGTGCCATCTTCTGGAAGTAGGAGGCACCGGTGGCGGCCGCTGAAGGTAACTTCGACTTCCAGGAGATAGCTAGCTTCCTTCCAGTACCTCTATTCTTCTTCTTCTCCGCGTAAAACGGCAGAAGCAGAATGCAAGCTCTATGAGAGGCAAAGAGCGAGCGAGCGCGCGCGAGAGACACAGAGATACAGGGCGGAAAGAGAGCGAGAGAGCGAGAGAGCGAGAGAGAAAGAGCGAAAAGAAAGGAATCTCCTTCCTCCCTCATCACGCCACATCACCGCTGATTCAGCCAGCACAGCTCGCCGCAAAGTTCATTTTGCCGCCCGCTAGTGTTTGACCCACCAAATCCCAAAGACTCGCTCCCCTCTCTCATACATGCCACCATACCACACACCCACACACACATACAGGCACACATAATCCCGAGCCTTTCTCGCTCCGCCACTCCGAGATCCTCGCCAACCCCGACACATACGTGTCAGACTCCTCCCTTCCTCCCTTCCTCCCTTCCTCCCTTGTCGAAGGAGGCAGAATCCAAATTGCGGGTACCAGCGCGCGAAGGACCCTTTCGTACAAATTCTCTTATCCTCCATCAGGAGGACCTTTTAGGAACGCGCGACCTTTATTAGAGTCATCGGAGGTATTCGAGTGTTCGCCTGTTCTCGTTCCACTTGGGCGCCCGTAACACGTGCCACCTTGAAGCATTTACCGTGTGCCTCCCCCGCCCCCCACCTTCCCCAACCCCCCCCTGGTAGTTTTACTAGGAGATCCAAAGGCACCCATCACCATATCTAGTCCAAGTCTCTTGTGCGAGGTTCGTGGAGTGGTAAATCAGGCCGAGCCTCTCGCTGGAACCTCTCTGTCATCTCCGCGAGAAATCGTGTGTCGGCGCATAATCCATTTCGTCCAGCGCGCCACACTACGCATACAACCAGATTAAGGTACCACTACCTGTAACGCAAGTCCAATGTTTGTGCGTGGCGACGTGCGTGACTGATACCTGTAGCCGTAAACCTGTCGTTCTCGTATTTTTGCCCTGTTTAGTGCTGGCCGTGTCGTTATCACACTATTAGAGGCCTCGTTACCGCGGAGAGCCGCCGCGTGGACGCTCTTAGAATCCCATTACATTCGTTGACCAGCGGCATAAATTAGCGCCGGTCATCCACGCGAGCGCGACTGCTGCCACTGAAGAAACGCAATCGCGCGCCCGGGGGAATAAGAGAAATGGCACAGAAAAATGGGGCCGTAGACGAACAAAAACTGGGGGGTGGGGGGATGGGGAGTGTATGTACATTGGAGGGGAACGCGGTCTCAGAGCGTCTACCGATCGCAAGCCGCCGATAACGTGTGCATTTCTATATCGAAGGCGCCGAGCATATCGTTCTCGTCTCTCGTAAAAGCTGCCCAAAGTCCCCGGCGCCACGAAACCAACAGCCAACCCCCACCCAGTCGATCCCCTGATATCTCACCTTTCCTTTCGTGTCGACGACCACCACCCTGATCGTTTATCATATATACATATATATACATCTATATACATATATATCGTCTATACCTATAGTATATATATGCATATATGTATGTATTATTCCGCTCTTTACAGCTATGACCATTATTATAAACTAGTGGCTCGCTCGTTGGATGTGTTGTCTCGTTCGTTGTCGATGTGTTTTTTATCACCTCTGTACATATCTTTTCTGATTATGATGTCAGCTACATTTATCTTATTGTATTACCTAGACTTGACTCTACATAATGGAATACTCGTACCATCCCAGCCCCACTCTCCTCTCGTCTTCCGCTGAGCCAGTGGCTTCCTGACTCACACCAGCCCCCCCGATCCACTGGTTGCTGTTCACGTAGTACCTCTCTCATTCTAACAGCACCCGCCACACTCACACCCATGTGTTATCGATATTGTGCGGGGACACACAGACATCCACAGACAGAGGAGAGACAGTCACTCTCGCCGACAGAGGTAACACAGAATCTCAGTGCAGATATTTCTAAAAGCATTCGGCGAATTCCGTGCTCGGTGCGCGCACCGCACCACGGCCGGAATTTCATTAGAAAAGCTTTTAGGCTGCTCGAGAGAGCGCTGGTCTCCGAGACCACTGTGCAAAATTACACGCGGCCGCAGAGGCAGATATGACCATCACGAGGCATCAAAATTTCGCTCTACCAAATCAGGCCCAAAGAAAGAAGAGGAGGCTGGCGAACGAGGCCGCCGGATCTCCGGGATCGGCGGCGCTCGAGTGTCGTCGGTGGTCCGAATCGGTTTGTTAGAAATAGCTGCAGACCACCACCTAGATTGGAACGACTAATTCGTTGTCACGTGTTGAGTGGCGTGTGACCCTTTATAAGCGATATGTCATGACCTCGGCACTGTCCGCGCTCCACTCGCCGGTGACAGCCGGCGCCCCCCTTTCCTGGGCAAAAGCCCCGGGACGAAAAAGAGAAGAACGGATGATTGGAAATCTGTGCTCGAGCCGGGAAAATGAGAAGTAAGGCCTCGAACTTGTCACCGTCGAGTGGACCGCTTTCGTAGTTGAGTCGCTTGTACGTCCCACTCCCCGGTCTCTCACTCGGGTACATCGCGTGCCCCAGTTTTATTATTCACCTGCGTTTCTTCAGCTTGTGGCGTAGGTAGTACGATTAACATGGAACATTATTCTTTCTATCCCGATCGCACCCTCAGCCACTCTCCTTCCTTGTCTGTTGACGTCTGTTGATTTCGCCCTTTTCGTTCATCGCCACCATCCGGCTAACCCCCAACCCCCAACCCCCTGGCAACCGCCCCCGCCCCCCACGAATCTTGTCAGCATTGTCGAACGTGTACGCCGTATACAGTACAATTTATTGGTCCAGAACGTGCTCTACCCTCGGATCATTTGGAGATCTTTGTCGCGTGCCCGGGACTTTTGCTCATTTTCTCACTGTCAGTATATCCGCAACATGTGACCACACCAACGTGACACATACGTATACATACGTACACCCAGACCACGCAGACCTCGACGTTGTTCGTTTTGAATGTGCGCGTCCATGTACCTAAGAGCGAGTCGGAGAATACTCGCTCATTCCCGTCGCTCCCTCTCCGGAGGGTTGCGCGCTCGGGTTCACGCACGGATATGTAACTTTCGATATACGTATTTCTGTATGTGTATACCAAGTAGCCTGTATACATGTACACACGCCAAGAGTATATATATACATACATATATATATATTTCTACTTATATATATCTCTATACATATTTATTATATTTATTATTATACCCTTGCCTCCTTACCCCCATTAGGATGGTGGATGCTGGTGTAACCGTGTAACTTTGTCGTTCTCGGTGTTAGCCGCAAGATCTTCTTCTCTTTTATTAACGCCTATTATACATATGAGACCACACGCGGGCCAATCCCCACCGACCACCTCTACTAATACGATTTTCTTTGTCTTTTTTTTCTCTGTCCCACCCGCCTCTATCGACGCGCGCGGCCCAACCGCAGACAGAAAGCTGTTCGTGGGAATGCTCAGCAAGCAACAGACCGAAGACGATGTACGACAGTTGTTCACTGCTTTCGGCACAATAGAAGAGTGCACCATCCTCCGTGGACCCGACGGCAGCAGCCGAGGTGAGTACATTCTATCACTTCCTTTCTCTCTCTCTCTCTCTCTCTCTCTCTCTCACATCTTTTCGTTGCGTTCTTCACTCCCGCAAAACATTCCTCACAAGACCCGCACTCGTAGAAATAAACGGATCATCCCGTGAGCTTTGAGAGTCAACGAGATGCGCGAGGAGTACGCCGGCGACTTGCAATGCGCCCAGAGTACGTGGCACAGTGGCGAGAGTTCAATGCCCGTACGGCAATGTCCCGCGTAATTGTCACAGTCTTTGGAACCCTGAGGGTTTGGACTCTGTGAAATGTGCATCACATGCATTTCCTGAGAGCACTTCTCATAGAAAAAGCTGGAGAGGTTCGATTATGCCGAGGTCATTAAGCGAGTAATTCGCAGAGCCTCGAACTGTTTTGGTCCAGTGGGTCTGAGGGTCCCAAAAGAGTGGTAGAAAAGGGGCAGGCCAATTGGGTTCGCGTTCGCGAAATTAATTGCGAGAGGCGGGCGAAGTAGCCCAGGCTTCTCTCAAAGGAAGCAATTGCCTTTAAGAGAGAGGGTGGGCGAGGGAGAGTAACGAGGGCGGAAAGATTGCTGGAGCTTTTTTATGTATATCCTCCTCCGCATCCGACTAAGACGCCGGTACACTAAGCTCGAAAAAAGGCGTAATCGCCGTGGAGCATTTGAATACTCGCCGAGCCGCGGTAAACTGCTCCGGCCTCCACTCCTCCACCCCTCCACCCCCCCGCCAGTAAATAGGACGGCGGCTTCGAGAGTAAAGTACACAAGATTGGAGAGCAAAGGGGCCGAGAGAGAATTGGACGGTTCCGCCGTTCGAAAATAGCGGCGAGCCGAATTCGGCGGCGAAGGAGAGCCAGCCTCGGGAAGAGTAATAATTTCCGCTGGACGGTACAGGGAAATTTAAATATTTTCATTGAGAAGCGAGACGCCAAAAGGGAAAAAGCGTTGGCGGGGGGTAATGGGATGGCGCGGGGGGCAGGTGGGTCATGTTCCTCATCTCCCGCGTTCGCGAGCGTGTACTCGAGAGCCGGCGCCGCCGGTACGCCAGGGAAATGAAGAAGATGAAGATGGATCGGCCGAAGAGATGATGAGGAAGAGCACCTCCCGAGAAATGAACTCGAAGGGTGCGCCGTGTACCTGGAATCCCAAGGAATGGGAGGAGGCAGGCGCGAATGTAATTAAATTCCACTTTGAAGTGAAACTCACTTTCAGCGGTTAATAAGATTTCGATTCCCTGCCGGTGAGGGCAACATGGTCGCCGTCCTCTTCGACGGCCCTCTCGAATAACCTCCTGCGGCTGACAACATTTCGGCCAATTTCTCCCGCACATACTTCACCAAGGCTTCTTCAATTCCAATACGGGAAATCGTTCTTTCCCGAGAGGCTCACAGAAGACTCGTATTAAAATTATTCGTTTGATAAAAATACCACATGCTCCTTGCATTTTATTTTGTCTCTCCCTAGTTGCGCTACTTGGGTATGGGGGAATTAGCAATGCTAGTGAGAAAGAATTCCACGATACCCCGGTGTCTTTACCCTGTTGCTAGCAGTGCATGCAACATGCAAGGCTTTTGACTTTACAACGAACCTAGAGTGACCCTCGCACCACGGCTCCGAGATAGGATCCTTTGTAGCGAGGGCAGGACGACCCTCTTCCGGCTCTCTAATTAAAATCACACCCACGGCAAACACCCATCCGCGCCATTCGATAATCGATCGGGGGAATTTCTAATCGCGCGCCAGCCTTTCTTCGACAGTCCACAATCCTTTGACAGATTCCGCCGGTTAGTATCAGGCCCGAATTAAATGCAGCCCAAGTGAAATGAGCATAATGGCAGGTGCGGGCGTGTGGTATGACTAATGTAAGTTGGGCCGCGGCGGCTAATTCCGGCGGGATTGGTCCATCAGAATTGTCCTTGAGTAGTGGGCTCATCCTAGTTCCCCCGGAGGATGGATGTGTCTCCTCTGCAGGAGGAAGGCCTGCTGATCGCTTATTCCGTGCATCTCTCGCGGAGTAGATCCGCCTCCCGTCCTTCCAGCGGTCGCGACCCCACGGAAACTTTCCCAACACGCTTCATCACCGCTCAAGCCCGCTGCGCCGCTCCCTCTCTCTCTCTCCTCGCTCGAGTTTCATAACTAGCTAATCCACGCTGTAATAGAGAGATCAGCGAGAGCTCGGCGCGCGATCGTGCGCCTTCCACCCCGTGCACAGTGTACAGGGTGATGCACTTGCCTTTTAATCAGGTGTCTCGGTATTACCGAACGTGATTCCGTGGTTTTATGGATCAATGCACAAATTTTGAAACCAAAAGTTCTAAACACAGGCTTAAATTTTTGTTTACATTTTTTACTATTCAATCATAAAATGATGGAGTCACGGCCGGTAATATCGATATGTATGGCGTGAGTCAATTGCCTTTTCATCATCCCCTTGACACTCGAGTTCCAATTATTTCCATTATTGATAGAATTTTATATGATAAATAAATGTCTGTCGGCCGCTCCGAAATTGCGAAAAGACGCCCGGCGATTGGGCCAATGCCTTATTCCGTCGCATGCATCCCCGGTCACTCGGAGGATGAGCCGCAAGGTGACGCTTAAGAATATATATCCCCCGCGGCAAGTTTTACCCACTCACACGCGGGGGCGGAGTTAGTGACGATCTGCGGAAAGTTATCGGCGCTCGCTATCCCCACGGCTGTTCGGGCGGCACGGGATAACTTGCCTTATCGATAGTGCGGAGGTAGTTGGCGAGAACTGGCGGCGCTTTCGAGAGAGACTTCGCCGGGCCCGTAACGAGGAGTTTAAGGAACGAAACGCGCGCCCGAATGCTTACGGGGTGTAGGACGCGACTACGCTCCACTCGGTTAGACTCCTGTCAGGACGGGGCGCGCGATCGACGCCTCTAACGGCAGACTCTCGCTCTTGGTCCAATTATTTTTCCCTCGGCTCGAAAGCGTCGACGCCACTTCAGCACGTGGCGCGTCTCCGTCAGCGGCGGCCGATCCTCGAATATACTCGTAACACTGTAACCCGGGCGACGTGTATCTTCCTCTCGCTCGTTCTCACTCCCTGACTTCCCCACACGAGCTCTCCCCGCCGTTCTATCGCGTGGCTGCATTATTTCAATTGCGCGCGAGAGGTAATAATTCACGGCGAGCAGCCGCGCGCGCTAAGAAGATTATAAAATGTTTATGAATAATGGAACGGGACATTATTCGGAGCGGCTGCTCTCGGAGAGCTTTCTCTCGGCTCCCCGCCTCCTTTCTACTCGAGAGTCGAGCGTGCCGGGGCTGCTCGGGGGTGGCCGGGGGTGCGCACTGCCATCCGGCGACCTCCGCGATCCCTCGAGCATTTCTCCACCTTCCCGACCTCTCCTCCCTCTGGTACAACGCGCGGCGCAAGCATTGTAAATGTTAAACGAATATTCGCACTCGTCGGCCGCGGAACAATTCCGTGCATTAAGTTGTAATAACATTGCGCGCCCGATCCTCTCTCGCCCCGGCCGCGAGCGTGTCCCATTCAGCGCGCGCCCGCCGGCCCAATGCCAACTGGCATTATATCATTTTTAAACAGCTTTCCTTACCCGCAAGATGCAAATAATGTGATTACGAGCTCACCGGCATCCGCCCCCGGGCCAACTTCCCGCGAGCTATTGGTTTGCCGCCAATGACAATGCTTCTAGGCCGAGCTCTCTCTCTCTGTCTCTCTCTCTATTATTCCGCGCTGTTTCAATGGGATTCGCGTGTCACAATATTTTCGACTTCCCTCGAAAAGCGATATACATAGCAGGGGGAGGGCCGATAGGGGTTGTATGGCGGGGCTGTTTGTAGATCGATAACAGATGTTATTCCCCGGTTTGGCAGTGCACCGGGAAATTCAGTGTAACGATCAGGAAAAATCGAGAGCGGAGCTCTCTGTTCGGGCTGTAATTATTGTAAATCGATTTTTCATGGGGAGAGCGCACTGTATTTCACCAACTTCAAACTCGACCTCTCGTGTTCTGTATCCTCTAGGTTAACAGTGTAAAATCGATGCTTTTTATTCTAATATTAACATTCAAATATTCAACTCGATTATTTCCTATGCACTTTCATAATTTGAAACAGGTTATCTAAAATCGAGGGAAAAGTAGATTCTTTTTTTGAAACTTGCAGTACTTGCATAGAGGAAGCTTGAAATCAAAGTCTGCTAAGCGAGTGTATGATAGTCGAAGAAGCTCGGAGAAGGCAGTGGCAGTAATTGATGGTAGAAAATTGCTGGCCTCCTTGGCGTGCATCGCTCCGCCTCCCAAGGACCGCCGGAGCTTGCGCGCAGAGCTTTTGCAGTGGAGACTGGGCTGCTGGTGCGTTCATGTCTCCGCGGCTGTGTGCATCGCAGGGCGATGCGATGCTCTGTTAATTATACAATACACAAGCAAATACATATTCCAACTTGCTCGACCGAACGACATATTTCGCCGCGATGGAGACGCAGGCCGAGAGTGAGGGGTAAAGGGGGTGGGAGTGCGGAACAGGCTGTCGGCGTCGATGGGAAACTTCGGGAACCCGAGAGTCTGTGTGTCGCAGCAGTAACTAAGCGCCAAGACGCCGGGAATTCGGGATCGATCCCGTTTTCCAGATTGCTGGATGCCAGACATTGAGTATTGTATTAAGCGAGCGAGCTTCCCCGCTGATGGGATTAACGCTTAAACTCCGGCCCGCTCGAGGTAAATAGTTTCAGCCTTTGTCCAATTGCCTCTCGTCAACCCGCCGGAGCACTGGTCCAGCGATCATTCCAGTCGCAGTTTCCTTTTCCAGTATCCAGTGCTAAAAAGAAAACGATGTACCGCGACCCGCAGTATTTCTGACAAGTTTATCCAACGGCTAAGCCCCCAGAGGGCGGTGGGGGCTGGATGTAAAATCTCGCTGTTCATTTCCCCATAAGGGTGGCGGTCTGGCGCGTTATAAGTGCGGGGCTCGCGGCATTAAAAGAGGAAGATAGATTCCTGGCGATGTTTCAGAAGCAGAGGGCGGCCAGTAAATCAAAGCGGGTGCCGCGAAATCGCCGGGGATCCAGACGCGCGCGCCCGCTTGAATACAGACACGCGAGTCTGGACGGTAAATCACGGGCAGGCTCGTCGAGTGGCTGTCGGAGAGTCCCGTCCTCTCCTCTTCCTCTCTTTCTCCCAGCCCCTCTCTCTCTCCCTCGCTCTCTCGCGCGCGCGACATACGACCAACATTTATTAATCGCTCAGCTCCTAAATCCCGTGGCGCAGCTGGCCTCGAAATGTTTCTGCGTATTGCAAAGTAAAAGCGCGGCCGCCCCCTCGTCGCGGGGGATTAGGTCGGACATATTGAGAGCTTGCGCCTCGAATCCCTCGGTTATCAAGATGGGAACAACACCAACAGCCGTTGCGAGAGTGTTCTTTGTTATATCGTTAGGTTGGAGGTTTGGTCGAGTGATTAGATTGACTCGAGTGGGAAGAAGCGTTTTGGCGATAAGAGTTTTCTTTGGAATTGTAGGAAAAGAAGGCGGCGGTATGCTAAGAGTTTCCGAGTGATTGATTAATATTTGATGGTAATGGAAGGGGACGCTGTCAACAAGTTGATTGGTTTAAACTGGAATGACTCGGTGCGCGCGTTGCATGCCGCGCGCCGATGAGAAATGGGATCCATAAACCTGTCATACACGGGACTCGCGTGACCGATAGATTTACTTAAGTCGCACTTTCCCTAATATCACGAACCTTTCATTTAGCCGATCTCCGCGAGTGGATCATGCTCGGAGTCACGCTAAGCGTGCGAAATCTGATAAAAATCCGTGCCACGTCACAGAACAGAGAACCGCTCCCTTCCTCGGCAAACCTATTAAGATCGAATAGAGTTAACGGCGACGAGAGCCAGAGCTATCGCCACGACCTAGAATTCAATGTCGATGCGAGCGAATCTCGCGGGCAGATTTACCCTCGCATATAATTAGCGTCGTTCCAGTGACAATCGCGATCTGGATGCCACGTCTCAACTAGGTCACCTCTTTTATTTAATCCTCCCGTTCATCTCCGCAGCACTGATTCCACCTGACCACCTTTCTTTTTACACCTCCACAACCCTTCCCTCTCTGGTCCTGTCGTTTCTTAACTCGCGTCTTCGGAATACTGACTTCTCGCCGGGGTTTTTGATTAGCAATGCTCGTAAAGGCGTTTTCGAGTTGATACGGGGGGGTAGCAGGGAATGGCAAAAGCTAGGTCGAAGCATAGGTGGAGCCATTCCCTTCGGCGCAGCAGCTTTCGCCCGTAAATACAGCATATTGCCCATAAACCTTTACATTCGTGCATTACCCATCCCGATTCCATGTGTCCCAGCCAGCGGCAGCCCCTTGCCAACCTTTCCTCGCACTCTCGCACGCTCTCTCTGTGATCGAATAACTGGCGCGCTGGTGGTCGGCTTAACAGGCCACTCTAAAGCATCGCCTCTTCCATAGCCGCATTTTCCACTGGCTCTCGCACCCCCCTCCGCCCCCCATCCACTCACCCGCCCCAACTACCCTTCATTTTCGCCGATCGAAATCGTTCTCGGCGACTAGCCATGCACCACCGTCCACGAATATCCTCTCGTAAATTTCTCCACCTATCACTCGCCGCCGCGACACTTATGCTCGTCTCGATTTTCCGCGGGTTCTCTTGCGGCGCATGCTTTATACTCTCCTAGCTGCATCGCATCCTAGTCTGTGTGGTATTGTTGCACAGGACCGGCCCAATTTTAGAAACTGGACAGAGAAGTCTTGAGTGAAAAACGTGAGGAATTGAAGTCGAGTTATGGCGAAATAAAACGTTCTATCTAAACAGTTGTTTACTCAGGTCTCGGGCACGGTGTGTCTTATCATAGCTTAATTAAGTCCGCGATGTATGTTGAGCTTTAGCAACCCGGTAGACCCTGATCCCGGCACATTTCTCGTTTGGGCGAAAGGGGGCTAAAGCAGCGGCCAACTTAAATTTAACGACAAGCAAAGTCGGGACGGTTAGCGGGCGCTAACACGCGTGAGGCGTGTGTTTTAGCGTCGAGGTCGTATTAACGGGAGCTATAATGTCGGCAGCGCCGCCGGGAGATGGCAATAGCGTGATCTTCTAACGGGCGTAATAATATTATTAATAATTGTAGCGACAGCAGGGGCCGAGCTCGCGCTCTCGGTGTACCCGGTGTACTCGGCCGCTGCTCTACCAAGTCATTAAGTGGAAAACCACGTTTCCCTGACTTTACCTGAGTCTCGCTCGCGTTACAAACTGCCTCTTGTTGCAGCGCCGGCCGTATCGCGGGAGCGCGCGCTCGCTGCGCCAAATTTAATAATCCATTACTGCGCGAGTATCCGAGAGCTCTTCCGAGCAGCCGTCTGTCGCAGCGCGCAATGTTGCCCCGGCAGTGATCGTAAGCGAGGAAACTTTCTCGGAAAAACATTCCAGCCTCCGCACAAACATTAATGGGGGTGGCCGGGGGAGGCTACCGGCTGTATGACAAACGCCATAAAGCCCTGTTTATTTTTAGTGTATTTTTTACGAGCAAAACCCACGGACAATGCGCCACTTGGCCAATTCGGATGAAAGCACGCTGGAGTATCCTCGAATCTCGCGCACTTCGCACGCAGGTAGGCGTAACGCCCGCCCGCGCTCCCTTGTTATTGTCACGTTGATTATCCTGCGAGAGCGCGTCCAATTGCCGGACATCCCAGCCAGACAGCCGTACGGAAGTCCTCGGGAGATCGCGATTTAATCTGCCCACTGACATTTTCATACGGGTTTCTCTCCGAGCTCTCTCCCTCCCTCTCCCTCGCCGCTCGTGATTGTCAACGACTGTTTACGGTCGGACTGGGCGAAAGCTTTTTCTCTTCCGATCCGACGATATCGCGGGCATGTGCGCGGAGAATACTACTTTTGGCAGGCATTCACTGCCCGTGAATAGAAATGGTCCGGTGATCAATGCGGTTGTGTGTCCTGTAGAAATGGGAAGCAGGCTTAGATTACTGTGGTTTGCAGGTGGTCTCATTCTTTTGCTCGACTTCTACTTGCGCTCGTGTGACATTCGGTGAGTTATGTCACCGCACATTGAAGATTAATCTTCTTGGTAATTCTCATTGGTCTGTATGCACAGGATGATGAATTTGCCTTGTAATCATCACCTTCACACTCGAGTTCTAATTATTTTCATTATTGATACAATTTGATATTGTAAATAAGTTTCAAAAAAACTTGGTAAAGACTTATCCTTGATATTAAAATGATTGATCATCGTATAATTATTAAATTTTTGAGTGAATTACCCTGTCTAACTGTAACATTGACTCATACTAGTGTATAAGCGTCCTAGATCGAAACCAATCTTAATTACCTCTACTGCCTCTCTACCAAACGCAGCATTATAATATGAAACCGCTCGAACCGGCAATATGCTTGAGAATCTTTGATCGCACACGATAGATTACGGGCGCCCTTTAGTGCTGCACTTGGCGCGCACTCTTGCCAAGCTTTACGGGCATTGATATCTCCCGAGGCCTCTCCGCCGTCCGTAACGACGCGCATGGCCGCGACAATAGAAATTTCATAATCCATTTCTGCCGGGCTCGCGCGTCATAATCGTAACGGGACACTTCGCGTAGAAGTTGATGCGGCAAGTGCGCGCTCTTGCGCGCTGTAATCTCGCTGCGTGTGTTGGCCATTGGGCGGAATGTGAATGACGGTTCACAGGAACTATGTGCTACGGCCTAATGGAAAAAGTGGGGCCGCCGGTCTCTGTGTATATACGTTCGACGATTCCCTCGCAGTGCGAGAGCACTGTGCGTTATGTGGATCATAGCCGTTTACAGGGGAGGCCGCACATTTTGAGCTCGAGCACCCGCAACGTTACCGAGCTTTCACGGTGAACGAGAGGCGCACTTTTACCGGCTTATACATACTGGACGGGGAGTAGCTGTTTGTTTTACTCCGGCGGCTGCGGCGGCTGCTGCTGCGCCAAGCGATAGGGAACGCCGGCACGTAAAAGGCGTATTATTTCAGCGGCTACCTGCGCTGTTACGGGACACCAGTACATCCTGGAACCAGTGGCCTGTAATGACACGGCGGTAAATGGCTGCTCGCGCGAGTAAGCCTCACGGAAATCCCGAAAGAATCATAAAACATCAAAGATAGCGCGAACCTGCATAGGAATGAGGCCTGGACAATGAATGCCGGGGAAAAAAGCAACGGGAGCCGGTGTTGATGGAAAGCTGGCTTTTCTCCGCGTGTTTCATTGTGCTCTGACGCGTGGAATTTCTCTCGGCCGATGAAAGAGAGCGCTGATAGATTCGGAGTGATAATTATAGGGGGAATTGGCGGGCGATCGCGGTGATAGTGTTGCGCGGGCAGCGATGTATGCATATAGGGTGAAAAGCGGGCTAGTAAAAAAGCCCGCTCGGCAGAATTCGATCGTATGAAGCCAATCGCATCTCAATCACGCTTCGCCGTTTAATTCCTCCTCGTGGGGCTAAACGAGCGCGAGCGCGCGCGAGAACTGATTGCTCGATCTGATTATAACCGCCGACGGTATAAATGTCGATCGCGCGAGCGCGAGCGCGTTCGCCCGGCCAATAGTATATGTATTCATAGTGCGTCCGGCGATGACGGTTTTTCATTGGAGCAGCAGACTGTCACCGCGAGAGAACTCGACGCGTGCACCCGCTGACACAGACCGCGCGCGGCTCGTTCGCCAATTGCCGGTAAACTTTACGGCGCAAATATGTCGGGCAGTTTCCGAAAAATGCCCGGCGAGCTCGACAGGTTTAAACTGTTTAAAGAGCCCGTCGCTTTCACGTGGCGTGACAGGTTTCGTTATTTGGCAAATCATTTGCAGAGTGCACTGAATAGGTGGACGAAGCGCGCAGTCATTACTTGCAATTGCACTTAGTCCATTACCCCCGAGGATTCGAAGCCACATCAAAACGAACCCTCGTCTCCGATTCAGGGTAACCCAGTGCGCTTAAAACCTCCGGCAAAGCCAAACAGCGGGCCATTACCTATCGGGCGATTATTCGAGCGGCAGGTGCATGCTCCTAAGTGACGAGCATACATCCCCGGTGCGCCCGCTCGAAACTAAAGGCCTCGGTCCGCCGGAGGCGAATCGCGTGCGCGCCTCTTCCACGATCAAATACACGCCGAATTACCGGGGATACAAATCGAAGGACCCGCTTGATTGGATTGCTACGACGAAAGGGCCAGGGGGATAGAGACCGGGAGGAAGAGAGAGAGAGTGAGGGAGAGGGAAAATTTAAGCGGACAAAGAGAGCAATCAGCTAACGGGTTTGGTGGATAGACACTGAGGCGAGTGTGACGACAGGTAGACGTCCTCGGAGCTTGTGCACGCCCGCGGCCACGCACACACGCGCGCGCCCACGTCCCTTTCGTCGCAGACGTGTACCAAACGTGCGCGCACGCTCTCGGCAAATCCACATTAATCTGGTTGCCGGGTACATTTGCGGCCGGCTGTGTACGACCACCCATCGCACCGGCGAATTTTCTTTCCCTCCCGAAAACCCCACCACACATCTCTTGCTCACTGTACCTTCTGCTTCACGCTCGTGCCACGCATGCATTCTGGGGTCCTGGTATGTATAGGGTGAGTCACTTGCCTTTTAATGGTCCCCTCACACTCGGCTTCCAATTATTTCTATTATTGGCGCAGTTTGGTATTATAAATAAAACTCAGTGCGTGGACAAATCTCATTTATATCACAATTATTGAAAACCTTATAATTATTACATTTTCAACAGTCTATATACATAACGAACGATTCGAATCTCGATTATTTGGTGTCAACTCGTCTAACTTCTACCACTTTCCATACCAAAAATTCAATAAGTTCCTATACCAATTTTCGACCTATATCCATCATTAGCGATTCAAATCCGACTAAATCGTCCTCTACCCAGGCAGAGCGCACGTCCGCTAGGAATCCGAGAATGCGAGGATTTCCCGGGTTCCTGGAACGAATACTAAGACAGGCATTCGCTCCGAACGATTTCCGCTCCAACCTGAACTTTATTCTCCGTGAGAGCTGCGAGCGGGTGGCCTGGCGGCGCCTCGAGGTCCGCGTGCTCGAGGCAGATGCGAGGGGATGGCCGCTCTCGCCAAGGAAAAAGGAACTCTCCCTCTCTCTGTCTGGTGGCGCGCGGTCAAGGGAGTATCCGCAGGCTACGCGCCCTTCCCACTTGCCAGAAAGCGGAGAGTAATCAGGCAAAGCGCAGCTTGGCTGCTTCGGAAGCCCCGGGATGGGCGTGGTGGAATTAACATTGGCCGCTTTCTCGCGAACCCTCCTCTTTATCTTTGAACAGCGGCGCGAACGTTCTCGTGGCAGGGGGCCCTTGAATGGTTGGTGAGGGGCGAGGGGTGAGGGGTGAGGGCGCACGTATCATCCGCATACGTATGCGGTGCGATGTGCGATGCATCGGCGTGGCGCTCGGAGGACTCACGGCGCTGAGATATATTGTGAATGCGGCTTGGTTCGGCTTGGCCCGAGAGCGCGCAACACGGCCCGGCGCACAGAGAGACACGGGGTGCATTGGGGGGCCGGGGCTTTAAGCCCGCGCCTGTCATACGCGGCGATCATAGGTGTAAGCGGACAGGGTTATGTATGTTCCGCGTACGCGTAACACATGTACGGGGCTGGAGGTATAAGCCGGTATATACTGTACTTAGAGCTGTAGCGGGCTCGGCGACCGATCCCATAAGCCCCCGGGGCGTCACAATAATTATAAAACTACGGCCAACAGTCGTTCGAACGTACGCCCCCTCGCACCGATCGCAACATCCAGCCCCGACCGGCCGCGCCAGTCAAGCCCGAAACTGCCGCTGCTCCTGGCCCCGGAGGTTTGCAATTCACCCTCGTTTTAAATCCACGCTCTCTCCCGTCCCTCGTTCTCCTCCCCTCGCGCTTCGCACCCTCGCGGTCCTCCTCGCTTCAACCTGATTCCCCTGTAACACCGCCGGACTCCAAGCGATTTTCTCTGATACTCCTCGCCATTGATCGGTCACGCTGATTGCGCGTTATGGGAGAAAATTAATCCGACGGCAGATTCGAGGTGGGAGAAAGGAGCGAGTTTACTCGCGGCGTTTGATGCCGGCGCAGTTGGAGCGGAATAAGAGGAGGTTAAAAGGCTCGTAAAATAAGAAAACGATTCGGCATTCGCTCCGCTGGAAGAGTCTGGGACGGAGTGTGGGAGCGAGTGGGTCGGGAGGGTGGCATACGCTCGGAAAATCGTGGCCCGTGATTGCTCGGTAATTCCATTAGGCGCGGCCGCACGCTTTACGCCGCTCGGCCCGGAAATTGTGTTTTTAATTCTCCCGGCGCAAATCAGCCGGGACTAAACAAGTATTAACATTTCGCGTTCCGCCCGCAGCCGCCCTGCAAATCCTCCGAACGGACCATGGAAAAAGGGAAGCGTGTAGTCCGGCACAAAGGACGAGCGTTCGTTGTAAAAAGCGAAAGTGGCGGGGAATAGCCGAGGGAATCGGATAACAGAGCGGCCGAGAGTTTGCGGGGGTGAAGAGAGGAGAGGGAGTTGTATGTGGATGTATCGCGAGGACACGACTGGCGAAGGAGGAGGTGGCAAAGTCAAAATGTAACGCGATTAGCGGACATTAAATTGAAATAGCCCCTCGGGGAATTCGCGGCTTCTCGCGTTCGCCATTCCCTCTCTCTCTCTCCCTCGGTTTCCGTCTCTCTCCGCACTCTCGGCTTCCAGCGTCGTTTTCTCGTGTCCCGCGCGCTATCTGGCAGCCTATCTACCTGGCCGGCGGCTGCGGCGGCTGCGGCGGCGGAAAAATCGCATTTTCTCCCGTGACATTGTCGAAAGGGCAGGAACACGGGGAACGAGAGACAAGTCGCTCCGCCTCGCTGAATTTGATTTGTCTGTGTCGGTCGCCTGGTAGACACGCCGCCGCCATCCCCCGACGGAGACCGCGTAATATTCCGCGACACGTGCACACACACACGCGCCCATGTCGGCCGGATATTTAAACGAAACACACAACGCCCAGCTCGCCGCGCGAACCCCCGGGACACGCCGTCCGATACATATTGCTTTGACGAAGTGGCTGTCGGGAAAACTATTACTTCGCTCCACCGAAAATTCAGCAGAATCCTCCCATGCGAGTCCCAGCGAAATTCAAGCTCCGCCGACGCCAGTGAGACTTTACCCAAAACTTTATCAAATCTGTACATTTTGAGGATTTTATTGGGTTTGGCGTATGCTCGGAGGAAACTCGCGGAGACTCTAAAGTCTGTAGGAAAGATCAAGGCTTTCTATTCCCGGTCCCTCTCGAAAGGTTCTGCTGGTGGAAGGGCTTTCTAGGTGAATACGTATTCGCAGTGGATATCCGCCGTGAGTTGAAAATGGTCCGGGGGGTCCACACTCTCACCCCTCTAAGATCCCTGCGGCCAGTGGCGTTGGCCCTCGGCCCTGGCGGAGTGGCGAAAGATTTACTGTTTATTGAAATAGTCCGTGGAGAACGGGCGCGATCACGGTTATTTCGCATTATGAAGGAAGGAAGGAAGGGACTGGAGCGCGCGCGAGGAAGCGAGCGAACGGGCGCAGGAGATGGGCCAGTACGTGACGCGGACGCGAATAGCTACATTAATACTAAGCGCTCCTTTATTTTCTTTTACGTCCCGGCCAGGACGCGACGACCGCCTCGACGAATTTTAACGAGGACCTCGTCTACGTCGTCTACGTCTACCTCCTCGTCGACGTCGCCGTCGCCCTCGCCAACATTCCCGTTCGCCTCTCCACTTGGAGCCGAGCTCCGGCTTCCACGGCGTCCCGCTCACGACGGGCTCCTCCTCTTTTTTCCGCAGACTGCCGCCTCCTTCCGAGCGGTGTTCCGGGTTTCCGCGCACGATTTACACCCGGCCAAAAAGACGTCGCGCCCACCAAAGGGAGAAAGTGAGCTTCGATTCGAGCGGCGGCGCATTTTATGATGGTTTCGTGCACTCGTTCTCTTCCTCCCTCCCTGTACATATACGCGTATAGATGGATTCGATTTTGCCGCAACCTTTTTCCTCTACAGCTGCGACTAGCTGTGGATATCCTCAGAGCCAGAAAGATTTTAATTTAACAGACCTCCAGTATTATTCTGTTTAGACAATGTTACCATCATCGCTTCCACAAAGGGCTGAAACGTACACCCCCAACATAATCGTGCGGTCGTTCGCCACGATTTAAAACGAATTACGGCTCGGGTTTGGGCCAGCAGGATACCTCGACACCTTGGAAATTCGATTTCCCGCGACCCCCGCATTTATTTGTCCTGCGTTTAGAGATTCGTAGGAGATCGAAGGGGATCGCCAGAGGGATTGGACGTGTTTGGCGGATCGCGAGGCTCGATATCCCGGAGGAATAAATTCGACTGGTAGGATAGCGGGTGACCCTAGCGGGCTAGGGCCTAGGGCGGCACTATCACGACTTGGCAGCCAGGGAGACGTGGGAGAGCCGGCGTCAATCGGTGTGGAGAGACAGCCAGCTCTCTCCAGCGGCGCGTACGATCGCCATTTTTCGGGGGCAATGACACGTTCGAGGCGATGGTACTTTGGGGGCGAGAGAGGACGAAGGGCTACCGAAAGGAAAATCAATGTGGCGAATGAGCTTCGAACGTAGCAGCCTGCTCTGCCTCCGACACACTATCGCCACGCTGGGGTGACTCGCATTAGGGTGAACTCTCTCCCGGTGAACCGTGCGACCGACTACCGGGTGGCTGGGAAGTCTGAATCATAGTGCAGCTGGAAACAGTCCGACACTAGAGAGACTTGGAACCGAGTACGTATTCGGCTCGTTTCGTTTGAAAGATAATCTTCGTTCGGAGATATCAACGCCCAAACAAGAAGCGCGCTCTCGAGAAAGCGAGAAAGCGAGAAAGCGAGAACTCTAGGAGAGGATATACCTCGCCCTTAAAACCAAGTAGGCCGAGGCCTCTCGTCTAGAACTTGTTAGAAGAAAGGTCGCGCGATGCACGTTGACGTGGTCGTATCGTATTAGCCCGAGTTAGACTCGAGTTTCTCGAAAGGAAGGCTTTCAGACTAGAGGCGCAAGGCGTGGACATCGTTAGCTCCAGATCCGAAAGCGGCACGCGCATTGTTCCGAGAGCGAGAGCGGGTGACGTTATTCTTTCGCAGGCTCTCTCCGCCCAGCCCCGATCGATAAGGCCGGATCTCATTTTCCGGGCTATTTCAATCGCGCCGACACGCCTGTTACAGACATGCTCCGCTGCCAGCGGGGCTGACGTAACGCGCCTACCTACAGCGACACGCGCGCCGCCTAAACGCCGGTTAGTCCGAGGTGTGTGTGGAGAGAGCGAAGGGAGAGAAACACGTCAATGCTCGCGGCCCGAGAGCTCGATGACAATCGGCGCCACACGCTGCGAACAGTGCGAACGATGGAAAACTGTTTCGGCCGGCGCACACCCGCGCGCTCCACCCGTCCGTCCGTCCACCGCTCGTCGACGCCCGGTCGCCTTCAATGGCTCCAGATGGACGCCGGCCGACGGCCGACTCTCTCGCCACCACCGGCCATGCCACCAGCACGCGTCAAATGAACATGAAATTTCACCGCGTCGCCTCGACGCCCCCGTGGTAATTGCATTTCGCACCCGCGCCCGCCCGCGCTCGCCCGCGCCCCGACATTTGTTTCTGACTGGCGATGACGCGCCGCTATTGCACCGGGGAAAACAACCCCTCGCGCCAACCAAGACTCCCGACTCTCCATTCCGCTATCAAAAGAAGGCCCTCGCGAGCCGATTGATTCGAACCTAGTTAATTACGTGAGTGAATGAGCGAGCGAGGTATCCCCTTACCGTTCGAGTATCGGGGGAGAAATAAGTATTCATCGAGCACAACAGTAGCCAAATGCTCTCAGCGCACGACTCGCACGAGTGCATTAGGCATTGTGCTCGGACTAAAAGGCCCTGTCGGAGCCTTCGATCCGCATCAAGATCGTGTAACACACTCTAAGCGCGGTCAAATGTCGGCCACTCTACCTCCAATCCGGCAGAGTAACCACTTCTCTATCTCGACTCTCGGTTCACCGGGCAGAAAAAAGATCAGCGAATGTCAACATTTTAAAAAATGGACTTTCGAGGGACAAGGGAGGGTCGCTCGAGAGAAAGAACGTTCGCAGCGGCGGCGGCTCCCTTTTAATGTATTTACAGAAGCAGGGCGAGTGGAGTGAAGTCGGTCGCGCGGGGCTAAGCGCGGGGGGAAAGAAAGCCACCGTCTTTTCCACATCCCTTTGGCAAGGGCGCGCCGATAAAACGCGAGGGAGGCGAGTCCGAGAGGCGAGGTGAGCTGAGGCGAGCAACCCTCTTCTCTCTGTAGGCTCGTGGAGGCGGCGGAACCCTAAATGGCAGCTTGCCAAGTGTGCTAACACCCTCTTCGTGCACATGCACACCCTCGCATCGCTCTCCCTCCCTTTCGCCGGCGACACGCAACGCACAACGCTACCGCTGAATGCGCCGCGCCGTCTGGCCGCGCGCGCACGCCACGCCAGCTCCGCACACAATGCTCGCAAACACTTTGCATTCGTAAACATGCGCAAACAACAACGCCGCTTTCACACCTAAGGCACCGCTGCCATAAGCGCGCACCCGCCACCAGCAGCCTCGAGTACGAGGCGCTTCCAGTCTCCAGCGGCGGCGTCTGTGTGCGTGCCAGCGGCCCCGTGCACCCTGTCAATGCGTGCCGGCCTTCTCCTCTCCCGTGCGGTTTGCCGCTCACTTTTAAGTCAACGGCACACCTGTTCGCTCCGCCGCCACCAGTCCCCTTTGTGTCAGGGCTCTTTCGCCTTCGCCGCTTTCGTTTGACAGGAAACCTCCTGCCGACCTATTCATCGTAGCGCTGCTCTCTTTCGCTATGATTATTCACTGCTTTCGATTTCGTACACGCATCTCTTTGATAACATTATCCTGAGTTCTCTCTCTCTCTTTCTCGGGGAGTTTCTTCGTGGAGGCTTGAATTATTCCTGGCAAATGTTGCGTTGCGGCTAGAACTGTCTCCGCGACGTCTGTTGCACTGATCGATCGGCCCTGCCACGGGAATGAAAGATTCAGTGTCAACCACCGGTAACTTTCCACAATACGACGGCGCCCAAGAGCGGGAAACTTGTCGGGCTGGCTGCTCGATAAATTGAGTGGAACTAGCACGGTTTTAGCGGCGGACACTTTACTCACCATAAACTATACATATTGTAAGAGTGTGAGGAAGAAATTACTAAAAGATTTGACTGGGCTTCTCTTAATAATACCCCTGGTTTTCTTTCTCAAACTTAATTGGGAAAGGCGGGCTAATACCAGTGCACACATAAACAGGATGACGATTTTATATTCACGACCGTCTGGTACGTCGCCGGTACCCGAACTGGCTCGCGTTGATCGCTCGCGTTCGGTCGTTGTTCACGATCGGCCGTTGCTAGGGCATTATCGGTCGGCGATCGCCCCCTTAGCAACCACTTCGGAGAAAACGTCTTAACCGTCGCTCGTCTTAGCAGAGCTCGCACACTCTTTCTCCGGTTACAATACATCAGAAGACTCGGTAGAGTCTCGCGCCAACTAGTATTCCCCTCCATACTATACGCAGAGAGTATTGGGATCCCGATATTTAATTGAAGTGCATTGGAGTCCAAGATGGAAGTAGCGCTGCTCCCCGGAGAAAAAGGCTCGCTCGCTCGGGCACGTGTAGACACACTCGTCTCGGGATGTCCGGGGCGGATAGGTGGAAGGATAATCTCAGTAGTCGGCCGTGGCCGGGGTTCATTTCGTCATGGCTCGGGGACCAATGTCAATAGCAGAGCAAAGAGAGTGAGAGAGAGGGGGGGGTGGGGCGTATGTATGCAGTGCATGTCGTTTCATAGGTATGTCGAAGTGCCGCCGGCGGGCATCGCAGGTCAATAGAAGTACTCGCTGCAAACGAGAGGCTTTGCATCAGTTGGATTAGGGGGCCGCTGGCCCCGGATAAAGTCGACGATATCGTTTGAGTTGGGAGGAACGAGAGAGTTCGGTTTGCCTTGACCGCAGGCCTTTGATAAGGCAAAAGTTCTTTGACGTGGATACATGTCCGCTCTCTTCTCTTCTCTCCTCTCTCTCAATCTCTCTCAACCTGCTACGGCTGCTACCACACTCTGCCGTTCCTACCTCGCAAATTCAGCGATTCGAAGGCGCACTCCTCTCCTGCTCCTGGCAGCCGCTTCGCCTCTTCGCCTCTTCCTCATCCGCCTCTTTATTCCTCGGCGGTGCGTACACTCCGCCATCCTAAGCCCCCTGTTTTCCTAGTGCATTATTAAAAGTACGTAATTAAAACGACTCCGCAGCCGAGAACCTCACTGGACGCTCTCGCCCCATTCACTCTCAGGCCCGTCTGCAGGACGCGCGATCAGAGGATGCGAGCTCTTCAGCCCGAGGGCACATTCCCGACACATGTTTTTCGCCGGATTTCACTAAGAGAAAGCCTGCGGCCTGTAATGCTGATGAATCTTTTCCTCCGCTGGCGCGTGCTGCAGTTTATAATGCGAGAGCTACGGTTTTGTGGGGGGTGAAAGATTTGGAGGCTCAAAACAGAGTTATCTACAAAGAAGTTCTGGAGGCTCGCCGGCGATATCCTGTCGGGAATGGAAGGTAGCACAATTTTTAATTGGTTCTCGGGGAAAGCGAACGGCGAGTTAGCGCGCGGCTCGAAAGTTCCCGGGCGCCGCTATCTCGAGTCTATCCGGCCTTCTTTTGAACTCGCGATATTTCCAAGCACGGACTTGGCCATCGGCTGGATTAAGAAACTCCATCGAAGACGTGATTAAAGATTAGGTTCCTCCCTGTCTACCGGCGGCCCGCTTTTTACCACCGATCGATTAAAACTTGGAGTTTATTAGGACCTTATTAGAGAAGCGGTCGGTTGCTTATCACCCGGGAAACTTGCCCCCCCCCCCCCCCTCCTTGTATGAGTTATCGCGTCTCCAGAGACTAGATGAAAAAAGAATTTCGCTGCCTTAATGAAAGCTTCCCCGATAATTACCGGGGGCTTCGCCAGTTGACCAAGGGAAGGTCACCGGGCTCTACGTGCCCTGGTAATTGTGATAGGACAACGATCCCAGTGTTCCCGCGGATAAATTATAATTGCTCGGCAAATCCTCTCGCGGTGTATAAAGAAGCACTCGATTCGAGGGCGGGGGGGCTGGTTGGCTTTGGTGTAGGTGGGGAGCCCGAGAGCGGCCGCAGTCCTTACTGTCCATTCAGCACTATAAAGCCAACTCAAATATTGATTCGACCGGCAATTATGAGTGGTTTTTCACTGACTTCCGCCGCCCTATCCTCCCTTCCCGCCCCCTAAAACTCCCCCTCCCACCCGTTTAATTACGGGATGTTTGCTTTTCTCAAAATTAAACGACCGCTTGTACACGAGGCATCCTCGCGAGCCCGAGGGCAACACTCGAAATAAATTCGCTCGAGACGCGCCCGTTGGCCTACCAACCGCCGACCGCTGCCGATTCCCCGTTACCTCGGCCGCGTTCGTTCGTTCACATTATTATTACAATTTAAAGTAAGAGCCGGCAAGCTGTTTCATATCGCGAGGGAAGCGAGGCGAATTTATGAAAGCCGGCTGGAAATCGCCGGGAATTCCAGGCCAATTTCACGTGGCCTTACGCGCCGGTGATAACTCAGGGAGCCCACCGAGAAACCCGCCCCCCTCCCCCCGTAACCTTGTTAAGCCGTTCACTGGCAGCAATTTTTCTCGCTTCGGGGGAGCGCGCCGAGCAATTGCAGAAATCGCGCTCAGAACGATCCCTCTGTCCTTCAGTCTCCCTTTCGACCCCTCCCTCCACCCTACCGTTATTCTTATTCCCGCAGGCTTATTTAATAACCCAGTTTCGATGCTTCCGGAAATTCGTTTCCGTCCATCGGATCGGCCCTCGCCCGGGCCCTATACCTACTTACCGCGGGATGAAGTTATTGTCAGCAGTCGCTCGGGGGAGAACTCGAGGATCGAGGGAATGGCAGATTCTCTGAGATAGAGAGAGAGAGAGGGGGAATGAAAGGGGAGGAAGAAGAGTGGGCTTTCCTTCGGCAGATATCTGGCGCGGTTTATTTTCGCGGCGGTAAATTAACGGCTCTCCTCCTCGGGCGAAGCCTCCACCCTCTAGGGAACGTGTCTCCTAACGGCGGCCTACACAGAGGGCGTACACTTCTTACGGCCGAAAATTAGCGGCGCGCCGGGCTGCCCCCGGGAGACTACCCGCCAGGACTTCTCTTTTTATAGTTTAATTTTCCCCGTTAATTACCCCGCGGAGAATTAACCAGTCGGCCCTCGACGACGACGGCGGGTTCTCGTGTAGCGGGCGCTCCTCATGAATTTTTACCGCGCGGCAAAAAGAGCCCGGGCTAGTAACTTCCTTGATTTTATATTAAACCTTATCGTTATGTATTAAATTTCCGCCCGGCGGCTTCCTTTTCTAATTAAAGCGGCCGCCGCGCGCGTTACGCGCACAGTATCCTCCTGTAACGAGAGACGACCCCCTCCCGCGGCGGCCTTTGAAAAAGAAAATCCGGCAGCCACGACACGCACGGTGATTCGTTAAAGTAATCAAAGCTCTGCATTGCGCTGCTGTTCATTATAGGAGAAATTCGGCGCATTTCTAATTTGAACATGAAAAGAGGAGGGGAGGCTTGCGTTGGCATAATGTGTATAACTTGAGGAATATCTCCGGCTGGAGCGGCGTCTCGAGCCAAAAAGAGAGTGGAGATAGGAAGGGGGAGAGAAATTGTGCGGAGTCGGTGCGAAAACGGCTGGTGACGAGGTAAGTGCCTCGGTATCAAGTAGCTTTCGCGGCTGCTTCCGCCGACTTTAATTAAATAACGAGGTGACGTTGCGGCCGCTGGAGGACCTACTTCCTCCTGCCGCTCTCTTCTTCTCGGGGGGGTGGGAGGGAGTGGAGTACGTGGGAGGGCATTCGGAGGGCTAGCGGATGGAAGACAGCTGGAGAGCACAGAGAAGCCAGTGGTAAGAAAGGCCGCAGACTCGGAAAAGGGGATGGACTCCGGGGCCGGCGAGGTGCCAAGTTGCAAGGCGACTTTGCTAGTTATTTAATTAGCTCGGAGATCCTCCCCACCCACCCACCCCCTGCTCGCGTCACTGCTTCTCTTCCTGCTCCGCCCTCTTTTCTTAGCGGCACCGCGCGCACTCTCTTTCGAGACTCGCGTCCCCTCGCACTCTCCGACTCTCCGCCGCGCGCTACTTCGCGTTATCCTTTATGACCCCGGCAGGACAATGCGCCAGCGAGACTCCGTCTTGTTTCTCTTCATCCCGAGTCTCCCGGCTTCCAGAAGGACTTATTGTTCCCTTCGGACATTTTCACGCGTCCATTCAGCCGCGTCCCCTCGCGCTCCCCTCCGAGGGGGGGAAGTGTTCTCCAAAGGACGAGGTTACTTCGTCTCGGGCCCTTGAATCCCAGCTCGCCAAGCATCTTTATTAAGAATACTCGAGGAGAGCGTATTCCTCCGGCTGGCGAAAAGCTTCGCACGCACTCTCCTGGAAATTGCTCGAGCACGTTTCTCTCGCGTTAAACCAAGTACTCTTGAGCGAGACGCTTTCCCCCAGAGTTGGTCGCTCGGTCGAGACACAAGACGTGTACGTTTCTCGAGGTATGATCCGCAAAGAAATCCTCTTACGATTAGCGCGCGGAGGACCTTGGAGGCTTCGAGGAGTGCAGTGCGAGAGAGCAGGGCTGTACCGCGGTCGAGAAGTATTCCGATAACGACGAGGCTGCACCCTCAATCGTCGAAAGCCGTACTTCCCCCTGTTCGCGGCGACTGTCGGTCCATCGAGAGCTTTTTCTCTCGAGCGAGTGTCCAAGCCACTCGGCGAGCTAGTAGCGGGGAAATCGAGGCGGATGGCAAGCAAGGAAGCTCCCTGGTTTCCTCGCTACCGGCGCTCCTCCGGCCTGGAAAACGAATAGATTCCCCATGGGAAGTCGCGAGTACATTTCCCCTCCGACTCTCGCCGGCGCGCGCGCCGACTCTATCTCTCTCTCTATCTCTCTCTCGCGCTCTCTCTTCGATCGGGACTCGCGGCAAGGCGGCGAGAGCTTACGAGGGCTTAACCCGGTGACAGGATGATTGCTGGTATTATCGGAATTACTCGAGGGCGAATTGCGCCGCAGCTCGTAACGAACTCGCAATATCGCGGAAATAGTGAGCCAACCCCTTTCCACCCTGTCAACCCCCCCTCGCCCCTCGCCCCTCGCCCCTCCTACTCCACTCAGTCCAAAGAGCACAATGGAATTCGATGTTTCGACGAACGCCTCCTTCCATCGCGACAACCAATTCCAAGATGATCTTTTCCACGAGCTTCGGCGATATATTTCCAGTGTATCTGAATAAGCTCGAGCAATCAATTGGACCTCTGTCAAGTTAGGAGCATATGTACAAAAAACGTGAATTTTTTCAATTCTAGTTGCACCCCGTCGCGTTCTATTATTCTATATGGTTTATATCGAGTTCTGTACAAGATACACACTTTTACCATTGAATTTTTTAATAGAACTCGGCGAGGTGTTACTAAAAATATCGAAAAAATTAACGTTTTTCAACATCTAATCCTAACTTCACAGAGTATCAATTGACATTGAACGCGATGTTACACAAATGCTGTTGAAGAGACGCGCTTTTTAAATTCGTTCGCGCGACCAAGCTCGAATGGAATCTTGAGGAAGCGCGAGGTAAACAGTAACAGAGGCGATGAAAGAGGGAGCGTCCTCGCAGCGTCCGCGGTCCGGCCAGCGCAACAATGCCCGGCTCGCTGGCTGCATAAATAAAGCGTGCACATTGGACCTGATCAATATTGGATGTGATGAAAGTAAACTGGCCTGGAAGCACACCGGATCGCATTGACGCTCCCAACCCCTACTGCCTACGCGAGCGGCCGACTGTGTAATTTAATGCCGGGTAAATACTGAGAGAGCGAGCAACAGCGGAGAGTGAGAGAGTGAGAGAGTGAGAGAGGAGAGTAGTTTTGCAGTGTAATCTAGATGAATCTGTTGGAAGGGCAACTGGGAACGAGAGGCCCCCCGTCAATTATAATACTTTGTGCCCCCCGTAAAGGGATATAGCCTGCTCTTACTTACGGCATACGACCCCACCGTGACGTCAGACCACCCTCCGATTATGCCGAGATATTTAATAAAGGAGCAAGAAGCATTTCGTTCCTCGTCGGAATCCGCTTACTGTAAATCCTTTTCTCATAGGACCTGCCGGGGCTCGCACCTTCCTCCACCTTTCGAACATAACCTAGTCGGGGTACCCAGGTTGTATGTATATTATTTTAGCGAGCGTCACTGCTAGACCACCAGCCAATGATATACACACCTATAACCACAGTCTAGTACATAATTAGTAATGGATTTCTGTTCCAATTATCGCAGAAGCCAAGAAAAATTGGGAGCAAATAACGCGAGTATTGTTACATGAGAGTGCGGTGTATGTATATTGGTTCGAGGGCATCGTTATCGATTGTTTAGGAGGTGCGACAGGGGGAGAGCTAGGTAGATATTTCTGCAGGTATACGCGTGCCCTTCGACTATCGCTCTGGGTTCAGTAAGGCAAAGGTGACGCGAGGCAGAGGTTCGCTACGTGAAAGATAGCGGAGGGTTCGAGCTCAGCCAGCGTGAGCTCGACATTTCCCGAATATAGAGAGGGGGGGACAGAGGCATACCGCTCGGAAATTTATCTTCTCGTAATAACACCGAGGCAACGCTGTTTTCCGGCTGTTGTCACGTCCCGTTCGTCCCCGGTTCCAGTACGTGTCCGCCGCCCCTCACTCTTCTCTTCTCTCCCTTTTCTCTTTCTCCTTTCGGTCTTGCAGCCTTTTCGCGCGATACCTCCGGGGTTCGCCCGTGTCCGCATTATAATGGCATTACGTGTCTCCACATTACGTCCCTGTCGCGCCGGTACATCCGTGTACATACAGAGAGAGAGCAGTCGGCCACCGCAATCTTATTTGTTTCCTTCCGAGGGCACCGGCAGCGACGGCGAGAAATTCGTCGAGTCGACTGCGACATCCGCGCACTCCTTTATCCGGCAACAAGCTCATTTGTTAGAAAGAGCTTTTCCCCGAGAGGGAAGACGCGCGCGGAGAGGGAATCCAGTGGGAGCGTTCGTTATTCGATCTGATTAGCCTCTCGGGCTGGTGCTCGGCCTATTAGTGTCGGTGGCGGATATACGCGTATCATATGGCCATTCGAGCGGCTCGCATGCAGGTTCCATGCCGCGCCAGCCCCCCCACCCCCGATAATAGCGTATCGCTCGCATAAATCGATTTGCGCCGCGCAGCGACGCCCTCCCGCCCGCCAATTTTCTCGGGGATCTTCGATTTCTCGGTTTCTCGAGCGCGCGGATAAAGCGGCGTAACAATGTTTCGCATTCCTTGGGAAAGCACTCTTTATCCACGCGCCCGCGCGTCCGCGTTCGTCAGCCGAGGGGGTGAAACAAGATGTAAAGGAGAGTCTCGACGAGAAAATTGCAGAGAACCTTGGGCTTTTTGTATTTTTTATTTCTACACCGGGACCGCACTCGCTCTCCCGCTGGCGAGGCTGCAAATCTCTTACACCGAATTCCTAGCTTACGCTCTCCCCCCGATTCTCGCTTACCTAACCATTTACATTCACATCTACATTCCCTCTCCCCGTCCCCCTGCCCCTTATCCGGGGGTTAGGCGAGAGAGCTGCACGCGGGACTCTGTGCCTGGCATTTTGTCGCTTTTTCCCCGGACCGGCCAATCCGGCGGGCCGGTTTCATCTCGCGAGTATAAAAAGGGCTGAGCGCACGAGTGTTTAGTAACTTTGTCAGCGTTTTTAATCCTGCAGCAGAGCCTCGAGAGTCGCGCGCTCCGCCCGGCCTGTGTACGTGTGTGTTTCCCCGGCTCGCTTTTCCTGTCCTTTCCCAGTTTCCTCTTTCTCGCTTGGCGCTCGCACTGCTCTTTCTCCCCCAGCCCCCAGCCCCTCTGCCCGCGCCCTCGTCGTTCTGTGCAGGCGAACACAGAGGGACGAGCGAGCCGGGCGAACTCTTTTTCGTCGGCCTGGCGAGGGCGCGCGCGGCAACCGGCAGCCGGCAGCCGGCAGCGGTTCTATCCACTTTGTAAAACCTGGTACTGTACCAATTACGCGCGCTCGTGCTCTCGAGCACGGAGCGCGGGCGCGGGCGCGCTCTCGCCGGATTTAGTAGCTTCATCAATGAAATTGATTCGTTTGTCCCGCGCCCAGTGTCAGCACGCATATGTTCCTCGCTCGGCTGCGCCGCCTGTTATCGAATACAGCGTATATATCCGTGGGCCGAAATCGATTGGCGCGCGTATACCTGCCGGCCGCCCGACGCTTATTCCGGCTGCTTCTTTCCGCACGTACACACGCGGCGTACGCGGCGTACGCGGCGTACGCGGCTTCTCACGCGCGCGCCGCTGCGAGAGATCGTAAATCCCAAAGGGGGACACGCGCCAAACTGCCCGAGTCATGTATCCCGCTATGCCGCGGGCTAAATTGTTTCATAGCAGTGAGCTTTCTCAAATCCTCTACCCCCCACCCCTGAGTAAGGCTCGATTGGAAGATGTTAAACGATTGGGGGACGTGCGCTTGATATATGTTGAGAATTGAGAATCTTGATGTATGGTATTCTCATCGTTTAAGTTAGGCGGCACTCGGACTAATACAACAGTGACACAATAGGGATTAGCGCGAGGTAATTGTGTACTTCCGTAAACTCGTTCTTCTACCGAGAGACACCTAAGTGCGAGGACGTATGTACACCAATGTCAAAATGATACAAGAATAAAGTCAATAATATCTGTCAACGATTTAGCAATTGCAACTCAATATTATACAAGGAATATAATCCACTGTACATCAATATATGACCATCGAGATGGAAGCGCGCTTGCTTGCAAAGGAGACTCTAACAAATCGCCCCAGGGATCTTTATGTCAGGCTTTAATTAACGGAGTAATTGTGAGTGTAACTGGGCTCGAATTTCTCCGGCGACAAGCTTCCGCTAGGAACTGCCATTGGACCTCCCTTAACTAACTTTGCCGGGAACTTACTTGGAGTTATCATGGAGCCGCATTGCTCCACTTCCAGCCCATACGCTTCACCGGCGCGCGGCGCGTGGCTACATAGCTATCGCCGCTGCCACTTCCTCGGGGAGTGGTAACGTAAGTAGCGTATAATTTCCCGAGCCAAATTAATCACCGCGCTCGCGCGCTCGCCTCCGAACGCCGCTGGAGTATCGCGCGCGGCGTTGTTTCGCGTTATCGGCCAATCTCTCGGAATTCATCAGGTCGCGAGAGAGTGCAAGGGGAAGCGGGAGGAATGGAGGAATGTGTGTGTATGCGCTCGGGGAGAGGATCCGCGCGATAGGAAATCCCACCTGGGCTATTCGCTCGCGCCCGCCGAGCGTTTCACACGATCGTTAGTAGAGTTTTTCAGTTAGAGCCGCGCTCGCCCGAACCCATTAACCAAATAATAAGAACCCCGCCCGGCGACACGGAAACGGCCAAGCGCCGCCCCGCGATAACGACCCGATCGGACGCGTGTCTCTAGAGTTAACACCCTTCGTACCGCGCACCTGGGAACTTTGCGTCACTTGGTAGGGAAAAGTTAGTGGGACTGGTTGTCTGATAATTGTGAGTTTTCTATGACGTTCATAAGGAAAAGCATTTAAGAGTTCGTATAAAAATAAATAAAGAAAAATTTGCATAGGCTCTGAGATTAAACCAGTCGTTTGGTGTAATCTAATGCACTTGAATGTGATGAAGGTAATGGCTCGTATTATGGAAAGGTCATACAGTTGGAGGTAATATATACCCTGCAATGACTGCTAAATGTGAAAGTTCCACATTTAGATTAATCGCACTTGTACAAGCTGATTCATTTGGTCGTCGAAAATGTAACAATTATTGGGTGTTGAGTAATTTGAATATCAAGGTGCCATTTATTCGTCATATCAAATTCTACCGATAATGAGAGTAATTGGAACTCGAGTGCGAAGGTGATGATTACAAGGCAAAATCATCATCCTGTGCATACAGAGAATTACCAAGAAGATTAATCTTCAATGTGCGGTGACATAACTCCTTTTATGATTAAAAGGCAACTGACTCACCCTGTACATTAAACGCACCCAGTTGGCAACAAACATTCCCTCCGTGGACTCGCGTTCGACAGATCCCCCGAATCGACCCAGAAAAAACAAGCCGGCGCCGCTCGGCCACACCAGCGGCGACCTTTCATTCGCCCGCGGCAACTCCCACTGTTGCAAACAACTCCATCAACGCTCCGAAATAAGTGCTCTCCGATTATTGCGAGAGCCGATGTTTATCGCCAGTTATTCCTTCGCCGCCAGTTGGACACTTTGACAACGAGCTCTTCCCCGCCGCTCGTTTCGAGTCGAAGAATCTCCCACTCGGCGAAAGCGAGGGAGCTCTAAAAGAGCTTAAACTTTCGAGTGCGCAGTTACTCGCAATTTTTCACTCTCCCTACTTACTCGGCTGGGGTTCTCGCGAATCAACAGTGGAACGGAGTCGGCGATCTAGCAGGGAGATTGGCAAAGTGTTAACCCGCGGATCACTCGTTGATTGTCCCGTCAATCGCGACGTCCCGCCGGGAAAAACAAATAAAGGTCCGTCCGGCGCTCGAATCGAGAGTTCCCGACTAAACCGGCCAAGACGGCCCGTAATCCCCGAAACAATTAGGCGAAACCTAATGATTCTTTCCGAAGTAGCTCGCTCCGATCGATTCAATTACTGGGTGGCTGGCAGACGAGGGCGCCGGCATCGACAAAGGATACAAGCTTGCGAGAAAAGTTTCGCTCTCGCGAGAGCTTTCTCGGTAACGAGATCGATTAGTGTCTCCATCTCGCGCGCCGGCTCCTTCAACCCGATAATATCGCGGACGCGGGGCCTTGTCAAATTGGGCCAACTATTTCTTGGCAGGGAGGGGCGAAGGGGGTTGAATTCGATTAGGAGGGCTGAACGCAGCGTAAAGCAGTTAGCCGAACTCGAATCTCTCCGCCGTAAATTCGCCACTTGGGCTATCAGTGGGCTCATTAAAACTTGGCCAAAGCGCCTTATTAAAAGAGTTTCCCTTGTCCGCGGCCGTCAGTGGGCCAGGCTCGCAAACAAGCCGGATAACAGCTGAGACATACCAGTCCCCCCCGGGGGCCCCGGGGCGACGGACTAACCGGAAACCTAATCAAAAGGAAGAAGTCATTTCCTCGTCACCTCTAACGTCGTTCCGCCCGTTCAAACTAATACGATTACAATCTTGCCGCGTAGTCCTCGCTAAGAACGCAAAGTACATACTTCCAAGGGGGACTAATAACCGTAACAATAATAGTAATCCACTCGCCAGAAGAATCACCTAAGGGGGGTGGTTCGAGGAGAAAGGCGAGAGTGGATGAGTGAGGAGCAGGAGGAGGAGGAGGAGGAGGAGGAGGAGGAGGTGGGGGTTAGAGGCGGGCGGGGGCCGCAGAATAAACTTAGGAATGTTTGCCGAGCAATCAAATATATGAGTGGAAAGTCTCGCAGAGCCGCTCGACTATCGATTGGGTGGCCGTTGGAGGCGGCGGCGGTGGTTTGCGGCGGGCGGGGGCGGGAAACGCGATGGAAAAAGGACGGGCAGAGAAGGAGGGCTCGCCAAAGGGTGGACGGGAGAGGCGGACAGGGGGACAGGGGGACAGGGCGCGCTGGGGCCAGGGAATGACGGAGGGTTCGAAAGCGAAATGGGAACGAAGGGGAGACTCGGCCGGCTGGTCGTGTTGGTTCTCGACGCGCTTCTCTCCTCTCCACGTCGAGAGCGAGAGAGAGAGCGAGAGAGAGAGAGAGAGAACTCGGTGGTTTGTGTCCGGTGTGTTTGTTGTTGGTCGTTGTTCGAGGGGCAAACATAGTTCTCGAGAGAAGGAGCCGTCGAACGCAACCCACACGTACTTGTATGATACCTCGAGCCCCACGTACGCCGCCGCACACGAGTATTGGTATTGGCGAACGCGGCCGCGGCCAGCGAGAAAAAGACTTGTAATTTCGAAATAACCGCGCGAGAGACCAGTCGATAGCGTAAACTACTTACCGACGGAGTATTACGATTTTTGTTGAGTGTTTCGCGTCGGACAATTACAGACTCGATGAAAACTCATTTGGCCGCTTTGGACGGTTCATTAGCAGGACGAGAGTGGCGCACTTGGTTACCGCGGCCAGTGAAACGATCGGTAAAGCCAATTGATTGACGAATGAAATGCATTTCATTACACCTATCTCTCCCACTGATTGAATCTCACATCGATTATCCTCTCCCGTGGATATTTTCGGGCATCGGTACTTATCGGTAGTGGGCTCGAGCGAAAAGTCCGTGGGGGGTGAGGGGGTGAGGGGGTGAGAGCCAACAGACGAGGGTACACACGAACCCGGCACGAAATTCGAGTCCTTTATTTCCGCGGGATGGTTGGAGCGTCTGCTCCGGGGAAAAATCTCAAGAGCGCATCGCCTTCGAGAGGTTCGCTCGGGGGATTTCGCTTGCAGAAGAACGCTCTCTCCTTCGAGGAGCCGGGGAGAAAAACGCTTTGGAAGCTCGGACAAATTCTTCGAAAGGACGAGCCAGCAGACTACGCCTCTCTCCTCCCCCCGCTCTCCTCGACATCATCCACCGGGAAGCGAGATATCGCTTATAACCCTCTGATTTTCGAGGACCAGCTCTCCGCTCCCTCGCGAATTCCTACGTAAAACAATGAGAGCCCTTTGGGACTCTGTTGCAATATCGCCGGATAGAATATTTCGCGAGATTGAAATTCGTCGAGAGGCCCGGCCGATATGCCTTCGGAGCTTCTCGCGCTCTAATAAGAACAATGATCCGGCCATTATTCTCCTAATGACGGAGGTTCATTAAAATCTTGCCGGAGTCTAATCGCGGGCGAGGGAGGGAGGGAAGTTGGCTGTCGGTGGATGAGAAGCGAGCGATTAAACGCTAATTTCGCGCGAGCCGCCGGTATGATTAATCTAGCGGCATGAGGGTGACATCGCAACATTATCGTCGGGCGAATGCCTGTCTGCCAGGTGCCGGCGACAACAACGGAGGGTACGCGAGGCCCCGCACAATGATATCAGACAATAGGCCGTAATGAGCCGGCGAGTTCCAAAGTGGCGTTACATCATACCTGTCAAATTCCACAGGGTCATCCAAGGCTAAGGAGGCCGGCACATGTGCCCGGCGGAACCCGCCGGAAAAAGCGAGAAGGGGCGGAATGAAAAAGAGGGGATGGTGAATAAGGAGAGTACGAAATCCCATTACACAAGGAGAGGACAGTGGCGCGCGGTGGCACGGCTGACTTGGGAATGGATGGGCCTTCTGAATTACCCTAATTCCACGCGGGCGCCTCTCCATAGTTTATGAGCGATCGAAGCCCCCGATAGCCGTCAAAGGGAATATGAGAAAATGTCCGAGGGGCCAGCCGTCCGCTCAAGCACAGCGTGACATTTTTGAAATCGAGATATCGATCAGCCCCCTAACAATTCTCCCTCCCTCTTTCTCATCGGAAGGCCTCGGCTTAGGGGATGACTCGCTCCGAGAAGAGTCCCGAAATCCCTCCCCCACCAGCGATCGCCGCCACGCGTTATCGTCTCATACTCCAGCAGGTACATCCTCTCTCGCCCTAATTCCCTTCAATCCCGTCGCCGCTCCAACTTCATTTATATTTCAACGCTCGTCCGGCAAAATTCCCCGGCGCCGATAAGCGTCTTCCCTTATTATCTCGCCGCGACGAGTATCGACGCCGGCTAACGGACGCCCGGACGCGAGCGGGACGTATTTCAATGAAGCGAATTAGGCGAATGTTCGTTGGGCATTCGTCTCGGCGGTGGATAAGAATTTCGCGCACTTAAGGAACATCGTGAGGCGGAAGCCTGAAATGGGTGGAACGTGACGGCGAGCGGTTCCGCTCTTTCGCGATTGTTTGCCGGTACAGGGCGGAGACACTATCTCCTACTTGCCAGTGGAGTGGAGAGAGAGAGAGAGAGAGGGTGGCGTCGATTATGAAGCGTTTCTCGGTTCGCGGTAAACATCTCTTATTAAGTGGACGGTGCGCTCCGTTGGCGCGTCAATTTTTCAAAGCACCCTCCAGCTCTTTGTCTTCGCGTCTCTCGTCTCTCCGCCTAACTGTACATAGAGCGGACGATAAGCGCCGAGCGCCGCGGCCTCGTGTGCTAGCACGCTCCGAAGGGAGGACAAGCCTCTCGCCGATTAATCCTTCCATCATTTTCCCTCTCCCCCCACTCCCTCCCCTCGCTTTTCTCGAGGGGAGGAAGGACAATGCAATCGCGAAAAACGACACTGGCAAAAACGAATGAAGCGACGATTTTCGCCGCTTCCGAGTGGACGGCTCTAGTCGCCGGATTTTTGTTGTGTCTCCGCCGCGCGACAGAAAAGGAGCAGACTCCTCCACATTGTTCGCCGGACAAATGACAGGAGCGAGGTTTTCTATGCATGCGGCCGCGGGGAAGTTTCTCCGGGCGCAGATCTAATCTTCGACAAGTATGGTAGTAACCGTGTGTCCTTTGTGTTTCTCTGTTGCAGGCTGTGCATTCGTGAAGCTCTCGTCGCACCAAGAAGCGCTAGCGGCGATCAATTCTCTACACGGTAGCCAAACTATGCCGGTAAGTCTCTCCACGCTCTTTATCGAGCCCTCTACTTAGTAGAAAGTAGACTCTGTGGGTAGCGCGATGCATCGCAGAGGGCGCGCGTCCCTTCGAGGACCGAAACTACTCTGCCGCGCCGCTTACTATCGGCCATTCCCGGAATACCTGGTGCTTAGTGGGAGGATCGAGCGATAAATAAATATTCATGGGCGAAGGGCCGGTGCGCCGGAGAAACAAGTGCGGATGGAATCAAGTCGAAGGTCCCGGCCGAATGGAACTGACAGTAATGCAGAAACTAAGTAAGGGTTGCAATGCGGTCGGCGATTCCTTGCGATGGCGAAGCAATGCCCGTGTCCCCGAGATTGCAAACAGCGCGGTAATGACTGGCCAAACAGAAATCTGCATAACACTTGGCGAAGTGTGGGACCCGGCGAACACGGCCTCCTCCACCCTCCCGCCCACCGTCAAACCGCCAAACTTTCTCAGGCTTAGGGTCGGCCCAGGAATTCCCAGTTGTAATTGAATTGTCAGCGAGTTCCGGCCGGGATTCCACCTGCTGATTGGCGAAAGTTCGCAAAGCCGCTTGCCGGACTTGACCGTCCGCGCTCTCTCGGCCCAACTCCCCCTGTCGTTACTCATCGGCCCGACATTCATCGACCTATCGGACTTGCTGCGCCGTGTTCATTAGGAGACTCCGAGTGGGGTTGGTCCGAGGAAATTCGCTCTATGTTGGTCTAGTCGCAGTGCGATATAATGCGCGGTAAAGACGACACTGGAAGTGTTGTTGTAAGTTTAGTTGATGCGCGATGGAGATTATATTGAGATATAATATTGAATCGGGTTGGATTTGTGTGGTGATGGGCCTTGTGCTGTTTATTGGGGGATTGGTTGTTTTTCAGGGGGAAAGTGTTGGGAATTTGGTGAGTTATGTGGTATAGGGAAGGTAGAGAAAGCAATGTCTCGGGTCTCGATAAGAGCGGGAAAAGAAGAGCGATAAAATAGTTTTTCCACCAAAAGGAAAACATGTTCCGTGGTCGCCGTCGACCGCGCACTTATCGCCGGAAGTGGCAATTACCGACGCGGGCCGCTGTGAAATTTTCAGAGCGCCGGAATTCACCGGAGACTTAAATATCACTTTCGCGGCGAGTGATCACCGCGCGCGCTCTCGTTACCGCTCGGGAGTTGGCCAACTCGAAAGTAATTACAGAAAATTAATGAAGATAGAAGTTCCTAGTGCGATACAAGTGCGAGCACTTGAACTTAGTCGGTTTATCGGAGATAAAACGATGAACAGAATCCAATAAACGGGATAATCGGAATAGGGAATATTTTCAATGCATCAAACTTTTTCAAACCTAAAATTTGTTCAAATCTAAAATTTTAACCACGAGTTAAAATGTTCAACTCATAAAATATTGTCAATCGTAAAATTGTAACGATACCTGAAACAAAACTCGACGAATAACCCCAAGATATATTGACACGGATCACGTCAAACCGACAACAAACCCAACACAACTGTTCAAACAATGGAGAAAACCTTGGCGAGGTTTTCCCTCTGCTACCGAGCAGTTGTTTGAGCGTCCAGTGTTCCGAGTCGCAAATGGAAAAAGACAATCCGCCGTTTTCCGATAGTCCACCCATTCCCCTTCCCATGATGCGCGTATGGTACAGGGTTGAGGACAACCTGGCCAAAAGGGAGGCAGAGAAAACGCGTCGGCGTCGGCGGCGGACTGGCGAGAGGCTGTTACGTGAATATTACTCGTTACATCGCTCTAATCTAATAGCGGAATGTAGGGAGAAATTGGCGGTGCGTAAGGGGAAGTTTAGGATCGTGCCGGGACTATTTGCCCCTAAAAGAGAACCTGACAGCAAACGCGCCGCCCGTAATATGCAGATGGCTTAATTATCGCGCGGAATTATGCAAATCCCGACAGCAATGTTACGAGATTTCCCCGAAGCGGCGGCTGCCAACGAAAATGTCGAGCTTCGAGCCCCAACCGCTTTATTTATCCTCCTCTCTCCCGGCATGGCGATCACCTATGTCCTATAAAGCAAATCATACGTAACAGTCGCCGTTCGAGGGATCACACGGGTCAACTCTGCCCTCGAGCGACTGGGCGCCTGAATCACGCGCGAGTTCCAGCTATTTCTTGTTTGTTTGCTCCCAGTGGGTGGGGCGGGGGGGAGCGGGCGTCCGAACTTGGAGAAATCTCGAATGATCCATAAATCAAGCGGGCCCCTCGGGGGATACGGTAAGCTCGTAAAACAGTGGGAATATAAAACGCAGGCCTTTCCGGGGAATGAAGATTATTCCGTGAGGCCGAGCGCGGCCTCGAGATCAGTCTCTAACCAAACTACCCTTATTGCCACCGGCAAATGAATTTGCCCTAAAGAGGCCTCTCCCTTCTTCGCCCGTCAAAGTATATTCCGGCGAAAAGAGCCCCCTCTCTCGGTATCGGCCGACGCCCACTCTCACGCCGAGGATATTGCGCGGCCCCAGGGGTAATTCGATTTGACTGCGCTCGCTCTAGTTTCCGACGAGCCGGCGGCCTCGTCCTGAGGTTCGATCCCCCACCATTTTCTTGATCCATCATTTCTCCTCTCTCTCCTCTCCCTCCGTCGAGTGACATCTCCCCCTCGCACCACGTGCGCCTAGGTACATAGACATACCGAGCCACTTGCTCTCTAGATTCTCCACCCCTGCACGACGTCTCCTCGGCTCCTCCGGGCATCGGCCCGCATTACAAGTGCCGCGTATATCTCCGCTCGTACGCCCGCGAGATGAGATATTGATTTGCAATCCGATAACGCGCTCTAATATCCCGCTACACGAGCTCGCCCGCGAGAAACCACTGTGTATGTAATTCGGGGATGCTGCCAGAGGGTTTCCGGTGACGCGGCGCTCGCGTTCCTAGGTGAATGAGGTTTGAGGGTTGCGGTCTATTTTTCCTTCGACTCGGTGGATTCTCGCGACAAATAATATAACAGTACAGGGTGAGTCAGTTGCTTTTTAATCAGTCCCTCGACATTCGAGTTTCACTTATTTCCATTATTCGTAGAATTTTATATTGTAAATAAATGCCAGTGCCTGGAAAAGACTCGGTCAAAATTCCTTTATATTAAAGTTACTGGACACCGTATAATTCCTATATTTATAACGCAAAAGTTATAACGCCCAAGATTTATTTACGAATTTTGTATTTCTTCGATTATTTTTCAGAATCCAATGAGCCAAGAATCAAGCAAACCGTTTCAGCCGTTACAGGAGAAATGAATTTCTCTTCTGTTATGTTTCTCGTGGCACAGGATAGACGGAGAAGGGCGCAGAGCGGCAGCAGAGTAGGCGCGCTATCGATCAGCCCTCGGGCAGAGCCGTGGAGACAATCGCGTTGTCGGTGGCGCGGCCTGTCAACAGGAGCTTGACAAAATGCTATTTACTCGGGCGAGTCGGCCGGGCCGGCCTATTGCCAAGGCAAAGTTGCCGGTTACGCAACATCTGTTACGCAGCGATCGCTCGTACGCGCTCGGCATGCCGAGCCTCCCCGTGAATGCCGGATGTTTTCCCAGTTGCGGCCTGCCCGCGCCGCATTTGCTTGTACAACGGGGCCCACGAGCGATTAAGTGGCGATGCTCCCGTGTACACTGCCACTGGGATATACGTAGACGAAAACGCGCTCTCTCCGCGCTCTCCGCTCTCCGCTCTCCGCTCTCCGCCCTGAAAGGTCCTTGTGATGATTAAGGCCTGTTAGACCGAGGGATATACAGCCGGGCCGGGCCGGGCAGTGCGTATTGCTGGTGTACTTGCTTGCCAGATATGAGGGAGATCCAGCGACTAGTATTCCAAGGACCCTCCACGCCCAGAAGGACCGAGGGCCGCACGGACAGATGCTCCGAGGGTTCACTCGAGGATATCTCGAGGCTCCCACACTTGTCCCACGCCAAAGGTCCTTCGTGTATACACGCCGAGACCTTCTTGTTCGCGTTCGCTCGACCCTTCCCCTTGCCGGGCTCCAGCAATGTTAGATAATACCGAGAGTTTAACTTTTAATTGGCATTGTGCGATATTGTACGATCTGCAAGTACAGGCTGATTCTCTTGGCTTTCAATCGGTAATGATGGATATAGGCCATTGAATATCTAAGAATTATGCGGTGTAAAGTAATTTTAATATAAAGGAGTCTTTTCCACGTACTGAAATTGATGTATAATATCAAATTTGACCAATAATAGAAATAATTAGAACTGGAACGCGAAGGGGATGATTAAAAAGCAACTGACTCACGCTGTGCGTCTTGTACTTGGAACTTATAGTCCTAATTTCTATACTTAACTATATTTTGAAGTTGTATCATTTTTACTAAAAGTTATTTGGAAAGCGAAAGTGTGAAGTAATAGTTTGGAGAATCGAAGGCAGCGGTGCAGCTGTATTTTATTTGCGCGGTGAAATGCTCGGGCAGCAGCATCCCCGCCAGTTTATCTTTGCCAGTCCGACGAAAAGCTGCGAGCAGTGCTCAGAGACAGACAGCGGCGCCTCGCTGCACTGTAACGAAAGTCGTTTGTTTAGGAAATTCCCAGGCAGGGGGGGGGGGGGGGCGAGAGAGGAATTTTCGAATAGATAAACCGGGCCCTCTCGAGAGTCAACCGCGTTTCTGTAATGTATACGGGAAGAGCGCCCGAGGGGTTGGCCCGGATTAAACGGTCCGGCAGTGCACCGGGAGCCGAGGGAAACTGGCGGAACTCGCGTAACGACCAAATTTCCCGAGCTTTTCCACCACCTCCTAGACCAACCGGCGAGCGCGACGCCGCCTTGATTGAACGGCGACCAACACGCATTTCTCGCATTTAAAATTTCAATCCCACGCCAACTTATCTCCCGAACTTCCCACGCGCTTCCAGGCGTCGCTGGCTTCGGGTTTCGCAGGTCCTGCCCTTTGTGCGGAGGCTTCCCAAGTTTATTATCGCGGCATCTATGGGGGAGCTGGTTTATTGGCAAAACTTAACACCCGGCCCGAGCGGCACATCGTCAAAGATGCTTGATGCACCGGCGAAACTGCCGCCGGCAGATCAAAGAGCCGCGAGAGACCTCGCGTCCTTTTGCTAGTTCGGCGAGCGGCGCTTACGCGTCGAGCGATGGATTTACGGGAAATCGGAACGCGAGTTTTTCTCCGAAGCCTGTCACTCTCTCTCGCTGGGCTTTGACGAAGGCAGTTAACAGTGTTGCAGATTGTTGCAGTCTCAATCTACCAGCGTAGAATTAGTCAGAAAATATCTTATACGGAACAAACTAACAGAACTTTATTATACGTCTTTACAGTACGTTGACTTAATGGGGAATGAGAAAATGAAAGATGTATAAAACATTAAAAACTCACATACTGAATTCAGTCTAATATATTATAAAATCGATAATGTGAATGCTAAATATATTGTATAGACTTGTTGTATATTCAATAAACAGCGCGACTTTTATTCGGATAAATTGCGTTTACGCGTATGAAATGAATTAGGGGATTTCCATGAGGGGGATCGCAAGTAAGACAGCGCGAGCGTCCGTCCGGTTGGAAGTGCGAATGATAAATTTCCCGGTAATATTAAAGCGCTTGATACTGTTACTGGCCGCGGGCGCTTTCCTCCCTTTCCATTAAATCTACGAATTCGTAACGAACCGCAGTTTACCTGGGCCTCACAAGCGCGCACGCTCCCACGCCAGGGGGATGCCAGCTCGTACAACAGTAACTGCAGTAACGCGAATTACGTAGCTCCCGTCGGAAAATCTGGCCAATTAGCTAGCGAGCCGGGAGGAATTTCTGTTTCGCGAATGCAATTCCAGCGGCGGCCGCCCTCCTCGGCCAAGAGTTTCATAAAATTTGAGTGGAATCGCGCGCCGCAATTTTAAGCGGCTTTAACTGTTTTCCTCGTGTGTGTGTGCGCGTGCCTCTGTGTGTCGGGGCGGCCGGTGTTTGCGCGCGTGAATCTGTAAACGAAATATCCCTTATTTATGCGCGAGCGTGCCTCTTTTAGCCGCGTAAATCACCAATCGCGAAAACCTCGATCGCACGCTCCCGCAATATCTCTCTCCCTCTCTCTCTCTGGGTTTGCTCTCCATATCCGCGCGACACTCGCGGTCAATCTCTCGCACGAGCCCAGCAATTTCTCGCAGAGCGCGAACTCCAAGTACGCCGAGCCTCCTATGTATGTATGGTTTTTGCCGGTGGCTGGCATTCAGGCAGCGTGTAATGTAATTTACGTCGGCCGATCCGACGATGAGTCCGCGCGCGCACTACGTACACCGCCAGGTCGGCCCACGGTATTTCCATGACAGGTTGATTCGTTTTTCGCGGTATTAGCGTTGTAAATTTTCATCCGCGCGTCCTACTGAAATATTGCCCGGCCATCCGCTCTCGCGCTTTTCCTTTCCTCTTCTTTTTTTTTTTTTTTCATAAACCTCAATTTTTAAGTAATGCCCGAGAGCGGCCGCCCGTATTTTTCGCGCTCGCGCGCTTTTCCACTCTCGGCAGAGCTTGTCCGAGCGGAAGCGGCTTATTCGAGCGCTCGAGACTTCCGGATCCGCTGGCGGAATCCGCGCGCGGGAGTAGTAAGAGTGTGATTAGGGAGAAACGCGGAGTGGAGGTTGGAGGCTGCTTGAAGAGAAAAGCTTTCGCGGTCCATTCTTTGAATGGGGAATTGGCCGGGTAGTGTAATGCGGTTTGCGATGCTCCGCCGGTGGGAGAGGAGAGTGAGAATATTTCTCGGGAGGCTCAATATTTCTGTTGGTGGGTTTGTTCTTGGGGGGTTTTGGCGGTGGTGTGTGTCAAGCGCGGCGGAATGCGGGGCGAGCTCACGCGTAGTTATATGCCTTCTGAAGCGTGTGACATTTCTTGTCACGGAGCGTGACACCCTCGCGAACCCTCCGCCCTAGCAACCTTCTCTCCTTCCTCCCATCCACACCCTTTCTCTCTACCCCTCCCCAGCGCGCAAGAGAAGTCCTGAAATGTCCCGCAATAAAAGCAAACCCGCCAGAAGTGTTTTGCTGGCGGACGTGCGCCTAGCAACACTCGTTTCCCGCGATTCCCAGGAATTTTGCACGGCCTGGACCTCCTCTCTATTTTTCTCTCCCTCTTCTCCCTCTCTCTCCCATCAGGCTGCCAGGAAATTCCCTCGCACACGCCAGCGGAATTGGCGTCCGCCGACGGAAAACTTTCCGTCCGGAACAACATTCGGAGACTTAGAGTCCGGAGAGGGGGGCGGGGGATGGGGGTTCTGGTAATTGAGTTAGTGTCCGGGAGAAGTCTGCCAATATCGTAATTGCCGACTACTGTCGCCGCTGCTCTCTTTTCCTCGGACGCGACAGGCGAAGCCTGTCGACATTAATATGCTGTCAGTCCCCGGGAATTTTCGGCTCGCTGCGGTTTCATTAAGAGGGTGAGCCGCCGCTCCCTTCTGCTTATGGTATTCATAATAAATTGAGATTGACGCCCCGGGCAAACTGCGGCTCCTTCGATATACATATTTACGCCGAGCAGCCTCTTGAGCCAAATCCGAAAGTTCAAACCTGTCAATTGTTGTGCTCGATTGTGCGGGACGAGGGGAAGGATGAGGTGTCCAATGAGGATCGGGAGTGCGGAATAGCCGTGCGGTAAGTGCTCGCCGGATGGAGTGTATAATTCAAGGCGCGCGAGTCGCGAGATGAAGAAAGTTTCATGGGGGAATTGAATTGGACGAGAACGACGGGCTGATCCTCTTTTGAGCGAGCGTTGACACGAGCGATTAGGCGAGGGAAGTTTAAAAGTTCGTTAAGCCGAGAAACGCGCCACTGTGTTACGTGGACGTCGAGCAGGAACAAAGCGCACCGGCGCCCTCTCACCTCTTCCTCGAGTCTGCAAACGAATGTCCCTTTGGCCCGCGGCGAAAAGCGAAAACCGGATGGAAGGAAATTGTCTCTGCATTAGCGCGAAGGCTCGGCTCCAATATTTAATTAAAGACGTTCCCTGAGTAATTCCCCCGGCCAGGCCGCTGGTAATTGCATTGCTTTTACCTCGGGTACAACCGTTACCTGTTCGCCGCGGCTATCTCCTCTATCGGAAACCGGAGCCCACTCAGCCTGCGCGATGCCACGCTCAATCTCACGGGAGGAAATGCGTACGACTCTCCAGCCCCGGCTCCAGTGACGACGTCCGTTCCCCGTGATTCTCGAGAATTAGATAATTTCGTGCGGCTGGGCAGACGGCCGTTTTAGAATCGGCCGGGGAATCACAGTGCGACAAGAGGCAATCGGCATTCTGGCCGGCGCTCTTGCGGTCCCAGTTGTATCTATTGAAATTACCGGCGGCCCAATTGGCAAGTGTGATGATGCGGCTAACGGGAGAGGACCTCCAATCACCAGGTAATTGCTTCATTCCGCCGGCGACCTCCGCGCCGATATTGTACGCCATGGCCGTAATCTAAAACCCCTGTCGTCCGGCCATTTTGACCAACCCCGGACCTCGAAAGACCAAGTATTCATCTACGGTTCCATCATTTAGCGACGTTAGAGTGGGTGCATTGGTGAGGAAAAGGTGAAGCGATGGATTGTTGTCTGATATGTTTAGAGAGAGGATCTCCGAACAATAACACTCATACAGGCTAAGGACAGGTGAATCGAGAATAAGGGTGGTGGGAGCGAAGGGTAGGAAAAGAGAGAGAGCGAGAGAGGGAAATAAGAGGGGTGGCAGTTGTTGTGGCTTGAAACGTGTTCTCTCTTGATGATATCGCTTGGGGTGGCTTTTCCTTTTCACGTGTAGTTCAGAACGGTGGATCGGAATTAATGAACCGTAATCCCCCAATAATGAGGCTTCGGCTTCACTGGCTCTGATACGACCTCGCCACGCTACCCTCTCACCCTCACTTCCCTCCCTCTCCCTCTCTCCTTGCTGCATACCAGCATACGCGAGAATACCTACCGATTAATCGGCAGGTATGTGTGCGGATATTTCTCACTCGCTTATTTTCTCCGTCTCCCTCGTGTGCTCGCGTAAATGTCAGCCGCGCTTTACAACAAGTTAGCTGTACAAGCGGCAACAAGCCGCGCCGCTCCCGCAACCGAGTTAAGCCTACGTTCCAAGGCCTTGGGAGCTCACGGTGGCTGTCGATGCGCGAGAAATTATCTTCCTCGGCAAACAGCCGCCTTTCCACCCAACAGCGAGAGAGAGAGGGAGGGAGAGATTGTAGTCGTTCGCCATTTTGCGAGAAGCAATGCGCGGAAAATGTCGGCTTCGACCGCTGAATAACTTGGGCATCTCTTTTTTTCACGCGGCAGCAATGACCTCGCGCGTCGGAGGAGGAAACTGTTTGGCGTGCGGAGATTGGACCGCTGAGGGCGAATTCTTGTCGCGAATGGCCCTATTACGGCCGCTGATCGTCGCATTTGTTTACGGCCGGCTGCCGCTGATGGCTCCCAACCCCGCGCGCCCTCTCTCTCGCGCCTCCCTTTTTCTATTTTCCGCTCCCTCCAATGGAACACGTATTTATTCTTTGCCGGCTTTAGTGCCGCGCTCACGATGCAAAGCAGAACTCCGATGACTTCTTTTGTGCGGGTTTAGTTGCCTTCCTTTGTTGATCGCGCGCAGAATGGCAGTGCGGGTTGGAATTCCCCGAATTTGAGTCCGAGCGAATCCCCGTGGAATTTCGACTCACCGTGTACAGGGTGATTCACTTGGTTTTGAATCGCTAATTATCGATATTGACCGTTCAAAATTGAATTATTATACGATGTTGAGTAATTTGAATATAGAGGAGTCTTTGTCGTGTTTTTCACACGTAGCTCAATTTATTTGTAATATCAAATTCCACCAATTATGAAAATAATTGGAGCTCAAGTATGAAGGGGATGATTAAAACTCAAATAACCTCACTCTGCACTTTGTAATAGCGAGAGGCTACTTTATTCGACCAAGACTCTCATTAACACAGCGGCAAAGCGAGCGCCAATGCTCTGTCTGTAGTATACATCGTGAATGGGCGCTCGGTAGTCGGAGATCTCTCGGCAGAAATACTTTGCGAGGTTTCCCGGCCCCGAAATAGGAGGGCGCGTGTGCGCGCGAATTTGGTGGCTGGCGCCGATATTAGTTACAGCAAGTTTGCCGGCCACGAAGCCCCGATAAACTTTTATGCCTCGCGGAACTAGCGCCCGGTGTTTCCTTGCCGCGGGCCTTACTGCCGCCAGCCCGCCAGCCGGTTATAAACGAAACTTTTCATAATTGCCAAGAGACCGCGCGGAGAACTCTCATTTAGTCTCCTCGACGCTCGTCCCCGAAGAGAAAACGAATAACAGTCCTAATGAAAAAGCAGTATTTCCCGGTTGCGGCTGGCGGTAAAAGCCCTCAGCCTCAAAATCAAGTGGCAACGCACACCACTTTCGAATGACTCTCACCTCAAAACACTCTAGTTTCCGCCATTCCATCGGAATAAATGAGCGTGGAGAGGATAGAATGGGTTTGGGGCCGAAACTGGCGAGGTCCGCGGCATTCAGCGATTTCAGCGTCCGAATGCGCCGAGTCGGATTTCAAAGCGCATAACAAGGGGAAAAGCAGGCTTTTTGCATCTGGCCCCCCGGCCAGAGAGCGCCGGACACATAATCCGCCGTGTGCGGGCCATCAATGGTACTCGCCGGAAAATCGTCTCCGCTTTCAATGGTCAGCGCGCGAGCGCGGCCGATTGCAATGCGAGCGAGATATCCCGTGTCCAGTGAAAGCCGTTTATGTAGCCACGTACCGCACGCACGTACACGCGCGCGCCCAAGTATCTTTCTAATGCGGCGCACGTGCGAGACCGATTTCAAACAGATGAGAACGTCCCTTTGATGTTACGCCGCCGCCGGCGCGAGTGCACGCTCGAGTTCGACTCGGTTTTCCCGATGCCAAGTGGCGCCGGCGAACTCGCCAAAGCGAGATGCCCGCCAGACAAGTGGCGTTAAACAGATCAGAGCTCTTACGAATATTCGGTGATTTTCATTGGGCTGTTGGCCATCGAAATGCCAAAAGATTTTAGCCGGAGCTCCCGCCCCCCTCGCCAGTAGTAGTCTCTCGACCAGGCTGATGAACGATTAGGTCGAGCACTCGTGAGAACACTTGAGTCCAGCATTACCTCTTCGTTTCAGCCGGAACTCGAGCGCACGTGGAATAAGTATTGGAGGGTCTGCTTTTAGCCCTCCGTCCTCGTAATTGCATGGGTTTCAGGAAACTCAGACGAGAGTAATTTGCCGGTTGGACTTTACATGTACTGCGGGAGTACTTGTCGAATTATTCTTAAAACTTTATCTTAGACTAATCCTTTTTAAATGATCCGTTGAGACTAGTAATTCCTAAACAAACCTGAAAATTGGGTGATTGAGTAAATTGTGAAGGAAAGTTAAACCGACGAAAGAGGCGAAGGGACGAGCATAGAAAGCCGTAAAAGGATAAACCAGCAACAGGGATTGGCAGGGTGAGTGGGCGGGCGGGGAGGTTCTAAAGAGGCGCGCATGGTTGTCGGACAGGGTTACAATATTACAGCACTGCCATAAACCCCGACACGCCCCGACATTTGCATTGATGACACGAATATAATATATGACCGCAGTCTCTGACCGACCGTCGTCGAGTTCAGAAGTGTTGAATAGAGCTCCCACGGAAAAGAAAAGTGCGCGAGTTCAGTGTTGTCAAACATACGCCTCAAGTAATAGGCCCCTACGGCAACGTGCCTAGGTGAAATCTCTCTCACAGTTGAAATTTTCAACTGTGAGTGAGTAAAAATGGCCACCCAACCAAGGAACCCATCGTTTTCTCAAGCCATCCAAAGTCAAGTTTTCCCCAAAAAAGACCAAGCGATACTAATGGACACCATAGAAGGAACCATACTGAAAGATTACATCACTGCACTGGGCAAAATAGTCTCTCCCACTGAAATCAGGTTCGCATCTAGAATTGCAAACAATAGAATATGTATCTACGTATCTAGTAAACATCTAGCGGACCAACTAATTGACAAACAGCAAGCTCTGATCATCCAAGGTCACACAGTTACAATCCGACCGCTTGTGTCACGGAACAAACGCATAATATTATCTAATGTATGCCCAATTATACCCCACGAAATCATAGAAACCAAATTTCAAGAAATGGGTATAAAGCCGGTATCAAATATAACGTTTCTAAGGGCGGGACTGTCCGAACCGGGTTTCGCCCATATCCTAAGTTTCAGAAGACAGTTATATGTGGCACCGGAAGATGAAAAAAAGATCCCCGAATCATTCGAAATTACACTTGAAGAAACTAACTATTGGATTTACGCATCGTCCGACTCAATCGCGTGTTTCCTCTGCAAAAAGCAAGGTCATCTAGCAAAAAACTGTCCCCTGCAAAAGGGGACAACTACAACTACCCAAACAAACACCATAAAAGCTCCTGTACAAACCGAGTGGGCAATGCCAATCCCGACATCAGAAATGTCTTATACACGAATTAAGAGACCCCACTCATCTACCCCAAGTGAAAGCACTAGCACCATCAAAGAACCAAACATACAAGAGACAGAAAATACATCGGGTTCTGAAACCGCCAATGACATAGATGAGTCAGAAGAGGATAAAAAGGATGGATCCACCCAAACGAAACCTAAAACAAAAAGTAAACGTAAGAAATGGTCCACCGAATCAGAATCCGAGACATGGATATCGGTACAAGAATGCTATAAAAACAATCCCTTCCCGCTTAATGTGGACCAACTGAAAAGTCTGTTTGACAAAACCCAAGGAAAACAATACATCAAAGATATAGTCCTGGAATTCACAGAAAATATCCCCGAACTTATAACAATGCTGAAAACGCTTTATCCGTCAATGAATTACAGCTGGCACAAAAATTGTACTACCAGACTTATCAAAAAACTGGAAGCTATACAAAAGGAAATTGAAGAACCTTCCAAGGAAATACCACCAGTTGCAGACCAACAAATACCTGAGTTGAATCAAAACTAAATAATTCCCAATATTCAATCTAAATTATTATTATAAGTTACACCCATCATGGACATTATCCAGTGGAACCTGAATGGATTCTTCACACGTATAGAACATCTGAAACTGCTCATTTATGAAAAAAAACCTAGCATAATCTGCCTCCAGGAAACTAACTTTAAAGGCAGCCACAGAGCATCAATTAAAGGGTACAAATGCTACAACAAAAACCGATCGGTTCCTCTAGGACGGGCTAGTGGAGGAGTTGTAACATACGTCAAAAACAATATCTGGTGCAACGAAGTGGATCTGGTGACTCACTATGAAGCAGTGGCCATCCAAGTAACAGCATCCCAAAATCTCACTATATGTAATATCTATCTTCCTAACAGTGTAGAGCTGAATATAGAAGAATTAAATCAACTAGCCCACCAGCTACCTGAACCTTACATCATCTTGGGAGATTTCAATTCACACAACGTCCTATGGGGCTCCAAAAGAACAGACCAAAGAGGCCAAATAATAGAAAAATGGTTCGAAGATCAAAACCTTGCACTAGCAAATACTGGATCTCCGACAAGATTCGATTGTAGATCTGGAGAAGAGAGCTGCATAGACTTGACTGTGGGAAGCCTTAGTATCAGACACTTATTAAACTGGCAAGCACTAGAGGATACCTACGACAGTGATCATTACCCGCTAATCACCACCATCATCAATAGATCAGACCCATCAGTAAGATATCACCAGAAATGGATTCTTAATAAAGCCAACTGGGAGGAGTACCGAACTATTATTTCCGAAAACATGAAATCTCTACCTGAAATACGACATGCCCATAAGGCTGACTTAAATATGATAGTCAATAACCTAACTGAAATGATAACTAGCGCAGCAACAAAAACAATCCCTAAAACCTCTGGAATCCCACGGCACCGGAAAGTCCCATGGTGGTCACAAGAGTGTGAAAAATTAATTAGAGAACGTAACAAAGCAAAGAGAACATACGCTAAATACAAGACTATAGAAACTAAAATTGAATATAATAAAAAACGTGCATTAGCCAGGAAAGTTATCAAACAAAATGCTACTGACTCTTGGCAGAAGTTTACCGAATCCATCAATACCCAATCAGATCCAGCAACGATGTGGTCAAAAATAAGGAAACTTAACGGAAACAGCCTTTCAACCATTCCTAGTGCCATTAAAAATGAAGCTGGCAATATCGTCGATGACCCAATCGGTATGGCTAATCTCCTAGCAACCACCTTTGCAAATAATTCCAGTAATAAAAATCTCTGCCATGAGTTCGTGGAATACAAGAACCAAACTGAAGCAAACAACGAAGTGAGAATAACAGAAGATGGAGATCCGGTTAACAAACCAATAGAGAAATTTGAACTAGAAGAGACCTTACACTCAATCAATAGCAAATCCAGCCCAGGACCAGATGACCTACCTAATGCACTAATCATTGAACTACCATCAGAGGCCATCAACTATACCCTCGAGTTATTTAACTTCATTTGGACGAACCAAATCTTCCCAGATAAATGGAAAGAAGCAATAGTGATACCAGTCCCAAAACCAGGCAAAGACCATTCCAAACCCACCAACTACAGGCCAATTTCATTAACATGTAATTTATGTAAAATCCTAGAAAAAATAATTAACAAAAGGTTACGGTGGAAAATAGAAATGGAAAACAAACTATCAGCACACCAATTTGGATTCCGCAAATTCCGATCAACCAGGGATCACTTAAGCCTAATTGAAAATGACATCTGCAGGGCAATTGAGAACAAATTTCACCTCACTATTGTCTCATTGGATATAGAAAAAGCTTATGAAATGGTCTGGCAACACCGAGTACTGCAGCGACTTTCGGATAAGGGAATTTCAGGAAACTCACTTGCCTTCATTAAAAACTTCCTTACGAACAGAAAAATAAGAGTAAGGATTCATAACAAACACTCAGAAGCCATCTCACTAGAAAACGGCCTCCCACAAGGCTCAGTTCTGAGTGTTCTACTATTCCTGATTGCAATTGATGATATCACATCATGCATCAAAGCCCCAATAAAGGGATACCTATTTGCAGACGACCTTACATTAACTTGTAGCGGGAAAAACCCAGACATCACAGAAAAACTGACTCAGGAAGTCCTTAATAACATATACGAATGGTCCAAAAAAGCTGGGTTTAAATTTTCTGCTAACAAATCAGAATACATGGTATGCCATAAGAACAAGAAGGGAGTACCTGGGGTCAAGCTGGACCTCAACAAAATCCAATTAAAGAAAGCAAAAGCGCTAAAAATCCTTGGACTACATTTTGACGAGAAAATGACTTGGAAATCACATATCGACAATCTGAAAGCCGCCTGCAAAATGAGAATCAACGTAATTAAAGCACTTGCCAACCGTAAATTCGGAGCCACCAAAAAAACCCTAATATGCCTCTACAAATCGCTAATACTATCTAAGCTAGACTATGGAGCAATTATTTACGACGGGGCTAATACCAATCTCCTCCAAACGTTAGAACCTATTCAAAACCAAACATTACGGCTCTGCATTGGCGCCTATAGAACCAGTCCGGTTAACAGTATCCTTGCTGAATCCAATACCTTTAGTCTCGCTCTAAGACGACAAGAACAAGTCCTATACTATAAGGCTCAAACCAAAACTTCACCTGGAAACCCAGTTACTAAAATATTCAACCAGAGCGACAGAACCATAGTAAATGATAACCAAGATAAACCTGTTAACTCCTTGAGGAACCGAGGGAGGGAATACCAAGCCAAACTGTTGGATAATCTACCAATACCAATATCTCGGCCCACCCGTACAAGACCACCATGGGAAACTGCCAATACCAAGATCAACTTAGACCTAGCCAATCTAGGAAAAAAGAACCAAAATTCCCCAGAGAAATATAAATCTCTCTTCGAAGAAATCCAACAATCACTCCAAGGATATAAATTCTTATACACAGACGGGTGCCGAGCTGAAAACAGAGTAGGAATTGCAATTACCACAGATCAAAAAGTATTAAGAGCCGAGAGACTCCACGAGGGAACATCGATCTTTTCATGTGAAACCCTTGCAATAATGGAAGCCCTAAAGTTAATTCAAAGGGACTCAGGAAAAAAACATGTCATATGTACCGACTCTAAATCCAGCCTAATGGCTATCAAAAACCAAAACAATAGCAGCACTACTATACAGCATATCCAAAATACCCTGAGAAAATTAGAAGAAAGGGAATACGACACCATACTATTATGGATCCCGTCTCATAAAGACATCTCAGGGAACGAGCTGGCAGATCGACACGCTAAAGAGGCCACACAGCTACCCACATATTCATCAGATGTTGAAATAGCCGAAATTAAAACATATATCCACAAAAAAATAAGCGAATACTGGGGAAAAGAATGGAAACGAGGACCACCACTTAAACTATTTGATTGTAGAATTAACGTAAAAGAACCATCTCCCATTTTGACCAACAGGAAAGACAATTCCATCATTAGTCGATTGAGAATCGGACATTCCATAATTTCTCACTCTTACCTAATATCCAAGAAGCCAGAAGAATTATGCCCAACTTGCGGTACCAGGATGTCCACCAAACACATTCTAACTGAATGCCCCCAATTTACTAACCAACGAACATCGTTAAACCTCCAGGCCGATCTACGGTCGCTTCTCAACACACGTGAAGGATGCATCGCAACGATAAAATTTCTAAAACTTATAGGTTTATATCACATGATATAAGGTAATACAAGAAACACAAAATGTACACCCCACGATAGATAATGTGGTCGCTATAAGACCGATGTAGTTGTACAGCGACCTTAAATAAAATCAAAAAAAAAAAAAAAAAAAAATATATGACCGGTGCGCCGCGCGTCCGCGGGAGCCCAGGACGAAAGCCGTGCTTTTCTTCCCGGCCAGAATGCCCACTGGCCACCTGTTGCCCTCTCCATTTATATTTTAGACGTCGTGAAAGAGCGCGTCGTCACCTTACGTATCCCCGGTAAGCGTCTCCAGCCAAAAGAGGAGAGGCCTTTTCACCGGCCACTGGCCCTGAAGAATGCGCGACCCTTCGCATAACAGTTTTACACGCGCGCGCGCGGCCGAGTGATATTAAGACGCGAAAGTTGCGCCCGCATTTCCCATGATTATCACGCGTCATTTCCCGGGGCCGTGATAGATTCTTCGAGGTGAAAGATAAAATGATTTTTCCTCGCCGATAAAGCTGCCGCTGATTGGGAAGGGCTCTCCTTCGCTCTCCTCGATCATCCCCCGATTGCACCCAACTTTCATTCGGCCTTATCATCCTCCGCCATTGAAAGCGATTAGGGCGCCTTTGTGCCGATGTACTCGCCCATCTAGACTCCGATACGTCTGATAAAAAGAGCCTGTTTGTCCTGCTGTTTCCGTCTCATCGCTTTTTCGCGTTTGAGTGGAATGGCCCAGTCATCGCCGGACAAGGGGAGTCGAACGGCGAGTTATCAACGGTCAACCGGCAAGAGTAATGGAAAGGCATTATTACAGGTTTCTTATTATCACGCGTTTCTCTGATCGTTCGCTTGATAATCAGACAGTGAGAGATCGTGCGGAGTGAGATGTTATCTGTGTTCGTGACTGAGTAATCGGCAAATGATAAACCTGTATCGGTAAACTGTGGACATTCATATAATTTAGGAAATGGTCTAGGAAATTGTGGTATTCTATGAAAAAGAATTTGATATAATTTATGTCCTTTTTACCTGAGTATCTGGGACAGTAATTACATCACATGACGGATCCACCTCCGCAGAACGCGCTAATTACCACGCTGAAACAGTTTAATCCGCAGAGGTTGTAGCGTGGGAGCAGCAGGTGTCGAGCCGTTGATGCGTGTTCTCGCATAATGCAAGGCGCGCGCGCGATTAAGTGATGGTTGGTTTGAGGAAAACGCGGGATTGCCGGTGCCGAGCGGGCCGGCCCTGTATCCCGGATCCGCGATCTCTGTTTGCGTTGCGATATGGATTGCCGCGGTACCCAAAGGATCCTCCCATTTATTTGCACTTGCCAATCCATCGCGTGTGCCTGCCGCGATGAATCCGCGTTCCCATCAGTCGACGATCGGCCGCGCGTTTACCGTCGGGCGTGTTTGCTCGCGGCACACGCGCCCACGCAAACTCCCTCGCTCGGAAGGGACTCGGTTATTTTCGCCTTTGCCAATTCGTTCCCAGTGGCTTTCGCCAATTCCCCGCCTCCCATAGTGGAAAGCGGATTAAAGTCCCGCAAACCGCAAACAAAGTCAATGTCTCTCTCTCGTCTTGGCGTTGGCAGAGGCGCGGGACATTACGAGGCCGAGAAGAATCGGCTGGCAGGGGTTTGAATTAATTGCGGAGATCTGAATGCGGGGTGTGACAGGGCAGAGGGGTCCGAACACCTCCGCTTCGGGGTCTCTGGTGGTAATTGGCGGCCGGCAGAGCGGCGCCCTTTGAAATAACGAGTGTGTGTATGCCTGTGTGCATGTGTGTGGAGAGGAGAGGAGAGTCGGTGCGCCGCGTGTGTACAGCGATCCTCAGGACTAACGAGCGACGACATTTGTTTCAGGGTGCGTCATCCAGCTTAGTGGTAAAGTTCGCAGACACTGAGAAAGAGAGGCAACTAAGACGCATGCAGCAAATGGCCGGGAACATGAACACTCTCCTTAGCCCGTTCGTCTACAATCAGTTCGGCGCTTATGGCGCTTACGCTCAGGTGGGTCCTGTTACCGTTAATGGCTCTCGCGTTACCACATTACCGTCCTGGTTGTCCTCGTTACCGCCACTCACAATCTCTAATAGTTTCTCTCTCCTGTTACACCGCCACCATCATCGCCGGCCTGGCCGGCCTAGCCAAACGATCGGCCGATATTCGAGCCCTCGCCGCATTAACGCTCGCCCGTACAACGAGCGCCGATAATTACTCACCTTCTCCCCCGATCGATGTCGATTCCTCTTGACACATACGCGCCCCTTCATTAGAATCTCGTGTACGGAGCCAGTGAGACTAGGCGAAGTTTCGTTAAGGGCCGGCGGTGCGTGGTGTGGGTGATTTATCGCTCGATATAAAGGTTATTATATTTGCAGCAGCAGGCAGCCGTCATGGCTGCTGCTACGGCGCAGGGGACGTACATCAATCCGACGATGGCCGCCCTCGCCGCCGGACAATTGACACACGCGCTAAATGGGATGTCGAATCCCGCGATACCACCGACCTCAGGTAAGTTCTCTTTAGCAACTTTTATAGTCTTTGGTTTATGACCACTAGGGAGTGGGTTAAGGCTCGCTACCGTTAAGGTCTGTGTACTCGTCCTTCGGAGATTTAAAGGGTTTATCATTGGGAACATGGAAACTATTGTTTGTGTTTTGTTGGTAAGTTAACTGGGGGATACTCTGAGCAACTATATCGAGTGGGCTCGATTTAGAGAGGAACTCTTTCCTCTTTCATTTAGCCGGCGTGTCGCCGGGATTTCCGTGGAGGAGGAGTACACAGAGACGTGCATTCGACCGTCTTACAGCCGGCTCGTAAATCAATACAACATTTTCGCGGAGCGTGACTCGGCCGAAAGATATTGCCGGCGCTGCGAAACTTTATCGAAAGCTCGTTGAGCGCCGGAAGCAGAAGAGGAGAAAGACGCGACGAGTTCTTTCTCCTGGTATCTCTCTCTCACTCTCTCTCTCGCTCTCTCTCTCGGGGGCCTTGAGCGCCGAGAGCAATGGGTGGTAGGCAGGTGGACGAGGTAATGTCTGGGAGTAAAGTAAGCACGGAAATCGGCTCGCCCCTATACCTCCTCGATCGAGAGGAAGAAGCGGAAGGTAATACCGTTTGATAGGGAGATAATATTTTATTTTCCCTCCCTTTGCGCTCCGCCCGCTCCCCCGTCTTCTCAGGCTACACTAGCCCTTTCCTCCAGGAGATTACCGAGCCTTTATTCTCCCGTCGCGAACGACCACCCGCTATGCATACATACAACCTCGACCTATGCGTAGACCTGCAGCACTCAGCGCGGAAATTTCGATCAATCGATCGCGGCCCGTAAAGGTTTTCGCCAACGGCGAGGAAATTATTCCCCGGTTCCTGCCGCCCTGCCGACCGGAACTCGTTATTACTCAATGGCGGCGCGCGCTCGCTACAGAGCGCGGCCGCGGCCGTGGCCGCGCGCGTATTACACTATACTTGGCCGTTCGATTTACGAGGAATCGAATATAGGCGGCGCGCGACGCCGCGCCGGAAATGGCCAGCCACTTTATTGTAATTGGCTCTCGCGCGTCTTTCGATCGCGATTTCCTCCCGTGACAATGGAGGAAGGGAGGGGGCGGCTTTTATAATCGGCAAAATGGAATTCGATCCTTGAGAGGCGTCCTCCTTCATAAATATTTTAAAGGGCGCGTCCACCGTCGCGCATCCAGTGGCCGTTCAAGTTTTAGTTTACGAGCTATCGTCATACCCGCTGCACGTACAGGGATGCGATCTCCAATCCCCGATCTATGCTCCCTTGGTTTCTCACTTGTATGTATGTATGTACGGTGTTATCGCGGCGGATACCTCGGGATCCTCGCCTCCATCCCTTCTCTTTTCGCCAAAGAGTTTCCACGATGATTTATATTCAGCCGTGCCGATACACCCAGCCACCATAAAACTTTCGATTTGCATCCTGCCACTTCCCGCCGATACCCCACCCCCCACCCACAGCAAATCTCAGACTCGGGAAGAAGGCGCGCGGACGGTGGTCGTTCTTCGTTTGAGGTAGTTGGCCGGAAAAACTGTTCTTGAAACTTTGTCCGAATAATCTTTATATTATGGTCCTACAAGTTGTCACAAAATTTTCTTAGATTTTACCAGATCGTTTTCCATTTGATCGGTATTGAAATTTTATAGATAGGGAGAACCGTCCAATCACGCGCATTAGTAATTGTAATTCGAAAACGGTTCTTAAGAATCTTTTTAGAATTTTTCACCACCCAATTTTTGAAAACTAATAAGGAGGTTGGTCAGACAAATGAAAATGCTTGGATTGGACTGAAATTTATACAGAATAGTAATTAGCAGTCACTCGGCCCCCCTACAAAATTTCATACTAAAAAATATGTTTTATTCTAGTCCCAAAAGCTCTGAGAATTTTATGTGAACACTCAGATCTTACCCTCTTACCCCCGCTCGAAATCACGTGACCAAGAACCATAAGAAGAATCCGCGGCAACATTTCTCCGCGACGCGTCCTCCAAGCCCTCAAAGTACAGATATAAAAGTCAAGGATCTAGCGATTGCCGAGGCTTTGTTTCCCGATGTTTCTTTGTCGGGCAACACACCGTGGCGATGAGCCGTTGGCAGAGGGCTGATAGCCGGGGAAACAGAGGACAAACAGTCTGGGCTCTCGATTGATCAGGGTGCAGAGGGCGATGAGCGAAAGCTAGAGCGAGAGAGAGAGGGGGAGAGTTAAGGGGTTGCGGTGTGGCCGTGATTGGCATCGGTGTGGGATCAACAATCGGATGATCCGGAGATCACACGACGCCTCAAAGGCTACTGGCTTGGTAGCGCGCGACGTGTACACTCGTATCGGCGGCCGGGCAAACCCGCGTGTCGAGATCCTCTCAATTATAGGGTATATATGCCGGGAAATCGGTTGGCAGAGGCTCGCGCTCCTCTTCTCCTATAGTCGGTCCAACTATGAAACGTTGAGGCCGAGTAGAGCGGAGCCGGTCGAGTGCGAGTGCGAGTGCGAGGAGGAGGCGACGCCTAGAGCCCGAGGCTTGTGTCGTCGATGTTGTAAGAGCAAGAGGGTAATCGTTGTGTACTGATCAGGTTTGCTCGTAGTAGGTAACGGGACAGGGCAGCCGATTAACGGGGCGATACAATCGTTACCGTCGCCGACGATGCCCAATTTCAACATGGCCGCTCAAACACCAAACGGTCAGCCAGCAGGCTCCGATCCAGGTGTCTACACCAACGGGATACCGCAAACCTATGGGGCACGTGAGTATCAACTCAGGCGCAGTGTGCCGCCCCTGCGCAATGCTCGGCCAATCGACGCTGCATTTTATTATTCCGCGCTCCCGCCAAGAACACTCACCCCTATGTCTCTCTTCTTCACCTCCCCACCGCCCCACCTCGCCCTCCACCTCTCGATATGCGCGATTTTTCCTCCAGCCGCCATGTCCTTCCTTTTTCTTTCACAGGATATTGCCGCGGAGCTTTCATCCCATTCTCAATCTGTAATTCTGACCGAGTATCAGCGATCGAAAGAGCCCATCTGCATCCGCGCTCTCTTTCTATACCGAGGCCCCTTCAATTATTCATTAGCGCCGCGCTACAACTTGCTAGTTCGCCCTTCTCTATCATCGGGCGCGCGGGCTATCTCGTTAAGGAGTCTGTCAGCAATTAGCCTGATAAGGGATCGCCGCGAGAATTAGCTTGATCGAAGAGTCCCCCGCTCGCTTCGAGCCGACCAATCGACTTGTTAGACCAATCGTGATTCCAGCCATGGATTGTCTCACCGACTTTTTCAACCGATTCGCGTTGTGTTGAACGTTGATTCTTTATCGGTCTATAAATTAGGTAAAGGGATTGGTCTTTGTTCTTGAATCATCTCCTTCACACTCGAGTTTCAATGATTTCCATTATTGCTGTACAATTTGATATTATAAATAAATTTCGGTGCGTGGAAAAGACTCTTTTATATTAAAATGACCGAACATTTTATTACATTTTATTACATTTTCGACGGCCTATATCCATTATTAGCGTTTCTATCTAAGGCAAGTCATCACCCTGTACAAAGTACGATCCCAACATATGTCGTAAACCACACACCATCCAATCCCATGTGAATTCCCCATCTACATTTCCCCCATCAATGGAGCAAAAGTTGTTGCGAGTGTATAACGGGTGATCTCGATTGGCTGGGGCATGCGACAGGGGCCTTAGTCTTAAGTCAATTCGCGATAAGAGCTGAGCTTACTGAAGTGTAGATGCCCTCCATCTGTCGATTCCAGCACAGGGGCTGCCCAATGGGGAGGCGGCACTCCAGCATGCCGCTTATCCAGGAATGCAGCCGTTCCCCGCTGGTATTGGTGAGTCTTTTTTATCTCTCTCTCTCTTTCGCTCTCTCTTTCTCCTACCCGCTCGCTTCACTACCACCTATACTATCTATAATACGACAAAACACACGCGCGCCACCCTTGTTTTTCTACCCTCCTGGCCGCGGAAGCGGCTGGCGAATCGCGCACGAACGAGCTCTCCGGCGAGTTTGCCTCGTGCGCGTTTATTAACTATTCCCGATAATTATGGGGTCGCGCGCGCGCGCTTAAAGCCGAGCGTGACATATTGGATTCCGAGGCGAGTCGCCGACACAGATAATTAAAGGAGAATTACCCTGTTATTGTGACAAATTATTATTGAACATTATCGTTATTATTATTGTCGTCGCATTGTCGGGCCGATGTGCCGCGAGCGGCCCGCTTTCAATGGGGAGACATTAATTCCAAACTGTGTGTTGGACGATCGAGCCCTCCGCCCGCATAATGCGTTCGGGTACACACGGCAGAATCGCGCGTCTCCGCCCTACACACATTGTATTCCAATTCTTTCATCTAACTATCGGCGTGATAAGATGTACGTGTGACGAGTGAGGGAAACGGATGTCGCGAGTGTTTAGGGGGAAAAGGCAGAATAAATAGGAATGCGAAGTCGAGAAAAATTCGATGATCCACCGCGATCGCTTATGTGTTCTGGCTGCCCTTTGCATGCAATTGTGCTCTATTTCTTCCTCTCTCTTCCTTTCTACCCGTCTCTGTAGCCCATCTGTGGCATGTGTGTAGACCACTTGTTCTGTCTTGTGTTCTCCCGAGGCGACACGCGACAGGAAACATGACATTTTTCCTATTATCGTTGTATGTGTAGCCCAAGTGGCGTGTACGTGTAAAAAGGCTTGCGCTGTGTTCTGGCGTAGTGCACCTCTTCGGTATAAACGTTCTCGTGTATTTAAATATGGCAGTCACATAGTTCCCTCGACACCTCGCAGCTGGTCCATGTCCAGGTTACACCGTCGGAAATATGAAAGTGCACCAGCCGGTGGCCTCGCTGGGGGGAAAGAGGCGGTGGAACGCGTGGAAATGCAGGAGCGGAAATTGTGATCGAATTTTGCGGCGACCCCCCCAAATGGATGATCTCGTTTCACGGATAATCAACGTCCCGATGGCCTGTCACCTATATAGTTCTATTAGATCGTGATCCCGCGGCCGAATATCCACCGGCCCGCACTCATCTCGTCCATCGGATTTTCCGCGTCCCCTCCCCTTGCCCCCTCATAATTAATAACGCGGCCGCAACAAGTTCCCATTAGCAGCGGCGGCGGTCGAAAGGGCGAGTGGCCCCGTCGATTTTTCCGCCAGTCATCGCGCTCGCCGCTTTTCCCACGCAGCTGCGTCGGTGTTTTTCCTTGGCGAGCGTAATTCTTTTTCGAGCGAGAGCGCGCGCGTCGGATCACAGGAAATTCATCAAATTTGCAGTATAACGGAGCGCAAGGTATGTATGTATGTACACGCGCGCTCGCGGATCCCCCGGCTTTGCGCTCCACTCGGTTTTCCCCGTATTTGCCGAAGACTCAAAAACAGGATATATTCTTTTTCTCTGTTTCCCGTGTTTTTGCCCGAGTGTACACATCGACCGTGCCGGGAAATCAATATGCGGGAAAAAAGCAATCGAAAAATAACGTCGGCCAAGAGAGACCAGCCGCCATTCGCTTTTCGAATCGCACTACCGCACTCTCCCCAACCCCCCAACCCCCTTCTATCTCGGTGCGTGGTCAGTATGATCGTATATTTATTCCATACACGCGCGCCCCCTGCCCCCGCCAGCCGCCCCGCTAACGTCAATCGGAATATATTAAAGTGATGTTTGCACGGGAATAATTAATTTCGGAAAGGGGAAAATTTGCCTCCCCCCACCCCCGCCCTCGCTGCCGCGCACTACCTTCTCCCATCTCTCTTGGCAAACGAGAGAACGAGGACGAACGGAGCACCGTTTATCCCTCTCAAACAAATATCAATCACGCACCTTTTCAATATTTGCCCGACTATAATTAATAACCTGCTAATTGCACATTGCCCGCTCTTTATCTAGCTCCCGCCGGGGTTTTATCTCATGCCCATTTCTATAATCGTATGGCTTCAAAAAATGTTTGACGAGTTTGACAAATAGTTATAAAATCTTCGTCGAGATTAATATATTTTTCAGAGTATAAATTCTGTATTCGTTAATTTCAGAGTACACCGGATTAATTAACAACTTTGTCGCTGGTTCCTTAATAGAGCGGGTTTTAGTTTTCATATCCGCGACACTCGAGTTCAGTACTACAAAATCGCGAAGCCGAAGCTCTCGTTAAAATGAACCAAGCGAGTCCGACGCTGGCTCTGACTTTGAAACGATATCGCGTTACTATCAGCGCGCATCCACACACGCGATCCCGGCGAGCAGAATGCAAGTGTATCACGTGGAAAAGTCGCGAAACCACGAGACCGTTGAGAGTCGAATACTCTTGAACCTCGCGTTTTCGGCTCCTACGCGTCCGCTGCTCTCTCGTTAGCGAACAAAACCTCCGCGATTTAAACTCGATACCTCGGTTTCTTCCCGGCGAGAAAAACCACCTCGGGGAAAGGAGAGTAGACGATTTGACGGAAAGAGGATGCGGGAAGGTGAGGCTGTACCGCGACGGCGGTAACAAGCGCACGCCGTAATGGCGAATTACCTTGACGCGCTCATTCGCCCTCGTCCGGCGCGCTCCAACTCAATTTCTATTAAATCGATTGACGTTAACCGGACAATTTAGCTTTCATTAGCGTGTCGCGCGGCGTTACGTTGCCGCTTACAGGGGTACACCTGTACGCGAGCTTGTCAGACCACCTCTCGGCGCACGGCGCTCGGCGCCACAATTACGGCTCCGGCTGTCCAGAAATTGGAGCTGCATGCTTCGACAGCCGACACACCCGACACACCTACACTCCCATCTACATAGTTCGTTGGTTAAACACGCTTGGTTGTAATGTCATGAGTCATGAGCACGTAATCGCTCGGGCGCCTTTTCTGCTTGTCGCAATCATTGCCGATGGAAGAGTTGTTCCGCGTACCCAGCTGTGTGCAAGAGGGAAAGTAGTTTGAAAGCATGAAGAGAGAAAGACCCAAGACCCAGCACATGCCTGACTCTTAGAGTGCGTCTCGATGTGGAGAGATGATGATGTATTTGTTATTTGTTATTGTCGCAGCTTATCCCGCCGTCTACGGCCAGTTCCCTCAAGCTATTCCTCAGCCGATGACGGCCGTCGCAGCCATGCAGCGGGAAGGTAAGTACGAACACACTCATCAACGTCTAACTGTTGATTGTCGACACAAGAACGATTGTAGACCCGAGATATATATACATATGCATATGTATATATCTATACATACTGTAGATCCACGTCCCAGAAACACGTCCAAACACGAATTATCCTTCGTCGTTTTTCGAGAGCCATTCATTGCGCGCTCACACATCTATGTACATTGTACGCGAGCAAAGGTGGTAACAGTAGCGACCTATAGTTGAGCAGTCATTGAGAGGATCATCTGATGATTCTAATGCAGTTGGTACGATGAGCGAACGCGGAGCCCAGGTTTCATTACGGCTCCGAAACGAATCCCAGTGAATTAGAGGCGCGCGAGAGGGGCCAGGAATTCTTTGGCCCGAATTCGCCGTTTCAGAATTCCCTTTTTATTACGTCCTTCATCATCGCGTCGCTCCATTCTCGTTTTAATAACGTCGCCGGCGGATAGGAGCGCGCGCGGGATGACCCGAAACCACTGATGAATCTCTCGCGACATGCTACATTTTTTTCCCCCTCTCCCCCCGGTCCTTTCGCCGGGGTCCTTTCTGCGCGGGGCCCTTTTTGTTATTGGCGCTTGTTGAATGCGCGGCAGGGCAGCAGCGCGCAGAGCCAGCTGCACAGCGTGTTCGTTAATTAAACCAAGCCGAGAGCCGAGAGACGAGACGGACATCGAGCGGCAGTCCCCCACCCTGGAGCTCGACAGCTCGACGATGCCGATTAATTAAAGGGAGATCTCTCCGCTGGCGACGAATTAAAAGTGCAGGATTGACCGAGGATTCGCGGCCAGCAGATATATATCGGGAAAGGGGAAATCGGCGCTTTATCCTCCGGGCGGAAAAAGAGGGAGGCGGAAGCCGATGGCCCGGCGGATAAGAAGCTGCGCACGGTAAAGGGATTTGCGCGCGCGCAGGGCTAACGGGAGAATGGCGAGGGGAATGGGCCGCAGCGCGCGCCTAATTGCAATTAACAACTCGCCATTATTAGAATATACGACGCCTGACAATGAGATAATGCAAATAAAACGAAAGTTTTAATTACTTTGGCCCGCTCGCCCGGGCCCGGACTACGCCTCGATCCGTAGCGCGTTACATCCTCGGATAATGGAAAGTTTACCGTGACAGCGCTTCTCATTCCCTCGCCTCTCCCTCCTCGCGTACACTTTTTCGAGAACTCCAACTCGGCAACAGTTTCTTCCCGCCGCGACAAAGCGCAGGACCCTCTCCCGCGTCGTTTTCATCGATAATAGATGGGGGGGCGTTCGGCAGGAAAGGAACCATGTGTAGTTGAAGCTCGCATAATACGAAAGAGACACACACCAGCTTGGAAAATCACTCGCAGAGCAGAGTCGAGCGCGAGTAGACCACGTACTCTCGGCTTCTACAAAGCGATGTTTGGTGTTAAGGGCGCGCAGAAGGGCGCGCGGGTAGCAAGGATGAGAGGGGAAGGCGCGGAAGGTTTATCGTCATGAATGCATGACGTATCGCTGCTCTAATTGGGTGAGATTAGCGCGAGTCCTTGCTACTCTCCGCGCCCGTTTATTAATGACTGTTCTCGATGTTCTACGTCTTACTAAAGTGTTCTCGGTGTTCGTGTGACCTTTCTTCTTGACAGCCTTGATGGCCCGTGCGGGAGAGAGAGCCGGTTGCGGAGAGAGGCTTCTTTAGATGGACGTCTTATACATACTTGTCTGTATGTTTATAGATATACCTCGGTATACATTATATTCGCCGTGTTGCACTCGATATCTACTCACTTTCTGGCTGTTTACTCGGTGTTGCGCTGTCTCGATATCGGTGTTGGTTGTTGCTTCCGTGCGACGGTCAACCGCGTTGCGTAGATACCTGCTCTTACTCGAGGACTCTGTCTCTCTTTCTACATGGAAAATCGCGCGCGTTCTCTCAGTATTAGAGTTGAAGAGTAGTGGCCGCTTGATCGCGAGGTCTTCGCGCCGTTTTGGAAATTGGATAAGCCGAATCTCTGGCGAATGATAGTCGATGAATTGAAAAAGGGGGGCGAATGTCAGAAGAGCCGGAGACGGGAGAGGGCGCGCGGCGTTTATATTGGAGGATTTTCCTCGGTGTCTACGGGCGGGGGGCCGGTGGGTGGGGCTGTTGCTCTCGTTAAATTGGCGTGGAAGTCCGCGGCGCGGGCGCTACGGGGCCCAATTAGAGAGTCGAAAACCAATTTGGGGATCAGCCGGGGCTCCAGGGCGCACGGTGCTTGAATTTATGGCTCGTTCTTCGTGATTCCGGCGTCCACCGGGGCTAATTCCTCCACGAGCGGCCGCGCCCGCGTTTCATCCCCTTCGGCCGCCCGGATTCCCGGAAAGTCGCCGACACCCGCGCTAATTTCGGTTTCGCCTGACAACTGCGATCGAGTTATTACCGGGCGCGACCAAGGCGCAAAACGAACGCGCGCCCGCCGCCGAACTTCCACCATTAATACACGCGGCCATCAATTCATTCGCGCTCCCGCGTGATTTAGCTCTTTTCTCTCTTTCCTATTTTACGATCCTCCATTATTTCCATAAACGTCTATTTTATTCAATTTCCGTTTCAATCGAATTTAAAAAACCAAGACTTTCTCAATTCGACTTGTATGTTTTTTTCTATTTAAAAAAACTCCTTTGTCTCTTATTCGTTGTGGCGTACGATGTCGATTGCGTAGAATCAACAATTAAACAAATTTTTAAGGAAATTTTATTTACAAAAATTTTTCAAATAAAAAATTCTTTTACCTAACCTGTAAATGTTAAATGAGTGAAAAAAGGTTATATATTGATTGAATATTCAACTGCCGCGTATAATCGACATCCCCTCGTCAATCGGCATTTCAACCCCCTCAGGCCAAGTAGGTGGCATCCAGGTTAAAGATCCCCCCTTAAATAGTGCGTGCGTCCGGCATAAAATTCCTCGGGCAATCGCCCGTGCAATCGGAGGTTGCTCGGCGCGCGAGTTACAGTATCTCCGTTAATCCGTAAAAGTGGGTGGTTGGCGGGACGGTTAATGTAGTAGCTGAGAGCGGAGGATGATGGCTGCCATTCGGCCACGGACTATCGAGCGTAGATGGAGAGCGAGCGAGGAGGAAGCTCTGGGGGTTCCGGTGGTTCCGGATCAAGCCTCGTAATCGTTAGCCGACCGAACTCAGAATGGACAATTATATTCTGCGGTGATTCCCTCGATTCTCCTCCTCGGCGGCGGTGCGGAGAGTCCGAGAATGGTCCGCTCGCTCGCTCGGCGTCTAGGGTTCGCTGGCTCCAGCCGCGCGATGACTGCTATCCCGAGGAAAGTTGAGTGGCAGCCATCTCATTACTTAAATGCGTCCGTTAGCTCCGCTCCTCTGCTCCCGGCCAAGAGAGCAGAACTTTCCCCGCTCATAATCGCCGCTAATTGACGTCGGAGTTATAAAGTTCAGTGAAATTAGTTAAATCCTTATTTGGACTGGCCGGCCCCGCTCGTTTCTTCTTTCCCGCGGTCCCGCCCCCCTCGCTGCAGACTTTGTTCCCCAGTAACGGCCACGTATTAATTCATTTTATTCTAGCGCGCGTGCGTACGCCGTAATGAATAATAATGGGCCCTGTTTCTCGTTAAAGAGCCGGCATCGCCGAGTTATGAAAGTACGAATTGCCGATAATTACGAGAGGTGAGTTAATATCAAGGATATTGGAACGGAGATGGGAGAAAAGGAAAGGAACCTGGGGTCCCGTGTGAGTACCATGCGTCGTAAGTCGTAACTGCATTAGAGAGGATAGTCGTAGGTGTGTTTATTGATTCACTAAATTCGGGATCTCATCGTTCGATAATACACAGAGCATCCATCATACATACACATATCATACTAATGTCAAACGACCAAGGATTAACGTGTCTGACGAGAATCATGTAAAGAGAGTTGCACCATCGTAATCAGTGTCATCTATATCACCATAACGAACCCCCTGCCACCAGCATCTTCTCCCACCATTTGCAATCATTTGTACCCCCCAACCCCCCGAACCCCCCACCCTCCAAACACATCCAGCCATCGTACCACGCTCGTCATTGTGTTGTGAATCCCAGTGTTGTGTGTCTGTATATTTGAAAGTATAAATACTCAACGTTACTTTTGCTCCGCGGCTCAAATCCTGCTCACGGCGTGCAGATGAAAGGATACTTGGCCGTGATTTGTTTCGAGTCATTGTTCGTTTCGTTGCTCGACTCATGTCTCTCTCCCACTCAAATCACCCTCACGATCATCATCGACTGATGCCCCTCATTATCATCATCCCGTGCGATCACTCGCTCCTCCCACTCCACATTCACCCGCTCAGGGGCCCCGAGCCCCGTGAGACCATCATCATCATCATATCCTCCCGCTCATCATCGCTCTCGTTCTCGCACCCGTCGAGTCGCGAGCGGCGAGCTGGGATGTCGCGCGCATTTGCGCTAGAGACCCCGTCGAAGATCCCTCGCACTCCGACGAGAGCGGCGAGAGAGAGGAGAGCAAGTCGAACCGGCATCTTCGATCATACGTCATTCTCACATTTGCATTACTTAGTTCGCGCGCGTCTCTACCGGAGATCGCGAGAGAGTTAATCCGCCGCAGGATGGACGGCGAGGAAGGTAGTCCAGAGAGATGTAGGCGCGAAAGGGAAACTGGGCCTGTGTGGCGGCGAGAAGCCCGAGAGTTTGATCGCGTCGCGATATATATCACTTTAGTCTACCGAGAGGACCGACTCATCCAGAACTAACATTCCAACTTGAGTATTATACTTCAAGTTTAGATGTTTAGATGTGCTCTGATTTATATGGTAGGATGCTCTCTCTCAGGACCCGAAGGCTGCAATCTCTTCATCTACCACCTGCCCCAGGACTTCGGCGACGCCGAGCTCATGCAGATGTTCGCGCCCTTCGGCCATGTCATCTCGTCGAAGGTCTTCATCGACCGAGCCACCAACCAGAGTAAATGCTTTGGTAAGTCCCATTCCGTCAAAACCTAACCCGATTCCCGAGGAGTCCCGAGGAGAGCTGCAGCCCCGGAAGAACCTCAAGCCGCCGCAACTGCACTCGCACTTCTCAGCACTTCGATAGATCTTAATGTTCCACGGAAGTCGAGTGGCATTCATTCCCGCCGTTCCTCCATCAGATTCATCTAGCGTCCAATACCCACCCGAGTCTCTATGATGTCAGTCTAAGTAGCCCGGTGCTTCCTCTCTGAAAAGAGAGCATCTCCGGCAAAGAGCGACGCTAATTCGAGGGGACACACATAGAGAGTATTGCGCTTTGGAAGTTCGCAAAGCATCTGGAACCAATCACGCGGCAAACCGCAAAAAATTCATTGCGGCCAGTCGGATTTTGCGTGCACGCGGAGACTCGGATCCGCAGTGGGTTGCAGGAGTGGTGGTGGGGTTTGAATAGGCGCCGGTTCCAATGGGACTGTAGAAGGCTATTTCAATGAAGCGAAAAGGGGGAGGGGGCGGCATAAAAGAATGCGGACTGAAAAAGCGCTGGGGGATATATGCCGCGCGCGCTCCCTTTGATTAATCGCGTGCATGTACCTATCCGAAATGGATACGCGAAGCGCGTATAATTGGACGACTTCATTCATCGGCGGCCGCCGTCTTTACGACCATTCATCGGCAACCTGTACGATTAATGTTTTTGCGTTTATCGTTGCCCGATTACCGGGCCCCTTTCACCAGCCGCCCCACGCTCGGCTGACTTTCCTCCGCTCCGGGGAAAAAGACAGCGGCGCGGTACTTGCTAATGTGCCGTCGCATTGCGCGCGCTCAATTATCCTCGACGGAGAGAAGCCGCCATAACCAATTGGCGCGCACGTCCCTTTGAGATCGGTTTTGATCGAGCTGATGAAAAGAGAGTCCTTTGACGCGAGAGGACCAGAGGACTGCCAAGTACATGGATACATAGAGCGCTTTGTAGCGGAGAATCAATTTTTCCCGATAATACGGGCGCACAGAAAGTAGCTATCGCGCGCGGAATCTCTGTTAGCCCGGGCGGGTAGCGTTCGCAGAAACTAATAAAGCCCTCGGCCCTTTGGCGAAGAAAGGGTAAGGGTGTGCGTGCGCGCGGCCCCGGTGCTCGGTATTGGGATGGAAGGCTTTTTGGCCACGCGGCCAAAGTAATTTAGGAAGTCCGAGAGCGAAGCGTGGCCGAGCGACGAGCGACGAGCGACGATCGAGAGGCTCAATTGGTGAGGCGGTAGGCCGGCTGGCTGGCATGATGGCCAAACTGAAATTGGATCGAGGCTAATGGTCAAAATTGGCTTAAACTCCCGGGGCCCTGATGACCTTTCAGCGGTGCTTCAACTGTTAAGAGCTTCGTTATCGCGCACCTTCTCATCCGACGAAACTTGGATAATACCGGGGGCTGCCGGGACACGAAACTTTTTATTCCTCCCGGCGAATCTGCTAATCTAAATCACCGTTTAGCCCGCGCGGACTACCCCTTTTACGGGAATTTGGTTCGCCTCGAGCGACCTGCCGCCCGCTCTCGACTTCCCTTCTTAACATTCAAAATGACCCTGGCTACCAGCGTTAATATCGAGACTCCGCTCTCATTGCTCCCCCGAAAAAGAAACTTGCCCGATCTCGCAAATCTCCCCGCCAAATCGAAATCCGATATCTTTTCTTTTATCCGGGGGAGATCTGTATATCGCGCGAGCGTTAAGGGAACAGCGGGGCTGATCTGAGATTCTTTTCAGGTTTCGTATCGTTCGACAACACGGCGAACGCGCAAATAGCGATCCAAGCGATGAACGGCTTCCAGATAGGGACGAAGCGGTTAAAGGTCCAGTTGAAGAGGCCCAAGGACGCAAGCCGGCCGTACTAACCCACGTCCTAGCCTAGAAAAACTGGACGGGTCGCACCCTACATCATAACCTACAGAGTACGTACCTTCAATCGCAAATCACCTCACCAATCATACTCCAGCTTCCCCCACCATCTTCCCTCTCTCCCCACACGAGTGATGCGAGCGCGCGCCCTCTGCCTTCTCTGTTCCAGATGTCGTACGAGAACGCGGGCTCTCTGGACGCTCGACGATCAGGCGTGACGAGTTTGAATCACCGTTACAACGCTCTCCACCGTAACAACCTAGTATACTAGCTAGTTAATTAATTAGAGGATAAAAGTTAGAGGTCTGTAGAGCGACCTCGCCGGCAGCCATGCGGCGAGGACGAAGAGAGGCTGATGCGGAAGCAACGGATGTCCAGCGCTGAACCCAGTCCGAGATAAAATAATACAATATATATATATATACATATACATATACATATAAATATATATATATATATATGTATACGCGAATATGGGAGACGTTTGAGGTGCTGTCGTCGAGCGCTCGCCGTCGCTGATCTCACGAAGATACCCCTCGACTTTCCTGCTCCCCTCAGTGGTAGCTCTCTCTTATCTCCCACCGCGAGCATATCTCGGCTCGCAGTACGCGCATACATACATAACATACTTTTTTTATCCAAGCCTATATGAACTCCCGAGCCTTACTGCCAAGCGAGAAGACAACGTCGCTGCGGTGTGCGTTACGAAAGGGCCCCAGAGGGAGAAGGAGAGGGAGTCCATGCCTTCGTGAGCTCGACGGTGCGATCGTTCGGCTCGGAAGAAGCACAACAATTCAGAGAGGGAGAGAAGAGTCTCTCTTTGTCTCTCTCTCTCTCTAGTTCTCTCCTGTCAGTTTACCGCGGCGTACACTTGGCTGGAGCCTCCAGCCACGCGGGTGCACGCCGACACACGTATATATATATATATATATATATATATACATATACGCAGAGCCACACACACACACACACACCGGACACGCAGACACTCACAGACGCGTCGAGGCAGGTAACTTGGCGAGTTACGAGCGATGGACTGTTAGTTCCTGGTGCCATTGGAGTAACCCCCCGTCGCAGCATACATATGTATCTTAATACTATTAACCCGATGATAATAAGGGGACAATCTCTGTTCCTTTCGAGCGCGAATCGCCGGAGTTGCAGTCCGCGCGCGTCGTCGGTCGAGATCGACGAGATTTATTGACGGTCTCGTCCTCGCCGGGCGAGACTCGATGACGCCCCTCGGGAGGCCCCGAGAGCCCCCGAGAGCCAGTCGTCGAGGACGCCGTCGCTCGAAGAATCATATCCATCGTGCACCGTCGCGGCTGACGGTCTTCGGACGAGACGGCCAGCTAAGTTAGGGTTCGCGGTCTCTCCCACTGCAAACTTGTCAATCATGTAATACAGGGTGCTCGTCTCACGCAGTGTCTAAAGATTTCTAAGAGAACACACCGACTCACACACACACACCTTCACCTAGACGTCCTAGACACTCCAAGGCATACGACTCGTAGGTACATGCACGCTGAGATAAGAAGGTGTGTCCTATCGTAGACACACGGACACACACATACGGAGACCTAGTCACACAGGTACACATCTATACAAATTAGGAACATGGGATCAGTGCCGACCCGACATCCCGCGGGTTATCGGTTCTCCTTACGTTAAGGTTTAACACGTATGTCGCGCTGTAGGTTTTATATACCGCGTTAGAGGGATCGTCAGTGCCGTGTCCAAGCTGGCCAGACAGCCAATCATCGCGTTGGAGGTACGGTCGTCCGCGCCCACGGCGCACGTTCTCCCTGTATAGTGACGATTCTTATTATCCTCATTATCACGATTAACGAGTATAGTATATATTATAACGATAAACACACTACAAGTGCAGGCTACGGGTTGAGCGAAGCGAGCGAGCGAGCGAGCGTGTCCCGACCGAGGCTTAGCGATCTGTCGTCCGAAGAGGAGGCAGTTCCTTTTCTGGGTTGGTTCGTTAGCGGCTAGATGATCCTGAGAGAGACCCGATGTCACCCTGCCGCCCCGCCATCGAGAGCGACCTCCTTCTCTATTCTCCGCGGCCAAGCGAAATCCGATCCGCGGTCCAAGTCCGAACGGCCCCCCGACGTCGCCCGAGTAATGTCAACTAGGCTGTGATTACCCCGAGCGAAGAATCGAGGAGAAACGGTATCGGGCGAGCGAGGAGAAACTCCTCGGGGAATGCAGACTAATCGATCGGCAATCGACTCTCCTTACGCGTCCAACGGACACTCGCGGTGAAGCCAGTAGGTAGGGGAGGACGAGCACCTACTCGCAACGACACGGTAGGTCGTCGCCTCATGACGCACTAGCTGTCAAGCCTCACTCTTCACTCTGTTAACGCAGCTAGTCCACGTGTTCTAGTCCTTTGGTCGAAGGACCAAACTCCATCACACCGAAATCTCCTTCTCCGATTCCTGAGACCTCATCTCCGGAGGAGAGCGGCAACGGGAACGAACGGGCCTAGAACCTTTAACGGCGAAGCTTCCCGGTGCCCCGGTCCTTCGGAGATTCTTCGGGACGTAACTTCGCCGAGGGGAACGTTGGGGATGCCACCAAAGCCGGAAGTCGAAGTTTCCTACTGTGATTTATTTCCAAACCCATTTCGACTGCAGCGACGCAATCACACGCTAGATTATTTATTAGACAATTTCTTGTTTGAAGCTTTTATTACGCTTGCACGAGGTTCCTAGTTTTTGGGGACTCGTACTCCCAGTTGCGCGCTGTCCGTCGGAATCTAGTCTCGGGGGTTGTACACTGTCGCGTCGAGATTCGACTCCCTGCAATTGTTGTTTTGTTTTTGTCGACAGTCGCGCGACCCGACTCTTACTTCTTCTCTCACTTAACGGGGGGCGCGCGTTACGATGCGAGGCAGCTTTCTCGAGGGGTCCAGGGGGATACCGATCGCACGAGGTACTTACACGCATATACGCGAGTCGCGGCGGAATCGGTCGCCTAGATGAGCAGCGATGGGAAGCTCGAGGAATTCGGGAGTGAACACTGATCTATTGCGAACGATCAACCAAAGTACCAACAACCATTATACATATAAATATTATAAATACGAACCTACGGCAGAGGAAGTATATAAATATATATATATATATAAATATAAATACTATAAATACGGAATATAATATAAATAAATGAATGAACATATAAATATAAATATATATATATATATGAATATACATTGACCGAAAGGGACTAGAGACTTAGTAAATTATTCTAGTTTAGTTGAATCGCGACCGGTTACGTTTACTACTATCTCGGTGGGAACCGGGAAGCGCATACGGGCTTATGGGACCGGGACTAGTCTGCCGCGATTTTCCACGCGACGAGCACTCTCGTCCGGCTTATCCGCTATATAAATATAAATATATATATTCACGCAACATCCGTCGAGAGATCTATATATATAAATATTTATATACAGTAGCTAGTAGAGAAGCGAAGGGTTGGTCGGGCCTGTTGGCGCACACGTGCGCCGTGCAACCTCTCTTCTCGCTTTCCGTTCCGCGTCCCTGCCAGACTCGGCGGGCATCGCATAAACACACCGCGTATTCCATTGCAACGGGAGAAGGGGGGAAGACGAGCACAACAGTGCCGGAGAGCGCGTCGCTCGCTGATGACCGGGACACGAAAGTGTAAAAGTAAATTATACCTGCGCAGGAGTACACGCGAGTCCGCGGACGTGTAAGAGCACATTGACTGTAGATAGGCGCGCGCGCTCGTCGAATAGTCGAGCGGCCGAGTAGAAACGCTGTAGTACTGATTACTCCGCATATACTACATACGCGCTATCGTAAGCATATGCACGTGTATATTCTTGTCACTTTTCGAGACTGTCGCTCGGTGCAGGCACACGTGGGAGCGCGGCCTCGTGCACGCGATTGTGGACCTGGCCACGCTGACGTGTGCCGTGCACTAATACTGGAGACTGGACAGTCGGGGATGGTCCAGGGAGCAGAGGGAAAGATCCTTGATGGTATGTCGTCGATAGAGTCCTGGAAAGACGGTCACCGGACGCTGGCTCCTGTCTGGGATTAGCGCGTTAAAGCCTCAAGTTGAGCCGGTTGGGAGGGATCATTGGGTAAGACGGTTGATCGGGCGGCGCCGTAGGTATTTGCTCATCCGAGGTCCAATCACGAAGGATGAGAGCGATTGCGGATCCACCAAATATGCATAGAGAGCCTTGACAGAGGGAGTACCTCGAGCCGGAGTGAGGCGGCACGCGTGCAAACATAATTAGGAAACGTGTGTGGCCGAGTGCGCACGTGTCTAACTATCTTTGCTCGCATAATCCATTGCGTCTACCGCGGGCGTACGTGTTGGTAGACTTAGGTGATGGGTGGGGGGAAGTGGGCTGGGGAGTTGGCTCGGGGCTGCGCGCACAGATGAACGTATCCATTTATCATGATGACGTAATAGGGTGTATTGTGCACGTCGTCGCTCTCGACGATACCGCGCGCGGCCACCAAAGACGATTAGTGGACGAGCTCGGCCGGATTAGAGCCCGTCTAGATATGCTCCTGCGTGTCTCGATGCGACCGGCCTCTTCCCGCAGGAATTGACTACTCGGAGCTCCCGAACACTCGCCGAACACTCCTCTCTCTGTCCTCCGCGTTCCATTCCTACGGGATTCTCCGGCCCCGGACAATTCTTTCTTCACTTTTCGATCTTTCGCACCTCCAGCAACTCGGAACTTACCACTATTTATTCATATCTATCGCGAAGAGCATATTCGTTATTGGAGAAAAGTTGGCTCTCGGGAAAGTTTTGCTCCGAACGCTGAGATTCCCTGCGGCGAATGAATCTCGTGGACCGCGGTCGAGTGGAATTGGTGAGACGCGAGTCGCGTGGAATTCAATGGAGTAGTTGGCAGGTTATTTAAGGGAGAGGAGAGCAAGTGGAACGCAAACGGGGGAGAATCGGTCGCGGGGTAGTGAAAGGGGTGGAAACGATGGGGAGCGAGAGGGAGGGAGAGGGAGGGAGGGACGCGTATACCGATAAGTAGCTTCAGTGCAAGCACCAATTGATAATATCACTACGATCTAAGCTTTTTAAGGATTACCAATACTACTAGCGGATATCAAGAAACACAACCTACCCTTATAAATAACCGAACGAAATACCCATAAATATATATATAAATACAACTAAATGAAATGAATAAACAAACAAATAAATATATATTATACATACAGAATATAAATATATAAATACGAGGGGGTAACGGGCGATTGTAAACAAACCGACAAAAAAAAGTCTAACTATTTTATCCAGAACAAAGTTTTTGCTACAACCGGAACACACTAGTAGTGCGTGCATCTCGCTCTAAGTGAGATAGGACGATGGGTAACGGCGAGAGGAGCAAATCGAGGGAGACTCGCACTCGCTTGGGGGAAAAAATAACTATTCTTAGCTCTAAGTATTCTATACACGGCGAGGGGAATGGGAGTGTAATGATAAACAAGAAAAATAGTAGCGTCGGCGTGGAGCGAGGAGACACAGCTTTCGATTTATTTTTACACGACCTCTGATGTGATGATGATGCAGGGGCGAATTCGCTGCTCCCTGCCGGGTAATGCGCGAAAGAAAACCAACTGAAAATGCCCATACACACACACCCACTCACACTCACTCACTCACTCACACCTACACACATTTGACCTTCCGAGGTCCGGGAAAAGCGACGCGCGCGCGCCAACATCCGGCACTCGAGGGACGCAACTTAATGAACGGGGACTCGGCTCATTTTCACCGATGACCTCCGAACAAACGTCAGGGTTCCTTTGAGTTCCTCAACTCGATCGGTGTACTCGCAACACACGTGACACGCGGAAATGCCACGCTCGAGTAAATTGCGCGCGGGGGGTGGATGCAAGCCTCATCATTCCACCCCGTAGGCTCGATAGCCCAAACCCATCAACCCCTCTCGACACCGCTGCGCCGCGTCATCAGTATATATCCCAATCTATCTGGCGTGCGCGCTTCCATCCGCTGGATAACGCACGCCTGATCACGCGTCGCCAGCGGGTAAGCGCCGCGCCCCCCACTGATACACTAGGAAACAGGGTATGTTTTTGCAATTGTTTGCGTAACTTGTAAAGCAACTAGCGGGAATAGACAGCGGACACACACGCACACCAGATACGAATCCGGGCTCGCGTGGACGATGCGCTCGGGCGATCTCGACGTCTCAACTACTCGCGGGTTTGGAGAGGGTTGAAGCGAAATTTCATGGGGTGGCTTGAAGAATTCTCGGGAAGGCGAGGTGAATCGTGTTGAGTTCGAGTCGATAGAGTGTCGACTGGGTTATGGGTGGTTAAGAGTGTTGAGGCGACGGGACCGCATGGGTCTGGAGACACGCGGTACTTGCAGGCATAGACGGAGAATCCCCTATGCATTGGTGAAGACAGTGGGAAAGAAAGACTCGCACAGGCATACGGATACCAGCTGATCGACTAGGGCTATTAATCCTGTACTAGTCCCTTAAAGATACGACTACTTAATTAATGAAGAGCGGAGGACGTAGGTTGTAAGGGCGAAGGTTAAGACGATCCGGCGATGTGGTGGTGCGGCTCGGTGTTGACGCTCTCGTAATTGGTCGGGCAGGGATTTCAGTGGATGTTCCGCGGTTCGATTTCAAGGGTCTCTCGGCGAAAGCCAGCCGAGAACTCGGCATTGTCGAGAGGAGAAGCGTGAAGGGTAGTGCACGGGGCCTCGCTAACAATCGTCGACGCGCCACACGAGTCCACTCGACTCGTTCTTCCTTCTCTTTCCTGAGTTCCGTCGATTTCCGCCGACATCAGAGGTTCGACCTCCCAAGCCCCAATTTCCCGAGACACGGCCGCTTCCTCGGCATCCCCCGGCAACCGGCGCCAACAGATCTAGCTGAGACGTTAATGACTGGGCGAGGTCGTAGACTTAGCTAGTTTCGCAGATACTAGTCGAGCGAGCGTAGAGGCGACGGAAAGCGAGTAACTAGAATCGGCTTCAATCGAGGACACGAAACTGAGAAGAACCGAAGGCCAACTTCACAGCCGACCGATGTCAATTCCTTCAGGTACGCTTTTACGCGTTCTCGCGCGAACCAAAGAAACAAAAAACAAAACGACCCGAAATACATTCGGTTATCGAGCGCGATCGAGCGCGTCTCTTTAATCGCGATTACGCAAACGAAGAAAGAAGAAGCAAAGAAACCGACACGATAGAAATCCGACGGACGGCGCTCGCTTGTTAGCGCATCGACGGCGTCCTTCCGAGAGAGAAAATATTCCGTAGGACCTCCGGCGGTTCGTGCTAAATCGTACGTAGCTTCGAGGCAGTCAATCGCAATCACACTCCGTGGTTATATCTCGTGTTTACCCGGCCACACTTCGATCACTATCCGGGACCAATTGCACTTTCAGATCACTAAAGGCGAGAAAGAAGTCCTGGTCTACTCGAGATCTCCTATTCTCTTGATCCTAGGGTGGGACGGTTTTCTCAGGCGCATTAGCACTTCCTTTCCGCGATCAAACTTTCTCCCCGCAGCCAATTGCTGGATCAGCGATGCGCGAGAGCGCGCCCGGCCAGGTGCTCTCGAGGAGCAACAGCAACGGAATAAGAAGTGGGCGAATTCCCCCCCGGCAAATAGAAGATCCCGTCGAGATTTCATGGGGCGTGTATAACGAGCTTAAATCAGTTGGCGAATTTTTTCGCCGCGTCGAGGGGCCAAGTTCCCTCGGAGTATTGACGAGGCGCCGCGGCCGCGCGGTTCTCCCGCATCGCTGAAAAACCTCACCTTCGCCACTCCAGCTATTTCAAGCTTCTCTTCCCTCCGTCATTCGCCCCGTTTTTAACTCCGTTCTCGCACGTTTCCTCCTCGGTTTTACCGGCACACCGTCGAATCACCGGCTCGACGGCGCGCACCACATGTGCGGATTAGCGGAAGGCTCGAGGCAATCGCGCGGCCAACTTGATTTGTCGAGATTCAGTTTTCCCGGAGCGATTCACAGAATTGCCACTTTACTTCTTTGCCGAGAGATCGACCAGCCAACCTGGCAAATTCCCGCGTTACGGAACGCGATAATCGAGCAATTTTTTTTGGTTGCTTTGGCGCGCAGATCGGCGGCGACCGGCGACCGGCGACCAGCGACGTCCGCGTGCTTGACGAGCGCTTTACAGGGAGACGTCAGGAATCGAAGGGACCGGCGACAAGTAGCATCGGGAGGGAGGAAATCGGCCGAAATCGCTGAAGGCGTACCACATGCACACATACGTAGCTATCGCGATAGCGTGTTTAGACGAGTAGAGAATCGCAAGGGAGAATGCGAGAGTGAGAGCGATGCGAGCGCGAGCGAAAAGGCGAGAGATTTGCATATAGCATAGTTTTATATAGCGAGCCAGTTAGGCGTATAAGCGAAACGATATGCATAAACTAATTACCCTATGATTATCGCTAAAGTCTAAGGCCATTAAGGAAGGCAGGCGAGAAGCCGACAAAAAAAGTATAAACCAAAAGTGTGCACTCTAATCATCACCTATATGCCAGGGAGAGGGATGCGAGCGCCAATCGGAGATGACGATCACACGCACTCGGATAAATGGCTAAACGCGACGGTGAATGATAAATATGATAATATCGAGCGCGAGTATATGATCGAGCATATAGATATATATACGGCATATATATCTATATACACATATATATATATATTATACATACAAAAAATATATATACAAATCTATAAATAATATATACACACCTCCTTCGGGTTAGAGCGCGTGGCAGGCCGTGAGCGGACGAGTTCCAGGAGAAAATGGGAGAAAGAAAGCGCGTCGAGGAGAGAATGAGCGAGAGATCGAGCGAATCTATCGCTACAAGGGTTATTAATACAGACAGAACATATTTTACATAATTAATCGCCAAAAAACGACAAGTTTTTAACTCTACACTCCTAGCGCGTAAGCTCGAGACAACTCGCCGTAATATATATATGTATACATATGCATATACATTATATATATACATATATATATACACACGTAAAATATGACGAGGATAATGATGATTGAAAGTCGACTCTAAAATTAACTGTAAAACGAGATCGTGCGTCTTAAACACACAGCCGCGATATACCAAATGAATTAGGGCGGGATGGGGAGAGGGTGGGAGTGGGGAAGGGAGAGTACTGCATCTTTGGAACGATTGGAAGGGATAATGAGGGCGCCGGTGAAAACTCGAGTTTTATCGCGACGAGAGCCGAGGATCTCGACGCTTGTTCGTCGCCTCGTGGTCGATTCCTTCATTTGCTTCAACACAGTCCATCAGAAGCCTCGTCCTCGTTCAAGAGACTCGCCCTCTTTCTTAGGCTGGTGACCTAACCACTTGCGGTTTTCCTTGTAGTCTCACTGCTCCCGAAATCGGCTAATTTTCCTTGGGATTCTCGGGCGTGGAGGGCGGGGGATGGGGGGTGGGCGATGTGGGGGGTTGCGAGAGATTTTCGCGAATGGGCATTTGGACGGGCGGCCGAGTGGGCGGACTTGGCAAGGGGTGCGCGCCGCTTTCTAGAAATGATAATGCGCTCCGTTCGGCGCCTGCTCCGAGTGCAACAGTTGGCTAACAAGTGGCTCTTTCCCTGCGAGACACTCGCGGATTACGTTCAAATCACCGAGCGACCTCCACCGCGAACCTCCCCCACGCGTCGCACTCCTTCTTTCTACCCTGTTGATTTTTCCACTGATCGGGGGAGAGAGTGCTCCTAACGATCTCGACTAATTTTCTATCTGTCCGACGACACGAGACATATCCTGCAGAACAATTCGAGACAATAGCGCGCGCGATCGAGCGAGATTCCTCGCTCGTCCTTTTAACGCCAGTGGAATGAAAAGCCTGTTGACACTTGACGCTACTGTGATGCGAAAGACGGAAACCACCATTCGAACCCAACGTAGAATTCCGTGGACAAAGAAAAGACTCGCGGAGACCAAGGGAATTCGACGGGCCTTTTGCCGAGCCTCGCGAAGTACTTGTTTAAAGGGAGGAAAGAGAGAGATTAGCAGTAGCCTGAACGACGACGAGGACAGTCGCGCCCAGAGTACCGTCCAGAGACCTGAAGGGACTTCCTCGACGATCTCTCGAAGCAAGTAGTTTTCGAGCAACCGCGTGGTTTTCAATGTTTCCATTGAGTCCCGATCGTTTTAATGGAGGGGTTGAGGGGGGTGAGGGGGTGGGGATTTGGAAGGAAGAAGAAAGTTGGTGGTCGCAGTACGAAATGCGAGGGGCGCGCGTCCCGCGTGAGAGCATGCACTTTGAGACTGACTTAAAAACGCTCGCACGCCAAAACCGAGAAGCTTTCCGACAAAGAAAACAAACAAGCAAACAAGCAAACAAACAAACAAACAAACAAACCCAGTGCAATTAGGAGACGCGTATAATCGTCTGCGAATCTAGTCAGAGGAGGCTCGAAGTGTCGAAGCTTCGACGCGACGTTCTAGTGATCTCTAGTCAGAAACGGTGATCGTTCCCTGGTAGTCCATATAGATCGGGAGGATTGCAATCGACGCCCGGATCGATACCAAAGAGAACGAGCGTGTTAGATCCCTCGGGAAGCTTCCCTTTCGTGATAGTCGTCGAGCTGGCAGTCGGTCGGGGCTTTTCTCCCTCCGGTCGACGACTCCCGGGATGGAATATCGGGGGAGTCGCGTATCCGGGGCGAGGGTTTCTCAGACGCGCATAGCTAGTTGCCCGAGCTCCAATCTCTCTCGCGCGCGTCATCGCGCGGTCGGATAGAACTAGAAGGCTAGCGGACTTGATATGGCTGGAGAGAGAGAGAGAGAGAGAGAGAGAGAGCGGCTGCCAGGCTGCCAGGGTATTTTCCAGCTGTGTCGAGGAAAGACTTGTCCGATCGACGAGCACATTATATACATATATAGGACGAGTTTCACTCGCGTTCTCGGGGTTCAGGCTCGCTTTCGACCGGCGCAGCTCATCAGGCCACACACACCACACCTACGTAACCTACGTAAACGCGCATTGTTCCGAGGAGAGCAGGCATACGGAGAGGAGACACACACAGACACGCAGACATACATCTACTATTATACTGTACACGCACTGTCCGTGGACGACGACTCGACTGCTGATCCCGTACTCTCTCGAGGCTAAAGATGTAGAATTTTTTAACTGTACTTACGACTATAACTTAACCTGTATATTTTTACATATTGAAATCTAGGGAAGCGAATTGAGGGCGGCGAGGGAGCGCGCGGCAAGGGCGCCCGCGAGCGCGCGCCGGGGCGAGTCGAATATATAATATATTATTATAAATATATACATATATGCTAAAGTATATTATATATATATATAAATATATATATTTATTATCTAAGCACACGCGGCGCATTACACGCAATACATATTCATACCTACATACCTACATACATGCATGACAACACAACTAGAAACACCGAGATTACACAGCCACACACCACACAGCCATTCTGGGCCACGCGCCCCCCTCCATTACGGGGACCTGCGTAATCGAACGCGATCGCCAATACATGCGATCCATACACTCAGCACATCCGGGAGCGCACCACTACACACACACACATTGACACACATACAGAGAGACGCGCGTAAGAAAAACTATCCTCGAGCCTTCAGAGAAGGGATATATTATACTGATCATAAGGTGAAATCAGTTTTATTGTTGATTTCGGGGTGGCATACAATAAAAAAAAATTTTTGTAATCGCCGGCGCCGAGACGCGCTTTCGCGCCTCGGGGCCCGAACACGTTGCGTAGTATAATCAAACACCGATATACAATGCAAGTTTTTCCTTCGGACGAGCCTCCGCTGCCGAGCCACCAGGAACTTCGGCCGCGACGGCCCGGAGCTTTTTTCTTAATCGAAGGGGGAAGAAACGGCGATGGAGAGGGGGGAAGAAGGTGGTAGGTAGAAGTTCCTGGGGGCTCGGCGAGTCCGACGGGAGATCCGGGCGGATCTGTACATAAGAGAGGAGAGAGGGTGGGAGGAGCGGCGAGGGAGGAAGAGAGCGGAAGAGAGCGGAAGAGAGAGCAAGTGCAGGAAGGAAACGCGTGGGCAGAGATATGCCGGATACGCAGGCGCGTCAAGATGTCCTACATAGCAAAGTACTAACTTTAATAGTGCATGAGAATAAGAAGAGGTTCGCGGCGTCGTGCGGCCCCTTTTCCCCCTTTCCGCAGCCAACACCGGAGAAAGTCTCGCCCTCCGACGCTGCGCTCCACCTTTCGAGCACGAATCTCACGCGCGGCGCCCAACTCACTCGCCCAAGCTGCCGCCTGCCACTGGCCTTCGAGAATCACGAGGACGACCACGACCAGACGTCGCGCCAGCTAGAAAGCAGCCGGAACCCACTGCGTGACGCTCGTGCCGATATCTCGCTCGCGTCCAAGGCTTGTAAACGAAGCGACGGCCTCCACGAGTCTCTCTCTCGATAGATCGGAGGAGGAATCCGCGCGCATTTATAGGGATCGGTTCACCGCGAGCCCAACAGTATTAATCATTACCAATTGAGCGGCTCGGCTCGAGCCGGGTCGAGTCGATTTGCTTAATCTCTCGGCGAATTCATTGTATCGCGAGTACTATTACGATATCGTCGCTATCTATTATTATTATTGCTATTATTATTATTACACTATTATTGCTACCTATTATTAGCGGGGAGGATTATTGACGATTATTATTAGTGCCATTATCGCGGGGCTCGACTCGAGCGGGATCGTCCGCCGTGATTGGCCGCCGGTGTTGTTGTACGAATTTCCGGGCGATCGACCGCGGCGCAGCGGCGACCGTGTGCGTGCATGAGTGCGAGATGAGATTGAGCCACTCTCGTCGAGAGAGGAGAGAAGCGCGGAATTGGCGAGCGAGCGAGCCACTAGCCGAATGTCGGGCGGAGGGCCAGCCAAGCAGCGTAGCTGAGAGAAGAAATATTATTTATAACGCTAATAACGTAAGCGAGAGTGAAAGAGTGAAAGAGTGAGAGAGTGAGAATGCGAGAGAGAGAGCCGGGATGGTAAGGTCTTAGCATATCAGCGCGTCGAATTTTAGGCAGGCACGCGCGGAACAATGATAGAGAGCCGCGATTAAAAGCTATTTCAGTAATATATAATGTACTTAACGGAACGTGGCGTCGGAGAAGCGGAAGCGGACGAACGGCCACTCGCACCACCCCCGGACGCACGCTCCCCATCAGTGCAATTCCGTCGGCTGACATGTTTGACGATAAAGCATCATTGCTTTACCAATCGCCAACTTCGAGACCAGCGATCGGAATTCGCTGCTCGCACACTTTCTATCGCAAACAAGACAGCCCGCGTCAATTGCACCGCGGATGATTTCCATCACCAAGCGAAAGACTGGTTCCGGGGCAGCGGCGGCTCCGTGGCTGGGGCGAGTGGCGCGGAGCACAATGTAAGCTCGCTGTAGATCGAGAAAAAAAAGCGAAGAGAAAAAAAATAAAGTTATATCGATTAGTTAATCGTTGGAAGCTCGGTCTAGAGTGGTGCGAGTCGAGGTTCCGTCGCCACCAGTTTTAGCGCGTAGTTGTTATTATCGAGAGGCAGATAAGAGAGTAGGAGAATCCGAGGTGCGGAGGGCGAGAATCGGGGAGAGAAGGGGCGAGAGAGGAGAGAGGAGAGAGAGAGAGAGAGAGAGGTGGTGGCGATGAGAGTGAAAACGGGACATGCGAAACGCTTGGAAAGAATGAAGAGGAAAATTAGGAAGGGTATGTCCGCGGAATCGAGTGGGAGAGGAAGCGAGAGGAGAACCGCGCGAACGGAAGACATGCCATTTCGAATTATTATTTTCATGAGGAAGCGTGTAATATAAATATATAATGTATATCGATAATGACGAATTAACGGCACCATCGCGGCCCATGGATCCAGGGCGATGGTGGTGGTTAATATATTATTATTATTGCATATTATTATGGTTATCGATTATGATTATTATGGAATGACGATTATTATTATAAACAGAAGAAGAAGCTAATACATTATATAAATAAAAAGTAATTACACTTATGAAACACTTACGTTAGGAGGCTAGATTACATACATCCGTGGCGCAGCAGAGGCTGGCAGTGAACGAGAGCGCGAGAGCGAGAGAGAGAGCGTGAGGAGGAGAGAATGAGGGAGCGATTGGTGAATAGAGAGCAGATGCAGACACTTTAGAAAGAGACACGCACCGGAGGCAGGTGACAGTCCGGCCGGCAGAATTCATGTCGTACACACATTTGTATATCAAGAGGAAGAGACTAGCTGACACGGTGGATCGTATGCTCGTGAGAGTGAGAGGAGAGAATGGGAGATTATAGCGCGTGCGAGGTAGAAAGAGAGAAAAGTGTTTTGGGGAGGTGCGCCCTCGAAGAGACCAGGTTTCCTCGAGGAGCGCGGGGTGAGCGATTCTACTTGGCACTCGGAGTGAAAGAAAGAGACAAAAAGTTCCTTCCAATTTATCGTAGACGCGCAAGACTCTTGAATGCAATCTTAGCACTCACTTTCTACTGTTGTTACCTCTTTCGTTTCTCGGCGAGGACACGCGTCCCTCGCTCCTCCCGGATACACCCGAGCTTTTCTCCTTCTCACCTTGCTTCCCGGCAGCACGCAGCCCAGGAAACCCGCAGGGGCTTTCCAGAGAAAGCGAAACAGGGCAATGGGGGGGAACGTCCTCTCTTTATTACCTCGTGGAAATGGTGAAGCTGTTTACTCGACGTCCACACTTTCGAAGGACGCGCGCGTCCTCCCACACACTCTGTACAGCTTTTACTTACACTTAGCATCGCGATCATTTGCCTGCTTTTCGTTTTCTTTCTCGAACGCGGCGCGGAGAAGAGAGCGGCCGGTCGTAAGAGGCGAGAATTCTCGAGGGATAACACTAGGTCAGCAGAAGGGGGCGGGAGGAGCGAAAGCAGGGGGTGCAAACGCCGAGGCCGAAAGAAAGCCTGTACTTTATTCCCGCTTGGAGCTCGCGTACAGACTACAGGAGGTAAAACGAGAGCTTTCACTAGCTTTTACAGACACGGCCATTAGGAGAGAGAACGGGATAGAGAGAATGCGAGTGCGAAAGGGAGAGAGAGACTGTGCGAAAGGAGAGGAGAGGAGAGAAGAGGGAGAGGGAGAGAGAGGGAAATGTACCATTGAGATAGTTTATCACTAAAGAAACGGTAATCACGATAGGGTATATTAACGAACATTATTTATATTATTACGCATATTATATAAATAATTGATAAACAAGATACTAACCGTAGGGTGAAGTATTGCGAGGGAGGTATTTCGCGAGATAGGGAAAGACGGGCAGAGAAAAAGTAAAGAGAAAAAAAAGCGAGGGGTAAAGTTAGAGGGAGGACGAGATGCCGCACTAGTTGTGGCCAAATGGCGGATGCTGCGCCGGCCACGTGAGCATTAGACGCGCGGACCTCACGTGACCACGCGCCGATCAACACAAAACCACGAGGACAAAAAAAGGAGAACAAGGCGGTCGCGAGTGCAAGGGGAGAAAAACATTGCGCGGAGGAAATATGAATAAACCGCCAATTACTTTAACTTGGACAGTACTATTATTTGTATATGCCGGACGATTATGCCGTTTTCAGCGCAACCCATATTTTGGCGATTCTCTTTGGTGGTGTGGCTCGCACGGCGATGATCGCGCGTTCCCATGGCCGCTGCTGCCCCGCGCCCTCGAAACCCACACGGGCAAATAGACCCGGGGCAGACCGAGAGCGAAGAGATTGTCGCGCGAGACCAGGCGGCCTCAGTGGGAAGGTGAGCGAAAGAGAGCAAGCTTACAAGGCGGAAGTGATAGCAGCAACTTGACGAATGGAGGAGGTTGGGGGGAGTAAAAAACGAACAAAATAAAAAGCAGAAGTTTCTATACTTTTTACGGAGATTGTTATAGTCTAAGCGCACACTGATCAAGGCATTCGTCGCTCGGCAAAGCATAATACAATTATTAATATAAAATTTATAACAGAAATAAAATAAATGAAGTTAATAAATATGTACACTGTATAATAAACATTATTTCCTATTAATAATCGGATGTGTCTTTCATTACTACCCCGCTTCCTCGTCGATTGAGTAGAATGAGCTCCCGACGGTACGGCAGTCAGCCTCACCCCACTTTACCAAGAGCCAATAAGGTCGACCAAGAAAAGGAAGCAACAACCGTTAACTTAAAATAGACTTTATTAAACTACATAAACATCGAATTGTGCAAAGCCTCCAAATCTTGCTTGCGTTCGACCGCCCGCTTCTTCTCCTTCCGGAACATCTCGTAATCCTCATCGTCCGTCGGTAACTCGTATCTGCAGAGTGGGCAGCTGTTTGTCTGGGAAGAAAAGAGATGGCGCTTGAACACTCTGGGGACTTTGATACATCAGCGAGAACGCCAGAGGGCTGCGAGTGACTCTAGTATACCTTTTCCAGCCAAGGTACTATACACTCCTTGTGAAACGTGTGACGACAAGGCATGCATTTGACCGAGCTCTCGACGTCGAACTCCTTGAGGCAGACGGGACACTGTTTGCATTCACCGGGCGTCACCTTCATCTCCTCCAGGTTCTCGACCGCACTCTTGGAGGCCGGCGGTGGGAGTCGCGTGTCCTGGCCCAACAGGTCCCACATGCCAAAGTCTCTGAGTAATCGTGCCATTTGAATGAGGTGGTTCGGTGCCTCCCCATCGCCGAGGGGAGTCCACCCCATCTCGGCAAAATAGTCAGACATCCCTCTGGAAACTGGTTCACTTCTCGAGCACGGCACTACGCCACTGGGAGGTCACGGCCTCGGAGTATCCTGATTTCTATCGCGGAACAGTTTGTTCGCTGGGTTCTGGTCCAACCGAACCTCACTTGACGTTCCACACTCGAGCAAAGTCAAGTCATGCCAAAACACCTTTGTCAGGCCTTCGAATAGCAGAGTCATAGACGCGCTATCAGCGGGCCTAGACCAAGCTTCTATCGCTTTAACGGTAGCTGGTAATAGAGGCATCGGCAATACCCCCGTCAAAGAAATCTTACCAACCTTCGCTGCTATCAATAGAAAGTCCTACTAATTCTCCCACGCAATTAGAGTTCTATTACTTTGCTAGTTCCCCTCTAATTAAGACATATCTTATACTTTTCCCGTAAATTGTTTTAACCAAACAAGACTTTGGTCCATATCGCATACTCTTCTTGTAAATTTTTGTCACCATAGAGGTCAACGCTCCTTGACTATGACGTTAAATAATAAACAAAAAATAGAGTCCAACTATTGATATTAGAAGTCAACAATCTTGCCCGGGTAAAACGATTTACACGTCGCATTCGTTCTCTGCAATTTTAAAGCAGTTAGCAACCGCAATACTTGACCACAAGAAAACTTTCCTGGTTCCAATCCCCTCCAGAACGCTGCTCTTCTCCCCCATAGAAACTTGCGTGCGTACGACGTTAGCAGTGGGTCTCTCTAACTCTCTATTGTGCCGTCAATCGTGCTGGTGTTTACCTCGCGCAGCCGGCTAGTGTTGATTCCCGTTGCATTGAACGCGAAGGTCAGGATACACACGACCCGATTAGATAGAGTTGTCGTCTATCGAACGCCAGGGATGCAGTGCGCAGTCGCTCGTCGCTGAGAAAAACCTACCGCGTAGATGGTGAGTGTGCCAGGAAAATGTAGTATAAGCCGGATATTTAAACTGAAACCACTTAGGATCGATCGAGCAGTGAACGAGCAGAAATCATGCGGACGATCGTGAGGTTTCTTATCGCAGTGTGTCTGCTGCAATTACATGCAGTAGGCGGAGTGAGGAATACGAATGATAATGTTGACGAGTGCCGATTCCAACCGGAATTCCTCGAGGAACTGGATTCTTATAAGCCGCTGGTCGAGAGTATTATAAATGAGACTATTTTCGGCTCGTTGCAAGGATCAACGTGGCAGGAATTGGCGGACTTTGTGGACAAGTTCGGACCAAGGCTAGCCGGTACTAAGGTGCTCGAGGACTCCATTGACTATGTCTTAAACAAATCAAGATCCTTTGGATTGGAGAATGTCCATGGGGAGCCTGTGCGAGTACCACACTGGGTCAGGTGAGAATTCCAAGTCTATCCAATAACAACAATCTGATACGCGAGAGTTATCAGAAGATTTTTCTAGTAAATAGAAAGCCTGATAACTGATATCAGGCGAACATTTGTCGAGAATCTCGATAGCCAATACTTGGAAATAAATATAAATAGTTTCTGCGTTTTCTTAGGGGATCTGAATCAGCGACTCTTCTGCGTCCTCGGAAGAAGAATCTCGCCATGTTGGGACTAGGATACAGTGTCGGAACTCCGCCGCAAGGAATCACGGCCGCGGCAATAGTAGTACAGAGTTTCGACGAGTTGGAGCGGAGGAAAAACGAAGTAGATTTTCTTACAATCACCACCAAATTCAGCTTTGTTGCTATAGTACTAACTAGCGCAATATTCTCAGGTTCCCGGTAAAATCGTGGTTTACAATCAAAAATACGTCTCTTACGGCGAGACAGTCAAGTACAGGAGTGCAGGCGCCACAAGAGCATCTCAGTACGGTGCAGTGGCCGCTTTAATTAGGTCTGTCACTCCGTATTCCTTGTACACACCGCACACCGGCATGCAGACTTACGGAGCTAACGTAACGAAAATCCCGGCGGCCTGCATTACCGCCGAAGACGCGAGTCTCCTCGCGAGACTCGCCCAAAGGGGTAAACCATATGACTCAACCAACGGCCCAAAGCTTTTGAAATGATGTTTCCAATACTAGTCGTTTCCCAGGTGAACCGATTGAGATAAACTTAAAAATGGAAGCGAAGATGTTGCCCGATAAGGAATCCCGAAACGTAGTGGCCGAAATCATTGGGACTCAGTCGCCCGAGAAAGTGGTGGTAGTTTCGGGACATATAGACAGTTGGGACGTCGGCGAGGGTGCAATGGACGACGGTGGCGGGGCCTTTATATCGCTCGGTGCTGTGCGAGTGCTGAAGCACTTGAACTTGAAACCACGGAGGACCATAAGGTACGAGAAGGTTCTTCGATGGAATAGAATTATTACCATGAACTAGAATTGCGGTTGTTACAGGATGATTATGTGGACAGCTGAGGAAATGGGAATCATAGGAGCAGACCATTACATAGACTCCCATAAGCACGAGCAGCAGAATCTTCAATTCGTGATGGAGTCCGATATGGGCACATTCACACCTCAAGGACTTTATTTCACCGGTTCGAATAAAGTCAAGTGCGTCTTGGAGAAAGTAATGAGGTATGTTTGGTAAACTATTATTAAAAGAAGTTGGCTATCATACATTTTCTTCCCTGCTCTTGTATTTGACAGCCTGCTGGCTCCCATCGGGAAAATGGGTTTAAGGACACCGAGTCAAGGCCCAGACATTGCGGGCTGGGTGAAGGCTGGCGTGCCGGGTGGTTCCCTTTGGACCCAAAACGAAAAGTACTTCAATTACCACCACAGCAACGCGGACACCATGCTAGTGGAAGATCCAAGAGCTCTGGACATGGGAACGGCATTGTTCGCCGCAGTTTCTTACGTCCTGGCTGACATGAGCGTCGATCTTCCACGACACAATTAAAACTTCAAACAATTAAACTCGCTCTCATAGAGTATCTTTATTTCAAACATATTACTTCTCTGTCACAGCGGACCACCGCATACAAAGTGTTAGGCCTATCGCTCTGCGTTCATCGAAGCCGCACTACATTCTTCCAAGGTATAACAAAGGTCGACAACGGCGACCGCGAAATTAGGCGTCCGATAAATTATCCTTAATTGGTCTCTCCGATCAACGGATAACATTGTAAACCCTAAGTCTCGTACTAACGCGTCTACGTCAGTTCTGTCAGCGCAGAGATTCCCGATAATCCCGACGAGTCGGCCGATCGCGACTGCCACGCTCTAAATCAAAGTATCCTCGTCCTGATTGGGGAAGACCATCAAGAGTGAGTGCTGAGACGTCGTCCTCTGACTGGAATTCAGGAGCGCAGTCTTCTCGCCGCCGCTGCCGTTCATCGAGCACTCGGGCGAACTCCCGTCGAAGGCGATGTAATTGGTGGTGGTGCTGCTCGTCGACGGCATGTCGTTCAAGTCGGGCGATGCCAGCGGGGGCCCGTGTACGTGCCTATTACTACCGTTGTTGTTATTGTTATTGTTACCGCTGTCGAGCGAGACTATCTGCATGCTGTAGGACTCCCGGTAGCCCGACGTGCTGGACGTGTCCTCGTCCCAGGAGACGTCTGACGCCTGGGGGTGCAAATGGTGATGGTAGTGATGATAATGGGGGTGTTGGTGGCCGTAACACTGTGGTGGGTCCCCCTGCGAGTTGGTCCCCTCGGACTGGCGGACTAAGGGACTTCTTCTCGAGCGAATCGACGAGGAATCCGACGGTATACTGAAGACCGACGGTTCCCCTGCGCCCGAATACATCGGCGGCGTTTGCACTGATCCCGGGGGCGTCTGACACGCTAGAGGTATGTCGGATTGCTCTGGTTTTAATTGGAGTGCCTGTAATCGACGTTTTATTGTTTATCGGATTAGTAAAGTGTGTAGAGTTTGGAAGGTTTATTGGATGGTACCTCAACGTGACTCCTTCGACTCTTTCTCAGGCGAAAGGTCTTCTTGCTTTGGCCCATAGACCGCTGTAATCGAGGCCTGTCTGGACGGCATTCTCCGGAACTGTCCTCGTTTGGGCTGCTCGGACTGAGCTGGCTCGTCACGGTCTCCCCTAATGCAGGCGCTCCCATTTTAATCCGCCCACTTCCATTCAATTACCTTCCTAGTCTACCCTCTACCCATGCCAATCGCTGCCAGTTACTAACTCCGATGTACCACTTCGCTCTCGTCTCGGTACAGTACACGTACTCGTGATCAGTAGTCTCTAATCGTTCGAGTATTGCACTAGGGCTATAGCAGAAAAGAAGCTGCTTGTCAGCAAGTTTGCAAGTGTCTCTAGATTGGCATCTACTCCGGAGAAGTCGCTGTCGTGGTTGTATGTACATTCTACCCAGTGCCTTCACTCCTATTCTCCGTTACACGCCAGTTCTTAACAACTCTTGTACTAAATTGTTATGAGGGGTCTGTTTTGTGCCAGAATCAAATTGACTAGTTGTAAGAAAAATAGATAGAAATGCGCGTTTAGTCATGCCATTCGAAGAAGCTGGGAGCGAATGTCGAAAATGAGATTCTCCGCTGGTGAAATTGGCAAATCTCACTTTCTTCTCGTGAGATTTCAATAGTACGGTAGAGTACTACTGAATCATAAAGTAGTGTATACATTCGGGTTCCGTAATATAAAGAATATGAAAATGACGAGATCGTAGAAAATGTGAGCGGTGATGGTCGAAGTAAAGCAAGAAGCGTAATATGACAAATCGATACTTATCTAAATTGAAGGCGAAATTGGTATCTACTTTGAGTATTTAGCTACGAGAAGGGAAGACGTATGAGAATATTCAGAATGACAAGAGACAAAGAGGAGAAAAAATGGTATACAATAATGGCCACGGCATTGTTAGATAATTGAACCATGCTGCATGGTGGCCTCTTATTTACAATCAATATATAAAAAAAGCTGAATGTATACTATCAAGTATGAATTATCAATCACTAATAAACGTGTGAGGAGAATTGTAAAAAAAGATTACTGGACAATAGATCACCCGGATCATGCAAATACCAGATATCTAATGTATATTCATTCTCATTATTGGCTCGCTCGCGAGCTCAAATCTCTTAACTCCCGCTTAAGAAGAATCTATTCGACTCGAGCATCCAAGCGGAGATAGAATGAAAATTCTAATGCTAGACTATCGCGGCAGTTAAAGCTCTCCTTTTCGATTAAGAATCGAGAGACTCGTATTGATCTAGTATTCATTCGTTTATAAAAGCAGGGCCACGGGGATTTACCTGATGAGTGCCTAAACTCTACGGAAGAGACAAAGCGCAGCTTTGGCGCCTTTTGATGAGTTAATATAGGATGAGGCTTAACATGGTTACGTTCATCGCTAGTAGAAGATGGTTGGGATCTATCTGAAACATGCCACATTGAACGTCTAGTATGAGGGGGCAGACACGAAAGAGAGAAAGAGAGAGGAGGAGAGGGAGAGACAGAGAGTGAAAAAGAGACAGTGAAGTGGATAGAGGTCGCATACGGCGGCATTGTAATCACGTCGCTGATGAGAGGAGGACGTAAATAATAAATGACGTTACGCTTATCCCATCGATACTAATCTCATGAATGCGTAAGCAATTAGCAAACTGCGACATGATTGCAGTGTTCGGGTGGGCTGAATCGTCGCTGTCAGTGGGATCGACTCATTCGAGTAAGTCCTTCGGGTGAATGGTCGCTCGATCGAGAGTCGACTTGATTTCGCTTTGTGCCCAGTGCACAAGATCGTTGCGTGGACCTTCTTAAACTGAATTACGAGGCTGCTTCGATCACTTGTTTAGTGGCATGTCTGAGTCGAGATTGGTCCGATTGCTCGGAGTGTGCAATTTCATTTCATGGTGGCCTGGTGGGTGTATCACTTTCGTATATGATTTCGAATTGGCCGTCTTATAGCGGAAGAGGAAAGCGGAGAAGAGTCGAAGCAACTACGTAGTAGAGTGAAGCGACGACTACGGTCAGTAGGGTACCAACTGTTGGACATTACCATTGTCTAATTACTGCTATGTAGTAGGACCATTACGGCTGATTGCAAAAGAGGCGAGGAGTGTAACAGAGGCGGAATAGAGATCTAAAGTGGACTGAGAATTGAGACCCTCGGGGAAATCATCGCTTGCAAGGTATTTACGCGGACTCTTCATTAGTCGCAGTCTTCTTGGGAGAGTGGAATTAGCTTCGAGGAAGTAATCTCATTTCCCAGTGGGGAGAAAAAGGTCGTAGTGACACGTGTAACAAAGAGTAGTAAAATAGGGAGCGGACGAGTGAGAGTTAGACATAAAGAAATTTGTAATACAAGTTATAGCCAAGAAGCGTGAATAGAGGTAGAGAGACAGATAGAGATAGAGAGAGAGAGAGGGTACACAATTAGCAGGATGTTGAAAATCGATGTAACCAGAATTGTTACTTGGTAGAATCGATCGGCTTACCTTCGTTCCCTAGCTAGCAATGGAAGCAACGCAATGATCAATGTGTCAGTCAAATGACCAAACAGGGAGGCCCGAACGATCTCCCTCTACTCAATCATTATCACCAAAAGTATGACCACTCGATAGCGCAGTGCAACACAAATCCATTAAAGTATTTCTTCAAAAGACAGAGATTCTCGTGGGAAGCCTCACTGTCGGGGGAATGGAGCGAGAAGAAAGAATGCGCGCGCTCGTTCGAGAGAAGATGCAAAGAAAACCCGGTGGGCAAAAATCAAGGGGAGCTCGCTACTGAGTCGGACTAATAAGCTCGCAGTGCCTTATAGACAATGGCACGATCCAACTGTGGTATGCATCCGATGATACCTCGCCTCGGCGGGACACTCGTACGAATAGCGAAAGGTCTGCCCGAGGCTTGCAGCTCGCGCTCTCGCCCTACGCAAAGTTCGGGAACTTTTCTCTAGGGACTCCGAGGTCAAAGGGATCGAATACCTGTCGTGGATTGTTGGTCCGATGAGAGCTTGCTGACGCCGGTGTCGGGCATGTCTCGGACTGTCGAGAGAGTCCCGCTCGTGCTTGATATCGAACCTGAAACAAGATCCTTCCGTTTCATTGATTGGTATTTGATATCATGAGTGGGTAAAAAAGAACTAGGGAATTCATGGGTTCTTTATTGGTTTTCATAGGTTTGAGAAATTCCTATCCGTCGATACGTTGGATCGTGGAAAATGCAGATGGATAGAATGGTAAATAGAATGAGTAAATGAATGAGAATGGTAGATGGAAATTTGATAAAAGTAGAATAAGTGAACCGTACCACGTGGTCCTTGTGTACCATTGGTTGAAGCAGATACTTGACCAGGCTGGGAAGTTTTGTCGGTGCTACTCGAGTTGGATTGGTGGATCGAATGAGTTTCCGACTGAGGTGCGGTCGAATGGGAAACGGGCGTCTCTGCAGGCGTACGATTGAGATGGGTCCTGGTCCCCAGGTCCGTCAAGAGTGAGGGCCTTTGAGTGCGCAGTTGACCCTCGGTAGGATGCATGTCCACCACACTCCTCTTCGGCTCCGGTTGCATTTCACCTGGCGAAACACATCCAACAAGATTTCGTACGCGGATCTCGTTTAATATTCCACTAGTTCGCGACGCGTTTCTCGATCTTACGGAATCTTCGGTCCTCGATCTCCTTTTTGAGGTCCTTGAGCTCGTGGATGAGGTCGGTCAAGAGAGTCGCTCGACTCTTTGGCACGGCGGTGCTGTCTCCGGTGATCTTCTCGCGAATGGTCGTCTGCATGTTCCTCTCGTGCTCGGATATCGGAGCCTGGCCGATCTTGTGCACGATGAACGGCAGCATTTGGATGTAGAGCGCGGTCCGATGCGTCACCACGAACTCGATGAAATTCCAGAGGTAGATCGACGCCTCGTTACGCTTGTTCAGGAGGCGCATTGTCCGCAGGATCTTCGGCCACTCGGTTTTCAACTCGGACTCGAAGCAGATCGTCATTATCTTGAGTGCTGCAAGTGCGGGAAATGAGAAAACTAATTCTAGTTGATAAAGGTCTAAAGATAACGCAAATGCGATGTTTATAATCTGATATGCGGTTTACCTAAAAAGGCCACTTGATACAACGTCAGGGACGTTTTCGTTAAAGTCTTCGAATCTCTTGCCGCAAAGGTCAGACTACTCGTCCTCATCTCAGCAGCGGTTTTCAAATTCTGAGCAGTAAGCGGCATTGCCTTCGCGCTCGGAGGCCAGAGAGTGTTCAGAACGGCCTTCAACGCGAAGCTAATGTCCGCTTGCCTCAACTTCGGAACATCTGAAATCAATCGCCACTATAGATATCCTATTTCCCAAACTATTTTAATCCATTACCTTTCCTGCCTGTACCCACTCGCAGGAACAGTGGTATCAGCAAATTGAGAAGCATGTTCTCCGTGCGTGTTTGCGAGGCAAACATCCCATGCCCGCCGCACACGTTCTCCAGGGAGTATCCCTCACCCAGACTTATCACGTGGAGTGCTATTAGTCTGAGGATAGTCGAGCAAAAGTGCTGCGGAGGCAGCTTGCTCATTTGGACCGCGGACAGGGCGGAAGGCAAGTCCTCCGGCGGTACATCTCCGATTATCAAGGCCTGCGAATATTTCATTGATGATTTCTTTTAAAGTTTGTATCATGTAATGATGTCTTGCGAAATTGTACAGTTAAGGGTTGGTTACATCATTTAGTGGTTGGGTAAGAGGGGTCATCATTTCGTCAAATCGAATAAAATTTTGTCAGAACTTGCAAGACCTTATAAAGTTCAAGACAATCTTAAGAAAACACAGAAAATTCTCGTGTACCTGACAGGTACTGAGGAGTGTCTTCAAATATTGAAAATGGGCGATGTACGGACATCGCGAAAGAGTTTCATAGACTCCTTTTAATAGATCACTAGCAGCAGCCCAATCAGTGTTTCGTCTTATCGACGCCTTCTTGTGTATTTTGCTGAATGTTTTGTCGAGCCTCCTCAAAATAATAGTCAAAGCCGGCCGCATGTCGTCGTTCGACCACTCGGTTGACGGCAGAATGTCGTTCATGTATCTTCTAAGGCCGCGGCAGCCCATCGTGCCAGGATCGTATGGAGAGATTTTCAGCAAGCTGTGAGCGATATCCGCCAGTCGCTGGAAAAACAGATCCACGGTTTTAAATTCTGTTTCATATTTCTATGAGATAATACTAATTAATCGCTTACTATGTGGCATTTGGTGTCGAGTAACTCGATCGTCTTGCCGTCCTGCGATTTCTTATTCAGTTCAACCAAACGCACTGAAGCCCTCGCCACGAAATCGCCGACCATATTCAACAAAGTGTCTCTGGGTCGTCGGAATTCGTTCTTGTGACAACTCTCGGAGTCGTCGTTGTCACGAGCTTTAGAGTGCTCCATGTACTTGGCGTTGTGAACCTCGTCCTCGAAATCGAAACCGGGTGAGTAAGGTCCTTTCCCGTAATTCCTCTGGCTCGAACCTTTGTGCTCGGGACTCGACTTTTGCGGGCCGTTGTAGTACCTGTTATTTATTGGTATTTGTAAAATTAAGTCGTCGATTAATAGGAGAAACAGTGGGTCATTTTTACTGACTTGGTCAGAGCTTCCGAATTGTTCACCAGTGTCTTCACCGCGATGGCTAACTGATTAAGGATTTCCCTCTCGGTTTTCCCCTCCCTGTTGTAAGTCGGACTTTGAATTTGTTGTACGTAACAGGGAAGTATTGCTTCAAGGATAATCTAAGGAGCAACATATTATCGTTAGTTTCTCTGTGAAGATTCTGTGGAGGAGTTTCCGTGGTACGTGGAGTTCTTACCAGCATTTGCTGGCCCCTCAGTGAATCCGGTGCGTAAGCTATGACCATCACGCAGAGGGATATGCAGTCGAGCACGTTGACCATTTCGCACTCGTCGTGGTAGCAGAAATCGATCGCCTTCAAGGGCTTCTCCTCTTTAACCAATTCACCAATGTTGAGAGGATCAGGCGACGGGGTTTCCAGGCTTAACAGTAGATTGAACAGACAAGTCGAGGGGACCTTAAAAATGTCAACACAAACCAATCGTTTATCCATCACTTGCAACCCAACCTTAGTTCGGTTATTTTCCAATTTCCTACACAATTATCTGTGAACTTTTCATCGCAATTGCCTTTAATAATTACCTTGTGCGCTTCACCGTGCAAGCTCGTCGTGTCAGTGTCCAAAATGGTGGAGACGCTCCCGAACATTTGCAGGATAAAAGGCTTTCGATTCATGAGGTAAAACTGCTTGACGGCGTATTCGACAGTAGTGGTGACGAGTTTGTTTGCCTGGTGGGTCGAGTATAGTTGCAAGAGGGTCGGCATGATGAGCAGGTATCCGTTGGTCGAGAAGATATTCTTGAAGTTGTGCGCCGCGTTTATGTACGTCGCGACGACGTAGCGTAAGATGCACGAGTCCTCGCTGTGGAGTATTAGAGCGCCGTTCAACACGTTTAGGAAGAGATGTATGTCTCCGGAGTATGCGAAATTCCCAGCCATGGCTTCGAACATCCTTGCGATTAGTCTGACCCACATGAACTTGTGCATCACGTCCAAACCCAGTAATTCCTGAAAGGATTTTATTAATAGCAAATATCTATCTATTATTCTATTATTTTACTATTTATTTGGTCACATACTCGTCCTATTTCTCCGCCTTTGTACAAATCCAAATCAGCCTCCAATGCCCTCCTGGGGAAGGAAGGGAGCTTCATGAGTTCCTCATGCAGAAAAACTACTCTCTGCACCACCATATCGACATTCTTCAGAATCGCCCACGTCAGCAAAACCTTCCCAATCTCCACGAACTTGTGAATCAACTCCTGTCGCTGCAAAGCATTAAACGCATCCTCCGGCTGCATATGAACCAGTTCGATTTCCGAGAACTGAGACCTGCCCTTGAAGAAATAATAGTCCCTGACGTGGGACGATGGATTTCGAATTTGATCTGAAAACAAACGAGATGCCGAGTTTGTTGTTTGGTAGAAAAATTGCAAGGGAAGAGAATACGCACGGGTCTTGTAATCAACGAGAAAGTATTCCCTGTGCTTGGACTCCTCGATGCCAAAGAAGTCCAAGGACTCGCGCAGGATTTGGAAGAATTGAGTATCCTCCTGGACGGGGAACTGAGTGGGGATGCCCCCAGCGTCTGGGTCCTGTGGACCATGCACTACGATTTTTTTCGCGGATGGGACGTTCGCTGTTAAGAGAATGGAAGCGTCGCATTGTTCCTTTCGTAGGATTTGCTTGAGGTCCTTGAACATGATCCCGTGGACACTGTGAACCACCTGCAATAGAAACGATGAAATCGTGTCTCATGTTTCGGGGGACATTAGAGTAGATTGCCAATTCATTTACCATCCATAATATCGAGAGAGCAGTGCCGATCAATTTCTGACCCTCCTCGTGGGGCGAGCGCACGTAAAACATTACGTAGCCTATGATGTAATTGTAGAGGGCGAAGGCAGCTTGCTGCGGTAATTTCGGCACGAATCTAATCAAGTGTCTTAAAATCTTGAACATCAATTCCTGCTTGTCCCTCGTTAGTCTTTCAAGAACGTAACGAAGGAAGAGCGCGCTATCTTCCACCAAACAATTCCAAATCACCTGACGAAATAATTAATTTCATTAATTCCTTGTCACTTTCCTCGCACTTGATTACGGACTCGGATCTCACTTGATAAGCGACTTCATAGACAGCATTTCCATCATCAGAGACGGCAGCGTCATCGAGCAAGTGTATGATCTGAACAATAGCAGAGCAGAGGGACGAAGGGAAGAGCGAGGGTGCTGATTGGCCGTGATGAGAGGTGTTTCTCGGCATCGTTTCCCCACCGTCTTCGTCTCCTACATTCCCTTAGAGCGACATCGACAGTTACATAAAAGTCTCGAGACCGAAGGGAGGAAAGTCGGGGGAAAGTCCGTCGGGTTTCGTACCTTCGTCGTGGTCGTCTCCCGCCGGGCTCGGCTCGTAGGCGGCTTGGACGGTGATCGGTATGGTGGTAATCAAAAAATTCTCTCTCTCCTCCCGCTTCTTGTCATCCTGCGCCTGCAAAGCTTTCTTTATGAGCTCAGTCTGTTGCTTTTTGCGGGTCTTGGTGGCCGTGACGAGAGACCTCTAAACAAGACAAGCAATCACACACGATTCATTTAGACAAGGAGATTTCTAGAGAGCGGTACGAGTTGACACCTAGACATCGAGGCAGGCCAGTCGGGCGAAACCTACATGCCGTTCCTGGTTTATTGTCACTTCCTCGACTTTCGTTTTCACCTGCGGCATCCACGGTGGGTCCACCACCGGCAGCGACTCGATGCCGATCTTCGGCGAGGGCAGCGTGAACTCGATCCCCGGCGGCGGCACCTTGAAGGTCGTGTGGGCCGACTCCTCCATGCGCGGCCAGACCTGGTAGCGCAGCTTCCACAGCACTTGGAAGCGCAGGATCGCGTTTATGCGCACGCTCGAGTCCGAGTGCTGGAGCCCGTGGTGCATGATCTCGCTCGCTTGGTTCGGCGCCCGGACCGCAGAGACGATGAAGAGGGACGCTGCAGAGGCGGCCACTTCTTGGTTCGACTCGAGGAGGAGCTCCCAGGCGACGGGCAGGACGTCGATGAATAGTTCCTCTGTCATTACCACTGCGCCTTTTACCATTGTCGCGAGGGGCGCGTGGAAGACATCCTTCACTTGGGTTCTGATGTACTTTAGAATCGCGGGTGGTTCTTTTTCCGGTTCGAAGTCGCCTTTGCCGATTGGCTTCTTGAGGAAGTCCTTACCTCGCTCGGACTCCTGCTCCATCAGGTCCTTGGAGGAATCGCGCTGGGTCAGTCGACCCGATTGCGAACCGTCCAGGTTCTTTTCGATCCTGTTTGCAAATTCCACAATTACTCACACATATACTCAAAATACAATATCCACAAAAATGAATCTGATAAGTTACTTGTATTTCTTGCCCACGCTATCTTTCCTCCGCACCGGCGACACTTGCGTGCTAGTCTGCTCGGAGACCTTTCGACTCCTCTTGTCCTTCTTGCCGGACTCCTTCTTATCGGCGTCGAGGTCGAACATCCCCGCGCCGTTCAGCACCCCGAACTCCTCTCCATAGATCTTCCTCACAGATTTAATGAGTCTACTACTGGCTCGCATCTGCCGACGATGGCAGAAAGGATGGCAGAAATTCTGGTGCGAGCAGTAGAAGTTAAAGGAGGTGGCCAACTGCACGAGGACTTTCATCCAGGGGAAGTTCTTGTCGGTCTCGTCGGTCTCGTGGCTCTCGCTGGGACTCTGGGGCGGCTGGTCGTCGACCTGAATCCCGGGCGACTCTTCGCCACTGACTTCCGCGTACAAGCCGGGCTCGGAAGTGTCGCTTCTGTCCGAGAGGGAACTCACTTTCCGCTTGGACTGAATGGAGTCGGCTCGCTTCACGGTGTCTGGAACAATGGGGCAAAGTAGGTTGGTCGGATTATCGGGAGAGTCGGGGGCGAGGGATTGGTGCGATTGTCACACGTACATGCTTCACACTCAGTATCCTTGCCCTCTTTAGTACCTCGTCGGAGCTTGAGACTCCTTTTCTTGAAGGATCCGGTCGCGTTCTCGGCTGTGCCGCGGCGCAACAGGAAGGGCCTGCCCTGCGGCTGCATCCTCTTTCCCTTCTCTTTCTCGGGGTTTTGACACTCCTCGCCCTGAATCGTCACCGTCGACTTATTACTGCCCTCCGACTCGTTGTCCGGCTCGTAGACGATGAAGCTGATCTTCCGCTCGGCTGCTCGAAACAAGATCTCGGGAATCAGTACTTGATTTATCAAAAGTAAACTAATCCAAGTACTTAACTAATATCAATATTATTTACCTAATGTAAATGTTAAATGAGTGAAAAGAGATTTCTTATTGATTTAATATCAAATAATAGACTTAATATATAAATGTAAATATAAATAGAGAGTTTCTTAGTTTGCAAGGGAAACTTACCAGGGATTTCTCGGTCGCCGCCGATCGAGTGCAAGCTCTGCGCCGAGGCCTGCGAATGTCCCATGCAGGAATACGCCACGCTCCACCTTCTAGTACTCTCTTTATTGTCCTGCATATTCTGCTGCATGGTCTGCTGCATGGAATCCTTGGTCAACAATTTACTGTACTTGGGCAGATTCTTATAATTCTCTCTCAAAAACGCCGTCACTTCCAGCAGCAGCATGCAAGCCGCAAGCCTCAGGGCGAACGGACACTGCGAACCGTAGGTGTTTATGCTTGCTGGAATACAGATTTTCATAGTCAGCTAAATAATTCTGGTTTTGATATTTTAAAAAACAAGAATCACCTTCATCGAGGAAATCCTCCTCTTCGTCCTCGATTATCAATTCCCTCTGTCTGCTCTCGTCCGACACCAAAGCAGTTACTTGGTCGGCGTTTTGCTTGTCCTCCAGCAGCAGTTCTTCCATTCGGTTTCCGAGTGCCTGGAGCATAGTCGATCGTTCAGAATCCGTGGGATTACTGGTGAGTTAATTATAATTACGTACTTCCGCCCATTGGTAAAAGTGCTGGCCGGCGGTCCACTGGAGCATGTGGCTTCTGTTGAGACCGGAGGACGCGTTTCGATTGTTCATCGGCATCGAGGGTCGAATCAACGGGATGTTCTTCATCCAAGCGGGCCAGTGTCCCTTGTTGCACTGGTGCACGAAGTGCGCGCATTCCAGCAACATGCAGGCACGAGCTACTACCGGTGCGTAGGGCTGGAGGTAAAGTTGAAAATGATTTATAGTTTTTTAAAAATTAGAAATCTTTAGCTTTTCCAGGGGTATAATCTATTTACAAGATCGAGGATTGCCGCCATTAGATAGTGATCGGGAACAGAGCCAGGCAGGCATGTCTCCAGGAGGAAGGAAAACCTCAACATCCCTTCGTACACCGCTGAACGAGGGACCAAACGCCTTTCCTTCAAGACAACGAATTCCGACTCCCTCGAGGCTTCTCCAAGCTCCAACGAATTCCTTCGGCTGAAGTCTGTTCCCGAGGGATAGTTTTTCGTATTATTAATTCTCTGTTAGAAAACATGGAAATCCTGCGTGACACTTACAACTACCCGGCACTTCCTCGAGGCTCTCTTTCTTCTTGCTCTTGCCGAATCCGATTTTATTCAGCTGGTCTTCCATCCGACGCCTCGCTTTCTGCAGAGTCAGGCTCACTCTGCAATCGATTTCCCTTAGTTTTCTATCAGTCTTTCCATATAACAAACACTAGAACAGGTATTGCGAATAAATAAATTACCCTCGTCCCGATCTTGAACCACTGCGATGATGACCATAATGGAAACTGGTTTGCCTGACGAAACTACCATCAGTGGGAGACTCGCTACTCTCGTGACTATCAGTGGAATCGGTTCTTCCGTACTCCTTTCGAAACCAATTGACTGTGGAAGGGAATTCATAAGTTCTCCTAACGAAGTTTGATAAGAGATTTTGAGAAATGCTCGCGGGTCCTACCGATTCCGCCGATTTGAAATCGGGTAGTTTTTCGAATTTTCCCCGAACTCAAACACGGCTCTACGATGCCCATGTTCCTTTCGCTCTGTCTCGGGGTGAGAACGTGGTGCTTCTTCCTTATGTTTGTCAGCGGACTCTGACTTATCTTGGCGTTCTCCTCGCTCAGTTCCATTTCCAGGAGACTCTATCGCATAAGAAACCTCATCACCTCTGTGAAATCGTCGTGTTATTAATATTAAGTGCACCAACCGGGCAAGTGGAAGACGTGCTGCGTTTCTTGAAGAAGAACTTCCTCGAGCCCCTGTCGTCGACTGTGTAACAGGTTTCACCTATATCCCCGTGATCACCAAAGTCCGCGTGATGAATATGCCTATCGATTTAAAATAATCAATTTATCACAAAGAAATCCAACACATTTCTTCATTAACTCACCTTATCACGCGAGTCGTCTGGACATTGCTGTTACACTTTTTATTGGGGCGATCAGCCGAGTCGAGGATCCCACTAAGGGCGACCCTTCGAAAGACACTGCCATGCGCCTCCTTCACGTAAGTCATGAACTGGCGCAGATCGCAATAGAGACTGATATTCTCCTGGGCCCTCAGGTCCTTGGTAGATTTAACAAACCGACTGATCAACGCCTTAAAAACGCAGTTGAGAATTTGACCTTCGATCCCTCGGGCACCTTGTCCCCCTGTTATGTAACCAGCTGTAACTGCATTGGAGGTACTGGTGGTCATTGCACCGGTGGTTGCAGCTGCATTGTTTGCGTTGGCAGAGGCCGCGCCACTGACACCTCCCATTAAATTGGCACCGAAATTCGTAGCGTAGCCGCCTTGCGGTCCGACCTCCGGCGATTTACTCGAACCTCGCTTTTGGTCTGCAAGTAATACAGAAAATTACCAAATACAATCTTAGGGGAAGTCACTCTTTGCTGTTGACTCACTTAAAGGCGACAGCAAGGAACTCGGATCAACGCAGAAGCCCACGTAGGCGTGGAAGAACTCGAGGATCTCCGGTATTGGCTGATCGCGGATCATCGCTCGGAGGAATCGTGAGAATTGTCTCGAACTCGCGCGATGGAGCTTCTCGAGGATCGTCTGACACTGCGATCGACAGAATTCTGCTTGGGGTCCGCGGATTCCGTCGGAACAGCTATGACGGCAACCCAGGTGTTTTATTACTCTGATTACACAGTTCATGAGGAGACTGTGAGTTGTGCTCTTCGCCCTCTCGATGAGATCGTAGCGACCGTCCTGGTCTGCTACTGGGGAATCCTTTTTCTTGAAGTTCTCTGATCTGTCGATCACAGTTCCCGAGCCTGGTCGACATAAATCAGAATCCATTTTATAATCCGAATTGAGTCGATTATATTCTTAAATTATATTTAAAATTAGAGTTAAATTGAGTCGTTGAGGAAAGAAAAGGATAATCCCAAAAAAATATATCCAATTCTAATATTTGATTTGGAACTGTACCTGCAATACTACCCATATTCTCCTCCCGAAGACATTGCTTCATGACTCTCATATCCATTAGCAGTTCGACCAAGTTCAGAATATTCTCGCAGACACGCAACGTGCAGCAGTTATTATCCCTCAAAGCGACCGAGTGCACCGCCTGTTAAAAATCCCTTAAATTCGTATCAAAAACATTAGATCAAGCCCACGATTATTACAAACCTTGAGAACAATCTCGAGATCGATATCACCCTCCTTGGTCATATAACAACCGGAGCCGGGAGCTTCCGGGACCTCGTCGCTCCCGTAAGTGATGTTCGAGTCGGTCTGCGACCTCGTCAAACTCGGTTTCCTCTCGGAGTCCAAACGACTCCCATGGATGCTTATTACGTCCAACTGGCTGTCGATGGAACCCTAAAAATAAATGGTCAATTTCCCTTCAATCGCAATCGATTTGCTCATTTTCGACGACTGGTTTATGATTAGTGATGTCGGTTACAATCTACTTTGTGAGTGAAATAGATAGAATAACGGAGATTACCTGTCGCTTCATGTAATCCGGGGAGGGAGCCGGGGTGTGCTCGGTGACGGTGATGATAGGGTTGGGCGCGGTATACGATTGGCTGTAAAATCGGCTCTGTTTCCTCTCGATTCGCGTGTCGCCGATGTACCTGCGTGCCAAGCTTAATTAGCGTCGCGAGCAAATGCCTGCCAGTCCAAATCTCCCCATGCCACTTGCCAATTATTCCCCCTTAGTCAAGCACTACTTTCCGATTACTACTCTCTCCGATCTACATACTTCCGAGCGTTTATCATTCCGCGCCACATGCTCCATTATTATCCAATTCAAATACTCGCGCTCGAAATTAATTCCTCCAACAGCCAGCAGATAATTTGTATTTGCGACGAGTGAAAATCTAGTGTAATAAAAAGGCTCATTCAATTGCAATTAGCGATGCGGCCCAAGTTGAATCGCGCAAGCGAGTAAATGCTGAATCGCGACCGGACTAGTTGAATCGACGCGCATGCAAAACCGTTGAAACGATTTTCGTTCTTCTCTAAGAAATCCCAACTGGTTCTCTCTACTTGACACAGTGGCATAGTTACGCTTGATAGGCAAAGCGAGTATTCTAAAGCGGAGGGATGATCAGTGTCGAATTCGAAGATGGGGGAGAGAGTGGACGTAGGTTTACTGTATTCGGAGAATTGGGCAGTTTCGAAGGTGGTGTTACTCGGACTAGTACTCAGAGGAATTACGGGGATTCTATCGTGCCTTCTGCTAGACGGCAGCCAAACTTAAACGCTACGGGACAAGCAACTGACGAAGGACAGGCTCTACACACATCAACAAGGAGAGTGTGAAAAGGGTAATGTGTCCCGTGGCACTCGAATCGACCTCGCGTCTAATTGCGCCTGGAAAGATTTCCAATCGGGAACACTGTGCATCGTGTGTGTCGGGTATATATGTACAAGGTGAGTCAGTTGCATTTTAATCATCCCTTTTACACTCGAGTTTCAATTATTTCCATTATCAGCACAATTTGATATTAGAACAATAATTATATTAAAATTTCTCAACACCATATAATTATTACATTCTAAACGGCCTATATCCCTCATTAGTCATTGAAAGGCAAGTGAATCACCCTGTACACGAGGCACTCGAGATAAAATCATCGGGCGACAATGCCTCTCCACTTTCCTCTTTAACGTCTCGACCCCGATCTGCTCGAAGCTTGTGAAAAAGGTGTAGATCGGGAGGGGGGCGGGAGGTTTTAGTCACGTTTCACATGAGCAAACTTGGGATGGGCAAGGTCTACTCTCTATCGGTTTGTACGCCAGCAATAAAGCGAGGGGGTGGGTGGGGGGGATGGGATGTGTACTTTTGAAGCGATGGCCGATTATCCGAGTAGGGGTGGTGCCGCGGAAGGGTGTGTAAGAGAGAGATGTGCAGTGTTCTGGGTGTGTATAAGTGTGCGGGGGTGTTGTGCGCCCTACCGGAAGCAGGAAGCTCGTAAAAGAAGCGTGTGAACCGAGCTGCAGTACGGAACTTCCTCCGAGAGTGACGTTGATGACTTACCCTCCCGCGGTCAGCTCGTTAATCAAGCAGCTGAGCACGAGTTCAGGGGGTGAAAGGGCGAACGAGAGACAGAGAGAAAAGAGACACACACAGAGAAAGACATTACGCATAAGTTGGTTGACGATGAGAGGCTTATACATAAATTGAATTATGTAAGCGCTGGGTTAGACGGAAATGGCTGGAATCGTCATTGCACGCCACGGTAGTTGGTCAGTGCTGGGCATAGCATAGTAAAATCTCAGTCGAAGCTGCCAAACATTCATCAGATCGATCAGCCAGAATCAATACAATATTCAATGATATCAATGATACTACTTAAGTGGAAGATTCTATATCTACATGTCGATTCTAATGCCAGCCAAACCTCTGACCGCTTATTCATTATAGATGATATAAAGATTATTAAAAGTTTACGAGTATGTAAAAAGACACGATGCGCACACGCAGAGCTCTTACGTCAGTTTAGCACCCAACACTGATTGCCGTCTACGCCGAGAGAAAGTGATTTCTTATCGCATACAGGCTAAGCACAACTACACCCCTCCCTTTAGAATCGGGAGGACAAGATAGAGTATATTGAGCTTAAACTCTCGGAACCCTTTAGACTAGTCTACGGAGAAGATGCGTACGTAGGCACATACACGCCGTTGGAATCGACTCAAGTTCTCGAGTAAGAGAAGAAAATACGTGGGCGAGTTAGAATGTGCCGATAGAAGAAGCAGATACCAGCGAATCCAGGCCAAGAGATTCGTTAGCAAAGCCGAGGCTAGTTAGCGAGTAAACGCGTGTATGTACAAACGAACGAGCAGAGTGAAAAGTCAAAGAGTTTTAAAAATGTTGTATGAGATCGACTAGACTTCTCGGTAGAGATTAGTTGAGCTGAGGTACAATACGTACCTTAGACTTGGCATGCTCTTCCCTTTTATCAGGTTCGTCGGGTGCTTCATGTAGTCGACGTCCCTCGCTTCGAAAATCTTTGAGGCGGCCGACGGTCGTCGCGTCAAGTGATCGTCGCCGGTGTCCAGACTTCGATGACACTCCTGAGCGAGGAGCAGTCAGAATTGAAGAGGTCTTACCGATCGCGAGGACTTCGCGGGGAACTTACCTGCTCGAAGAGCATTTTCGGCTCGTCCTGGCCGATCTTCTCGAGAGCCTTCTCCGACTTGGAGAGCAACTTGGTCTCGACGAAGGCCTTCAGATCGGCCATCTTCATGCGCTTCTTCGTCTTCTCGCTGGCGCGACGGGTGTGCCGGGAATCGTCCTGGCCTTCTACGGGCGAGGTCGGGGATTCTGAAAACGTGACCGAATGCGTACACCAGGAAGATAATTATCTTGACAAAGTTGAATTATTATGTACCCGTTATGATGGTGGTGTCGCGGACGTCCGGCACCTCTATAAAGTCCTTCGCCACGTCCTTCTTCTTGCTCTCCGGACTCTGATAGATCGAAACTTCGATCTTCGGAATCGGCAACGAGTTGCTTCGACGACGCGGCATTTGCGGGACCGACGTTTCTTCGTTGATCATTCGAAGCCTGGAAATAATTCCTTTTAAATTCACTCGCGAACATTAAAAATATGTTTTTTTTAAGTTAAAGTTATTATTTACCGGTGATATAAAAATTGCAGGGCCCACTGCACACCCTCTTCCTGCCACTGCGGTACGAATAAGCATCTCATGATAGCCACGTCGAGGAATGTCGCTGCTCTAACATCGATATCTAGAGCAGGACACTGGGTGCTTGTTTGACCGGATGCAGCAGTGTCGCTTGGAGGACCCTGTCGTTGAGAGGATGTTGCTGACTTGGATTTCGATGTGTCCTGCGACTCCTTCTCCGATTTCTGTGTCTTCTCTTCTTTCTCCTTCTCTGCGCTTCTAAAGAATCAATGACTCTGGCCTTCTAATGCTTGTGGTTATTAGTTTCAGGGTATTTAAATCTGTGAACTGACTTTTTCGTTTTGTCGTGGTGCTGTCTGCAAGTGTCGAGTCCGGAGATGGCTGTTACTTGCTCGATACTCAGAGTAGATCGCAGTGAGCCCGGGGTTCGACCGACTGCTAGGTGGAAAATGTTGATCTCTTCCTAGATCGAGGAATAAGATTTTTAGAAATTTGTTATCATATTAAAAAATGCTTTTGAAAGTATTCTTACTGTTTCCATTGGCTTGTCCGACTCGCTCAACGACGGCAATCGAAATATCACCTATAAAAAATCGGCCTTTATTATTTCCTTCATTTGGGAACTAGTTCTTTCAGAATATTCGACGGCGGTGCTTACCACGTGCTCGTCCTCCGCGCCGGAACTTTCCTCGGGAATAGTCTCGGGGAAGGCTGTGTCTTTTGGCGACGACACCCAAGTACTCTAATCACAAAATTCGTCATAAGTAACCTGTGCGCTGTAATCCTAATTCTTTAAATTAATTACAGCAAACCTACGTCTTCGTCGGATTGCTTGGCCGATTGCTGCCTATCGGCACTCTGGTCGGAGAAAGCGCTCGCTGTCTGGCTCGGTGGACTTTCGACTACTGAAATACACGCGCAGTCATTAAAACGAATATTAAAGCTAAAGAGAAGTTTTCAAGAAAAAACATACGTTGGGTTCCCGTCGGCCCGTTGAAAGATTTACCGCCACCAACAAACACGTCATCGGACAACTGTCGGTGTTTGGTAGACCTGAATGCGCGACCCCATAACAATTGGGGCTTCGCTCTGCAGTGGGTCGTGAAGCAAGGTGTGTCGGGATGCCTGCAGTCGTGGAGCGCGGGCCAGATCTTCAATCCATTCTCGAGTCTCAGGTTCTTCTTGAAGTCGATGTCCTTCAAATGACTCAGGAGAGGACCGAACAGGTAGACGAACAGCTACCAAACACACCACTAATTACTAACAAACCCACGAACATCCTACAACAACTCGAATGAAACTACGTACAGTCATCGTCGGAGTGGGAAACAAGTAGTAGAAGGGATTCCCTGGATCGGCGCTTTCGTTTTCCGCACACTCCTCCGCCGAGTCGAGGAGAATCCAGTGGAGGATGTACAGCAGAGTAGTTTCCATGGTTCCGAGGCTCTGGTCCTTCCTTACAAGTGGCAGAAGCCGCATAGTAAGCGCGGCTTAGTACTGAAAGATCGTAGGGTGAAGGGAGTCTCACCTATTGTGCAGGAGATTGGAGGTGGCGTGAAGAACGTAAGGAAGGGCGGCTTGGATCAAACGCCATCGTGGCACCGAGCCCAATATCGAGCGAAGCGGGGGCGTCAGATCATTGTGGAGGTTCTGTACCAACACCTTCTCCAGCGACTGGAAACACAGAGACGGTGTTATCAGTGGGTATTGTTGACTTCTTTGTATTACTCGGAAAGGTTTCATTAAAATACTAACCGTGCATGCTTCCTTCATTTCCTGGTTGCGTGTTCGTGGAACATATGTGTCGTTATTAGTTGACGTGTGGAAATGAGTAAATGAAGTTAGAATTGTAATGAGAAGAAAGTAATTATTGCAACAAACTACGGTGCAAAGCAAAGTAACTCCTTTAGTTACTGATGGAAATTCTTTTCGATTTTATATAGTGTCACTATAATCTACATGGTGAAGATTATCATCTACGATATTTACAATTCTACTGCAGACAATACTTCCTAAAGCAATACTTCCTTCGATCAAAAATCGTTCAAAAATCACCCTCATACTTAATTAAACTCTAATACCAATAATTAGTTGATCAGATGAACATAACACGAAATTGTACGAGTTTCTGCGAAGACCTACAAGATAAAGCTAATTGTGCTAAAATTAAAAAATCAGTTGAGTACAATGGTCATTCTATAACATGCAATAAACCAATCACTACCTTCCACTAGTGCATTAACAACAGATAAACAGATGGCTGGACCACAAGCAACGAGAGAGTAAAGAGACAATGGTAGAGGTGGCTGGCAATGAGTGGACAGGCTGTTAAGCAGGGCTCAGGCTATTTAGCCAACTTACATGATGGCCTGGCGCGCGTTGACAGAACTGCAGGTGACACGTGGAGGCAGCCGCGTGGAGGAGGTACATTGTTAGTGCAGGTCGGACAGGTAGTTGGAAAATCAGGGGTGATTACAGCTTTCGTAAGAGGTAGCAGGTACATTTCAACACATTCTCTCTCCCCACACCGACCTGTCGTCGGGCATGTCCAGGGTGATTCACTTCGCTTTGAGAATGTAATTATTTAATGGGGTGTACAGTAATTTTAATGTAAAGGAGTCTTTAGCGAGACTCTTCCACGCTCTGAAATAAATTGGACCAATAATAGAAGTAATTGGAACTCGAGTGCTAAGGGGACGATTAAAAGGCGAGTGAGTCACCCTGTCACTTGATACGAATGTTCTCTTTTAATAGGAAATTCGGATAATTAAGTCGTTTGAAATCGAACTGGAAGTCACTTGCCGCATGAACGGAATTTGGGGAAAAATTGATATAGTCGTGAGGCAGGCTTTCCATCAAGAAGCACAGGAGAAAATCGAACAAGAACGATGACGAAAGCGTAAGACCAGCTCGTTAGCCGATAGAAGTGAAAGCGTAGCTAGTTATAAATCTCTCGGGTGGCATATGTATAGCTAGGTCAATGTCTGCAGCATCGCGACCCCTACGAGTTCCCTGCCAAAAGAGCATCCGCGAAGCTCCGCACTCGTCTTCGCCAAAGTTCAATCGTTCTCTCGGGGCAATAGAGTTTCAGGGGTCCCAGCGACATTCATCCACCTTTAAGCCTCTCGGTATTCTCTCTCGCACACATTTCCCGCATTCTCCCCGCTCGATTATAAGAGTGTAAAGCGTCGATCGTTACCGTGCACGATGCCTCGTGGACCTTGCCTAGTTTGGCCCGAATGAATGGTCTGCGAGATAAAAGGTCTCGATTATCGTTTGCAGGTGTGAAGATGCGATAATGCTTTTGCATGGTACCTTAGCTGGCGCCAAAGGAACATCTGCACGGAAATCGGCAAGGCCTGCTCGTGCAGGCCAGCTTCGACGAGCCGGCGCTTCTCCATGCTGCTCGCTGGATCTTCTGGAAGCAATTCGAGTGATTTATCCTCTCCGGGCCGAGGGTCGACTCGGACATCGATCGTGCGTGTTCAGTGTCAGAGAGCCACGTGTCTCACCTGACAAGGCAAGATGTCCCTTCCCTCGGTGGCCAGCGACATCGGCTACTCTCTGCTCGTCCTGCGATGGTCACACTTCCCCGGAAGCACGGCTCCTTTCCCTCTGGGTCGCGTCGAGTCCCTCCGACCAACTAACCAGGCAAGAAAGTTTTCGAGGGAGGAGTGAGGCTGCGAGAGGGAGGGTGGACGATGAAAGTAGAGACGTACCTATGTGTCTCCGATGTGGAACGAGTCCGCCGAGAGATTCGAGGTGGTGGTGATGCTGCCGGTTTGAAAATTCCACTCGCGCACTGGGATATCTGCGCCGAGGGGGTTGCTTCGGCGGAAGATCGGCTCGAGGAAGAGAGAACGGGAGGAGAGAAAGCAAGTTTGGACGGGATCACGTGCCACTCGGCCTAGTGACACAGTTGGTGATGGGCTGCTCCGGAGGGTTCGCGGAGGGTTCGCGGAGGGTGGATGCACCCCGACGGCAGGATCGTCAGTAACTGAAAAGACAGGGGTGAAACTCGCTCTCGGCCGCCTAAGGGAAGGATGGGGAGTGCGCGCGCTACTCTCGGGAAATCCAATGCGCCGGTCGTTCCATCGATCAGCCCAGGAATCTGCTCGCTGGACCACCACTACGCAGACCCACCCTTCCGCGTCCCTGCCAACCCATTTACCCACCTGGCCTACAACCTTACGCTCAAATGTCCGACGCCCGGAGAACAGGAACTACCCTCTTCTTCCACCCGGCACATGTACTCTCCGCAGCTTCAACCCCTTCAACCACCCTCATGAACTTTTCATCAATCGGCTCTTATCTGCTTCCAGTCGCCTCTCCTACCAGTCGTTGCATCGAAATCGAATCACGGCCAGAAAGGAACCCACACTCTCGCGACGTTCGGTCAATCTTGCAGTTTGAATCGGTGGATTGAAGGTGCGGGAGTTAGGGCGGGGGTGGTATATGTATAGTTAAATGTACAGTATTATTACAATTTCAATTTTTATTGTTACTTTAATGAGTAGAAAGGTGTACATTATATTACTATTTCTTCTTGGACAGATACGAGACTCATAAATCGTAGAAAAATAAAATAAAGTTGAGCTTCAATATCGCCCAATGCCCTTCGGATACGTGTCAAGTTCGAGTCGACTCGAGCTGGTCAGACCCTTGTCTAGAAAAGTCTCGATGTCTGCGAACGTTATGTCCATCCCGAAGACAATCTCATTACCAGACGTCCTCGTCTCCTTCTGAACCTCCTTATAGCCAGTCGGGGTGATTTCTATGCAGACTTCCGTGTCGACGCCTTCCTCCTCCGCAGCTCGCCTCACCTCATTACCAATCGCCCGACAGATCTCCCGCCAGACTTCCCTCTGTCTAGGATGAACGCGTTCGACCAACACTCGAAAACTCTCCCAGTCCATTTTCCGCGTGTCCTCGAACATTTTCCGGTAGAAGCTCAGCATCTCCATCGCTATCGCTTCTCTGTTACCACCGACACTGACATCAGCCTCTGGAATTCGATTCTCTATCTGTTTACCCTCGGGAATATCGCCCGCGGGACTTTTCCGTCGGAGACCCGGGAAAGCTTTGTAATCCTGAGGGTTCGTGTCGGTGGCTCCCTTCGCTTCCTCCGCCTCATCCCTCTCGGCAATAGGAGGAATTAATGTTGCATCGTTTTTCGAGGAGAAACTCCTACCGTCAGCCAGGCGAATCTTACTGGCGCACCTCTTGAGCGAGGGTGCGTCAATCTTGCTTTGCCTCCCTCTCGAAGCGACATCGGCGCCAGCCTCCCAACCACTAATCCTCGCGGCGATCTCTCCGAGAATATTCGACGAGGCATCTGGCGTTATTGATCCCTCGCGATCGCGCGGCTCATTCTCCGTGGGCGCGAGCCGACTGAGCCATTCGCGCATCAGGTTCTCCGCGGACGACGAGCTCAGGCCCGTGCTCTCGCTCTCGCCGGCGACCGCGCGGACCTCCGGCAGGGCCGCGCAGTTCTCCAGCGAGTCGTTCTCCAGCGACCAAGTCAGACTCTCCGACTTGGAGCGCTCGGTGTACCTGTAGGCGAGCTTCCGCTCTCCCTGCCGGAGAGTGTCGGCTCGCTGATGCAGCGGCCCGTCCGCGTCTATTTGCGGAATGTCGTCGCGACTCCCGTGCAAGACGAAACCCCCGCGCACCATGCGCCGAGACTTACTCCCACTCGTTGCGTCGCCCCGTTGCGAAACGACCGCTCGCTCCTTCGCGGCCGCCGCCGTGAAAGGGCCGCGTGCCAAATATCTCCCGCGGTCTATAGTTCCTCGGATATTGTCCCAAGTAATTGCTTTGTTTGACTCCTTCTTGATGGTTCCAATGGTATCGACGGTGTTGAGTAACTCGGATTTGAAGTCTGATTGCGCCCTCTTCTTCTCGCATCTCGTTCCACTGCTCGTCCCTAATTTCTCTGATTGTTTAATGTGGCAGTCGCGAGGGTAGTTTGCGGTGGTAGCTTTGGAATTGTTGATGGACATTTGACGGGTTATGTTGTAGGTGGATTGTAAGTTGGTTGGATTGATGAGAGTACTGTGGGGGTTGTTGATTTGGTTTGACTGGATGTTTGAGTCGCTGCTTGGTGTTTCTTCCGAAATGTGAATTTCAATGATCTTATGGGGCTTGCTGGAAACTTCCTTCTCGGGGACTAAGGTGTTTGAATGATTGCATGGTGCTCGCTCGTATGCGAAAGATCGAATTTCCTTTTCCTTCATAATCTTCCTTTTCTCCCCCGACACAGTCTGCGTCTGGAACACCTTCTCTCCCTGTTCTCTTTCACTCCTCGAACTTTTGATTTTTCTATACGCCCGAAAAAGATCGTCGGCGTTTATGATTCTTGAGCACCCAGCGCCCTTCAAAAAATCAGGCTTCCCATTAGACTGACACTGTTGATGAACCAAATCCAGCGGGCCAGCACAACTAATGACTCCGCATCGCTCGCACATGGTTAACGTAGGATCATTCAAAAGCAAGCTCTTCAATCGCTTATCATTACAATCCACTGCCAATTTCCTAAGAGCCAAGAGAATCTCGCAATAAGAGGGACTCGACGACGATGGATCCTTGCAGCAGGATTCCTTCAAGGAATATATGAGCCTGTAAGCGGCGCCCAATTCAATCGATGGGAAATTATCACTCAAACTTTCCAAGGATCGTTGAGCGGAACTCGAGTTCCTTTCCTCCGCCCGTTCGATTACCCTCTGAATAGACTTTTCCATGTTGGAGTTGCAGGCGTACAGTCTCAACAATAACTCGATGTCAAGGGGATAATCGGTTGGATGGAGCGAGTTGGGTCTATCAGCGAATGAATGCACCCTCGACCAGAATTTTTTCGCTCCCCAGGAGTGTTTCGAGTTGGTGGTTTTGTTGTGGTTGTCAGCGTGGCTTTCCCGAAGCTTACTCAGAGTCCTCGTGGTCGACACTCGCAGGTTATTCAGCGGCGATAATTTCCCGCTCGATTCGACAATTGTCAGCTCCGCGCGTCCGTCGCGATCCATCTTTCGCCGCGGGAGATTCGAGGGTGTCAGGGTCTCGCGAGCGAGCTTTCACCGAGACATCTGCAAAAACATCTCAGGTTTTTCTCCGTTCCTGTCGCCCAACATTTCCTCTCCACACATCAGGACAATTCTAATTAACCTTGTAACTGTGGTGGGCATCGCAAACCAATGGCAAACATCATTTTGGTTTATTCACTTTATTGACCAAAGCTTGAAATAATTAAATGATAAATAAGGACAGAGCAATGACTGACTTGTTTATTTCGAAACTGTCAGTCCACGGCGAAGTAGCGTGCATACTGTGCTCGCGATGGATGGAAGATACTTGACGATCGAGGTTCTACACTCTCCGTGCGATAGTTCCCTTTGACAGGCCTGCTACTACTTTTTCTTCTGGCAAGAGGAATATGCCTCCAATAGTGTCCGAGACGTTTGCAAGAGGCCTAGTCAACAAGATCATGATTGAAGCCTTCGACGTTCTGGAGACTAGCGCACAAAGTAAGCACCGCCCGCAGACAAATGTTACAAACCTCCGCTAAACTAACCACTCAAGACAATTTGTGGGAAACAGTCTCGACAAACTCGTAGTTAGAATCATAATTTGCGCAAACATTTCATTGTTATACGTTCAAAACTGAAACTTATTATAAATTTCAAAATAATATATTATAAATTATATTATAATAGGTTACAAATTATATGATAATATATTAAATGTATTAATTAATGAAACGCAGAAGATATGGCTTTTCTAAAGTCTCTGCTTCGTTCTACCACTCGGATAAATACGAATTTTGACTAGGTGAAACACCAATGGCCCACCATCAGACAGAACACGCAACTAATCCGACAGAAGAATCACAGGCCAACGTGCAGATGCACACAGAGAAGACGGACGTGTTGTATTCGAGCGTGGGACCCATGGAGGTATTACGGCCCTCGAACGACATAGAGATTGGAGAACCAAGCCCTACTTTGCACCGGCAACTCACCGTCCTCGAACAGCAGGTCATTACAAACTAGAATAGATTACAGGGAATACAAAGTCAAAATTCCTTCCAATCAAAACGCCTTTGAACTGAGCAGGTGAAGCAAACTATATGCAACATAAATGATGCTCTGCTCTCCGAGAGCATCGGCACCACCGGGGCGTACGTGGTTCGAGGTCAAGGTGACGACTACGAAACGATGCCCCAGACGAGCGTAGATGCCGAGCCGGTCCCAGAGGAATCAGTAACTCCTGTCAAGGATAAGGAACCCGGAGCCCCAGGAATCTCCGAACATTCACCACCGCGGATCCACCAATTAGAATCGACGGCCAACGAGTCAACAATTATGGACAAGAACGAATTACGCTCTAATGAAGAAGATTCGGAGAAGAAAGAGAAATTGGTCGACTCTGCGAGAGCCAATGACGAAATTGCTGGAGAAAAAGATGCACTGGAAGGAACCCCTGTCGAAGTGGAATGCGCGAGTCATTCTTATGACTTGGAGGAGCCGAAATTATCGTCGGGCATGTTACCATCGACCTCATTCGCGAGACACACTTCCCTCGAAGAGGTGCCCATCACCGAGACGATGTCCGACCCCCCGGGATCCCCAGGACGCTGCGGCGCCCTCAACACCCTGGGCTTCCTCTCGGCCGACGAGGTCCGGGCGTCGCCGTCATTAGGCGAGATCAAGCGCAAGAGCAAGAAACTCAAGAAGATCGGCTTCTTCTCGAGGCTGCGTCGACTGATCTGCACGGCGTTCGGCCGACGGAAGGACTGACGTCTCCCATCCTGACGTCTTGCATCCTCCGTCGCCTCTCGTGTCCGCGTTAAAGCTCATTTTCGGGCGCGCGCTTCTCCCAACGGGGAAAGGCGCGCGCTCTCTCTGGCTCTCCTCGGTCCTCTCGCGGACGCGGACGTCGTGGACGCGCCCGTCCTCTCGGGCGAGCGGCTAAAAATAACCGGGCGGTTTAGTCATCAGCTGGCGGCAGCGGCCGCGGCGAGACGCGAGACGCGAGACGCGAGACGCCAAATAGGTTTTTAGGAGATAGCTTTCCTATTGCGCCGGCGGCTATTGCCATGTATCGCTCTGCGAAATTTCTTTGGAGAATATACGGAGAATGTGAGTAGCGCACGATATCTTTCATCTGGGATTTAGAGGGAGGGAGAGAGAGAGATCTCGTTGGGGATGTCGAGGACTCTGGAATCCAGGGAGTCCGTCGGCCTGAAGGCCGTGGTGTATTTCCGGAGGCCGGGACTCTCCGCTGCGCCGATCTGGCAACCCTGACATAAGAAGGCTTCGCTTCGAAAACCATTTAGCGTAGCAGGAAGCAAAGCGTAAGCAGCGAGTCGCGGCCGAACTGTTTTTGGATCGCGGGCCCTCCCCCTCCGCGGCGATCCTCATCTCGGAGAGGTGGAACCCACCTCCTCCGGGGCTTCATCCTGGCTGGCTCCGAGGCAACCACGAGAATCGTCTTCCCCGAACGACGCGACATCTACTGCGTTAAAATGAATAAATTTCGTTACACCCGGTACCACTTCTGGTTCAAACGTCGTTCGGTTAACATCCAACTTGCAACAGATAAAGCAGAATGGTGAGTACACGCAGATCTCTAGTCGACTCCCGTGTAATCTCGGTTCTTCAACTTTTCAAACAGTAATTGAGTTTCCTGATGCAATTTTTCTTTTTTTAATTGGAATCATTACAAGTTTGAAAGTGCACCCCAGTGATTTTGAACGTCAGGATGTTTATTGGTCTCCGAGTTGGTTTATAAATGGAATCGGTTTCAAGTTTCCTTGAGGCTTCTCAATATAGAGATTGAAACATTAGACGATCGATTTCGATCTTCCAAGTAGAGCCGTATGTTCCAGTGCTGAAATGCTCGTTGCCCTCTCAGCCCTTTTCAAGAGGAATTTCTAATTTAAGACAGAATTTATTTGAAATCTCCTATTTCGTTTTACAGGCAGACCTCAGCGCCAGGGAAGTTGAAAGTGAGTAAACCAATGGGAATTTCGTGAATTATGCCTCTGTCCTTAACGAAAAACCGGGGCTGAAGCATTGCGAACCCGTTAACCACTAACTTGCGTCAGACTGTGGAACGCGGAGTGGAAAGTACAAATGATTTCTCGGATATCTCGGAAGACTGTGACGCAACGTGTGCGTAGTGTGGATATTGAAGACGGGGCTTTAAATGTCAGGGGGGTGCGAGGGAAAGGGCGTCGGAAATGTGCGGGCGTGTCACTATCACCCTAAACCTCCAACTCGTCTCACGCACCAGTTACTCTCCACTAAATCGAGTTAGCCTTATCAACTAAATCAATCAAACCCAATCGCAATCCCCCAACTAAATCGAACATCCAACTCTCAACAAGAACCTATCTAAATTCCTCCACTGTGAATCTCCAAAGACCCAGATTCCAAAACATCACACCACACAACTCAAAAATCCCTCGAAATTTCGAGTCGAAAATACCCAAGCCAACACTTCCTGTTGACGTTGGCATTAGAAGCTCGCGGGAGAATCTGCGATGCAGTGAATTGCTCAATGCAGCGCATAATAATTAGCAGTCTGATTACGCAACGAATGGGAAGAGCAGCTCGGGACGGAGGCTCGGGACGGCGCGCGGTGCAACCACCTCGACCGGGGAGCAGCATTTCAAAAATAGGCAGTGCTCTGTTCTTATATGGCTCGGCGGGGGTAATCTGACCCACTGCTACCGCGGGTTAACTTCTTGAATCAGACTACGCGTTCTAGGTGGAGTGGGGGGTGGGGGCAGACGGCTCGTTCTCAAAATAGAGAAATATTTTTGAACCCAAGTACGCACGCGTTGCCGCGCCGATATTAACCCAGATTCCAGATTCCGGCTTGCACATTTTTTCGTCCACCCGCAAGAAAGTCACTCTCATGCCTCTGATGCCGGCACGTAACAATCGGATGCATCGGCGCCCAGGGCTTTTAACCCCGATCGATCCCTCCGTCTATTTTCAATTGGAATGAGAGCAATTGAAGGGAGGATTTCCCGAGGGAGTTTTATTCATTGATTTCTCGCGCTCTCCTTTCCAGAGGTGGAATTCGCCTTCTCGATCTACGATGCCGACGGCACCAACGTCGTCGACTGCGTCGACCTTGGTAACGTGCTCCGCGCCCTCAACCTCAACCCGACCAACGCCACCATCGAGAAGCTGGGCGGCACCAAGAAGCGAGGCGAGAAGACCATGAAGCTCGACGAATTCCTGCCGATCTACAGCCAGTCCAAAAAGGACAAGGACCAGGGCTGCTACGAGGACTTCCTCGAGTGCTTGAAGCTCTACGACAAGGCGGAAAACGGCACCATGCTCGCCGCCGAACTCACCCACACACTTTTGGCCCTCGGTACTTGCTTTCTCCAACTTCTCTCTCAACAAATTTCGAGCTCTCTCGATGGGACTGAAATTAAAAACAATAATAATAAGAAATCCTCGCTTCCCCTGAGACTAACAATCATTCTCTCCGACAGGTGAGAAACTCGCCGAACCAGAGGTCGACATTGTCGTCAAGGAGTGCATGGACGCCGAGGACGAAGATGGCTTCATCCCCTATGCCCGTAAGTGTCCAAAACACGGCCGCGCGACATAGTCTCGACGTAGACTGGTCGACAGTACCGTTTTCACGGAGTAAACGAGAGATAAGCGTGTTAGAGCCATTCCGCACCAGTGAATAAGGTTTCGTAGGCGCACACTTAGTTTAAAGGGCAAGCAGCCGGAAGGTCCGTCTTCCGAGTAGAAAAGTATACCTGATGTGGTAGATGTCCATACGACATGTCCCCCCGCCCTCCCCCCCGTCCCGGTGTAAAGTGTTGAGTAGCCCTAGCCCTTTGAAAAGTGTCCGTAGGACCAAGGTACCGAGGGAGGGAGCCTGCGGTCTCGAGGAAGCCGGAGAATCCCGGATGCCGGATGCACTCTCGTCAGATCCTAGTCCCCCCACTCTTTTGACGTGTCCACTTGTTTTGTGTTCCGCAGCCTTCTTGAAGAAGATGATGGTGCTGTTGTAAGCAGTCGAGTTATATCCGCGTCACACAGAGGTCATCCATCGTGAGTATACCCTGTAGTACATCTCCTTGCTTTCCCACTTAAACTTTCCTATTCTCTTTGCGCCTCACTCTCTCACTCTCTCACTCTCTCACTCTCTATCTCTATGCTTGTCTCTTTCTCTCTGAATGCTTGTCTTGCGATGGCCAAGTCCCCTCAGACTACTTTTCCGAGGCTATTGTCTTTGGCGCACTAACGCTGCTACCAGCAGCCTCTCTCGCCACGCACCACGTCCGACCCACCCACGCCAATTTATAGGACGCAACGTTGCAACGGCGGCAGGGATGCTGAAATCGATAACCCGCTTCTCGCACGGCGAACACGTACAAAGAGGCTTAAGAATCATTCATACCGGCGGGGTTCGTGACTCGAGAGACTCGTTGACGTTGTCTTTCAGAAAACGGCTTCGCCTGCCTTCCTTCCTACTTTCTCAAGACGCGATCGAGTGCCGCGCCAGCTCTTCGGGGAGATGTTAATTCGCCGTGGTCTCGGGCGTCTTCTCGATACGAGGAAATGTTGTTTGATTGGCGGGTTCGGTTATAAGTCAATTTGGAGTCCGGAAAATACTTTTACTCTTGTAAAAGATCGATAAATTCTAGTATAATATATTCTTAATATTAATTTTCTAATATTCTTATATATTATATGTAAGAATATTGTTATTATATTATATTCCTCATATATTCCTAATATTCTAGAGTATTTTCTAGTATATTAAATTAAATAGCAAATTATTTACATTTTCAGATTGCATTAAATATTGAACTTTGTACCAGGAGAATTCGAATAGTTAAACAGTTAAAGAAATACGAGTGGAATGAAAAAGATTCTTAAAATGTGGCAAAGCTTCTTGTACGTGGACGCCTCAGTTTCCAGTAAAATAGGGTGCGATTGGCAGGTGCGGCTTATTAACACTAACGAATCGGCGAGGAGCGAAGTGGCCAAGTGGCGGTGCGGTGTCTCCGAATCGGAGTGTCCGTGGGCCTCGAGAGGAAAGGTGCCTGAGGCTGAAAGCGCGTTATCAGCTGCGCCATTGAACGCGACGTACTCGAGACGCGAGCGAGCGATATCGAGATTCTAGTGCTTGTTCCCGCTTGGCATTAAAACTTTCGCTTCCTGGACGCCGAGTGCTCGAGACGCCGGGCGATTTCGGGCTCTGGAAGCGCCGGGGCGCGCGCGTCGCCCCCCGGTGGTCTCCGGACGATTGTCGTAAAGGCGATTGATGGAACGAGACTTTTCTACTTTTGCAGCGTTCCTTCGTAGACTGTGCGACAAAGCGGCGGGCGGCGACGAGGAGGAATGATCTGCCAGCGGGATTTTCGCTTTCGTCCGCCGGCCAACTCCGCGTCAACGAGGGACACGTTCGTTCGTCACACACTCATCGTACTTGTTCAGAAAGACCCGAGCTAAATCGAGAGGCACACACCTACCACACACCTACCACACACTCCGACTTAGAGAGCCAGCCGCGTTTACCTCTACATCCGCCAGTGGACGCGCTCCAGAGGGAAGAAATCTGCAAATCAAAACTGGCAAATCGATTGGATCGGGAGCGAAGGATTACCCGGGGCCAAGCCCTGGATATAATAAACCGCAAAAGACGACAATACACAAATCAATATTCAGATCGCACAGAATATCACATCGGCGTTTGATTCGGTGTCAGCCAGTGTTGGCCTCGCAGGTCTCATCATTCTGCACGCCGAGGAGGATTCCTCTTCCGCGGAGAGCACCGGATCTCGTCCGGTGGTGCCAGCGACATTGTACGAAGCCGAATGAAATGGCCGATGCTTAATTTACTTCTTACTGTTACTTTAATAAACTGTACCCCTCGTGTCTTACGAGGAGTGCCAAAAGTCTATACCTACTCTCTCACTAGACACTCTTATGTCGTAAGACTCACTCTCTCTCTCCCTCTCTCCCTCTCTCCCTCCCTCCTTCTAGCGGATCAAGTTAGAGGGACGCCTGTGCCGTGCGTAAGTGGATTTGCGCATTTGGAGTCGCTGACATCTTATTAGGCCTCGAGCGAGCGCTCGCGCCGACTCCCTGCGGTCTAGATTTTCTCTAAACGAGTGAACACGGATGCTAATAATCGGTCATGTAACGTGTAATTCGACCGCGCACGGTGCACCTACACCGCAGTACACGCCACCTGTCACCAATGCTTAGGCCGCCGCAAGGAAAAATCCAACACGCCAACTCATCCGCGCCCCCGTTTTACCGTGCGGATGCTCGCACGCTTGTCACTGGAATTCGCGGGCCTCGCGAGATTCGAGATTTTCCGCTGGGAAACAATCGGGAAATGGTAGCGTGTGTCAGGTGGTCGTCATCAAATCAACAACTTCTCTCATCTTCTCAAAATCAAACTCAAAATCAGAATCTTTAAGTTCTGCACTTTTTCCTGGTTTATTCGAAACCAGTGGGTTCTTAACCAAAACAATGATTTCATAAAACTTTTCCACCCCAACAATTTCAACCACGAATTAAAATGTTCAATTCATAAATCTTTTCCAGACGAAAAATGTTACCTCAAATTAAAATCCTCGATTCATAAATCATTTCTACTCCAATAATTCTAGCCTCGACTAAAAATGTTCAATTGTACATTCATACCAGTAATGTTTGCGCACTCGACCCACATTTCCTCGCCTCCGTACAACCCTCTGCGCGACTCATTACTAGTTTTCCGCGCTCGCTTGATACAGAGCTGCACTCGCGAACCTCGTCGTTCCGGCTCGACGGTGGCAGGGTGGCAGGGTGGCAGGGTGGCGGGGGTGAAATCTGCGAGGGGGTGCTGAAGAAGACGGTGGGGTTGAAAGCGTTCGGCGAGGGTGGAAGGCCAGGAGCGAGAGAGAGAGAGGTGGATGCGGAATGGGTTCGCGAGCACTCGGCACTTTCCGCGCGAATCGAGAGCTCGAGCGCGAGAGAGGGAGAGAGAGAGAGAGGAGTGTGTGGGGCCCGTGATAGCCGGCAAACCGGCGGCGGCCCGAGCCAGTCAGTTCAAACGCGTCGCAAGTGTCGTGTGCTGCGCACGCCGGAGGACTTTTCCGAGAGACTCGCTCGACTCAGTTTTCCCGAGGGCGCCGCCAGTGAATACCTGGGCCGCGAGGAGACGCGATTCGCGAGAGATAATCCGGTGCGCGCGTGCCACGAGCAGGAGACAGGAGAGTCTAGCGAGGCCAGGAGAACCGCCGCGATAAGTGGTGGTTGGTCGGTGACGCTCAGACACCCGGGAGCACCCGCGGCACCCTTTGGAGTCGTCGACCGAGAACCAGAGCCGAGGATGACGGACCCAAGGCACCAGGAAATCGACCTCGACCACCCAACAGGTAAAACACCATCTCTCTCACCCACCATCCCACATCCCATCCTTCCACAGTCAGACTACTCTCGACTACTCTCCACCCTCGGAAACGGGGCTGCTCGGACGCAGCTTCGCCATCTTGCCCTGTCGCTCGTGGCAACACCGACTTCCTCCTCCAAATTCATCTGCTCTACCTAAACCTGCCAACCTCTCAAACCCACCTGTGCTTTCAACCGCCAGCCAAACCACAGGACACCCCATCATGTTTACTTTTCACTCCCAAGGGTTTTTCACCCGGCAAACTCCCCGCGGTTTATGGATTGTTTTGCTGCTCCAGAATTCTCCGCGGCCCATCGGCCCACTCGGCTGGTTAATAGACTCGCGTCGCGTAAATGTCAGACGAGCATCGCCGATATGATTCATCGAGTTAAGCAGCTTTTCCTGCCACGTCCATCGATAGCTGCTCGAGAGCGTCCTCGAGTAATTATCAGCGCCGAGTGCACCAACGAAAATGGTTGGCTTCCTTCGCGGTACATACGCGCTGATTGAGATATGATCGATAGTATCAAAATCGCGAGCTTAACTATGTCGCGCGATAGCGTGTATTTGCTTGGTGATAAAGTTTCCTTACTCGCGGCGAGACGGATTCTCGAGATGGCTGTGAGGGTGCTTGTAATTAATCGATTATTCGAACAGTTGAATAGTTCTGATAATCACTGATTAATTAGAAGATAGTGATTTGATCTCGGGAATGTAGATCGATGATCCAAAGGTGTTCAGAGTGAGTCAGTTGTCTTTTAATCAGTCCGTTTACATTCGAGTTGCGATTATTTCCATCATTGGGACGAGAAATTTGAGTGCGTGGAGAAGACTAGGTAAAGACTCGTTTATATAAAAATTACTCAACACTATATTATTATTACTTTTTCGACGATCTATATCCATCATTAGCGATTCAAAACCGATTGAATCACCCTATACTCGTTAATCACGACCGAACCAACTAAGATGTTAAACTAAGTAATAGAACATTAGTTACCTCGATCTCTCACGCTACCGTTTTTATCACTCTTCTGTAAATGCAGATTAACGAAGGTCGCCTCCTGCTAATTCTCGTGGGTGAGAGATACAAGTCTCGCTCTCGTTTCGAAGCCGATGAAATATAAATAAATAATGCAAGAGGCTTCGTGAACGATAATCGCGCGGCTATTAGCAATTTCCCGTGGAAAACTCGCCGAGTAAACTTGCTCCTCTCCCACACACTGCTGTTTATGCCGAACGGTGTACAATGGCCTCGGTGTGTCCGGGGGCATTAGACTCGACGCGATGAGAAAACCTGCCCTCTGCAATATTCAATCGTAATACTGGGAAGAACCCGCGGATCGAATGATTAAGTTAAGGCAACGGGCGCCGCGTATCGTGCATTGTTAATTCATCTGTCCATCTGGGAAGCAGAAGTTTCTCTGGGATCGAGTTATTCAATTGGACCGGATGGGGTTATTGCAAATTGTGTTACGTGGAGTTTACTTTGATCGACTTCGAAAAGGAGCAAGTGGTCAATTCGATAGATACATGTTTCGTTTAATGTATGATTCAGATATTATTACGAAACGCTTTTATGCCTTGTAGAGGAAGCTTGTCGAATGGTCACATTCTTTATTTATTTTTATTTATTTCATTTGTACAAAGCAACAAAAATGCATTTCTTCTGATCTCGAGAAGAGCTCGTTTACGTATTCCGCAGAGGCGATTCGAATTCTATACTTAGACTATTAGAAGTAAAGGTAGAGAAGCACAGTAGCAAGAAACAGTTGTCGAGTTTACCGTTTACTCAATCTCAATTACAGCTTCTCGATCGAGTCACATAATAGTCTGGCGGATCGTGGGACACCGGCGTCCACTTGCCACTGGCACTGAAATCAAATCTGGGCCGAAGCGCGATATCCATCGCGAAGGCTTAAGGTCAGGTTCGCGAAACCGAGATTCGCGCCAGGCTACTTTTCAATCTTCCGTGAAACCGCGAACAAGCATCCTCTCCCTCTCGTCACGTGTGCGCGAGCCGGTGCCTCGTTACTTCGCCTCCGACACCTAGTCCACTTTGCCGGCTTTAATTCGAGGTCGTAATAATCGAGCGTCCTTTTAGAGCCCTCACCAGCAATCTCTCTCTCTCTAGATTATAAACTTTCAGCTTCCCCGTCATTATCGACATTAGCGAGATTAAAGATCAGCATTAGTCCGCTGCTCTTACCATTACTCGATTCTTCTAACCGCTTCCTCGACTCCAACCTTTTAACCAGTTAAGTACTCGAGTCCGCGTACAACCTTATAAGTCCCGGTAATTGATGCGAGCGATTAAACAATCAACGGACAAAAAACAGATATTACAGGATCATTTGTCAGTCCATCTTCGGCGAGGAGAACAAGACAGAGTTCCAGTAGCGCGTGAAAAAGCGCGCGGCATCAGCTGGCAATTAGGAAGCGGATGGGCGGTAATGAGTTAACGATCCTTCGTGGGCGAGTAATTGCGGAATTGTCCGGCCACGGCTTCGATGACACCCAGACCTTAATCGGCCGAGTCTTCTCTCTCCCTCTCTCTCTCCTGTGATCCGCGATAAATTGGGCCGGCACAACACTTCGGCCGAGGCATCCGCAATTTGCCCGGCCGCTTCCGGATAAGTCCCCGGGTCCCCGGGTCCCTGGGTTCACGAGGGTTCCGTCTCTCGTTAGATTTCACGCACCGCAATTGCTCGGCGTGGAAATGCCTCAAGGACGTCCACCGCTGCGGGTTCCCGACACTGCGTCTCCTCGCCAGCAGTATATCACATTTATTGCTCCACAGGTTGCTGTCACTAATTGCCGCGGCGAACGATGATCCATGTAACGTCATTTCGAGTCGGTGATGGGAAGTTGGGTTTTCTAATTTTGATGATGAGGGAAGATCATTTGTGGCTGACTCAGCGAAAGGTTTTAATGAGTATATTATTTACTTGAGTTTTTAATTCGTGAAATTGTTGATTAATTGATCACTAATTACCGGATTTTTATCGATAATGCTTGGTCTCCACTCGATCGTAAGTATCAATGGTAATGACATGGTTTGCTTATGGCAAACGATGATAAGCATAAAATGATTAGGACTTGAAAGTTATTTGGATTGTTTGGGTAGACGACATAAAACGACAGGTTCTTCCAGTGGACAAATGAATCCGTTGCGAGTACACGAGGTCGATTTAGTGGCTCGTTATACGGTAAACGCGGCCGGCTAATGCGCAGAGAGCTACTACCTATCGTTACACGTACAGTTATCGTCAGACGAGTACGAGGCCAAGGTTCTTCTCGTTACACGTCGACTGCTCGACTGTCCCGCTTCAAGCCCTCCCGTGCATCGCGATTATTAGGCCGATTTGCATCGCGCACTCCGTCCCTATGTTTACGTAACACAACCAACCACTGCAGCCGGCCCGCACCAAAATTCTCCACACCTAAACATCCAACGCTCCCGTCACCATTTTCCCCGGAGAATCTTTTCGTGCGCGTCCTCTCGTGCGCGTATCCGCCGCGGGAGAAACCGCAAAGGGAGCCAGAGGGACGAGTATCCGATGCCACTGGCTCCTCCTGCGGTCGCACTCGGCAACACTATCTCCTATTCCTCGCGAGCGACCTTTTTCTCACCGGCCGCGCCGGCAAACACCTAAGTCTTTATTAATCCCGAGCAATGAGCTGTTAACTAACGCCCTGTAACTCTATACACTCCCCGCTATCCACGGAGTCCAAGCGACTCTGAAAATTCTGGTTCCCTCGCGTAATTATCGAATCATCGGCGCGCGCGAAAAATCGACCTGGTCTCGAGGTGATTGCCGTTGCGTGTGAGCTGATGGGAGTAATTGACGAGCCGACGGAATTTCGACGGACAGTGACGTATGTTCCACGCGAATATTGACCAAACTCCTGGTGCTCCGCAACTCAGTTCTCGAATTTGGGGGGTTTGTTGGGAGAGTTGTTGGGAATAGATTGTATGGTAAGTTGTAAACAAGAGAGGTTGCTAATCGGATGAGTCTACTCGGATGAGGAGTTGGATCGATGGGGGGAATTGAATTAGCGAATAATAATAGAGTGAGAGGATTTGCGCGATATTGGCGTTTTATGGAAGTGGCGGAGAGAAGGTTGCAAGTTGGCGGGGTCAGTGTCCGTTGGAGGGTCGAAGAATCCGGCAGCGCCAAATACGCCGCGAAGAAGAGGAGCACTCAACCCCCTCGCGTTCAAGGCGCACTAGCACAGCATCCCTGATTATCCGTCCACTTCGACTGCTTTCGAAGGGCTTCCTTTCTATGAAGGGTGCTGTAGGCCGAGGGTTCGAGCCGAGCGAGCTCGACTACGGCACGTTCCCGTCGCTTCTGCACAAGACCAAGTCGAACGCGCCTTCCATTCAATCTCCGATATGGAAAAATCAATCTTTCCATCATGCAATTCCTCCGAAATTCCTATATTCAACACTAACACCAATCCCGAGTATTCTCAAGGCGCGTACAACTCACGTTCTATTTCTCGTTGGGAATGAGGTTCGACAACCTACTATCCGCAATCCCATCTAACTGTGTCTCGGAGTCGGAACAGCGGAATCCCTGCCAGAAGCAAGGTGGACGGCTCCAAGCGCTTTGCAAGATTCAGGTGCAAGATTCGAGGTGGCGTTTATTCTGGGCAGACGCTCGCAATGCCAATTCACGCTTACGCAATAATCTCCGCGTTGACTAGTCCTGCTCGGCCTGGCCTTGATTCCATGTCTCGCTCAGTAGGACTCGGAATTTCTGCCACATGGTAATCACTGCCGTCACGAATGTCCATGTCTCCGTCATTCACCGCCGGAGAAGCATTCAGTTAGTCAGACTTTAAACGGAACTTTGCTGCTCTATCATTCTCCACTCCAAATTTCAATTGCCAAAGGTCAAGAGTTATTGATTGCTTTCCAGAATTCCAGACGCGAAGAATTATTTTCCAAATTCCCACATAAACCTAACGCAAATTTCAATTACCAAAGGTCAAGAGTTATTGATTGCTTGAGAATTCCAGACGCGAATAATTATCCTCCAAATTCCCACATAAACACCTGACAGAGGCTCGAATTTCAATGGATCACTCTCGCGACTGCCCACAGAGTGCGCGAACTCGGCGAGCGGTTTTACATGGTGAATGAGCGGAGGCTGCGTGTGTGGTAGGCGATGATTTGGTACGAAAGGCAGACGCGTTCGCATTTGGCGAAGGTCTGCGTCGCGTAACACACTTGCCCCATTGACGTAATGAGCGGCCGAGTGCACTCTATCCCGCCAGACTAACATAAACCAGCGTTTCCCTTAAAGGCCGGCAAAAGAAAACCCGGCACTCGCATTGAATGATCAAACTCGCCGGGTTCGACGAGGCGCCCGTGTTCCGCTTTCCTTCTCCGGGAAACTCGCGCGCGGCCTCGGTCTCTTCGGACGATCGCCGCCGCTGGAACCTACCTGGCTGGAGCCAAGCGAGAGCGAGCACCTCGTTGACTGGTTCTAGCTGCGTCGCGAGCGCATACCGATTACGCCTCGGCTCTCGATTGCGTCAGACTTAAAACTGTATCGACTGGCGCACGAGCCAGCGGACCGCTCGCTAAACAGAAGGAATAACTGGGAGATTGAGTGGGCGAGTTCAACTCGCAGTTAGCAGTGCAAGTGCAATGGGGTTATTGGTTTACGGGGCGAGCGAGCCAATCGGGAAAGTTAATGGAATAGTGGCCGGAGAAGTTGGCAGGTAGATGCCTGGGAGGCTCGCTCGAGTAGTCGAGTAAAAGCAGGAAGGCGGTTGCACGGTGGCGCACAAAGCCGCCAAGGGGTAAACGGGGGCCCAGGGGTCGGCCGCGGAGCGGGAGGGTGCAGGGCGCAGTGCACCGACGAGAGAGCCTTTCCACGCTCCTCACGCCAGACACGGGAATCGATAATAAAACGGCGCGACCACGCGCAGCATCCCTACTCTCCTCTCCTCTCTCCTCTCCGCCAACTAAATCTACCCAACCAGGAGACGTCGCTTTATTTCGACATTTAGGATACCCCGGACGACCATCCGCGAAACCCCTAAGCGAATAAAAACGGATTACTCCACGCTCAAGACACCGCTCGCCATTTCCCCAGACTTGTTACATAAATCTCTCGCTTGCAAAATCACCGGCGTGCTACTCCCAAATACCACCGCACTTCGTTTCCTGGTAATATGCTGCTCCGAATGAATCTTTTTTCCATGTCAGAGCGAATATTAATAAATGTTTATTGGGTGATTATTTAGATTTTTCATGAGAGTTTGAATTGAAATGAGGCTACTCGAGTATGCTCGTGGAGAAAAGTGAATAATTAATTGAAGAGGAACAATGCTGCAGTCGAGATAATTACCAATGGTCGTAGCCCGTAGTTGGCCTTGTTGACCCTGGGTTCAGTGTAATCCAGCTAGACTAATAAACAGACGCTCCTGTCACGACTACTGCAAACCAGACTCGCGAGTACTCCATGCATAATTCGCACATGGTTGCATAAAGTATAGGCGTGCGGAGTGGAGGCGGAAAACTAAAGGGCATTAACGAGCCTCAACAAACGAGTGGCACAGCTGCTCCTGAGGACAATGACGCTAGAAATGCACAAACTTCCACGCACTCTGCAACCCGGAACAAACTCCTCTATCAAACCTGCGGAGAATCGGTCTAACTCTAAATCTCGATAAATTGCAGCGAATTTCACTTTCTTATTAAAAGTATGAATATTTGTTTGGTTGCTTTTAAATCATTAAATTATCATTAAATTTTAAATCATTTCGAAGATAGCGGCGGATTAAAAATGGGTCAATAAGTGGCGAGGGGTTCCGAGCGAGCGATCGTCTTTAATTCAGACACACCCTTTCCAGTGGTCATTATGAGTCTCGATTTCGAGGCGTGACTGATTGTCTCCTGCCAGCCACTTTTTTCACGGTAGTATCATCTTACACACGGTTTCGAAGCCCGCGTCTAATGAACCGACTCGTCCGACCAATCGCCGATCAAAAGATCCGCAGAGAGCACGAACCCCGATAGTCATTAACACCACTGGCAAAAACTCGACTGATATTAATCTATCCTTGATCGGAACAATTAGCTGTTACATCAGAGCAGCTCTTACATCATAGTTGGTTAGATACTGGCTGTTGGGAATTATTATCGAACCACTTCACATGCTTATTAGGCAGATGAAGTTTTATGTATATCGAAGTGGGCGATGTAGAAACTTGTAGATGCGTCCTCGCTCGCGGTTACGGGAAAAAGAGTATTGTAGTAGATCGTAAAGTTTTCATGGCGAGAGTATACCAAGAGACCTTCGACAGGGATCTAGAGGAGACGAGTTTTATCGGCGATAAACATCAGAATTCGTTTTACTCGAGTGTCGCTCGCGTCCCCTATAATCGCCAGAGCTTTCCCTTCCTTCAGGATTATTAGCCAGTTAAATGAAAGATCTAAAAAAATCATCATTTCTACTCCCAACAGGATTGAATTCGCAATCCAAGGAAAGAGACACGCGTATCTGGTGTCGCATCCCATAAGACGATCGAATGAGCCGAGTTTCGCGAAGAATGATTTCTGGACCGCGTGCCAGGAATAGCTGCGTGTCACCTTTACCTTTTTACTCTGACTAATTCCTCGCCGGGCGCACTTGTATATGTATACGCTCGCGCGCATAATATCCTGTTTGTCAGCGGCGTCAATTACCATGTCTCCGGGCAAGGCTGTATCTCGGCTGCCGACTGCAAATTCATTTGACGAGGGCGCAAAAAATGAATGAATTTCTTTTGCATGGTCCTATACGCGTGAGTTTATTGACGAGTCATCGATGAGGCGTGTTAGTGATGGAATATTTTTAGAATTACCACTTAGAGGAAAAGCGAAGCGACGAAAGATTGTGGAGTCGCGCGTGTCCCGGTAGTGTTGGAGCGAGTGCTACTGTAAAGTAAGAGCACGTTGACGAGGTCAGGGAACGATGCTGACTTGATGCCACCGTAATTAACGGCAACTGAATCAGGCACCAAGGCTTTCACCTAGTTTACTCGTTGACAGTTCGCCTCTCTAATTCCCTCACTTCACCGAGTCATTTCTTTCAGTGAAGATCTAATGGTGGCTGGGTTTGGATTTTGGTTACCTTTTTACATTTTTACATTTTGCGTTACATTTGTCATGTTTTCAAGGGATGTGTTGTTGAGATCTGTAAGTATTCTACGTGGCGACCAAGAGATGAATTATTTCTTCTATTGACTCTATGTTGACGTGGAATGTGGATTGTCGGGAGGTCTTAAGCAGAACGATTAAGTCCTGCTCGGGCATTCCAGCGGGCACAATGAGAGGAACATAAACCAGTGTACTTCCGCTTAAAAGGCCCATTGGAACGGTGGGTGCGAGCGACTTAACGACACATTGTCTCCTGGCATGATCCAATCGGCCGTATTTTCGGAAGGCGTTCATCCGGCACGAATCCCAATGTCTCTCGCGCACCGATGTTACGTGTTACGTAAAGGCCGTCGTGACTCGTCGTGTTCTCGTCTGCGCTCATTCCAGACTCCGCTAGAATTCGAGCACACTAGCGCTCTGCCCTAATATCTCTCTACCAACGCCTCTGCGCGATTAGAAGATCGTCGCGTGTCGCCAATCAAAAATACCGGCTTCGACGTAATCGCTAGATATTTGTGGATACGCGCCGCGTGTCACGGGGCTCTCTGTTATTCTCGTGTTTTTGACGTAGCGAGAGGAACCGGTTCGAAGCTTGGACCAATACGTATCCCAAGAATGAACAGAAGACAATTTTACAAATTTTACATTTTTACAAACACCAAGAAAGAAATAATATTCTTCAAATTTCCAAGAATTAAAAATTCCATCTATTTGATATAATTGAGTGTAAAGTGGATTGAAATGACTAGGCAGAGATTGGAGGGAGTGTGTGTTTTGATGGGGCAGCCAGTGGAAAGCGAAGCGGGCGAGGGATATCAATTTTACAGAGCGGGTCTTCGTTTACGCTGGTAATGAATATCAATAGGGTGGACATGCAGTGGGAAAGACTCGGTCGAGTGGTAGGAAAGAAAAGTTGGCGGACTATCGATTCTGGGCGATAAGAGAGGCCCCGATGCACGGCTCGATTCCAGAGGGGCCCTTGCGAGGCTTCCATCGCCCTGGATTAGTACTCTTCGACTAGACACATCGCTCCCACCACCACCGAACCCCTCGCTTCCCAACAAACTCCTCCACCATTTTCCTTCCCATCAACTCAACTTCAATTATTCCAACCGAGCTCGCATTTCCGAAGGGATCTTTTGATCTGGAATTTATTGCTTGGCGCAAACCCCAGACTATCTCAAACTAAACCTCAAACTAATCATGTAGAGGAAAATGTACTATTTCGGAGGTTGTGACTAAAACTGAAGATGAAAGCACATTTTTCCCCGCGAAAACAAAGGAAATCGTTTGACTATACGAGTCCTACATTCAGTTTCTCTTGCACTCAGACTAAAAGCACTGACTGAACTTCCACCCTTCTAGTCGTTTCGACTTTAAATCCTCTTGTTTTGTACATATTCATCCTTGTTCTAGAAAGCTTTCGAGATATGCGACGCGGAGTAGAAATGCGCGAAATTATGTGGTTTCGGCTGTTAACTATATCGAAACTGGCGGAGGAATCGCGAGACTTGTTTCTCCATCTTCATTGTCGTGCTTACCCTAAGCTCGAAGCCGAGGAACTCTTTCCAACGATCGGTACAGGGTTGTTCCTAGCCCTGCCGGTATCAGCTTTAACAATTCACTTTTAGTGGGAAAGTTGGCCTGTATAATTTCCTACTAAAGAGCAGTCAGGGAGTCTGGTATTGATTTTAGTTAACGAGCACCGTCCGACGGTACGGTAGTATGGATCCATAGCTTCCCTAGCCAAATAATCCCTTTCGCCAAATTATTCCCAGACCACTTTTAAAACAGCCACATATTTTTGCAATATTAAAAATGTCTATGTCAATTAAATACAGCGATGTGTAAAAATAGTTGATAAGCTTTTACATTTTATTTTCTATTTATTTTCTATTAATTATTTAAGAAATAGTGTAAGTATGTCCTTTCTGGATGGAGTAAAAATAGTTCCGAAAACTGGTGGTTGGTCCAATCTATTGATTGAATGTGCGCTCGCAGTGCAAGACATTCCCCTTTGAAAGAAGATGACGCTTTATTACGGGTTTCCAGGGAATCGCGTATGTACAGGGTGCAAATTGCGCTCACAGGAATTCCCCGTCCGTCACTGGGTCAGAGTGACTATGCCGGCGCTTATCGGCTGCGTCTGCCGGGAGGAGAGAACTGTTTGCCTCGTAGTTTTTCACGTGTCACTTTTGCCGCGCACGTGCAATCGATTTCTCATAAATGTGCCTGAGCAATTCGAACTACTGCGTGCCGCTCGCAAGTTATTCTCCTAATAGAAAAGCCTTAAGGATAATTTTCCTCATCATTCCTGCAGAGCGCAAAGTGCATCTTTGTCAAACAAGTCATTGAACCCCACAATCACTTCCTCCTCACCAAAATAAAAATAAAAAATCGCTATTTTGACAAATAGAACAATTAACTGACCATCCCTTATTTCTTTGTTCCAGGTAAACCAGTCTCCAGCCTAACCCAAATCTCTGACACACCGAAGCAAAATCTCACCGACTATCCTCTGGCAGCGAGTACTCGCATCGAATAAATGCCATCATTATCCGAGCATCCGGGGATTGCATTGAGTATGCTCTCCCCGGAGTAAACGGCGCCGAGGCGTGCGGCCATCGAGCTTCCTCCCTCTGACGATTGCATCTCCGCGAATCTCTCTGCCAAGAAGAGCGCAGCGCGAGCGATATATATATGAATGAGGCAACTGTTCGGAGTTTCTGGTGCGAGGGGAAAAAGCCTCAGCCATTGACAAGTTCCCGGCGATAATGAGGCGCGAAGGAACCCAGTAGCAGCGTAACAGTTTGCGAGGAGGCGCGGCTGCGATCAGCAAATGATCGTCGATATTAATCTTGACTGTCAGCCGGCTTTCATTAAGCTATTGCCACTTCTCTATAGTAGAGTCGCTACTATACAGGGTGTTCCAAAAATGTCCTGAGTATAGCCATCTTGTAGGGAATTTCGCGACGATCAAGATAGCTATTTTGAAAAAAGCCATCTTCATCGCCGCGAAATTCTTAACAAGATGGTAATACTTGTTTAGGACATTTTTGAAACACCCTATATAGTCTGGCCTGGAAGGGATGCGCGTCAACATGCAACCTTTATAGAAATAAGTCCAACCACCCACATTCAAATTTCCAGTCAATTTCAATTACCCTCGATGATAGACGAACTCCAATTGTCGGCGCTTTGAGATTCGCCCTTGTTCGACGGTGATTCGCCCTTTCACCGAGGGAAAAGAGGACGACGTCCAGATTGGCCGCCCACCTGTTCTCCGCGCACGCACGCGAATTCCCGCTAAAGTGGCGCACAGTGGAAAACCGGGATGATTTAATGGGGGTATGTCCGGTTTCAAATGACCAACGCGTAAAACTCGCCGAGGCTCTTTATTGGCGAGGGGGGGAAGGAAGAGAGGGGGAGTTGTACTGTTGTAGTGATGGTGAGGGTAGGTGCGTGCCAGGGATCATAATTCGTTAGACTTAACCCCCCGAGTATCTCGCTCGGACTATGACGGAGCGGCGACTCCCAGTTGGCACAAGTTGGGAACTAGCCGCGCCGACTGCATTAAGGTAATAACATCGGAATTAAAGTGGCGGCGGGCAGAAAAGGGGTGCGCCCGCCACTTTATTCGCACTAGCGAGCATTCGGCCCCTAAGTGCGAGAACACGTACGGCGCGTGTGTAGACGTAGACGCGGCTAGCCAGGAGGAGTCCTCGTGTCCTGACGCGCGCGGTAATTAAACTGAAAGCGGTGCGCGAGCTCCCGCACGCCCACGGGCCCTTGGCGCCCTTCGCGAATCAAGCGGACAAGGAGAGGCTCAAAGCCACGGGGAGTTGTAGTCCCTCCGAATTAAAATCACGCTCCTCACAGCGCGCGCGCCCCCACTCAACTCGAAACCTCGTCTCGAGATTTCTCTCTCGCGGAGGAAACTTCTCACCGCACAAAGAATCCCTTCACTACACTAGACCTGCGAGACAATCAAATTAATATGTCTGAAAATTTACCGTGTATATAGAGTGAGTCTGTTGTTTTTTAATTGTCCACTTCACAGTCTAGTGCTAATTATTCCTATTATTGGTCATTTCGTATTTGAAATCAATTTCAGTGCCTGAAACTCGGTAAACAATCAATTATATTAAAATCACTCAACAACGTGTAATTATTATATTTTCAATGGTCTCCATTGTTAGCAATTCAAATTTCGGTTATTTCGTACCAACTGATCCAATTTTTATTATTTGGTACCAATTCATTGTACTTCTATTATTTTTGATACTAAACCATAAACGTTGGATAACTTGGTACGAAATAATAAAAGTTGGATTATTTGCTACCAACTCGTCCAATTTTCGACCTATATCCCCTATTACCGATTCAAAGCTAAGTGAATTAATGCATAACCTAACTCAGGCGAACAAAAAGATTAGAAAAGTATTCGAAGAGCGGCGAAAGAGGGTGCGGAAAGGAAAGATAGTGGCAAGGGCGATTGCGTGGCAAAAGGAGAGGAAGTCGCGGCGGCGAGGTGGACATAATTTATCGATAGATTGCTCCGCGGCGGAATGGCGGCGCGGCGCGCGAGGGACGTGAGGGTGGGTGGTGTGGGGTTCGGAGGAAGGTAAGGTTGGGTGGCTGGGCGTCGAGGCGCAGGAGCAGAGAAACGCTAGGACAAGCGCGGACGAGCGCATATACGAGGCGAGGACGGCAGGACGGACAGACGTAGAGCTCTGCTCCGAAGGATCTTGGGAGAGTCTCCGCTACGCGCTAGTGAAACTGGTGAAGTCAGTCGTCGAGCGGGCATCCTCGCAAACCTCCGTCGAGAGACATATCTCGCTCGCTAACCGGCCTAGACACCTCTCCACCGGGATTAACGATCCTTCGGGTACCAAGGTAAGGGCTGCACACACCGGCTCCACCGAGCAGCCACATCACCGAGCGACCCACAAAACCAATTCGGCCCCTCCACTCCGCCACTCTCGCACACTCTGGAGTTCTAGACTCAACCACCGCCTCGACTGCGCCTCATCACCGGCTCGTCCGAAAAACCGACTTAACCGACAGCACGCTGCTAATTGATTCGCAAACGTCCCCGTCACCGCTCCAAGCCCCACGTACGCAGTACGCACATACCTCCACCTCTCACCCGTCCTTCTCCAGAAGCATCTAGACGCCGACATTGTTCGCGACTTAACCAAAACCGTCCGGGCCCAGTGAGTCTCAGCAACTGCGAGCGCGTCGGTGACCTTTCAAGTTTAAGTTTAAAGAGATCGCTGTCAACGACGCATCGTCCCAGTAGAACGAGATCCGAATCTAGAGATTCCAGACTCCTGGAGACGAACCAGGGTGTCATCCCCGTCGAAGTGCGGTTCAGCCCGAAATCAATGGGACCTTTTTCCCCGCCGAGAGAGAATCTCGAGAGTATCAGTGAGAGGGAGTGAGGGCCTGTGTTTGTCGTGGCAAGGCAGCGTATAATGGAGTGTCCGTCACGGAGGTTGATCCGGTCGCCGCGGTGATTATCGACGGCTCGAACAAAGAGGCACAGGCTGCTTATGCAATTTATAGCGGGACCAATGGCAAAGGGAGGATCCGCTCCCAAATGGTTTGGCTGAGCGAGATTGGGATTAGTGGCACGGGCTAGCTTCCCCGGTAATTAGAGTCGCAGTGTCCGAGCACAGGTACTGTCCCACTGCCACCGAGGAACGAGCACGTTATCGTGACTTATTCACCCGGCGATTTCCTCTCTCGCTCGCTTCCTCTTTCTCCTATCTAGTCCTCCGCGGGAGAACACACTCCGCCGAGTCATCCGCCTGCCTTGCGCATTCTGCTCGTCGGGGAATAGGTGTGTTAATCGCACCAAACCTAGTGAAATCTGGCAGAGGATCAAATGAGACAACACCCCATTTCTTCTGGGACGTGAAATTGGGAGCATTGTGCGAAGCTACGCCTTTGTTGCTTTATAAAGGGAGAAATAACTTTCGCATTCAACCCTCTTTCGATAATCGAACCCCCTCACAGGACACGTACGCGAGTCGCGAGATTTGAATGGCGAATCCTCATCGATTATCGACTGTACCAACCACCCTGATGGTACTCGGACCTCGTTTCACCGCTGTCGCGTTCGTTTCGAGACCTATTTCCGCGAGATTGTAAACTCCGAGTTGTTGTTGTTCTTGCTCGAACGAACTCGCTGAAATAATTAGTTGGAGAACATAGTAGTGAGTCCCAGTAGACCCTCGCGTTCGCCGAGGGCTCTATCAGCGTGTTACATCAGCGCTTTTATCTGCTCGCTTTTTCTAAGAAGCACGTTTCGTCACTACTTAGCATATGCTTGTATCGAGGCGTTTAATCATCGTTGAGTCAGAGTTTTATAGAGATGTAGATTTTTCTATGGAGACGCTAAGATAGTAGAAGTAGAAGGTGCCCGGCGCGGTCAGACGTCGCCTCCCGGCCACTTTCGTCGTTACCACCCTCGGCGCCTCTGCCAGTCAATACCAGATGAGTCACTTGGCGTCCTCATCTCCTGCTTGATTAACACGCCACTATATGTAGTATACATGAGCTAATCAAGAGATGCGATCTTGTCTCGGCCCAAGTACAGGAAAGTACCTTGTTTCTTTTCTGGAAAGAGTGAAACTTTACTACAACATTTCAGATTCATAACTCAGAAACTCAGGTATTTAGTATTGAAAGTTTCAATACTAATATAAAAATAATTAATGAGTTATTAGTATCGGAGTTTCAAGTTATTAAACTGGAGTGATGAGGATGTTTCTAAGTGGTTCTTCCATCGATTAGCTAAATACACGATTGGCAATTAAATTTGAATGGACTAGGGGGCTTTGATCCTAACTCGATTTCCATTTGGGGAGGCTCGTGCCAGTCAATCCGAGACAATTCCAATCAAGCCGAGCGAGAGTCTTTGGGGTTGTCAGTGGCAGGTTTTCAGAGCCGATGGACTCCCCCGATGGGGAGAGTGGGCGAGTGGTGTGGGAGTCTCTAAATGGGTTAACATTCAGGAAGTCCCGATGCATTCCCGATAGGGGACGCGGGGCCACGTGACTGCGATAAAAGCGACAATGCAGGTGATTCAAAGATGCTGTGACACGATAAAGCATCGCATCCCCGCCACTCTGGCAGACTCGCACACTCGCGCCGATGACACGGGAAGGCACACATAACGGCTTCGCGTTATCTGTCGTTACCCCCAATCTGTCTTTTGCCGCCGGCAGCGGCGAAGTCGTAAATATCCGAGATGCATGCAAGCAGCACATACACTCGCTAGAGAGACCAGAAAAAAAGAGGGCGCTCGGGAAACGCGCGCGGAATCGCATGCCGATCGCTCGATCGAGCGCACGCTCGCTAGTCGCGAAAGGAAGCTGGTCGCGGAATGAAAGCGAATCGAGCTCCATTTTCGGCGAGACATGATCCGCGCGGCGACGCGACGCGTTTCCAATATTAATTGATTTTGCAAGCGAGACCCCTCGCTGGGAAAATCGACGGAAGACCGTCGAGCAGGTTCCTATTGCGCACTGCCACCCGTGGGAGCGGCCAATACTTTTCCAGCGACGGAGCAGAGCGAATTAGCCGATTTAGCGAGTGTTTTGCTGGTTCGACGCGGCGGCGATCTTGTCGGGAATGCATGTTCGCGTCGGATAAGGCGGAAAGAAATGAGATCGCTGGAAGTGCGTTGTCCTCGGGCGGAAAAATCCGCCTCCTGGCGCCGCTTTCCATTCGTTGACCTGGATGGCCCGGCCCATTAGCGGCCCGTGCCACTCCTGCCCTCCCTATCGACCGCGGACGGTTGCAAATAATCAAAATTAATGCGCGCCGTCGGGCAGCTTGCAATTCGTGGACGTGCACCGCGGGAAAAGCTCGCGTGCAGATTTGACCGCGCGATGAAAACTCTGTGCGCGTTCTGTTGCTTTTTTTATAGTCCTACTTTCGAGACTCGAGACAATTCTTATTACACTTTTTCTCTACAATTCTTGTTTCGCTCATAATATTCCAGAAATCTCTTTCTCCGTGTCCGATATGATTAAAATTCTCAACCCCGAGGAGCCAAAAGCATTTGTATTAATTTTCTGGAAAACCAGTCTATTTATCCATACAACTTAATTACAACTGTTTTAACTCGTCCCTGATTTTGCTCGCGTGCGGCCGGAAAGTCGGCGTATCGAGCCGAGGCTGCTCCTAAAATTATCTCGACACGTCCGCGCTCTCGTGCTCGGCCCCGAGGCGTAGGTGTTGTGTCGCACGCTCGCTTTTTCAGAAGCGCGCCGAGCGTTTAGCACGCGAGAGTGGTTGACTCGTTGACTGGCATTTAACAGAGAGCGGAGAAGAGAAGAGACGAGTGGATGACTGGATGTAGATGAACGTGACGAGCGGGAAAGAAGTCGAACGAACCTCCGGCAGAGAGCTCCGATCAATAACTGGAGGAATGGCCAGTCGCCGAGAGTTGGTACCCAGAGAGTCGCGTGGACACGACCTGTTTCTCCCTTTCCGCTAGGAAATGAGAGCGGACGCTCTTCGCCCTCTTCTACGCTCCCTTCACCCCTATCGACTTCGAAGCCCGCGACCAACCGCACCTTCCGCAGGTTCTCCATCGATTAGCCGCAAAACACCGCAAAACACCGCAAAACACTCAGTTTCCGATATCAACGCAAAATCAGCCAACTCTGTGAGACTGTACAGGGTGATTCACTTGCCTTTTCATCATCCAGTCACACTCGAGTTCCAATGATTTCCATTATTGGTACAATTCAATATTATAAATAAATTTCAGTAGGTGGAAAAAAATCGATGAAGACTCCTTCATATTGAAATTACTCAACAATGTGTAATTATTACATTTGCAACGACCTATATCCAGCATTACAAATTCAAAGTGAACTGAATCAACCTGTACCTGAGTCGATTTCCACTGTCCTCCTTTTTCCATTCACCGGTCAAAGCCGGGAGTGTAGGCTCCTAGCCAACCAACTACAACCTGTCAATAGAACCATCGGTCGACAAACAGAATCCCAGTGTGCATTCCGCACACGTAAACAAAGGCGCGAGACGATGTCTACTGCAAAACAGAGCCCTTCGAGTTCCAGCGCGGTCGAAGCGCGGGAATCGGAAACTTCCGCCAACTGCGCCATCTGATATGACCGATTAGTCGGCGGCTCAGGGAAAGGAGGAAACGGACACGTGAACCAGTCATCAATAATGTTAGTAATGATAGGGACTGTTTTAGAACGAGCCCTGTGCGTTTAGTGTGTTTTGGTAATCGGTTGGTTTCGCCCCTTTGCGATTGCACTCGATGCCGGATATCGCGAGACCTTGTACAGGCTGATTCAATTGATTTTCAATCGCCAATGATGGATCTAGGCTGTTGAAAATCGTATAATTATACATTTGGTTGAGTAATTTTAATATGAAGAATCTTTACTGAGTTTTTCCACGTAGAGAAATTTATTTCTAATATCAAATTGTACCAATAATCGAAATCATTGAAACTCGAGTGAGAAGGGGATGATTAAAAGGCAAGTGACGCACCGTACACGTCTGCCTCAGAGATTAAAGTCCCATTAATATCTCAAGCTTTCCTTAATATTCTTTATCTCCCCCTTGATAAAACCCTTCGCCGTAAATCGCGGAATTAAGGTATACACTTCCATATCGCCAACTGTTGAAGCCCCGAAATGTAAAAAAAAGGAGGAATAATCAATAGAGTCTAGAGGTCGCTGGAAGGTCGAACGTTCCTTGACTCAAATTCGCACGCTTGCGTAAAGACGATTTTACCTCCAAGCCGTTGAACCCATAAAATCAGGACTCCGGATCTCTTTTCTTCTATGAATTTCATCGGGGCCCGAAGGTTTCACTTAATTAAAGGAAGTTTGATAGCATGACGTGAGGGCGGTGAGAAATTTTCTCCAGGTGAGCCTCATTCATTAGGCAGGCAAGACGCGGGCTCACCTGTCAACGGGCGATTAGCGCATTCAGGCCGAGCGCCGGCAGACAATGCGAAAAATGCCAACGGCTAATTAGTTCGCTCTTTCGCCAATTGTCTCACGCTGCGCGCGCGGCCTGCTCCACTTTCCCGGCAACGAAAGTCCTGTCCACCTGTTCGCTCGCGTCCCCCCCGAAGCCTCCACGCGAGCCCTCGGTTATCTTAACGGTAATCAGCATTAAGCCATACGATGTGATTTCGTCCACGCGAGCCTCGAGAAATGCGCTATGCTAATAGGGGGAGTAGATTTCCTCTCGTGTTTCGTAGGTTCACTAAGTATTTAAGGTGTAACGCTCTTTTCGTGTCCTCGGAAAATGGTGTTTGTCAAGGTTAATGAGGAATGAGGGAATAATGAGTCCGCCACGCAATTCAACGCGCCAGCTGCGATTGTTCTCGCGTGCCATCGCTGGCTTCGCTGTGGTTTTCGAGGCACACTTAGCCGCATGCTCAAACGCCCTTAGGAATCCGAGAAACAACAGTCCTATAGTCCTATAGCCACGCCAAGTAGTTCCATTATCGAGTTACGATAATTTAAAATTGCGGAGTAATTTCATGCAGATTCTGATCAGCCGCCGGAATTCTCTTTGAAAGTTGAATACTTTCCTAATTAAATTCCCGCATCGACTTGACGTATCACAAGTCAACAGCAACAATAAAGCATCTGATTAGATGAAATCGTGGCAAACTAGGCATTTGAATGCGGAACATATTATCACCAGAAAATAGGGTTTCGAGCAAAACCATGCACGCTCGGTCCCCCACCCTGTAGTTATTGCACCTTTAAAGCACAATGCCAGTAATAGATGCCCGTCGATTTCCGCAAACTGCAATCTCTGCAGTGAGCACGTAACGTCGAATCTCTATGCACGGAAAACTCGTGGTAATTTATAATTGAAGGTTGTCGCGACTGCAGACAACGCTGGGGTACATATCAAAGTAGGTCGACTACGAGAACCTAGTGCATCACGTGCTTAATCACAGTATCTGCTACAATTGTAAACCCAAACTCAAGTATACAATGCGTAATACCGATATGCACCCTGTGTACTACACAGTTGGAAAACTATGTATTAGGAAACTGGGAACAACAAGCTTTGAAATCATATCGTTGTAATCGGGGGATGATCAACTTATTTTGCCAGTGTCTCCGAGAAAATGGACTAATAATAATATTTCCTATTTTCTTCTGGAAAATAGAAATTAAAATGAAAATGGTGATAATTTTGAATTCGGTGAAATCAATTACAATGAAGAAAAAAACAAGTGGATAAACTAAAATTGACTGAATCGGTTGAAACATTCCCAGCCGTAATCTCGATGTAGTATCATCTATACAGGTATTTAAGGCTCGCAAAGTAGAAGTGCAGCCAGTTCCGCACACTGCCAGTAGTGTTGTCGAGATGATCGAAGTAGGTAGGCGTTCACGGCACCCGATTGAGGTACCCGCCACCATAAACTAGGCACATTCGGTACGGCGCACTATCGGCATGGACGCAGGTCTCTCCTTAATTCTCTGGTTCTCTCCCTTTCGCTCAGTCCCGTTGATGCGCAACAGGTTTATGGAGAAGCGTTTTATGAGAGGTGAGAGGAGACCCTCGAATTGGCCTAGACAGTAAGCGTACGCGATCACAGAGACGGCATATGGATTCACAGGAAAATGCGGTCAACGTGGCGGAAGCCACCCCTGGCCGTGGGACAGCGGCGGTAAGCCATACTAGTCTTCCTCTACTAACTCCCCTAACAATAAGTCTCGACCTACGCCATCAATAATTAATGAGCAGCTAATCGTCCTACCACCATTATTTCCAGCCATCGAACTACTCATTCGAATAACTCGAAACATTCATCTAAGAATTCGGGATTATACATTGTACAGGGTGATTCATTTGTCTTTTAATCGCGAAACACAAATATGGGCCGTTAAAAATGCAATAATTATACGGTAATTTTAATATAAAGGAGACTTTTCTGAGTTTTTTTATTATTTTGTAGTCACACTGTACATTGTCATGAAAAAGTGATTCTGTAATTACATAATTATGTTCGAGTTCATTAACCCTTGGAAGCCCAACGATATTATTCCAAATGATTCCAAAACCACAAATTTCCCGAGTCCTTTTCTTATTCCATTTCGCACAATTCTCAGTGGAAATTTGAGAAATTGGCCACTGACCCATATGACATTCTCTATCCTACAATCCAGAGCCTCATAGGACTTAGTTAGGAATCGCGTCCACTTAAAGCCAGCGAGAAGCGATCAAAGTCATGTCAGAGAGAATCGAGGCGAGCAGTCGCGGCGCGCGGGCGCGCGGTCTTGCCGTGAGGGATTCCGGCATGGTGCACGAAGGGAAACAGCTGTGCGCACCGTGGAGAGACTGCTGCGGGTCACGCCAACCGAAAATGCCTCGACTCGAGAGAGTGAGAGAGGGCGAATCGACGGCGGCGGCGGCGGCGGCGGCGGCGTTGGATGTCGATGGCATAGACTATAATCATTCGTGGCTCGATCCCATAACGAGCGCGAGCGGCCGAGAACGGTGGCAGGCACGGTAAATACGGCTTCGTCGAGACGTCACCGTTCCCGCATTATTGCGAGATCGATGGGCTCATGGCCAATATCGCCCGCTCGAAATTCCCGCCCTATCGCTCAAAACCATCCACTCCCGCTGTCTCATTCGATCGACCTGGATCGGAACTCATATCATATATATCTTAATGGGAAACGATAATGACCCAATTCCCATTCGTCTATAAACCTCTCCACGTCAATAATCCCGACTACTTGACTTTCAAACTGACTCAATTCAACTCGACCTTCATTTCCCTCGCCCTCGCCGCCTTTTCCATTACACGAATATTCATATTAATTATATTCTATATTCTATTCTATTTTATTTTTATTTTATTCCATGTGTGATATTATATAATACTTCTAATACTTATACTTATTATTTTATTATACGTATCCTTATATATGATATTTATGTAATTCTATTATGTATATGATAATAATAGAATCTCTAGAAACTACCCGAGCGACGAACCCGACAGCCGTTCATTTCCTTTCCACGAATCTCCCCGAAACCGGATATATTTTCCGCCCCGTCGAAGTACATAGCTGTCGCGCGATGCGGCGCGAACTCGCTTTTCACCGTAGCGAGTAAACTCGAGCGTGTATAGAGGCAAGGACGCGCGCTGGTGTTTCATTAGTTAGAGAGGCGTGCGCCGAGTCGACTCGAAGTGTCGGGGAGGGTGGAGGGCGCATCGCTATGCGCGAGGGATAAAAATCGATGGAGAGAAGACAAACAAATGATTAGGGGCCAAGCCGCTCTCGAGCGAGAGTGCATACTACGCGCAGGGGTTGGATTCCTCCCCTAGAACTGGCTGGGTGATGTCGCGCGAGAGAAACTGATTCTTTCGCACGCGCTCGCAGCCTCTTTCAAAGCGCACGCACGTCGTCCACTAATTGCGCGCTCTACTCGAGGAAACGAGTGCTGGAGCGACTGGAGCCGCGCCGGGAAAGATGAATCAGAAGTGGACGCATAGAATGCATTATGAGTTTAATAACGCGGCTTGACGAGCTTGATAGAACCTCGTCACTTCCCGGTCAACGACGTTACGTTGATCATGTTTCGTAATAGTAATCAGCCTACATACCTCTCTGGATAACCGCGTTCAACCTACTTTACTCAAATCAAATCAAACAATTGAAAATCTCCTCTTTTTTCGAACTCCGTTAAAAATACTCGAAAAAGAAGCCTAACGAAATACATTTTCGTTTTATTACAAAGAATCGTGTGTGTGCAAACGAAAGTATTTTTCCCTAGGTCAAACCGAGTCCTCAAATATTACCAGGCTTCCAAGCAAGGCCCCAGGGCCCATTGGGACCGCCAAGACAGCCCTTGAACAACGGTCCGACAGGACCTCGCCCAGGAGGGCAAGGACCTCCGCCGATCCGTCGACTAGACAGCCGAACATCCCTAGGACCACCGGGCCCAGTGCAATTCCCCCAGCCAAGACCTTACGGCCCACCGCGACAACCGGGCATCGCTTTTCCACCGAGGCACATTCAACCCGGATCAAACTCCCCTCAGAATCCTGCAATCATCCTTAACCCGCGCTTCATACAGCAAGGACCGCGTGGACCTCAGCCAGGAATTAGAGGACCTTATCCCGGAAACTACCCGGCCCAACGACCTCCAAGCGCCCAACGACCTCCTCAACCGGGAATCGAGCAATCGACTCATCAGAACGCACAGCGAGCGCCCGCGCCGGAGAGTCCCGCGTCTCGTCCGCTGGGACAAGAGACGATCGCCGCCAGGACTACGCAGCGAAATGACTCGCCATTGAGTGCGCCGCGCCAGACTCCGCAGTCCAACGAGGAAGCAGTCAAGCATCCGGCGACGCGACCTCGCATTCTCCTCGAGAAGATGGACGTGGATAGCGCCAGCGAGAACCTCCAGCTGATGGAGGGCCTCGCGCACAAGAAGAAGACCGACCCCCGTGAGAACGGAGAGAATGACGACGATGACGATGTGGTTGTTGACGGGGAAAAGTCGCCGAGGAGTAATGGGGATGCTAAGTCCCCGCGAACGCCCAGGAAGAACGGGGAAGTGGTGCAGAGCGCGGGGAAAGCGGAGACGGGAAGTGTTGGGGAGAAGAAGGAAGAGAGTGTTTTGAGTAAGCCGCCTTCGGCGAGTGTGGACAGTAAGGAGGGAGAGAGGGCCAAGGAATCGATTGGGATTGATGATCGGTTAGTGTCGGGGACAGTGGAAGTTAAGGACAAGAAAGATCCCAAGGAAGAGAAGCAAGTGCCTGAGAAATCTCCGTTGAAAGCTGAAGAAAAAACCCCTGTTAAAGATAAGAAGGATGTTAATAGTGAGGAGAAAGTTAAGCCTGTGGCAACATTGGATGCGATCAATGCAGCAACCAAAAACGATGGTAAGCTCGAGAAATTGGAAGCTGCACCAGCAACTTCCGGATTGGATGAAACCCCGAGTGAGAAGATTTCGAAAACTCCGACGAAGTCTCCGGTGAAATCCCCGGCCCATACGACCCCTGATCTTTTGAAAGAAGAAGCGGCAGAGTTGAACTTGCCGTCGAAGTCTCCTCAGAGACTGAGTCCATCGACGGTGGCTGAAATCCATTCCGAGCCGAAGGAAGAAGAGAAGAGCAAAAGTCCGGCCAAATCTCCTGAGAAGTCGCCGTCGAGTCTACCGAAATCGCCTGAGAAACCAACTCCGGCCAAGTCGCCGGATAAGTCGCAATTAAGTTCACAAAAGGTGCCTGATGAATTGAATCCGAACCCACAGAAATCGCCGGATAAGACGCAGTCGAGTCCGCAAATTGCACTTGACAAGTTGCAACCGAGTCCACAGAAAACACCAGAAAAATCGCAACCGAGTCCACAAAAAACACCAGAAAAATTGGAACCAACTCCACAAAAAACACCAGAAAAATTGGAACCAACTCCACAAAAAACAGGAGAAAAATTGGAAGCAACTCCGCAAAAAACACCAGAAAAGTTGGAAGCAACTCCACAAAAAACATCAGAAAAACTGCAAGCAACTCCACAAAAAACACCAGAAAAACTGCAAGCAACTCCACAAAAAACACCAGAAAAGTTGGAAGCAACTCCTCAGAAAACACCAGAAAAATTGGAAGCAACTCCACAGAAAACACCAGAAAAATTAGAAGCAACTCCTCAGAAAACACCAGAAAAATTGGAGCCAACTCCACAGAAGTCACCAGACAAATCTCACCCAAGTCCACAAAAATCACCAGACATTCTGCAACCAAGTCCCCAAAAATCTTCAGATAAATTGCAACCAAGCCCCCAGGAAAGTGTACAATCAAGTCCATCAAAAACGGCAGACGCTTCGAAGGATGAAAATGTAAAAATTCCCGAAAAACCCAAAACGCAGCCCACCAGCCCCGAAAAGTCATCAGAGCCCGACGCAAAGCCCACTGATACCTTCTTGCCGGAAAAGCCGCCGGAGAATCCGCATCGAGACAAATCAGAGGAAATCGAAGCCGAAGCCAATAAAGACGAAACAGACTCGACCTCAGTGACAACAAGTGCTAAACCGGAAACAATAGCAAAGGCGGAAAAGAGCCCGAGTAAACTACCAATAGAAAAGCCAGAATTATTGCCGCCGAAGTCTCCGGACGGAGGTGTGAAAGGGTTCGACAATGGGCAGAGACGATCACTATCACCACGATCGCCAGGTGACAATGGTGAGTCGCCGGCATCGCCGAAATCGCCCGCAACACCCGAGAGCGTGAAACTGGTGGAGGCCGGCGAGAAGAAGAAGACAACATTCGCGGAGGCCGTGGAAGAGAAGGATAAGGAAGAGGGTGATGAGAAGAAGCCGTCAGACTCAAGAACCAAGTCCTCGAGACCGCCCGGAGGGAGGATTCAGCGTACTCAGACGCCGGCTAACTTGGATCCTGAGAGAAAGAGAGCTCCGAAATCAGGTCCTTTTATCATATAACAATATACTCATATTCTTTCTGCAATTCATTGATTGTTTTATTACGACGTTTTCCACACCGGCGACGAGAAAGTCAAGATTTTGCTTCGGTGTCATTAACACTAATCTTTAAGCAATCAGAATTCACCCTCGACACCTATACCAAATGAATAACTAGTTATTCTCTCTTACAGACCCCTACACATACAACGGCAGTGAGAGCAATGGATCCTGCAATATGGTAAATATTGTTTTCCCGCTGGGGAACCTCGCACCCCCTCCACCGCTTTCGATCGATCTAGCAATTCCAGCAGAGCGCGAAATACGAGCAACAATTTTCGCAGGCGCCGCATACGAACGGAGTCGGAGATTCGCCGACGAAAAAATCGAGGGAAAGCGACAAAAGGTCGACGGCCGGCTCGCCAGTAAAGTCGCCGAGCAAATCGGCCAAGTCGTTGCCACGAACGCCGGAGACGCCGACGTCGACGTCCAGCCAGGACAAGAAAAGTGAGTTAGCGCATGACACGATAATACCGGAAAGCCCCACTCCCCCCTCTAGCCAATCTTTCTTAGTCTTAATAGCACTAATCACCTCAACGAAATAATACTTTGTACTCCCCTTAGACTTAGAGACTTTGCCAACTCCCACGGTGAGTCAGAGTTTACCATTTCATGGCTGTGAAATGTTAGTCGTTGCCTGTCAGCGCACGACATCTTTCAGGGAGATCGCATTTCGATAGAGAACCTTCGAGCTTTCTTCCCTTGCCTTTACCTTCATTCAATCGCCAAGTAGTATATTCGAGTCTATACCTTTCTCTCGATTCTAATATCGACTCGATGGAGTTCCTTTATTCGGTCAGCGGCTTTGTGCTAGTAAATAATGAATACAAATTCTAGTTGATATAAGATGACAGAGTTGCCATTGGTTTGGGAAGCTCGTGCGCACGAGTAATCACCCCCACCCTTTGAGTTGCGATGACAAGGTTTAACGGTGTAAGGTTTCATACGAAAGCAAGGGCCTGACGGGATTGAATGAAATGACACACAGAAGTCCCGATGAACAAAGTTCAAGTGGGCGCGGCGCCCTCGCCGAACCTCAAGACGGTTCGATCCAAGATCGGATCACTGGACAACGCCAGCTACAGACCGGGCGGCGGGAACGTCAAGATCGAGAACAGGAAGCTCGACTTCAGCAAGGCGCAGCCCAAGATCGCCGCCAAGAATGATAAATACACGCCCAGTGGTGGCGATAAAAAGGTTCAATTTTTATTCCATTTTATGCTTCATTTGCTTTGGGCTCAAACAACTGACGACTTTCTCGACAATTGTTATTTGAAATCTGTATTATTGCATTAGTAAATCTAAATTTCAAGTTGAGTTTGCATATTAAAATTGATAAATGAAAAAATAAAATAATTCTTCAGCGATTTTGGCTTACTGCATAGAAAGCATTTTCGAAAGTTGCGACAATAAATTAATATTTTCCGAAACCACAGATCTCGCAAGTAAAACTTCAGTGGAACGCCAAGTCGAAAATCGGCTCGCTGGACAACGCCACATACAAACCGGGCGGCGGCGATAAGAAGATCGAGACGGTAAAGCTCGACTTCAAGGACAAGGCGAAGCCAAAAGTGGGCTCGATGGATAACGCGAAACACGTGCCCGGTGGTGGTACCGTGAAGGTAAGGGGAGCTTCTCAATCAAAACTTTCTCCAATCTCATTTCGCCTCTAATCTTACAATCGGAAATCTCCCAACCTCGCGATACCAAACATCTTCATTAGCCAACTAGCATGTTTAAGTGTTTGATCGCCGCATTCCAATTGAACCTTCGTGCCTTCCGATTCAAATGACTATTTCATAATCTAGATTCACTTAAACTTGTGCACGTCTCTGTGTGACCCCGTGATTCGACATAAAGCCGACCAACAAATGAAGAAGCGAGTATCTCCGAAGTCATTCTCCCACCACTTCTCTACCTCCAAGTCTCATTCATCCGCGCGCCCGAGAAATTGTTGCTCTAACTCGAGTGTCTCATTGTCTTTGCCTACTAAAGATTGCCCGCTCGTTGTGTGTAGTGTGCGCCAGTGCTCGCTTCATTCATTCTGCCACTATGAAAATCATAGAGAGTCTCGTGAGCCACCAGTCTCTACCAGTGGCCGCTCCAGAACCTTTAGATAGATGAACAGCTGCATGCAGAATGTCGTCGTACACCACCAGCGACAGCCAGCCAACTATTTTCTTCATTCGATTATTAGCGATCACTCGGAACTCGTAGAACGCAACGAGAGAACAGCACTATTCCTCACAGTCAACTAATTAAAGTCATACGAATTTATTTAGATTCTATAATTATTTCTTCAATTATGAGAAAATAACAAAACATGATATTATTGAGTAAAGTATGTTCTCTCGATGCTGTGTAGTATTAAATGTTCGCGCATAATTATCGTATCCAAAACACTCATATTAAGCAACATTCCAGCTCTCGATGGCCTAGTCGGTGTCTCCTTTGTGCGCATGTATTGTCACCCGTCATTATTAACAAGCCATTGTTATTTCTTGGTGTTCAGTCATCGTCCACGCCTCCTAAGACGCCGCAGGAGACTAGCAACGACGTAAGTACGTTAACACTAACTTCGCCTAGATATCCCCCCCTCCTCTATCTAGTCCAAGAGAGCATTCTCAATTGTCTCGCGCGAGAAGCCCGATTCGAATAATCCCGAGCTATCAGATCATCGTAATGATGTGTGTGCTACACGTGGAAGCCCTTGTGCAATTGTTCTAGATACGCCGTGTCATTGAGATCAGATTCCCCTAGCGATACATACTAGCCCACCCAACTTCCCCTAGTTATACTAGCTGACGATGCACCCGAGATCGAAATCGCCAATCGGCGCATCGTCAGCCGGTCGCTGTCTCGAATTTTCTCCTTCTTTTACGTATATCTGACCTACTCAAAGTAAGTAACAGAGATTGGGAGAGCTAGAGAGCATGCGAGTGCATGTGTCAAAATTTCCTTTGTCAGAGTAATCCTATGAGTAGCTTGAACTTGAACTCTTGCGTAACACGATACTCGTTCGAATGCCCGTTCCAACTGTCTGCCGGTGGTAAGGCGTTTTCTATTTCACTTGAGATCCCGTGGACTTTTGAGAGAGATTTTCGAGAGAGAATGTCGGATTTGGTGGTTTGATTTGCGAGTGCCGGTGAAGAGTGTCGATTGTCCTGGTTGCAGATCGCGACGGAGAAGCTCGACATCAAGGCTGAGAGCAAAGTGGGCTCGATGGACAACATGAAGCACAAGCCCGGCGGCGGCGACAAGAAGATCTTCGACGACAAAGACTACCTCCGACAGACCGGCTCCAATGTCGAAAGCCTCAGCGGCAGCGGTACACAGGTATGGGAGACTTGAAAAAGAAATCTCGGCCACCGCTGTTGATAAACACTGCGAGCCCAGTGAACCGCGATCTTAGTCCGCAGAGTAGTAGTTACGAGATTTCTTTTTTCGTTATGCAATGCATCCCCACTTTGCACTTTATTTACATGTGCTCCCGTAAAATGTCACTTTTTATTTATGCATTCCTCCTATCTAATCACACGAGAAGCGCTTCAGTACACGCGCTGCATGCCACTCTTTCGTTTGGTTCGAACTTGTTTCTCTAATGTTTAAACATCTCATAGTTGTCGAGCGCGAACCTGGCGGTTTCGAGCAGGGTTTCTCGAGATTGGGAGACTCGGTCGAGTATTGTAAAGTACTATGCGTCACTTATCTCCAAGTCTAGACATTTTCGATGCATTGAAAAAATTAGTTTCCAGAATTTTGTATTTTAATATTTCTTTTTCTGATTTATGTACTCGGGACGAGGTACAGAAAATCCGAAATAAAACAATGATATCTTTGGAATCTCGCGTGTATCGAGGCGACAATGTTTGACTTATAAAATTCAATAGAAAAGGCAATACTTGCCGCCCGAAGTTGCAGCTCGCACGCCAGCCTCCGCGCTAAATCAAAACAGAATCTCGAAAGCCATCGAAAAGACAGAGCACCGGGAGAAATCGCGGGCTCGTGTCGAGTGTTGATTAACCCTTCGGCGCGCGGATATGGATTTCATTATAAGCCTGGCAGCGTCTATCGATCGAGACCGCTCCCGTTTTACCTCCCAAGCTAGAATTACAAAGACCGCATTGAAAGCGCCTGCCGATTCCACTCGATACGGAATACCGCGAAGGACCCGTCGGCTTATTTATAGAAGCGCCGCTAGAAAGCATCGTCACAAATCGAAAAACTAGTCTTCTATTTGAGTGAGTCGCCGGTGGCTCGAAGGGGACAGAAGGGTTGGTTTTGTGGGGGTCGGGCGCGTCTGTTAAATAATTCCGGGGGAGCAGCGTGCGTCTCGGAGAGTAAGGTAAAAGAGGATCCGACTAGCTATGAATAGAGGTGTTTGAAAGGGTGAAGGGCGAGCGAGGCTGACGTCGCGAGTCTGCAACAAGGGTGGAGGAGTAGAGAGCTAAGTAGGCGGGGGGGCCAGTGTTGTATCTGACAGACGTGTGTGTTGTGCCCGCAGAGCCCCGTGCCTCCCGGCACCGACCAAGGCAAGAACGGCCTGCCCGCTTCGGACGAGAACCTCAACCAGGAGTGCTAGGTCACGAGAGAACGCCACACGCACTCGCTAGCCCCGCTTTAACTCTCTCTTCTCTCTCTCTCTCTCTCTCTCTCTCTCTCTATCTCTCTCTCTATCTATCTATCTCTCACTTTCTCTCTCTTTCTCACCTGCGTACATCATCCGTCACCTTGTTATCTCTCACCCGTAGCCTCGACCGCGAGTCGCCGCGTGTCCCGGGTGAGACGGCGGGAAGAAGAGGGGAAGAAGAAGAAGGTGAGGCTCCCGCGTGAAAGATTTAGCTCCTCCGATAGACTGATTCGATTTGACCAAAACGAATGGGCATTGCCAAGTGTGATAAGGAAGCGACCATTCTTCTTCCTCTTCTTCCCGGGGCCGCGCCAACACTATTCTTCTTCGGTTGAGTAAGAGAACAGTGGCGACTTGGTCGAACGCATTTAGTCGCAGAGACGAGCGCGTCGGGTTTACTTGGTTAATGAAAAAGCCATGGGTTTGAATTAGAGGACGTGGGACGAGGAGGCTCGACCGTCATTCTTCACACGGTGATCGCAGCTGCGACACCCTAGGATCAGTAGAACTCTCTTCATTCCGCAGAAAAGGAGAACCCTCCCCCTAATGTCTAACCCCATAAGAGACTCTGTTACCGCCGGAAGGCGCGCGCGCGCGCGTCAATGTGTTCAAGAAACTCCGCAGATCGGTACGATAGAGAGGATCGAGATATCGAGCCAGGAATAGAACCCGGAGAAGCACGCGTCCGCTAATAAACTCCCACGATCCAGCTCGAGGGAGACTAGGAAGCGGAGGGACGCGCTCACAATGAGGAGAGCTGCTCTTGTAGAGTAGAATCAGAGATCGGCCGAGCTAGCGGTCGATTTCAGCGGAAAGGAGCCGATCAGCGTCGCGCGATATGCAGATTGCTTTCATCGGCGTAGGATCGTTAGAGGCTCTTGTCGACTTGCAGAGAAACACTGGAAAGCGTGTGGTAGAAACGCGAATCTCCCGAGCCCCGCTCATCATCTGGACGCCGGTACCCCTGGGGGAAGGCGCGTTGCAAATTGTATTTGGATAATAGAGTACGACAGAGACTCGTAATCGTTATTGTAGATACGTAAAGATACCGCTATTCGTTGCACAGACACACAGACATACACGCGAACACGGAAAGACACGGCGAGAGGATAGGGGATGGGGCGAAAGAAAGAAGCGTCTTCTTAGGTGGTTCGTACTATAAACGCGCGTCCTTTTGCTCGAGTATGCGAGAGACAATTCACTCGCGCACTCTCTATCGCTTCAACATTGATTACCTATGTACTTGGAGTAGCGTGGCAGGGCAACGCACTCGTGTTCGACACTAGTGAACGTCGAGGAGAGCAGGAGTTACCACTTGGATATACACGGATTGTAATAATAGCGTACATACATAATGATAACTCGTCTAGCATAGACACCTCTCGAGGATCACTGGAGAGCCATCATTAATAATATTTTGTTTTTAAATTTACGCATCCCCGATTTTATTTCTCGATTAACCACCCCACGCAACTATCTCTCCATCCCGCTCCCCCGCCACCCCCCCGGTATTTCATTGGCTGTTTAGAGAATCGAGAGACACGTATGCATACATAGTGCATAGAGGAGGAGAGTCGATATAAAGACAGCGATGTCGCAGAAGAGGAGGAAGTAAATGATTAACATTTTTTTAAGACTTATGCGAAATGTTTTAGCCATATACACTATTATAAAATATATGTACGTTGTAAGTGAAACTGGAGCGGCGATCGATGTCATTTCAATTGCACGCACTCATAATCACGTCTTGGCTCTGAGAGTGTAATTAATTAAAGATCGTCCAGCGGCATATGTGCGTCATGCGACACCCACAGCCAGCAAGCGTGTCACGAGTGCACACGTATACTTGATGACTAGTTTAGATGTCTAGTGGTTCGACGCTAACGCCTAATGCAATTCGGTACCGAATGGAACTAGTCCCCCCACCCTTCAACCAGCCATCCCCCTCCCCTCTTAGCTCCACTATTAGCCATAGTGAGTTTAGCCGAATTGCAAGGATTAATAAGCACAGCGTGTACCTCACCTTCACGCATCATACACGGCGCCGCCTCCGAAGCATCGTCACTCGTCACCCAACTCTCACCGCCTCTGTACAAGGTCAGTCCGCACACCACCATCTAATACCGAACTTGGACTTTCAGTTCTTAATCACCTTAGCAGGCTCTAATCTTCTCTCTGATCAGTGCCCTACGTTTCTTTCGTTGCTCTAAGTAAAATGAATGGGATTTTATTATTGTGTTAGGTCTCTGGTCTTTGTCTAAGAAGTAGTTTGACCTTACAGGTAGGAAGTCCCGTTGAGGAGACTCGAAATGCCGCGAGTCGAACTGGCAAAGACACTTCTCCTCAACCTCCGCCCTCGACGCCGACGAAAGCGAAGAGCGTTTCCTCGCCGACGGCGGCGGCGGTCAGTGCCAAAGCCGTGAGGAATAGTCTGGCCAAGTCTCCCGAAGCGACGGGGCCCAGGAAGACGATCATCCCCCCAGCCGAGGCTCAGCAGACGAGTGCAGAGGCAGCGGAGAACAGGAGTGCCGGGAAGGATAAAGTCAAATCGCCGAGCTCGCCCCGTCCTCCTAATAGTCTTCGATTAAAAAGTCCTGAGAAATCTTCCCCTGGAAACTCCAGAAAATCCTCGCCGAGAGGAGTCAAGCTTCCAAAACTTGTGGCGTCGCCAGTCGCCCAGGAATCCACCACCACCCCTGCTACCAGTCATCCGACACTCAGCCTTCCCAAACTGGTCGAACCCTCCTCGCAATCCACCCGTGTCGCTCACTAATTTCTTGCAGGAGCTCGCCGGAGTGAGACAAGCCGCACAATACTCCGATTCCTTCGAGTCATCCAGTCGCTACAGGAGAAAGAAAAACAGTAGTGATTAGACGCGAATTCCTTGCACCGCTCGCGGTAATGTTAACTTTCCTTTCAGACAGTGGGAAAGTGCAGCTTTGCCCAAGGCAAACTGCCCACTTTCCCAGACGAGAACCCTACTCTTTCAACCCCGCGTCTTCTAAAGGAAGATGCTGCGGAGGAGTTGAATTAACGAGACACAGTAACACTTGACTTACCTTCAATTGCCAGCCGCAATATCTTTTTTTACGTTTCTGTATATAAAGAGAAATCCGATGACATGTAAATATTGAGATCGCGAGAATGGATCGTAATCGCTTTGTACTCGTAAGTGGAGTTCTACGTTCGAAATGCTCGACTAATATTTAGATGGAAGCTATAGCCCAATCTTTCCATTACCCTTGATTTCTCCGTTGCCACGTCATCTAGTGAAATACTACTTATAATTTAATCTTATAATCGTTAGAGAGTAGGACAGTAATTAAGGCGCAATGTAAGGATTTTCAAATTAATACACACCCACACACACAGTGAAAATATGTATAAATGGTTTATTTAATTTACACGGCAAGGTGTATCTTGACACGTCACCTTCTATATTATAGTCGTATGTATAATTTGTAAGAGATCGGCAGTTTGGTGCTTGAAGATGATAACTGAAGTAAAAGTGGCATGCACGGGGTCTTGTACACAGGTCTGGAGATAATGCGACAAAATGCGATGCTTTGTAAATCTAGATCAGTTCTTCTTTGGCAGTGGGGGCGGAACCAACTTAACTCCGGTGAAGTAAGGGTGGCTCAATCCTTTTTTCGCTGTTATCCTCTGATTAGGGTCATAAGTTAGCAGGTTCTACAACACAGAGTTCAGACACGTGTTGGACAAGTATCAACCAACTGATTGGTAAGTTTTGCGAGGTACGATTCTCACCAAAAGTAAGTCTTTGGCATCGGAATCGAAAGATGGTATGATTTCCTCTATAGTGCGTGGCTCCCATTGTGGAAACATTGATTTGTAATCACGAAGCTGAGAAACACCCGGCCATATAGTCTCGTCGGGTGTGCCTAGCGTGCGAAATATCCTGAAAAGCTGGTCTATTTCCGAGTCGCCTGGGAAAAGTGCTCTCCTTGTCGCCTACGGAAACAATACTCAAGGTTACTAGATCCCTTCTCCCGTGAGAGTCCTGCAACAATCGGCCCATCCGGTCACATACCATTTCAGCGAATATACAACCAAGGCTCCAGAGATCCACGGCATTTGAATACATATTCGTCCCTAAGAGTATCTCCGGCGCACGGTACCAGAGCGTCACGATTTCATGGGTGTAGGTGCGCACTGGGACGCCGAAAGTCCTAGCTAGTCCAAAATCTGCGAGCTTAATGTGACCTTCCCGATCGATCAACAGATTCTGGGGTTTTAGATCCCTGTGCAATATTAGCCTGAGATGGCAAAACGAGATCGCCTTCAACAACTGATACAAGTAGCTCTGGAAAAATGCAACCCTTATTTCTCAGGATTCTGGCAAATCAATAATATTTATATGAAAGGCTTGTCTTGTACCTTGACCAAAGCTTGATCTAGGCCGCCTTTAACAGAGTCCAATAGTTTCTTTAGATCTTGCTGTAAAAACTCAAAGACAAGATAGAGATGCTTGTCCCCAATAACAACGTCGAACAATTGAACAATGTTTGGATGAGCAAGTTCCCTCAGTGACGAGATTTCCCGAAGGGCGGTGGATGGGACACCCTCACTCTCCCTGATTCGAACGGATATGATATTGTTAGGAGAATAATAACTTGCTTTACCAAGTCTAACAAAACAGTATGAATTGATCTATTTATCCCTTAATATAAGTAGGTATACCTAACACCCTCATTCTGCTAAGATTTAGGTGGTACGCAAACCAGGGTTACAGAAACCTAGGGACACTTAGACTCGCCTATAAGAGTGAGCTATTTGAGAGGATATAACAGTAAATTAAATACACATTAGCAGAGGATCATTCAAACGCCATTAATTCAACGAGGACGGATTAATATCTTGGCAAAACAAAATTCGCAGATCTGGCAGTGTGATTAGGGCAGCAATAAACTCAAAAAACCAGGAGAGCATGGCGCAATGGGACTCGCTGAATGATGCGGTGCTACGAAAGTTTAGTATAACGTGGCCCCTGCAGATTCAGCTAACCCCAATGTGCAGGTTAGCAGATATGTTAGCAATCCACAAAAGCAAAAGCCCAGCTGACTCATTAATTCTACCGATCAATTGATTATCAGGGAACCATTATTGGTGTCGGTTGGGGACGGTGTTACTGCATAATAGGAAGTGGCTGTCAAGTTGTTATTGTGCAACTTCCATGGAGATATTTGGGGCAAACAAGTTGCGAATCCTTAGAGGATGTAGCTGTAGGGTTTCAGAGGGTTTAAGATTCACGTTTCCGACGGCGATCGTGACAGGTTAAGGGTACATATTGTCGCATTAAATAAAGTATCTTACCTGAGCCAGTACATGTATAATCCAGGTGCACAAAACTAAGAGATTTCATAACTAACAGAACAGAATTATTATGAGAACTGAAAGTGCGTGTCCAAGTAAAGAAGAAACCAGTGCCATTAATGGCGAAACGAGATGAACGTGCTGGGCAAAATTAATCGGAGGAAATTCACTAGAGATCGTTATGAGAGGAGTTGTTGGAGCCTGTCTTTCGTGAATTCCATTTATTTCTGTACAAAGTTATTGTCGGCGCAATCAACAACAAGAGCGACGATCGTTCTCATCTTCTCGAGCGTAGCATTCTTACAAGAGTTCCTTTGTCGTCGTGACGAGAATAACAGATCTCAATTAGCGAACCCTAGACAATCGCGAAGCATAGCAGTCGTTTGACTTCATTGTTGAGAAATGCGAAGTTAAGTTAACAACACTCTGGAGCATTTGCCCGCGCAAATAAGAGAATGACAATGACAGCGATATCAGAAGCCGGCGGCGCGAAGATCGTAGGCGTAGAAGAGAATAGGCGCACTCGTGTTTGTTTGAAAGTAGAAGTATTAGGAGGCGACGTACGTCTCGAGTCGGATTTTCTTAAGCGCCACCAGCTTGCCGGTGAGCTTGTCCCATGCTTTGTAAACGACCCCGTAGGTGCCTTCCCCGATCTTTTCGATCTTGACGAAGTTGTCCATAACCTCCACGTCGCCCTCGACGCTGCTCAGGCTATTTTCACACTCCGCCTTCGATAGAGCTCTCTGACAATTGGCCGCCAGCGTAGCCAGGCCCCTTGGCGGCTGCACGAGGATGCCCGATCCCGATAATCACCCTGCGATCCCCGATAACACACGTCCTCTTCCTCGCGTTCTTTTATCTGTCAGCACTGCCAGAACACTTTGCACTGCTTTGCACGCGCACCGCCGCATGGTAGCCATTCCTCGGTTTAAAGGGGTGGTTCGATGGGGATCGACATCGATACCGCCAATCGATCCAACCCGACCTTTTTCAAAAGCAAACCTTTTAGTTTTATCGCCATTCGTAATGAAAATCATTTTTATTGAGCATTTCTGTAAAATTTCACTTAGTAATCTTAAGAGATCTTGTAACCACCGGCTAAATTTTAGTGGACTTGGCTACACCGTTTCCGGGATGATTTATTACTTTGAAATTGGCAAACTTATATACGTGCGACCCTTACTCGAATCGCAAAATACATTTACGATGAAAAATTGTCCTGGTCGAGTGGCGAGGATCCATGAAATCGCAAACAACAATACAAGCTGAAGTTTCATTTCAGCCGCAAATGCATTTTTATAATCTTATTTGTAATGTAAACAGAAAATATAATTATTTCCGGACTTTCAGTTTGTTTACTCAGTTCAGATCCTCTCAAATGCGCATGTATGATTTCCCGTAATCTGTAATATAATCACATTGGATATAATAAAGGATTTATTATTATGGCGCATGATTTTCTGGTACAGCCGTTTATTTCAGCAGAAAGGAATACTCTTATAAAGCGTACAGGTTCTCATAGTGACATGGGATAGAGTAATCTTATAGTCGATAAAATTGTACGAGTCTATTTCACCAAGACCTCTTAACGTTTAATAGCACATTTTTCTCTATTAAATCTAATCGGTACTGCTAACGATCTTATAGAATGTCTCATGGAAGAACTTAGGATATTCCATGGATGCTTAATTAGTCGCAAATGTATTGCATTCGTAATTTTGCTCGAGTTGAATTCGGCTTCAAAAAAGAAACTACTTTCAAACGAAATAGATCGCATGCTCTCAAGTAGCGCGTTCTCGCGATTACCTATTGATTGTTCGTTAACAATACGTTGGAAAGAAAAAGTCCATTAAATGATGAGGGTAGATCAGTTAGTAGTACATTTGTCTGACCGGGTCGAGCATCATAAGATATGTACGAGCTTTTCCACATGTTCACCGGAGGTCAACGCTTGTTAATCTCGATTAATTTCACCCTGAAACATCTCAAAAGAGGATGTACAAGTTTACTCCGCTCGACCCTTAGCAATTCCAGCCTTACGGAATAGAATAGACGTTGCCAAACTCTAGACAACAATATTCTGTAGTGCGGTATATGTTTACGTAACATGTACGGGCATTAAAGACTATATAGATATTTTGTTGGGTATGCGACGTTTGCAACACGCCTCAGTTATTCTCAGTTATTCTGCGATGTTCGCTCAACTTTTGCCGAAAATAGAAGCGTATAAAAATCGGAATGTTAGAATAGCGGGTGTGTGTGTGTGATGTCACCGCGTGTCTTTTACGGTCTAAGAGTTCTACGTGCTGTTCGGCTAACACAGAAGAAAGTAAGCCGGATATCTTGGAGTCTGCTTTTCAGAATTCATTATGCTTCCTCCTACTCCACTAATATTGCAATATCAGGCTCCGTACGTAACATTCCGTCTATTCGTGTGGTTACCTCCTATCATGCTTGATAGGGAATGCGTGGTTTTTGGAATAGAGTAACATCGTGTGGTAAAATATTCGGCTGAAGCTGTTCGATCTCGGCTCAATACACGTGGATTTTCGTCAAGCGAGCATAGTAGTGGCGTGCGATAATAGTATGCATGATAAGTTCATCCTTATAATTTACGTCATCGACCTCCAGATGTTCGCCGGTCGTAATTGCACTGGTCTTGTAGACGGCAAAGTTTGATTTCAAACGGAGCTCGCACTCTCCGAACTTCCAGTTAAACATATAAACTAGTCGAATAAAATAATGTTTAAAAAAAGAAGTTCGCACCGGGTTTAACAGAGTATTAGATGTATGATAAATATAATATCGGCATAGAGAAAACGTGAACATATATCACAAGAATATTAAAAATACAGCTAATAAAGAATGAAAAGGACTTCAAAACGCGTATAATTGGACACACATAAACCCATGTATATAGAAGAGACAAATGAAGTATAAAAGGAAATAGGAAGCAACTTGCGATTTTAATGTTTAAAGACTCTTAACTATACACCGTTAGTTATTTTCAATTATGCTTCACGATTAGATGTTTCGCAATCGTTACGTTCTTAATACAGTAAACGTTCATTAGTTCGTCCTACGTAACTAACAAAAGTTGAAGAATTGTTTGATTGTAACGCTTTCCTGTACGCGTTTCATTGCAGCCAGCAAAGAATTATGGAGACATTTAATTCTGTCACATAATTAATAACTTGACTGTGTTTAATAAACGTGATTTGAGAATTCCACAGTCTCGTATAACGTTGAGACTCCCGGTAAACTAGTCCGAAGAAATAAATTAACACTGATGAAAAGGTGCTCCCGACGCGAATGAGTGACAATTTCGCGCGGTCACAGGTCCGAAATGATAAAACCGCTTTCTGATATGATGGTTGACTAATAAAAACAATAGAGGGTCGAAACCGATTGATACTCACTGGTGAAATTTCGTTCGACACATCATCGTCGTCATTCTCGGATACTAAGCTAGAAAGGCGCATTGAGGTTCAGTGTGACTGTGTTCTAAATGAATGACTAGAGCACACATTTCGGCTATCATTCGTCTAAATCTCCTAAGATCTATGACTCTCCAGTCTGCAAATGTCTCGTGATCTTTCTCGTCCCGTTGAGCATTATAAATTGCAGTGAAAGACAAACAGCGGTTGCGCGAGTGAGATATTTCACACGTGAAATGTTTGCATGTGCACAGTGTCAAATGAAATGTTTGTTCTTTGGCTCGGGGATAGTATAATAGTCGGTCAGTTTTAAAACGTGCATACGACCCTCCGGTGGATCTACGGATTTGGAAAATCGGCCGCAATTAGTGGACGAGGGAATTGACTCTGCGCATCTATTTGTCCTACCAAGAGAAGTCTGGAAGGGGAGGAAATTGACTCGGGTGCTATCTGCGAGATCAGTAAACATAATTTTGCCGGGGAAATATAGCTCTTGCGGCTCTTTCTTCGGGGTCTAATTGATTCCTGTAACGTCTTGCCAGAAAAGCTGCGATCACCTGAAATTTCGTAAATTCATTTGCATTACGACAATCGCGTTGCCCCGATTGCCCATTTCGCTGGTAATTCAGGGGTATATCTACAGAGGGTTAACTGAAGAAAGCCTATAACCAAATGCGCTGCATGCTGCACGTCGTAGACGATTTAAAAAGTCTCTCAAACACATTACAAATGGCGTATTAAGAATGGCCGCTTAAAATCTCAAGGAAGCAATAATGTACGAATAAGTAGAGCACAACATGAAACCACCCACCATCTATTGGGAGGGTCATATGAGGTGACAGAGGACATGGCGATGGTGTTAGACTAGAGGAAAGCACTAGGATTAGCTCGTGGATCTTTCTGGTTCCTGTACCGCACCGTCAACCATACACCAACAAACTGGAATGGGTACACATGTTAGCATTAGCTGAGTGACTTTGTGTTCGATGGTACAAGAGTGAGTGTGCCGTTAGGCCAATAATGTCAAAAAGAGATCTTGCCAAGTAATCTGCAATTCTGATATCCCACACTTTGCAAAAACTCTGATACTGATACCGTCACTATTATTGTTATATCCGTGTAATGTTAAACTTGTATTGAATTTGAGATCATGAGGTAATACATTCACCATTCCTCCTTTCCTACTTACCTCTGTGAAACTGAAGAACAAGCCTATGCTGCCACATAGTTTAAAAGCATAATCTATGATTGACTGGAGCTTCTGCATGCATGGTGGACATGTACAGTTAGCATCATCGGAATGCTGACAGCAGATTGCCTGTAATAAAATGCATTATTCAGTATTGCTTAAATAATACACCCATGTCCATTGGCGGATATGCCTCATTTACTTACATTCACTTCAGCACATGACAGAGGATCATTGTCATTGTTCAGAATAGGACTAGTAACATTAGATTCGCAACAGCTAAAGGTGGTCTGCACTTTAGCTTTCAATTGATCGTCGACACGCTTCCAGCCCTGCAAACATAGATTATAACATTAACAGACTCTTGACGTAGATTAAAGGCAATGCTCTTAATATAATAATCTCACCTGCTCGGCCAGCTGTTCTTGCTGTTTGGTATTGACTGCGAGGCACGCGCAAGCAATGCTGAATTGAATGAGGAACAGAAGGAAGAGAATGAGCATGTACTATGCAGCACTGTCAAGGAATATTATCTCACTGTTACATAACAACGATTACAAGTTGCAACCGGCTCCAAACGCTCTGCCAAAATTATTGCCATTGTATCGAGGTAAACAACCAGATAAGAATGCAGTATCAGACTCAAGCAGAATGGAATGGAAGAATCTTGGAGCATAAAGGCAGCAGTGATAAAGTACCCCTATCTTATCCTAACAAGAATCTAGAAAACACCCGCAAGTTCATACATGCCAAGGCAACAGAAATACTCGAAAAACTCAGAGATCTGGCAAGGTTGCAGAGAGAAAGGATACAAAGAACAAAAGGACTTGATGATGCTTGACTGCTCCAATGAGGCCAAGTATAGAGATCAGTATCAGGATGACTCCACAGGCGAGAATACCGCCGATAATTGGGAGGTTGGTCACCAAGGCGGAGGCCCTTCCATAGACGGCCACTCCGATGAGGATGAACGCAACAACCTGTAAGAAAATGCAATAGCACCGCGGGACGTCTCGCGAAAATCAATGCAACGAGAGATCGCCGAGGAACTCATTGGCGACGATGCAGCAGTGGGACGGGAATACAATGAATAAGTATTGCTCTCGCTGCGGGAAAGAGAGTAAGGTAACATAATAATGAGGAGAGAAGGGTAAACGGGATTTAGCGAGGCTCGCGTTAATTGACGAGTCTAGCGGAAGTAACGGGGGGGAAGTCGGGCCAGTGCAGGTGCAATCAATCAGACAGGGAAATCGAGCGAGGGCGAGTGCCAGGTGAAAATGGTCCGCGGACGATGCGAGGACGTAGGAGACGTAGGGGATTGGTTGCGTGTGGGGAATCGCGAGGACGGGGAGCAGTTGTCTGATAGCTTACAATGTAGAGGATGTTGAGGGCCGTGAGGGCATTCTTCGAGCACGTAAAACCGCCGCACATCTTCGCCACGGTGCCACCGGAGACTCGCTCGACTTCGATGGAGAAGGAGACCCCTCAACTCTCTCACACCTAATTAACGGGACAGTACATGTGCATAGACTCGCGCGAGAACGACGCCAAACACCCCAAGATCGTTCGCTGATGCCAGGCACCTTTCAACTACTCTCCTCTACCTCTAGCTCCCTCCAGCTCCCTCGCTCCAATCTGCTCCAATCCACCTCGATCTACACTCGCGAGCACTCGCGAGATCACTCCATTCGATTCGAGATATCGAGGGACCCAGTTTGCGTTCGAGATATCGCGCGGCGCGAGCCGCCTGGCGGGAAAAATGAATTCGAACTCAATCGATATGTATTATCGCAATATCCGCGAATAGATTAAGTGCAAATTTGTGTTCGCTATAGGAGAGAATTGTTTTCGGAGAGTAATTAATTATTGAAATGTATTGATTCATTATTAATAATGAAAGTACTCGCTGATTCATAATTCCACTGGAATATTCGGGCGAGGTTGCTCGAGGATGAAAATAACGGATAATAAAGAGATATAGGTTTTTATTTGCAGATAGATTGAGGCTCGCGCCGGGGGTGAACGAAATGGAGAAAAATATTTATTAATTACTAATTGCGTCCGATTATTGTCGACATTGAAAAGAAACAGCTGCGTGTGGGGCATCTTATGCGGATTACTTGTACAAACAATCCGGCGGATCCCTTCGGGAGGAAATAACATCGTAAATACATCGCGACCGACAGTTGGGAGCTCGAAATTGCCTCATTAACAAGTAGCAAATACTTGACGAGATAAGAGAAGCGCACCTTTCGATCGCGCGAGCTCTGTACCTTTCCGATAGAGAGGCAGATTGCAGCAGCCCTGCAATCCTCCAAATTGGCGAGATCGATGCGCTAATAAAGCGTGCGAGCGTGAAAGTCGGTCACGAAATATCTCTACCAATACCATTCTAATGGAAGCCTCTCCTCTCTCGCACTCTCTCGGGCCCGCGACAGTATTGGCCGGCGAATCGATCTTCTCCACCTCCCTATTAACAGCTCCGATAAGAGATCGCGAGCGCGAGCGCGTGCGAAGATGCAACTCGGTACAATTGAGACGTCACGCGCGTGTATTCAGCACACTCCGGAGATACAAATAGAGAGATGCACTGGCACAGATGTACATATTTTTACGGGGAATTGCGCGATAAGCATTGTCGTGCCGATTGATTTAAGAGGTCTAGTTGAGTGCGAGAAATAGAGGGAGGGAGAGGCCAGTTAGCGGGAAATCACAAGCACACAGAGTCGACCATGCGAGAGGAGGATTGATTCAAAATAAGAATCAAGTGCGTAGAACTCGAGGGATCGTGTACTGCTTCTATTCAATACTGACTCACTGGGCCTTTTAATAGATGCTAATTCATTCCATTTAGGAGAAATCTGTTCAAACCTCCGCAATCTCCCCACGAAATACGAGATCTCAATATTACTATAATCGACGGGAATTACAGGACCTTTAATCTCGATTGAAATGTAGGAAGATTCCTTTCCCGTTGACTCATCACATTTCTCCTCTGATTAGAAGGTGAGGAGAGCAGATTCGGAGGTTCGTGGGGACTTTCGCGCGTCCTGACCCCATTTAAACTTGGGAAAACTCGACGCGCTAGGAAAATAACAATTAGTCTTGTTTACCGACGCGATGACTTGCATACGACTACTTAGCCACTCTGGATCATTGGAGAGCTGGAGCGCTCGCTACCACGCACTCAATTCAAACAACCAGATTTTCCTATTGTGCGCAATGTTTCTACAATTCCTCGAGCAGGAAATTCCCCCATGAATTGAGGAGGAAAACAGCTCTGATTGAAATGTTGCTCGTTGGATTATGTATGAAGGGACGCGTGAATCTTCGGTGGGACTCGTCGAAAGTGGCGATTGAAGAGATTCGTAATAGATTCGTCCATTATACATTATCGCCACGGTCTCCGCCAGCTATGCACACTTACTAGTTAGGACTATTTTAAGCCTGTCACATTAGCCGCTCGGATCGCAGTTATACCCAATAGCAAGGTCCATTTCGATTTATTCTCTCGATCTCTCTCTCGCTTCCTCGCAAATACTCTGTTACACCTGCTATTTATTCGAGGTTTCGCGCGTGCTCGCGTGCCCGCGCAAACACAGCACCGCGTGGGAGCTGGTAATCTGTTATCGATTGGCCACATTTCGATAGCCCAATCATCCGTGAGGGGATCGCGCAACTTCTCAGTTCGTAACAGTTCGCTCGCACCAGTCTCCCTTGGCCGATTGGCTGGAAGCTTCGCCTGGGACTAGGTGTCACTCACGCTTTTAGAGAATCGTGAAACTTTCACGAACGCATGCTTTCATTCGAGCTGGAAATGCTCCAGTAAAGTAAGATTTGGACAAGTTTTTCAGCCCCGGACTCGCCAGTTTCGAGACTCCTGTCCTCGACGTTATCTGCGACGCTCTGTGTACACTCCGGGTCGCGTGGCCCAGAGATTTTCACGCTTCCTAGTTGCCGGAGGAAGAATCTCGAAAACATGCTCTCGAAATTGCCCCGAGTTCGTAGAGTGGCTCGATCGAACGCGTTCGCTCGGGAGATATATTGGCGAGGAGTATTGATTGGATAGCAATTGGACTAGTAATCGGCCACTTAGTAGAACATTCTAGCTTTCCTGCTGGCATTATGTATAATGTAAAATGTTTTACTACTGCAATGTAAACATTTATGTACTCCACGAATTAATATACGCATGAACCTGTAATGCATAATTAAACCTCTACATCCGCGCTCCAATCTCCACGATTATTCACGCAATTTCGGCAATTTGAAATTTAAAAAGGAAATTTCCTTGAAATTTGAATTAGAATCGACTGAAACTCGATAGGACGAAGCTTGAGTAGACCTTGGTCCGAAGGCCCTTGGATTGAAGATTAAAAGGCGTTTATGATTATCATACTATAAAGACGCGCACTTTTAATACCGCGTTTGCCTGCCGTAAACCGGCTAGAGACCGCGCTCGGTCTCCCCATCAATTGGCGGCGGTCCGTCGGCGACGTCGATCCTCTTCTCCTCGTCTAACTTCCTGAAAAGTAGTAAGAGATTCCTGAGCGCGGCGGCGTCGGCGAGGAGAGGCCGGGCCTAGTGGGGATAACGCGGGGGCCGCGTGCGATAACAGATTCGCTGATAAAGTGACGTATAAAATCCAGTAACTCCTGCGAATAGATTGTCGTTCCGCCGGCTGCAATGCGCTAAAGAGAGGGCCCGCAAACGCCAGCAGCGCAAACTCCTCCGCTCCTTCCTGGTGGCTTTGCCCGAGTCTCATCGCTATCTCTGTAAGCATCCGACACCTTTTTTCCGTTCCCCGACATTTTCGCCGATTGACACCACTCTTTTTCTCTGCTGTTCTTCCTTTTTCGCGTTTTCACTCATCATTGTTCTCTCGATTGGTTTCAGTCCACTGACTAGAAGAAATGGAGAAGATGGACAAGTCGCGCGTTAAGTGGTGGCCGCAGTACTTAGCAGCGATTACAGGTGAGCTTTTTCTCTAACTTATAAGAATTCAGTGGTGCGAAAGTCGTAGAGTAGCGCGAGTGGACGGAGTGGAATGTAGGAAGGTGCAAAGTAGCCGGATGCGAGTTATCGGAGTTATCTCACATTCGATTTCGTCTGCGAGTGAATTTTGGGGAAATTTCATTGTGAAACCTTAGAGCCAATTGCATCACAGTTTCAAATCTACGCAACTATAATTGTTATGGGAAAAGCGAGGAGTGTTGTCCTGAAATGGATGAAAAGTGTCTGGCATTAGGCAAGGTCAATTAGAATCGCGCATTAGCTTATCGATATGAATATGAAGGCTATTGGAGTGGTCAAGTATGCGAGGGAAATACACGGATAGTGCTCGAGAGTGGTCACTTATCGAACTCATTTAAAAGGACAATCTAAACACTTGTCGCTCGCTTCATCATTGATTCCTATCAGCATCTATGTAGACTAGCATACCTCTTTTACTCTTCTTCGCCTTAAAAATTCTCCAGCACAATATTTGTCACTCGAGCTCTGATTATTAATTCGACTCTGCACTGCTTGGCACTGTGATTGTTACTTTATCTCCGATCGACACCTTCTGTTTGTCGACGCGTCTGACACGTTTCCGTATTCCTCAGCCACCCTATCACTGGCGATTACGGGTACCCACATCGGTTGGACCTCGCCGACACTACCAAGACTGAAGTCCCCCGACTCCCACGTCTACCTAACATCGGACGAGGCTTCCTGGATCGCCTCGTTCTACCTCCTCGGTTCGATCCCGGGGAACATCCTGGCGGCGCTGATAGTGGACCGGCTCGGCCGGAAGACGAGTCTCCTGATAGCGGGGGTCCCGCTCACCCTCGGCTGGGTCCTCATCATCCTCGCGTTCAACCCCTACTTCCTCTACGCGTCGCGCTTCATCAGCGGCATCGGCCAGGGCATCGTCTACGTCGTCTGCCCGATGTACATCGGCGAGATCGCCGACAAGGAGATCCGCGGCTGTCTGGGGTCCCTGATCAAACTCATGGTGACCTTCGGCGAGCTCTACGCCCACGCGATCGGACCCTTCGTCTCTTATGACTGGCTCTCCTACCTCTGCGCCCTCATCCCCGTCGCGTTCTTCCTGACCTTCGCCTGGATGCCGGAGTCCCCGTACTACTTGCTCATGACGGACCGCCAGGAGGACGCGAGCAAGAGCCTCAAGCGACTCAAGCGGTACGCGAGCGAGGAGCAGCTCGAGGAGGACATGGAGCAGATGCAGAAGACGGTCATAAGGGACTTGAGTGATAAGGGCCGGCTCTGGGACCTCTTCGACACGCCCGGTAATCGGAAGGCGGTGCTCGTCAGTTTTGGACTGCAGTTGATCCTGCAGTTCAGTGGGATCTGCGCGGTCGAGTCCTATACTCAGGAGATCCTCGAGGAGGGCGAGACGGAATTGTCCGCGGGGATCGCTGTTATTATACTGAGCGCGTTGCAGTTGATCGCTGGAGTCGGAGCGGCGGCCTTGGTCGACAGACTCGGACGAAGACCTCTGCTTCTCTTCACCACTTTCCTGGGTGGTGTGGCACTGAGCGTCGCTGGGGCGTTCTACTTGTTGAAGTTCCCACTGGCTGTTGACGTGTCCCAGTACGGCTGGGTACTTCACTCCGCGGTTATTTTCTATGAATTGATAATCGCCCTCGGATTGAACCCTCTGCCGTATATGATGCTCGGGGAACTCTTCCCGACGAACGTCAAGGGCGCCGCGGTCTCCCTCGCCAATATCTGGGCGAGTCTCCTCGCCTTCGTCGTCTCCAAACTCTATCAAGTCATCTCCGACTCCCTCGGCGTCTACACGGCCTTCGGGTGGTTCGCCACTACCTGCTTCCTCGGGATCATCTTCATCGTCCTCGTGGTGCCGGAGACCAAGGGCAAGTCGCTGCTCGAGATACAAGAGGAACTGAACTGCAAGACCAAGAGCAGGAAGATGAAGGCGGCGGCAGCGGAAGCAGCGGCAGTCAAGGATCAGGAGCTCCAAATAAGTACGATCGCTTAGAATCAGGAAACAGAAAATCTCATCAAAACCAAACGAAACGAAACGAAAAACAAAAAAACAGAAAAGAAACTGACAGAAATCTCAAAGATAGGAAAAATCTCAGGCGATGGTCCGGCAGGTATTCTTTCTCACAGTTGTATTGACGTGGTACCACTTTTTGAAATGTTAGAATTAAGCGGCTACGACCTCCCGGATTATGGGACGATCGAGCGGCCTCCCCGTGGTGTCTGAACACTGGCCTCTCCGGGTCGACGAGCGATCGATCGCAAACCAAGCGAGAGAGAGAAATTCTCCGCCCGGGCACTCAGTGATTGGTAAGAACACAATTGGCATTACGCGAGCGAACGAAAGCGCAAGTAGTGGAAGCTGCTGGCGCGGTTGCTCTCGAGATCTCGAGAGTACAACAGGTCTTCGCACGAAGAACCGAGTGACTGGAAGTTTCAGTGTCGCCGATCGCTGGCCTCCCGCCAGCGCGAGTCTCTGAAAAATACTCGCCAGTCAGAGTGACGGATCAGAGAAGGTGGCGGACGTCGGCTTTCGTTGGATCTCCCGAACCTAGTGGACCATCGCCGAAGCCTCAGATTCGCCCGGCGCAAAATCTCCACTGTTCTACAGACACAGAGAGAGGTAGGCCACTTAGCGAGATGGCCAAGGGAGGAGCGAGGGCCACTCGCCAATCGAAAGCATCGAGCTCGATATCCAGGTATCCAGCAGCCCCATTAGGATACACCCCGAGACTGGAACTTGAGATTCTCTAGGAGTTACGGTTTTCGATCTTTTTATTATTTCATGCTAAGTTAGACTTTAGTGAGCTAGCTTTTAAGCAAGGGCCCTTATATTCCATTGGACGGCTGGACGGCGTAACGAGATTTGCGCGGCTCGCTCGCGAGATTCCATGAGGCTTTCGAACAAAACGAAACCGAGCGACACGACGGAATCGCATTAGCTCGGCTCCGTCCCGATTGATTCGACAAACAAGCCAGACATACGCGGGTCAGGAGCCCCCGCGGGCCACTTGTGTAAACTCTAAACGGCGCGCGGGCCCGATTGGCGAGCCTCCCGCTCGCTCCAGGAAAAACAACCGGGCGAACAGCCCGAGACCCAGGTGTGTACACACCAGCCGATTCTCAAACAGGCGTCACTCGCCTTTTTCCAACGACTTCATTAATCGATTGCGCATTACCGATCGATGGAATCTCATGAGCGAGCCGCCCGATTTCCCGCCAAGAACGAGGTATCGATCTTATCAAATTCGACTACGGCGACTACGCTATCCAGCAACAGCGGCAAGACGGCTGCGCGTTTCCTAGGGCCCACCCCCCTCTATGCGAAGAGCAAATTTGCATGACCATCTTCGTTCCCTTTTAGGCAGGGTTAAACAAACTGATGTTACTGAGACTGATAGAATTAATTAATCGTAAAGTATATATTTATTCGTCGCCGCCGCTGACGTCGGGCGGAACGCGGGCAAACACTCCCACCTCTCTCTCTCGGTTCTTTCTTAGTCGAGAGTCAAGCCGTCCAGGCGGAAAGAGAGAGAGAGAGACGGAGAGAGAGAGGGGAGTGTAGTACGCGCGTTGACGTAAGCGATCGCCCCGGCTCTTCCGGCAGCCACTATAACCTGAGCCGAGGAAAAAGCGACGGGCGATCGTTTTCCAGCGACGAGAACGTTGGCCGGCGGCGATTGGAACATCTTTGATCCCTTTAAGGCAGGGTGCAAGAGAATCGACTGATATTATACAACGATTACGATTAACTGTGTTGCGCGCGCCAAGTGCGCGCGCAGTACTGGCCCTGATGCGAGAAGGATTTAGGTGAGCGCAGTAGCATGACTCTAACTTAATTTATCCCTTTCAGGCAGGGTGAGACAGAATCGCACTATTACCAGTAGGAATAGCTCAGGCGTAGAATATAACTGGCCCGATTACTAGGTAAAAGAAGTATATCGCGTATATAACTGTTGTTTAACATCGTGTTATCTCGTAGGAAGCACAAAGAACACTCTCGTACCGTGTCGCCGCGCGCACTCGAAACTTTCGCCAATCGAGAATCCTGAATTCTCATTGCTGGCCGAATTAGCACGTAAAGTAGTGGAGTGCCGAGAGGCATTGTCCGCTTGTGTAATAAGTTTCGGGGGGGGCTGATAAGTATGGCTCGCGCGATACGCGGCACGGTGCATTATTAAGTAGATTACACAGATACAGAACACTCGAGTGTCAAGTTAATGTTCGCGCAATTGCAGGACTCTCTACAGTTCCCTTTTAGGCAGGGTGCGAGACTAGCCGGATATCCGGCACTTTCGTTCACAGATTTCTACAATGTAGAAGTTTGCAATTTACGTTGACAATAAAACTCACTGTTTAATGAGCCGCGTCTTCTCGGAGCTTCCTTTCCTCGATCCTTTCGATCCTTTCGATCCTTTCGATCCTTTCGAATCTGCAAGAGAACTGGGAGGAAGGGGGAGACTCGGCAGAGTGCTTGGACAACTAGCATGTATATTTTTGCATTATAGTAACCATTATTACATAAATGTTATTACAATATAGAAACATAAACCTTAATATTTCGTCGTCCGTCAACATATCACGCGGGTAATCGGCATCAATGCCCTCGCCATGCACGCGCACACCTCGCTGCTTGTCGAGAGATACATGTGTATGTCGTTTTGTCGATTTTTCATTGCCTCGCTTAATTAGTAGTAACACGTGTCCCGGCCGGGGCGCACGCCCACCAGCCAATCTCTTAATCTACGTACGCTGTGTGTGTGTTCTGTGTGTTCTCGGCGTGGCGCTGGCCTGAAAAGAAATCAAGTGGCGCGTTCTGCGAATGACGATGGCCCGACGAGTGCCGTTTCCCTAGCGATACTGGTACTTATGGCTTATGGCGCTGCTGCGCTTCGTCAGTTCGTCCGACCCCGACGCGCACGCACCTACGTCTGTGCGCGACTGCACCTACTCCACTTGGCGAACCCGCGCACCAGCTCAATTGCAGTATTGCACGGCTCTGGGAATTCTGGGATGGGGAGTCGACGAGGGCTCTATGTGGCTAGTGTGTTCTGGGTTCTCGACTTTCCGGGCCGAAGCAACTTGGAGGTTCGACAAGCATCGATGGCCACCTGATTCGTTTGGTTTTAAGAATAAATGAGCAATGAATGCTCGAATCACTCGACACCTTCGTGACACGCGTGTGAGCCTACGCTGGTATAGAGATTCTGATTGTCGAAAGGAAAGCTTGTGGCACTGTTCCTCGCTCAGCTACGTCTTGCGAGTTTGGCACACGGTCTTCGCTCCTCGCGCGTCTTAAACCTAGCTAGTACAATCGAAAGATTTTATCAGCCGCGTGCGGATGTCCATCGAGTGCTGTAATAGAAAACAATCTTTATCGGCCGCGCTAATCGAATAGTCTCACTTTCAATCTAAAACATTGAATTCTTCCCGAATTCGAAGATAGACATTTTTCCCCGTCTTCGAAATTCACACTCGATTACCCCCCGACTTCTCCATAGACATCCGCAGTCTAATTAATCAGAATTAGTATCGACTCAATGGCAAATCGCTACCTCCACTTGCCGTTCGATTGGCTGACAAGACTCTTTTCGGCGTGGCGAACGCGGAGAAAGGGCGATCAGCTCGAGTAACCGGAAAGACGGACGGGCTAAGGGTGGCAAAGCCTTTTCCAGCCGTAAGATTTATAAGCGAGGAATTTCTCGTGGCTCCGCCCCACTGAACACTGAACACACGTGTCCCGATCCATACGGGGATCGTTGGGGAAATGCGGCACGTGCGAGAGACCGCAGAGCCAGCCGCATCCCTCGGAGGCAGGGGTTCCTGTGCCTGGGTAGGGGAGGTCGGAGAGGATGCGACTCCGGAGTTGTGCATTAGGCCAAAATGGAGCGTCGATCGACATTCCCGCGGCGCACGCTTGAGGGATTACTTACACTATACGGAGAAGAGAGCGAAAGCACCTTCCTCCTAGAACAATATCGTAGAAAGCCCGTCGTCCTCTTTCGCAGCGACACTCCAGCAGGAGTACATTTCACCCCAAGCCGGAGCGAACATCCACTTTCCCGAGAGGAAGCGCGCTAGAGCGAGGGACAGTTGTTTGTCGGAAATATTTGTTTAATAATCGCGCGGAAATTGGAATGGACTCGTTTAGAGCAGTCGCGGATAATATAGGGCGAGAGGGTAAAATTGTGTTTCGAGTGGAGATTGCGTCGACCTAATTGTCCCGCAGTAGAATGAGACCGTCGACGCCAGCCGGTGCACTCGTGAATTGAAAAGAGGGCCAGCCAAGGACTGCGAGAAACCGATCCCAACGCCCGGAACCTAAATCGATTTCAATTGGCCAATCGCTACTTGTACAAAAAGGAGATTGAGCTTTCGAATTCCTGCGATCGATCGAAACACATTTTCGATTTTGAAAAATGATCTATAAAGCAACCTCCTCGATCTTTACCTAAAGTTTACCCTTTAATAAGAAAGTTCTCTGGAATCCCAGTTTCTCTAGTCATGCGTGGACTTATCGAAAGAGTTTCCTCATTCTTTCTAGTTTCACAACGCCTAGTACGCGGAGAGACTTAATCGAAGTTGATCAAGCGACTCGGGGCGGTCGAGGAAAATTTCACGTCCCAGAGGGTGTGGTATGAAAATTTCCTGAGTTACGTACGTACGTCGGTGACAATAAATCGGTGGCTTTCAGCCGCGTTACTCCTCACCTGCAGTATATTAGTTTAAAAGTCACGCTCGAGCGAACAGTTTCCAAGTGCAAGAAAAGAATGGTGAGGCGTGAGGGGTCGCAAGTGGGTCGCCGAATGATTCGGGAGGAAATGGGAAATCTAAAGGCAGCCTTGTATGCCGTGCACTTCCGCCGCCGCCTCTCGGTATATTTACAATCGACGAGTGTATCGACGGAAAGCTCGTATTCACGAGGCGTTCGTGCTCCGAAACAGAGGGGCCGTGCACCCCCGGGAGAAAGAATCGCGCGTCACTTCCTCCGGAGACTTCCGTCGCGGAATTTTTCAAAATAAAATTATACTTTATCCCATAATTTTTTCATTTTTATCAAATAAATTATAAAATTTGAAAATAAAAATTTAAATTATATCTATTTCTAGAAAAATTAGAAATCATATAATTTGACTAACATTTTATTTCTAATTTTATATTAAATATTATTATGAAATATAAATAAATATAAAAAATTAGTTCTCTTTCTATCGAGATAAATAATATTTGTATATTTTATTTAATCCCGATACAAAGGAAGAATAAATAAATTGTTCTTATTGCAGCGGGAAAGCGAAAGACGTGATTCGAATAAAGTGAGGGAGATTCTGGCTGCTAGAAGCGAAAGCGTAGACACGTGCCCGCATAAGCTCCACTCTCTAAGGCTGTACCGAGGATCTAGTAATTCCTGAATATTTCATTTTCATTTAGCTCTAGCGTTACGATAAATCGAGGTCGAAGCTACTAGTCCGCTAGTCCGCTGCAAGCCGGCGTTCGGTACAGCCCTACAGCTCTTAACAATACACTTACACTTGTACTTGACTATCTAGTGCATGCTTCCACCTCGGAGGAGCTTCGACGCCAGCAGCCTCCTCTAACCTTTGTACATACAATTCTTCCATTTCTCTCGTCCCTCGCTCCTATCACTTTTAATCTTAACTACAGCACTGCCGCGCCGATTGAAGAGAGGAAAAGTTTGATCTATCTACGACCATTCCGAGCGGGTACAACTATAGTTTCTCGAAAAGCGCGCTCTAGTCGACAAAAACTTTTCAGTCGTCCGATCAAGACTCGAAAGGGTGGATTTCCGGAGAATAGAAAAAACTAGCCGACTTCCTTTCCATTCTTCTTCGCCGTCGGTTCTTCCGGAAGTGAGTCATCGCCGCCGGAAGTAAGTCATTGAGGGTCGGATATCTTTCGGTAAGAATGGTTCGAAGAGGATCTGTCTCGCAAGTAGGTCGTAGTAGGGGCCGCGTAGAGCAGAGTGATTTCGTTGTCCTCACGCGCGAGCAACAGTAATAAAACATTTCCAACAAATGCGCGCGCGAGCCTCGAGAGTTCCGCGAGAGAATCCCGGGCCACCTGAGTACCTGTGTATAGCTGGCTGGATTTCAACCTGCTTCTCGGAGAGCCGTGAATGCGGCTGGGTGGTCGACGGGTTGGTGGCAGGTAGGAACCCTCCTCTAACTCTATTGGCGTGCGGCCAGAAAGGTCCTGTCCTCCGTACAACGTAGTCCTTCTCCGAACTGCCTGGATATAGTAAAATGTGTATTGAAAATTTAGTGTAAGATTGTTGTCTACATTTTCATTAAGAAAATCTTCACTTTTTAATCCATTTCGAAAAGGAGATGTTTTTAATTCGTCCTCGACTCAACTCAACTCAACTCAATTTATATTTATTCCTGTTTTTGTATTTTTATTTTAACAAGAAAGTCAGGATTTTCTTGATTAATTCTTAAGTATAATGAAAAAGAGCTCCGTTTGCCCTTTGATTTGAACTAGAAAGGATTCCTGGCGTCAGAGCACTTTGACATTGGATTGTTTTGAGTGAGTGAGTGGGTGGGTGGATAGGTTTCTTTTGATTAAGGAAATGAAAGGGAGAGATTGACTGGTATCGGCTGGCGACTAGTGTCCCTCTAAAGAAGATTGGACGAACGTACCTTTGAAGGCAGAGACCGTTGGAGAGAATTGGACTGGCGGCGAGAGGGCACAAGTTGGAGCTATTCAATAATTGGCCAAGCGAGTTTGCAAGCAGCCCGTAAGTAAATGGAACCAGTGATCCGAGCGACGCTTCGGGAAAAGGTCCGCTCGGCATATTGAGGGGAGTTGGGAGCTTGCAAAATCGCGTTTACCAGCGCTTGGCCGCCGGTCAATCGAAAGCTCTTCGCCAAGGCAAGTGTCTCCTCTTCGCCGCAGGATCCCAATCAACTCGAGAGAGACGAGCAGCCCGAGCAGACTCCGCCGCCCCGACGCCCCGACGCCCCTGCCCTTAGGGAGGTGCCGTCGTGTTTTCGGGCACGTACTCCCTGTTGAGGGAATTTATCAGCTCCTCGTTCTCTCGGCGAACTGTGGAAAGAACACAAGTTTCACTCAGCTCAATCTTCCGCGACGACTTCAACCTTCAACTACTAGAGACTATTTCATCGGAAAGAGGAAAGAAATTGAAATTTATTTGCGATAAGTCGATACTGCCGATAGAAGCGGGCACTGCTGCTCGATTGGAAGAGTCATTTCCCTCGGCGCTATTTCGGCCGCTGCGAGCGAAAGCCCCGCCAAACGGCCAAAATTGGAGCCACTCGGAGTTCGGACGCTACACTCCGACAGAGGATATTGCTAAGTAATGACATTTTTCCAAAGTCTCGCGCCCGCCAGAAATGTATACTCTAACACGCCAATATTCCCGGATTGGTTTACCTTAAACCGGACCAATTCGTTCTCGTCGCGCTCCAATTCCGACCATTAAAACGCTTTCATTCCGAGTGACCGCTACGCCGCTCACTCCCAGTTGGCTAGCTGATATTCCCGGACGCTTTAATCACTCCAAATTAGCCGGCTTTTAATTCCCAGTCTTCAATTCAAGATTTTTTATTTATTTCGCCGACATCCGCTTTTCAACAGGTTGATCTATTGATGCTAATAAATGATTTCGGGAGGCGGAAATGTGTTTACTTACAAGGGGTGCTTGTCTGGACTGTAACACCGATTGGACTGAAAAAATGTGTAAATATATAGTTCGACTTCCTAAACAAAACCCAATAATCGTTTTTCAGAATGCACTTTGGTTGCCCAATTGGTGTTACAGTCCAGCCAAGCACCCTTTGTTAGTGTGATTGGGAGTTTTTCTCTACTTGGAATGCGTCGAGGGTAAACGAAGGAGGATGCTGTTTACGTTGAGCTCGATGATCCGCCAGTTCTTTGGAGCCCAAGACCGGGCTGAGGAAGGAGCTCTGCGTCAAGGTGACCACCACCGCCAGGACCGACGATGCCAGGAGGAAGAGGAAGGTGCCCAAGACGATCATAGCGATTCGTCGATGCCTCCTCGCCTGCTCTAATTCCCGAGCATCCTCGATCACCTTCCGCGCCTCCTTGAGAGCGGTTCTCGCCGGTCGGACCGAATCCTTCCTGCGAGCGGCACTCACTCTTTTCGACCTCGTCCTCTTGCACGTGCTCGCTCTTCGACCGTCGCCTGCGGTTTTCAGTTTCAATGACTCCTCTCTAGTTAGCCCACCGTTCAACGAACCCGTCGGGGAATTTCGCATTCTTTCTCTTTTACGCGACTTTGAAAAAGAGCTCTCTAAAATAATCCGAATTTCATTTTCTAAAAACGGTCATTTGCACTCTCTGTTTTGAAGGTTCGTTATGCTTAGATATAGTTAATCGCGGTTCACTTGGTAATATAGGTGAAATATATTGATTTGAATGTTGTTGATTACGAAAGAGAAAAGAGGTCTCTAAGGTCTCTAAGAAACCGTCAAACTGAACAAATCTTCACACTAAGAGGCGACTTGGGATGGATGTCTTAATTGGCAAATTATTCCACGCTCTCAATAACACTTTCGATTCAGAAACGTAGAGCTGTAAAGGCTCGCCGGTGTCACAAGTTATCCTCTTTCCAGCAGTACAATTCGCGCGTCGGAACCGTCTGTTATCGTGCGCAGCAGGTTTAACTCGATCGACGGCGAACAAAGCGGCTATTCTCGTCGACTATCATTCGCCGCAGTTGTTCCGCGCTCTCTCTGTACTCTACTATCAATCGCGCGTCATCGGCGCGACTCGAAGCCGAAACTCTGAAAGCGCGGACGTTTTGAAGAAAGAAAGGACTGTGAAGAAGCTCGAGCTCGGGGACGTTATCTCGTGAGAGGCTACTCTTTCCGGCGGCGGCGTAGTACTACGCGAGGGGTTGTGTATTTCGAGTTGCGTATCATCGTTGGGAGGGATCGATCGCGCGAGAGTCTGATGACCCAATTGACCCTCTCTCGCCTACCTAGCGGTGTCGGCCTGGCACAGCTGTTCCTCCGAGAGCGTGCGGACTGGACGCTGGCCCTGCGAGCGGTGCGCGCCAGCTCCTCCGAGCCCTTCCTCGAATTTCTTGCCTGCTTCGGCCCGCTCGTTAGATAGAGAATCGAGCGCTCGTCCAGTTGGAAGCCAGTGGCCTCGTCGCTCGTCGGGTAGAAGAGTGATCGATCAGCTGGAGGAAGAGCGCTGGGGCTTGCCGGAGGAAATGATAGGTAGGTTCCCTCGGCCGGCGGGTAGTAGTCCGGTAGAGGATCCTCGGACCTTTCCGCCGGCGACTCGTCTACGTAGAAGATTATCCTCTCCGAGGAGGAGCCTGACGCCCGTCGAGTCCCCTCATCCTTCTCACTCGAGTCCATGCTTACACTTTCAATTGTCTATCGCACACCTCATTCTCACTGTTTACGACCGAGACGAGCGTAGTCTGTTAGGCGAAGCACTTTTACGGTTTGCGTTCCCTGCGTGGATCCTCGACGAACGTCAATAGCGCACTTGGCATCGTCCGGGTTAAATCTGTGTTTTCAATCACCCTGAGTCGCAGCGCGCGACTATCGAGCTACCAGGGATGTTATTATTTTGACGAGGGAAATATCGGAAGTCAATATCAGAGAAAATACTGTGGAGCTTCTGAAATCCAACGATTCTGTTATAATTTGTGGGTATTAATAAAGGATGCGTTGTCATTTTAGCGAAGGCAATGTCAGAGGTCAATATTACAGAATGTACTGCAACGATTTCGAAATCCAATCAACTGTCTAACTGTTAAAGGGTTAATTAGCGTGTCAGTCAGACAATAGCAGTTTACTTTTTGCAGTCTGACAGTAATGCACTAAATCGCTGAAACACACTAGATTTGTGTCGCTTGTATCGAGAAAGATCGCAGCCATTATCGTCTCCGGCTCCGTCGTACAAGCGAGACATTGTTTACGTGGAGCGCGTGGTTAAAGCGAATCGTTCGTTATCTTGGTCGGATTAGCATGCAAGAACGGATCTCACGCGGAGGAATACACGCGCCAGCGGCTTTTCCCATTAAATCGTAGGCTTTGCATCGCTTGGCAGAGACGAGCTTAAACGAAACCCTATAACCTGCACCGACGACACCACCGCAGCTATTGCCCCTCGCGCTCTAAAGTCTAAACAGCGCCGACAAGACCTCGGCCAACTTGCCCTCGTCCGAATTACTTTCACGCTTATTAAATGTAAAGGAGCTTCCGCCGCTAATCCCTAAGGCTAAATAAGGACGACAGAGGATCCCGAAGACTCGTGAATGCCCGCGCTTTCCATTAGTGTAATCAGTTTTGACCCTGCTTTCCGTCCAAGGCGAGACTGCTAACGGGAATCCTTCTGCCACCAAGTGCAGAGCATCTTCTCATAATAAACGCGCGGGTTATTTAAACGTTCGCTAGAGGCTTTATAGAGACGTTCGATGTAATCGAACGGGCACATGTGGTCAAGTTTGACAATGCAGTATGGACGGTGGCTGATTCAATATACAATTTAACAGTTGAATGGAGAGGCATTGTGCGTTTGCGTACAAGGAAATTATAAAAATTTCATTTCAAATGTTGAATTGTTGAATAGCTCTTTTTATTTCGAGATGAATAATATTTTTATAATATTTTATTTAATCCTGATACAGAAGACACAAGAAATAAAATTGCCTTACAATTTTTGTTAAAAAATTCATTTACATTACTTTTAAATTATATTCTTTTTAAATATTTTAATTAAATTTATTAAATATTAGTGTGTAAATTGAAATTGATGAAAGTTAAATAAAAAAATATGCATTTTCACGGAGCCTGTGGCCAGAGCGGCTGCTCGATGAATAACAAAATTTTGCAAATGCTTGACCTTAATAGGAAGTCGGAAGGATACGTGGAGACGTGAGAGGAGTTTTGCACGAGTGTGGAGGCTCGTTAAAGCGGCACAAAGTGCTCGCAACGTCCGCGAACCTCAAGGGAGAATTGTCGCAGCCAGCCAAAGAAAAGCTGCTTCGGGCTAAATCGCCCAGAACGGACTTTCTACGTCGCAGATTCCTTCTATCCTCATTGAGAGCGGCCTATTCACAAGTTGGAGTTCGGATAAAGTCCCCTCCGACATAATACACCGACCCAACTATATCTATGCTAAAATTCCCATTCACCAGCCTGTCTGTTGACATTGAGTATACTATGTATGTATGAATATGAACTGATCATTTGTCATCCGAGGTGGATGGCGAGATCGCGAAAGCTCAATTCTGGCCGCGGTGTCGGGTTCTATAAAGAAAATATTATGCCCCTAAAATATACGGCTTAATGGAGAATGATGGAATACTTTATGTCCGTGTTTTGTAAACAGCAATACACATTTTCCCACCCTGTCATCCGATACATTTCAATAATACTCTCGCCTCTTCAGAAACTGTCAGGGATTTACATTGTTCCTTAATTGATTACAGGTTTTATGAAAAGCTTCTTTTATTAAAAGTGAAATTAATTCGAGAGAATTTGACACGCGCTGTCCGAGCAGAGATATATACTTTCAATCTTTTCGAGCAAAGGATTTCGAGAGAGAACTATGTAAACGAGGTATATGATAGTCTTTTGATGCACAGTCGGATTCCATGCATTCTCGACTAGTCGTTCGATATAAGACCGAACGAATAAAAGCTCGGTTTCTTGGAGGGAGCTCGCGACAAAAGGAGATGAAAAGTCTAACTAAGGACAGGCTATAAATACCCTCGGTCTGCATGTGTAATGGACGTCACCCTTGAGGTTACATGTGCCTTCGGGTATTTTTACCCCAATCGTCGTACGCGCGGTGTCTCGGTTCTCACGGGAGGGAAGAGCCTCGTCATATCTCCAGGTTGGCCGCGCGCCTCTACGCCCAGAGAATTCCGGGTACTACGGCCCCGATAAATATACACTAGTTCGCCAAATATTTGCCGAGCCCGACGCCCACCGAGAACAGCTAGGAATCATTTTCAAGGGAGGCCAAGTACGAAGAACCCAGTCATCGGGAAAATGGGACGACCGTCGGGGAATTTCGGTGATGGGAAGCTTGGAGCGTGTTTTTCCGAGTATTAAAACAGTTTTCAATCTGCGGATTAAAGTGCTTGGAGAAGAAAACACTTTTCTTAAGAAATTCTTGCATATAATAATCTTTGTAGGAGCTTGAAATTCCTGGACAAGTTTGATTGGATTGGACCGGGATATTTTTTCATCATATTTTTCGATATTAAACTACTTTGCCAATTACTTTAATCCGACGGTTTACGGAATCCAGTTTCTATTTCATTTCTAAAAACAAACAGGTTTTCTATAAACATCCAATTTAATCACAAACATCGATCGCCAAGAATTTCCAAATCTCAATCAAGCAAATAGTGCATCAGCCACCATTTACCATCACCCATGCCGAATGTCAGTTTGTTTGTGAGAAATGCACATGTCGGAGTGCGCAAGGGGCGCCTTTGTACTTGCGCTCCCACCGTCACTAAAGAAGATGTTGCGCTCCCGGACAAATAGTTGGCGAGTCAGCTTATTTGCTCGAATCTCTCGGCAAACAAATAACCCGCCTACCAGGCCGCCATCAATATAATGGGATTGGGGAACAGCCGCGGGATTATTGCTCGATATCGGAGCGTCCGGGAGAAATCGATCGCGGCCCGCGCGTCTTGGTTGGACCATCGGTTTCGGCCGAGGGCGCAATCCGTGAAATTGGCTTTCCTTAATGCGAACTCTGCGGCCACTTGATACGTGCGCCAGCAGAACGATCATACGTGCTCCCGGGAAAATTGCCAGCGGAACCCACTTGGAACCAGATCTAATTCATCGAGCTATTATCCTCGGTTCAAATCCACGATATTATCATCCTGTCCTCTCTTCCCTTTTATTCTCCATCACTTCTCCAATTCTACGATAATCTTCATTAGTTCAAAGTTCAAATAAATCTATCTACCATTATTCCGATAGAACAAGCTTCTTCACAATATTTTACTATTTTCTCTCTCACATTTTTATTGGACACGCGCTGGACGCGCGACCCCACAACTTCTCTCACGAAACATAACACGAGACCCGGCAATATCGTAAATCGACAGGCGACGTCAGACGAGCTCCGCCAGGACTCTAAGGACGAGCCGATGAAGCAGGCGATAGCGGCGAAACGAGGAGAAACCAAGGGGAAGCGTAACAGGTGATACCAGCGCGTGAAATGCAGCCCGGAAATGCGCGACGGCACGGCGGCCGCGGCGGGCGCATCCTCCAGCGGCTATTAATAGGAGCAGCTCGGAATTTCAATGAAAGCCGCCGCCTCGACGCAAGAAACACATTGACAGCTCGATTATAAAGTCAGATGAGCGCGAACCTGCGGATTAAATGAAAATAGTACCAGAACTATTCCTTCGGTTTCGGGCTGAGAGTTGGGTAAGTTAGGGAAGTTCATTTGGCGGATATGCGGGTGGCCAAGTTCGCACTAGGAACAATAGAAGCGAGTGTGTGGCAATCGGACTTTAAAAGAACCGCGGAGTCAAGCAAACCTCCGGAAGATCGCTCGCTCGGCCTCTCGCACTCGAGTCTCGAGTCTCGAGTCTCGAACCAGAGTGACCCAGATAAAAAAAGGGCCTAATTAGCCAAGATTGCGGTTGCTCGAGTGTCCTTTAGAGTCTTTTCGATGCGAGTCCTTTTGTCGCTCGAGAGCTTAATTACAAGCGGAATGGTCGATTAAAAGTTGCCCGGAGGATTTAAGGTCCCCGATTATCCTCTCGGCGAGCTCGCCGGACTGACGCGCAATAATCCTAATAGGAAAGTCGTGGGTGGTGATGGTGTGCTTTCTCGTTAAGCAGGGCTAATATTTCCCCGAGTTAAACAGTGAGAGGAGAACAATCCTGGGTAAGTGAATTCCCAGCTGGAAGTCCATTCGCCCATCTTTCCCTCGACTCCTTGGTTCGCCTTCGCCGGTGCAGCTCATCCGTCAATTCCTCCCTCTCAAACATCTTCGTATATTTAAACAATATCGGCGCACCATAAAGCACAAGATCGTTATGCACTTCTCCTCCCACTTTAACTAGCAAATCATACGAAACTCTCCCAACTAATCGCGCACTCCGGAAACAAATATCAGTCCGTCCGCTTAGCAGTTAGCTTTTCCCTTTCCAGCCTCTCGCGCCTGCAGGCGCATCAATTATTCAAGCCGGCAAAATATACGATGCACGGAAATAGCGATTTTCGACGAGCCGGCGATAAATCATTCTCGAAATAAAATCCGAGCACTCGCGCTCTCGCGGGCCGCCGAGATTCGCGCTGGTCGAGCTTGCATTTGCAGCATTGTGTCCTCGTGTTTGCTACGTTAAACAATTTCCCTAACAATAAATCCTCGCCGGTTCCCTCGGAGACGCAGCCGTCGACTCGTAATATCGGTGGTGAATTACACCAGCGGTGCAGTGCAACAATGACTCTTTGCGATTTACCCGAGTTTCGCGTATTGAATAATGAGAGTGGCAGTTTATCGACAAGGGAAAATGGCGGCGAATAAAACTAGCATTGTTGTTATTCAACTCGCGCGGCCAACCCAGTTGGAAAAGCTCGAGGTAGAAAAGTTTGCGACGAATGGAAAATAAAATAAAATACACGCACACTCTGCATAAATACGCGAGACGAACTTAATGAGGCGTAAATGAGTTTTTACTCCCCCGGGGCGGATAAATGTTATCCTTTGGCGAGCAACCAGGAAACGGGTGGAACTTCGAATGAATCGTCGCCTCGGCCGTGTCCTTTAAAATAGATACAGTGATCGTCATCAGAAGCAGTTGCTTCCAGGTGATTTGAAATTCTCTCTCTCTTTCTCTGTTGGGGGAGAATCTGAGAGTAGTAAGGGCGTGCCCGACGAGCTGTGAAATCGATTCATTCGAGCAATTCGTTTTGACGAGCGGAGACATCCAGTGGCGCGAATGCCAACACTCTGGCAACATGGTGGTGCAGCTTAATACTCTCGGGCCCTCACGCGCAGAGCCGCTCGCGATTGTTGGCCAACTGTCTGTATATACTGAACGAGTATAAACCATCGCCACTAACGCTTTCTCACGATCCCGCTCAACAAATGCATCGGTCGCCGCGCGTTGATAGCCAAAGCGATTGCGTCCCTCAAATAAACAGCATTAGCCCGCGAATGATGCGTTCCCTGTGTACAGGCTGATTCTCTCGGCTTTGAATCGTTATTGATTCGATATAGACCGTTGAAAATGTAATAGTTTTACGGTATTCAATCAGTTTAATATAAACGCCTTTTTACCGAGTCTGTTTCACGCACTGACATTTATTTATAATATCGAATTTTATTGTGAATTGAAATAATTGGAACTCGAGTGCAAAGGGGTTGATTAAACGCCAACTGACTCACTCTGTACAAGCTGATTCACTTGCCTTTGAATCACTAATGATAGATATAGGCCGTTGAAAATATAATAATTATACGGTGTTGAGTAATTTTAATATAAAGAAATTTTGATCGAGTCTTTTCGAGACACTGGCATTTATTTATAGTATCAAATTGTGTTATAAATTGAAATAAGTGAAACTGGAATGTCGAGGGAATGATTAAAAGGCAACCGACTCACCCTGTACACGCTTAATCAGTTTAACACAGTGGGCAAACGAGCAAAGCGTCTGTCATTAGCGGAGGCGAGTAGACACAGTGGTTTTCGGGAGAAGACGCAAAGAGTGCCGCCGTAACCTTCTCAATTAACGCGTATTAGCAGGCATCCCGCGTTCTTCCTTTGCCATGCGGCTTTCGGCAGATTATCAAGTGTTTACCGGGCACAGTTGAGCCAGACGGGCACGTTTTGTGTACGTAGCGGAGTCTGCGAGGCCTCCTCCCCCAAGTTTCAGTAAACGGGGAGAGCCATTTCTGCAGCGCGCGGGCCGCATGTGCCGACTAACTAGCTAGAGCATCATCTCTTTTAGCTGCACTTTAATACCACTTATACTTCCTGTCGTAATCCCCCGGAAAATCCCCAAGGAGTTGCCTCTTAGTTACATTAATGCCTCGCCTTTTTTTATGGCTTGTTCTCATCGCGACTTTCCTAAGTTCGCTTCTTCAGACTTTAGAGTCGCGAGTTTCGAGGTGTCAATTAAATCCCCGGGAAATTCTGGGCGTCGCTCAACTTTTTTAATAAAGTGAGCGCAGTGTCCCCCGGATAGTTGATTGGCTGGAGAAAGTTGCTGAGGGTGGGCGAAGGTTTTGGAGGGTAATGGAGTGAAGGGAGAGTTCTAGGGGTGGTTTTTTGATTTTATGATTTTCTTGACGCGATGCGAATTATTCGGCGGGAAGTAGAATCGCGGAGGTTTTATGAGGCGCGCGAAAAGGCCGCAGGGAAAAATGGTAATGAGACAGCAATTAAAAGCGTGGTGAGTCGGGTGCGAGGGAGCGGAAAGCATTAGCACACCGGCTCGCGCTCGAGCTCCCCTTCTAATGGAGTTCTAATCACTCCGGGAAAGAGAAAACCACCGACATCGAGTTTCCAGGGTGTTTCTTTCCCTGGCACACTTCCACCGGCGACGCGCGATATACTTCCGGGATATCCGACATTCCCGACACCCCACCTTTTACCCTGCCCATTCATTTTCTATGCATTTTCTCGGAGAGCCGAGCACCAATGCCCGGGAGAGGACGCGCGCAAATATTTCCGAACCCTGGATTCCAATAGCTTCGACACTGCCGGTGGAGGAACTTGAATTCGACGCTATTACCGAAACTCTATTGTCCAAGACTTCAGCGTCGCGGCCCAATTTCGAGAATGCGTCGTCCCTTGGAGAAGAAAGCATTTCTCCCGGAGATTGGAGAATACCTTCGCTTCGAGTGTGCCAATTAAAATAGAAGCATGCGATCAAATATTTGACATATGTTAATTATCCAAGAGTTCTAACAATCGTTCGCGTTTCCCGCTCACGTCAAACACCATCGACAATCATTTCATATCGCACGGGAAATTCGAGGTAATTAACTAATGAAATTAGTTGTCAACTAATAGCGAGAGGAGTTTAAATATACGCGCGCGGTCTCGACCGGAAAGGATTCGCAGGTGTTTGGAAACTCGGCGGACAAAGGGACAGTTTCGAATTAGCTAATTGATGGATCGCTTCCGCAAATTGGCTGGCGATATAGGAATTGGCGAGGGGAACCTATCGTAATTGGGCTTGGAGAGGGACACCAGCAGACCCCGTCGATGACGATCGCGCTCTATATTTGTCCCGTTAATGACGTAGCTCGATGCATACCGCGAAATCGAACCTCGCGGAAAACACGAGCGGCTGCAAGACGTGACCTCATTTTCCCGGCCCGCGCATTCCGACATAAACGCGTCCAGCCGCCAAAAAAATCCCTCGATACAGAGGTTTTCGTGGTATTGTTTCTGGAGATTTGAGTTGAATACTCCAATTGGTGACTTGACATTGGACTCGCGAGGATGAAGGCTGTGCGCGTTTTCGCGGGAGATTCTCCGTCGAGTGTCTGGGTTGGTGAAGTTAATTAAGATGCCAGTGAGATACGCGCTTCGACAAATGGATCGCCGCTATTTTTAGTCGACGCTGCACTCTCGGCAAGATAAAACGCAGCCCCGATCCACCGAGAGCGAGAGAGAGGGAGGGAGAGAAGGAATAACTGGCGGCTGGAGAGCTGAATTGCCGAATACACACCTTCTCGATGAAGCGAGTCTGCATCTGCCTATCGATGCCTTGAAACTTGAAAGCATTCGACTTGGACCACTGGGCTCTTTCCTATTGGAATATCAGAACGCCTACCAGACAATATCGCAACTTCCGCTATATCGGAGAACCTATTTATTCAATATCTCGCCAGCATCTCCAGTTTCATTTTACTTGCATCGTACAACTTCTTGCGGCTCGGTTTGCTTAGCTCAATGCAATGTCTATAGCCTCGAGGAAACACGATTCTCAGTCGGAAATTCCAACCGTTCGCTTCTCCGAAATTCTTTTTCACTTTCAGCCTTGTTCTGCTAAAAATACTGTTTTCAAACAATTCTCGAGCACCAGCCAGCCCTCGAGAGTTTTTCAGGACACAGAGTTAAAATAGTGACATTCTATCCAAACCTCACCAACTTTGACTCTGACGAATCGGATACATCGCTTTGTCATTGGAAAATCGGAATTGCAGGTGGCGATCGTAGATCAAACGGCTTCAAACCTACCCCAAAGGGATTCGATTTATTTGGCGAAAAACGAGGGTGTTGTTTCCGCTGGCGTGTAATTAGTTTGGTCAGTAATTAGGAAAAAGTTTACGAGGCCGAGGGATCCTGCAAGTGGGTCAGCCGGTCGGGTCGCGCGTGAATGTAGTTAAATTGGGTGTAATCCACGATGCCGGGCTCGGGTATCCCTCGCGCCGGACCCGACGGTAATTCGCCGCGCTAATAAGACCATTTTCCCCCGCACACTCATTGGTCGCGCTTGTAACACGAACACCCGGCTCAAACACGGGTTTTCACCCGCTCGCAAAAACGATTTTCGTGTTTCAATCGGACGCTAACAAGGCTAGTTGTGAACTTTGAGAATCTTTCTCTTTGAGATGCTATAATGATAATTGTGATATATGGAAATGTTGTGTACAGGGTGAGTCACATGGCTTTGAATCGCTAATAATGAATATAGGCCGTTGAAAATGTAATAATTAATTTGAATATAAAAGGAATCTTTACCGAGTCATTTCCAGGCACAGACATTTACTTATAATATCAAATTATACCAATAATGGAAATAATAGGAACTCGTGGGTGAAGGGAACGATAAAAGGTAAGTGAATACTCGTATATCCCAAATGCTTTAAACAGACTTTGAATTTAAAGTATAAGAAAATTGCTTTTTACGCCTCCTTCCTAGCCGAACAACATCGGCAAACTAATAACTTGAATATAACTTAAAAAGTAGGTTTGTCCGAGGGTACAATGCTCGAAGAGCGATAGCGAAGAGCTTTGTGCGCTAAGCCACCAGTAAGACTGACCTACACCACTCGTCCCAACGATCTCTCCCTCTCTCTCTCTCTGTTACTATTCCGTCAAGGAGATCCCGCCGCCGTTTCACTTCTATTTCTGGCCCCTTTCAGAGAGCGCCTTTTCCCACTAGTCGAGTTCAGAGTCGAGAGCGGCGACGAGTTTCCTCCGGCCGCTCTCTTTCTCTCCGATTCTCCCTTTCTTTCCTCCCTTAACTCCTTGCCCGACGAGGGCTAGATTACTCCGAGTACTCCCAATGCAAAGGGGATATCCAGTCGCATTCAATGCCCGGAACGGATACTCGGATCAATGTGTCGCCCTCCGCCCCCCCACCAGCATCACCCCAACCCCCCACCCCCCGCGTTATTAATGGACGTGTCAGGGTCGAGCATAGAAAAGTTTATGCAAACGAGGAACGACACTGTTTTACAACTGATGAGCATCGTCCGCCGGAATTACACGTTCCTCGCAACCTACCACCAAGATTAATCGGCTTGCACTCCGTCGATAGGATCGCGACGATAATAAGCCTCCCCTCTCTCTCTCGCTCGCTCTCAGTTTGTCTGTCATCTCGTGGCGTGACAATTATCCGCTACATCGGCCGTATCGACGATTCCACCGGCGACGCAAAGCGATCAAATTGGAACTGCTAATCGCACTGACCCCCGATGACTACCTCGGCGCATACATTTCGTGTGCGAGACTGCGAGTGCCAGCAGTGTACATTTCCCCAGGCTTCGCTCAATATTCGAGCAGTTTGTCGGCTTTGCACGTGACGAAAAAGGTTGTTTCTTCAGAGTTCGTCTTAGTTTTTCTTGGTGACAGTGAGAAAAGATCGCGTTGAAGGAAACTCGATTTTAATGTCGATTCTACTATATCAAATTTGCAAGATTACTAGACTGAGCTAAACTCAAAGATAGAGCGAAGTATTTCTGATTGCATCCGCCGGCAATCTCCAGCATACCTCGGAGTACGCAACATCAGTCTCAACTGAACATTGGGGATAATTGCGAGCGGAATCCCACCTCCCCGCACAACTTGGCTATCTAAGATATATCCGCGGTCTATTAGGAAAAAGCCTGGTGCGAGCCAGTGAGCCAGTGGTTCTTGTTAATTCGTAAAGCGACGTGAGTTAGGAGGGTGGAATGCGTCTGGACGGAGTGGGAAGGACGTGGGAGTGGGTGATTGAGTGCGAACACTCCTGCCCTGATTGGCTTACTACTACTCTACCCTTCCATTCCGGCAGTAGTATAGTCCGGCACAATCCACGCGCACAATCCATTCAAGACCACCTCGCTTTCTTCCCGATTGAGCGATTACTCGTTAATGCACTCCACTACACTCGAAGAGCAGCTCGCGCGCGATCGTCTCCGTCGGGGATCGGAGATGGGAGATCGGAGATGGGAGATCGGAGATGGGAGATCGGAGATGGGAGATCGGGGGCGAAAAAGTGTCCTTTCGCGTTAAGGGTAGGCCGGCGTGTGGAGCAGAGCGGGAGGCTGAGAACTGAAAAGCGGTGGAAGAGTGTCGGCGGTGGCTGTGCCAGGGAAAATCCGACGACTGACTGGAGGATTCACAGACGTGCGCCTTTAATTTAGGAGGCGCGAAGCGCCCTCGACCTCGCTCGCTCGCTCGCTCGCGTTGCATGTGCGCCCGGGGACTGTGTTGGAGTCGTGTCCGTGTGCACGTGCCGCACCGATACACGCGCGCACGCGAGTCCGCCGTCTTTCGCGAGTGGATGTTCTTTCTCGCGTATATCGCCGAGATTGCAGCCGAGCTCGCCCCGTTGTCCTGGGACTCGCGCTACGGACGCTTAATTGGCCAAGGGCTCGGACACAATGCGCCTTCCTCTCCGGGCCTTTCCTCTCCAGCGGGGAGAAGCCGGAGAAGGTCGTTACGTTTAGAGGACTGTCGACCCGCCTTGAAAACCGGCTGACTTGTCATGTACCTCCACTACTTGCCGTATTTCTAAAAGACGCTGTCGACCTCCTTCCTCCTTGCGATTAGTAGACCGCCCAGTCGATATTTCGCTCACTCCGAGGCTTCTCCAGTTGTTCCTTTGAGATCACTCGCCCTCCCGGCCACAATGAAAACTCCCCTCGCTTATCGAAAGCGATTTAAATCATCCGTGAAAATCGCCCGATGAAAAATGAGCAAATCCACTTGAAAGCAATGAAGAAGGAGATTCCCCGGCCAGATGGTACGTACACTCAAAGGGCCCAGCAGCACTTCCGCCGGAATGGGCAAAGTTCCGAGGGGGAGAGGAGCGCGTATTACGTAACAATTTGCGAGAGCCGTGTTGGAATTACGGGCTGTGTCAGGCCGGAGCTAAACTGACGCGTAAAAGTTGGCCGATGGGGAGCGAGGGCGAGAGAGCGAGAGTTGCAGGCGTTGCAGGCGTTGCAGGCGTTGCAGGCGTTGCAGCGGCAGGGGGTCGCATCAAGTGGAAGAGGTCGAGCGCAAGTCAGACATCGCGGGCTTCATGAAATTCTTAATTGAACTGTCGCGCTGCTCCCTGCCCCGTGGCTCCACCGGATGCCCTACAATTCCGGAAATTGCGGCCTACCTCCCACCACCCTCCCTTTCTTCCTGTGGAATAATTGATTGCCTTTTTCCACCGCGCACCTTCTAGTTAGAGATGAATAAAACCTCTAAAAATCATTAAAATGTACAAAAAAGCGCCAAGTAGTTTAGTCCCTTATCCCTAAAAAGATCACGTCTCACTAAAAAGTGTAGAATTCCACAAAATGCCTCACATTATTCAAATGTCTCAAATGCCTCATATTATTCAAATTCAAATGATGCCTCACATCATCGCAAATCCCAATTGCATTATTAAAACTCGATTCTTCACTCGATTTCCGAAGATCCGGGCGGGCCAAATATTGCGGTTTCTTTGATAATTATTAGAAATGAATATGATCCGCAGAATGTGGCTTAATATTTTGTGGTTGTTGCTGGTTTTAAGAATAGAGGGGGAATTAATTTGAGGTGGTGAATGCGAGCGTAGCAACGAGGTTTCGACACTCAGGCGAGTAACCTCGTTTCTAAGGACACTTTCGCGTGGAGGGCTGGTCGACAGAAATTCCAAAGGGGTCAAGTCTTTTTCGGCCAACAAAAGTGATTGCCGTATTTCGATACCGACAGTGTTCGATAATTGGCTTAAACACTGCTCGCTAGCACTCGCGAAAGGCCCGCTCGTTTTAATGATGCTTTCGAGAAGGCAGAGGTTCGTCGGTATTTGAATTGTATTGGAGAACCAGCGCGCGTCACTCGTAGATTTCTCGGCGCCGATACGCAAGGTCGAGTGTCACTCGCCTCGCTCCAGGTAAACACTCGACGCCAGGTAAACATTGAAAAAGGCCAAAAGAAAATCGTTCGCGCTCGCTCGCTTGCTGCCTGCTGAACAGTAAGCTTTGCGTCAGTCTTCGACGAGCCTTTCGAATGACCCGCGGGGCTAAAACATTTTGCTCGTGCCATTTTTAATTAACTAGCTGCACGTCTTTTCCAGCGGAGCAATCGATAACAGATTCAATGAATTTAGTGAGACCGACCGTATCGGCTCGCTAAAACATTGACCGATCGTAATTGCAATAGCATAGCTGACATCTCCAGGGATCCTCTTGATAATTCACCGCGACCAGCGATTGCTATCCGTCTCCTCAAGAGACGCGACCCAAATCCCAAATTACGCGAACGCATCCTACACAAGGAATCCATTACGGCGGAGCATCCTGGCATCCTGCGGAAAGCTCGAGTACGAGGCTCGGGTGCATTGGAGGCTTCGCTGACCAGTCGCCTATCAGTATCGGCAGTATCGACGAAATCACGTTACACTCGATACGTATCCCCGCGAGTTTCGCAACACCGATCCAATATAGGGGATGCGCGGCATATGGCAACTTTCCCCTTGAAATGACGCATGCACCAAGAAACTTTCAACGCATCCCGGGCGAATTTTCCCAAGAGTTTGGCTGACTGGGAATAGTCGAGCGTCTCTTGGTGAATTGGGTTGGGTGTAAGGGGATAGGAACTCACCCATCTCGTCGATGATCGGAGCCATTCGCAGGGTCACCCCGACCAGTAAGAGAGACATCGCGAGGAGGAGGCAGGCGGTCGCGACGATGGTCCAGCGCGCTCGCGGCGGCAGCTCATCGGGGTCCGGGATCTCCTCGACCTGGGTGGGGTTCACCACTCGGCGCCGCTTACGCTTTTTCCGGGGCCTGTGGTACTTCTGGCGCGGCTCGTCCATCTTCCCTGGGCCGCTCAGTGTCTCCTCCTCCTCCAACTCGTCGGCTATGTTCAACGCCACGTGGTCGTCGTCGTCGTAGTGCATCTTTCTGGAAAGCGACATTCTTTCCATTAGACTAATCATGTCTCTTAATCAATTTCCTGGTAAGAATGAGGAGTGAAAAAGCTACCGCTCATAATTCACGCATTCCAGAGCTCTGTGCCCAAGTTCCAACGCTCGCAGCGCTCTCATTACATTAATCCGAGCGACGAAGGAGGAAAATGTCCGAGGACTGAAAGCCGTTTAACTCGCGATGAAGTTCATTAAAATCGGAAAAAGCTTTTCCGCCATTTCTGGCCCGGCAGACCTTCCCGCTGCTCGCCCGGTAAAGAATGAACGCTGGCGTACGCCGTAATTGCGGGGCCGCCGAATGAGAGAAAAGTTGCCGGCGTTCGCGGCGGCGCAAGACGCGCCCGGTTAACACTGCGAGCAACGCCGCCAAGTGCAGTCGGCCTCAAGGTACAATGGAACAATGGGCAGACTTTTTTGCGCCGCTCGGGGGATCTTCTGTTGGAGTTTCGTGCCGTAGGAAGTAGTAGTAGTAGAGGCATTTTAATCCCGACGCGACGGGCCCCAAGGCCCTTGCTTGAGACGGGGGTCAATTTTCTTTTGACTAAGAAATTAAATGCAAATGGATGTTGGGCAAAGAAAGGGCCTTGCAGGGCTCAAGGGTCATAGGGTCGAAATTCCAAGACCCAAGGATCATACAATTGAAATTCCAAGACCCATAGGTCATAGAATCGAAGTTCCAAGACGAATGGGTCATAGAGTCCGAGTTTCACGACCCGAGGGCCATAAAATCAGAGTTCCACGACCCAAGGGTCATAACATCAAAGCTCCAAGAAAGTCATTAAATGTTCATGGTATAAAATAAAGGCCCCAAGTCCTCCTCTAGCCAGAAGCCCTAATGGCCGTAACCCACTAATTCACTCGACTCAACCGCGACACACTTTCGTGCCACGAAATCGCGAAGCCGGACGGCGCGGCGTGCCAGAAATACGCACAGGCGCAATAAAAACACGTATTCATGGATTACGGGTGTTTCTATATTTAGAGACAGCGTGGCGCACAAAGTGTCGCGCGGAGGCGCCCGCAATTTTATATAACACTCTTTCTCTCGTCGCCTCGGCCGGGGTTATTAAATGCGTGCCGGTGAAAATAGCCGCGACGACGACGTCAGAGTGCGGATAATTAAGGCCCTCTCTCTCTCTCTCCCTCTCTCTCTCTCCCTCTCTCGCTCTCTCTCGGCTTCTCTCTCAGAGTCGCGCGGAGAGCTCGAGTGTAACGATGACCGATGCGCTATCGATCACACATCACGTTTGACACGAGCAGACACTCAACCCGCATCTCGACACACTTGACGTAATTGCCTTATTTACGTGAAGCAATAAATGCTTCGCTAATATATATGAATTATGGCCAATAACAAAATAATCAAAATCGATACGCCCGACTGCAAATCTCAAGCATACCAACTCGATCAGTTGAAAATATAGACAACATTCTATTATTTAAAGGTTTCATTAATCAGTCGTGGGGAAAGAGATATGGGAAGGGAGATGGTAGCAGAAAGCAGAATGTTACTGCGTAAGCGCAGGACTATGCGCGTCCGCAGCGGCTAGTAGTACAACCCACTATTTGGTCAGACAAAGGCGCGCGCACTACACGGCTGGCTGACGTCAACGCGATATCAGTCTCGCCTCACTTTTTTCATCCTGTTAGTTTCCAAAAGCATTGTAGAAGACGCGTGTAGCGGAACGCCCATCACCAAGAATTCTCCAATTGCAAAAGCACAGATCGAGTGAAACGAGTGTTGCAGAGAAAAACTTCGCGATTTAATTTTAATCACACGCTAGGAATTTCGCAACTTTAAACGGCTTATTTGAATGTTTGAATGTTTACTAGATAGAAAAAATGGTAGAATGAAAGAAACTTAGCCAGACGATGTAATATAGAAAGTTACTGACAAAACAGATATCTATCTTGTGTCTACAGAAGTAGCCCGATTGCACGAGCACACAGTGATTGACTTTGTTTGCTGCGTCATTCCGCGGCGAGGCGAGGCGAGGCGAGCAGCAGATGGGGGTGTGTGTGGAAGGAAGAGGGCCCGAGGCAGATTCGCACGCACGCACCCGGGTGACCCACTTTCCGCGAGGCGGTACGCTTTAAGAGGGGAAGAAAAAGCAGTCTTTTTCACTGGCAGACCGTTTCCTTAATCACTTTCCCGAGGCAGCGCGGTGGGAAAGAGTCGGCGCCTTCGCGGCGTATTCTAAAAGTGCGAGAGGAAGATAGATCGCTCCGAGAGAATTCGGATCCCGAGTGCCGTAGCACTTACACGCGTTTTCATAAGAGTCGAATTCCCGAGATAAACGACTTCGCCTCGTCGCCAGACATATATAATCCATGAGTTGCGAGCAAGGAACTGATAAACTTTTCCCAACTAATAAACAACCCCAGTTATCCGCAAAGCTCAATTGGCCCGCACGATATCTATTGACTGCCGGGACAAAACTTTCCCGGCCTCCCCCTCGTGTCTCGCGAATGTTTATTAACTGGCGGCGCGGGAATATTCATGCTCGCTTATAACCTACCGGGGGTTTTAATCATTGCGAATAAATTTCCCTGCTAATGAAACTAGCTGGCGCATCTAAAAAGATGAGTCGCCGGGGAAAATGAAATCCGCAGGTCCTAGGAGGGTGTGCCTGGCAAGCTATCGAATCGGGCGAGTGAGGGCCAACTACGCGAGTGGCAGTGAGGCGGACTCGAAATAGAAACAGACGATAAATATACATGGACCGAGAAGGCATAAGAGCATTGTGCGAAGCGCCAAGAGAACACTGACGCAGAACTCGTCGGGGCATTCAGCGAGTGCGCGGCTTTCATTCCTCCGGACAATGAGCATTTTCCATGAGCCAGATGGAGAAAGAGGGACGCAATGTATTCTATCATTACGCCGAGCAACAATTGCTCCGCGAATGTCAACGATCCAAATCGAATGAGGAGAGTCGGAGACTTACAATTGAGCTGTGCTTTGAGAAAAGTAGCAGGCACTTCGGTGGAGCCGTGGATACTCGCAGGAGTCGCTGAGGGCCTCCCGCGCCCTTTCGGAGTTGATTAGCGCGAGGTCCTGCTCGCCGAGCTCCATGGCGAGGAGCTGGAAGCGCGAGTCGAGGCCGGGATGAACTTCTTGGACGACGCCGTGGAGAGGATTCGGGCTCCGAGAGTGCCTCCGTCGCTTCCGCGGACTGCGAGGACTCTCCGATGCCCTTCGCCAGCCCTTACCTGCGTCAAACACATGTCGCGTTAGACTTCTCATAAGCTTCGTATTTCCATTTTCGGGACGTGTTCTTAGAGATAGTGCGATGTTTACGGGGCCTGCGCTCGTTTCGGTGCAGATGTGCGGAGGTCGTCGATGAGGTAACGTCGACTCGTAAAAGTCGGATGTAGATCTTTCAACTATTCGAAACCCTGAACGTGAACGAGGAACTCGATATCACTAGATGGGACATTTTATATCATTTTTCAAGAAAACTTAGAATAGTCATACGTCAAACTAAACAAACAAAAAGAAACAAAAACTGAAACATATTCCTGATGAATCTTTATTTCCCCGCGTCCAATTAGCTTCTTAATGATAAACAATATAATAATTACTAGTTTCGAGGAACCAATCGGGGGACGCTGGCTACATACCACGATACCTGAAGGTAACACACTAACTGGATAATTTCAATTACAAAACTACTTGGCGTCGCACTGGCTAACGAGGCCCCCTCGAATAAGTTAGCCAACTAAACTAACCCTAGCTCGAGGGAGCAGAGGGCAGGCCAACTAGCGCGCACATTACGCCAAGTCCCGGGCGAAGGGTATGCTGCATCTTCCACGCGAATTCAACCTGCATAATTCAACGATCCGCGTCCCATTTTCAACGGCGGAGTGTCGGGCGTGCTTACCTGGCGGGCGAGTCCGATGCAAACGTGTGCTAAAATATAAATCGCGTTGCTCGCGGCTTTTACGCGCGTCGGCAGAGGCAAGGAGTCCAGATGGAAGAAAGAAAGGGAGAAAATGAGAGATTAGTCAGAGGTATCGAAGTAAGCGAAGGTCAGTTGTGGCAGCCGATATCCGCGATACTTTGGAATTCAAGTGCGGTCGTGATGGTCGAGCTGCGCAATGCGGGACACATAGGGAGAAGTGACGAAACGTGTACTATCATTGTACTGTCGATATAGCAGGGCAGCTATGCTTTCCAGGCCAATTCATATGCAAATCTCGCGCAATTGCGGCACCGCCTCGTATAACATCGCGCGCTCCCTCCGGAGGAAATTCCGCCCGGTAATTGGACACAGGTGACGAAACACCCTCTCTCCCTCTCTCTCTCGGGAGATTTTTCTCGAGCGTCGCTTAGGGGGAGCGCCCGGACAGGTGGGAGAAAGTAGGTGCTTCATTTGTTAGGTTGATGGACGGCGGTCGGGATTGCGCGGTTTGCGATTGACGTGGGACTCCTTTATCTCTGACGCTCGAGCCGCTCTGATCCTCCTTCGCGGCCGTTTCAAGCTGGCTTACCCGATAAAACGCAAGAAAGCCGGGGATAAAGGACGGCCAAGTTTAACCGAGGTCCCGCGGTAATGCGATTGGGAGTAGCCCGAGTAAACACTCAGGTGGAATGTACTTAGGGGATTGCGCCCGGTAAGTGGAAGAATCGAATGAAGGAGAGTACTCGGATTGGAGGGAGATTGGAGAAAGGCAGTGAGAAGGGAAACTATTGTCGAGGACTCACTGTGATGGAGTCGACGCGGATGTCGATGGGTGTCGTCGATGAGTTCGCCGCAGGGCGCCGAGTCGTGTCTCCTGCGGCGATGGTGAAGCTGGTGAAGGTGGAGCTGGTGGCTCTTGCGTCCGTGGCGACGGTGATGGTGATGGTGGTTGAGGGAGGAGGAGGCGGTGGAGGTCGAGGTGAGCCGAAGCCTATGAGGACTAGCGGGCGCACTGCCGCAGCGCTTGCCGAGGCTCGAGGATGCCTTGATCGCCTCGACCTTCGCCTTCACGAGGGCGGCCAGAACCGCTTCGAGACGAGCCAGTTCCATGCCTCCGCTCCCGGCAACGTCATCCGTCGACACTGCCTTGTCAGCGACGTCCGAAGTCGACGGGGTCACCGTCATCTCTTCGCCGGCGGCGCCGCCAGTCACCTCCAGGCCGCAGGGCCTCTTCGTCGCGCGGGTATCCTCCACCCGCGGCTCCGATCGTCACAAACCACCCTCGGCTGCCCCGCCGCCTTCTTCCTCGATATCCTCTACCGAGAGCTCGCGTATGAACCGCGACAACATGTAGCCGGTCTCTAGCTCGCCGATGGTTCCCTCGATGGGTTCATCCTCCCCGAAAGCCGTCCGGTCGACCGGTGGAGGAACTTCCTAGTCGAGTACGAGGAGAATCCTCCTCCTCGCCCTTTTACAGGGTAATTACTCTAGCATTGGGAGTATCGGGAAGTGCTAATCGAAGATCGAAGTTGACGACTCCCAGCGCGCCCAGACACTCTTTTCTACCTCGGCGATAAGTAGTGCGCTCGCTTTAGACAGGAGTCCCCCGCCGGCGTCGTCGGGCATCCATATTTACGGGGAAGAACGCACGCAAATAGCAGGGAGGAATGGTCCGAGGGGAGAGTCGCTCTTTCTTCGCGGCGACTCGCAGGATCTTTCGCCTCTCTCCCGAAGGATCTCCGCGCGCCGGCTATTCTTAACCGCGGCAGAAATAGATTTCGCGCGGCCGAGTCTTCTCAGTTCGATGATCCTTTTACGCGTCAACAAAGTGTGTGCTCGATAAAGCCCTCGTGCCGAGAGTTCCCACTTTAGTCATTGGAACGTGGCTACCGTGGTCGCCGTTTATCGACCAGCACGCTCTGTCTCCGTGTGTGCGTGTGTGCCGTGGATAAACATTATCTAACAATGGGTACCAGTGAACTCGTCCGGCGAGTGGTTTGGTATGGCAAGATCTCCAACTCAGCCATTATCTCCTGTGGAGCTTGTAAGGAGACCGCGCGGATTTCAGTAGAATCAGACACTTGCGAGTTCTTTCTAACTCAGCCTGTAAGCTCATGCGGATTTCAGTAGAATCAGACTCTCACGCGTCCTTTCTAACTCAGCCAGACATATATCACTGGAGCGATCGCTCGGTTCAATTCGCCCGACTAATTAGTGCCGTTACGCTCATTCCACTGAATAGTCGCCAAAGACCAGCTGGTCCCTCAAGGGGATTCGCACGTCCACGGCCGGTCGCTCGTCAATCTGTCGCTTACGAGCTAACGAGTTCCACGTGCTCGCGCGTCGTTAACGAGTCAACGTTTGACAGCTGCTGGCGGAGAATCGAAGTGATCGAGAAGAGGAGGAACGACGGTGCATCGGTGACGTCTTCAGGGTACGCGGGCGCCGCAGCGGGTGACTTACTCTCGCACGGCCAACTTCCCTCGAGCCTCCCTGGCCTCTCGCGTAGGTAATGACCTCGTTCCTTTCGAAAGCGCGGGATGAAGGCCGCTCGGGACGCGTAGCCATTTCAGGCCGAGTGCTGTCGAGTCCCGAAAGCGGCGAGCACAGGCCGCCTGGCGATTGTGTCAAGTGTGTTTACAGTGCGAGCGACGGGGGAAGAGAGGAAAGAGGCGCGACGAGAATCGGCGGAGGCAACTAGCCTAAGTGCACGAGCGACACATCTCTTCGTCGCGTCTCGCATTTATCTCGCACTCGCACTTGGTTCCCTTAGTCCAGCGATCTATCGAAACCCCCTCAGACGATAGATTCTTCGCACTAGAGTTCGCTTGGAGCGACGTAGTACGAAATACGTATTTCATTAATCGACTGCGTGAATTAGCCGACGATCTCCCAGCAGCCGGGGATCCCGTGGAGAATAACTTTGCATGAGAAATGAGGGGAGTTTATTCGAGCCGGCTTCGCGATGGGATCTTCGCACTCTCGATCAATGCCCTCCGTCAGAGTCTCTTTCAGCCAACCGCGAGATATCTTGGGCCCTAATATCTTGAGTGAGTGATTGAAAGATCGGCATTACTCGGACGATTAATCATCCTTGTCGGCGGCACACTCTCCCCTTTTTCTCCCTTTATTCCTCGCGGTTACCATTACAACACAGCGGGCTGCCCGCGCACTTTTTCTCATTGCCGGGGCGACTTGAGCGGACTCGGAGCTTCCATTATTTACACTGCTCTTGTGTGAACGTGCACTCCTGCACCGAGTTCAAAAGAAGAAATCAAGTAGTGTCGCACGAGCTTCCAACGCGTGGCTCCCGACTCCTCCTTCCCTCTAACCCGAGGTAACACTCCTTTATTTACCTCGAGTAAAAAGCGAGCGCGCAGCGCGCGACAGAAAAATCCAGGTCTCCGAAAGCGAGGAATCGAGGTCCTGGATTTCCCTGGGCTTTTGAAAGCGGAGCCCGGGAGATCGGATCGGCCTGTTCGGGCGGAGTCGCGACCTTTCAAACTCTCTTGGAGGGTCCACGCTCCCTAAGTAGAAGACAGTGTCCCGAGAGTAGTATAGCGAGGGTGGATGCGGAGCCGAATACGCCGGTGGGTTGAGAGCTCGGTGAATGCCAGTGACGGGCGGTGGAGGCTTTCAGAAGGGTCGAATGCGGGTGTTTGGCAGTCGCTAGCCGCGGCATGGTCGGTGGTTGCTCGACAGATCCATAGTCGACGAGGGGCCGATGGTAGTAGCGGCAAGTAGTAGTGGTACGGGCGCGTGCGGGCGCGAGGCTGCTGCTCCTAGCAGTCCGCAGTAGTGCATGGTCCGATATAGTCAGACGGTCCGGCGGGCGGGCGTAGACGGAACGGAATTGGTGCTCGTGTCACTGTGGCATCAGTAGTAGCAGTCGCAGCGGTTCAGCCGGAGCCACGCTGCTCCTGCTGCGGGCTGATACGCTCTCCGTCGTGGCGCTGGCGCGATCGAGGCACATACCCTCGACGTCGACGTCGTCGTCGTCGTGCCGACGGCGACGCGGCGGCTTTCGCGTGCGCGGTTTCCAGCGATCGCTCGGATACTGGGAAGCGGCGACGGCGTCGGGCAGACACAGGCTTGCCAGCCAGGTAGCCGGCCTGGCAGGGATGCGTTCAGCACTACCCCTTCCTAGAGCCTCGCACCACCGCCGCCCCCCCGACGACGACGCTGCCGTCGACTCCCTCACCGCCATCGCCGCCCCACACTTTGGGGCTGGATTCTCTCCCGGTTACCGCGCTGCCTAGAGCAAGAGAGAATCTCTCCTCCCCTTGCTCTCGCGCGGACGCGACCTCCTACTACCCCTAGCTTCGCCTGCCCAAATCTCTCTTCCACCACCATCTCTCTTCTCTCTCCAACTCCACCTCGCTCTACCACCCTGATGGGTCCAGTCCGGCTATTTCCCTCTCCCGCTTCCTGCTCGATGCACTAGGATTTTATGTAGAAATCAACGGCCCTCGTGTGGCTTTAATGAGAGCTCGCGACGAGGCGATAAGAGGGTTCCATTTCGAGATATGAGTTTTCGAAAGCGGAGACTTTGGGAGGTATTGCGGGTTGGGATGCCTGAGGGCCCTGGGAATAACGACACATGCTGGATGACTGTGTGAAGGGGTCGCTTTGATGGGCCACAGCTTAGCCGAGCTATTGCCCGCGGCTTTGGGAACGTTATACCTCTTTGAAGAGTATTGCTCGAGCTATTTTGTATCTGCAGTTTGGAATATAGTTGTCCCTCGAATTTTAGTGATGCGCTGCTTGGAGAGAGCTGGTGGTGGGTAGCTAGGAGATCGATCGACTCGAGTAATCATTGAATTGGTATTTCACGGTAGTCTGGTCTGGTTTCTCGTGTTAAGATTGAGCGCACTGGCGCGCTGGCTGCCGCGAGTACGTAAATGGCTGTTGGTTAAAGAGTTGGCTGAATAATTCATGCAGCTCCGATGGAGGGCGAGTATCTGCTGTAATACATAAAATTCAGTGGGTCGTCGAGAGTTCGTAGGATCCATATAAAAATGTTTGTCGCGCGCACGTCCGCCCCGGTGAAATAAAAGACTTGCACTCCGTTGAAGTTTAATATCGGCGCGCTGCTCTAAATCCGACCCTCCCGGGTTATGAAACCGACGGGGAAAGAGAGAGAGAGAGAGGCTGACGCCCGGGCGACTAACTCGAGTGGAACTTTTGCATCGTTCAAAGCCTGATCCGAAACCGTGAAAAAGCCCATTATGCCCTCGTGGATATTTAGCTCACGGTCAATCGCGCGCGCACGCTGCGGTAAAAGATCCGACGCTAATTAATAAACTCGAAGTGTATGTTCCAGTGGTGGGAAAGCCCGTGTTTCTCGGCAGCATCCCTGTATTGACCGGCGTCTGGGAAAGTCCGAAATTCAGTCGAGATGGTGAGGGAGGCTCGAAGTGTAAGTGTGATCGATCGACCTGTGGATTCTCGAGGTGTACGTTAAACAGGATTCTTCGGGGCGACTTTCGAGCAGGAAGCGGCAGCGACGGCCGACGCTAGAGAGAGGAGATAAGAAGATTAGCACGTTCGCAGCTTGACTTTATATTTCACGAGGAAGCATCAAGAATGCTGGCGAGATAAGACCGCTCTCTCTCGCTCTCTCTCTCTCTCTCTCCGTTGCCACCCCTTGAAAATTTAGAGGCTCCGAGTGCGAAAGATTCTGATAAGGGCAATTCTTCTCGGTCCGCGCAGACGTAGCTCGCTTCCCCTTTGTTCCGCGGTACGCGCCGCCTTTTCTCCCGTAAATAATTCCCCGGGAATTCTCGCCATTTCCTCGCGTATCACTTGAACACCGGCCTCCTCGGAGGGAAGTTTTCTGGCCGAAACTCGATCTTTTCTCCTCCTAAACAAAAATAAAACATTGTCTAGAAATACTCGGAGGTCTTACAAACAAAGGATTCAAGAGCTAATTATCGCAAATTGAAACCTCTACCCACCTCCACATCGAATCCCCCAAAGTGCCGACTAAAATCCCCCGCACGGAATATCTCTAGAGAGATAATTGCGAGCATACTCTCCGGGTAGAATATCCGCGGGAGATAAGTCTTCGCCAGTAATATCACTTTACAAGGAAACGATAATACGCCGGGGACCAATAGGGAAACTTGCCATAATCACCAGCCGTATCTCGACATTATCTTTCCCTTAACCATCCGGCAAGTTCCCGGGCGAAACATCCCCACTGTTGCCGGGACGAGAAAATAGGATAATGCGATTGCATGTACGCAAGGTTTCATAAAGAATAATTCCAGGGGAACCTCGCTAACTGAACGGGCCTCCGGCAACTGGTTAATGTATATAAGTAGATTATGCCAGTCAGCCACAGCCGCCGCTAAAGGAGCGTACCAGCGAGAGAATTATAAAATACAATACTTCCCCTCTGGCCAAAAGGGAACAAAAGTCAGACGCGGCTTTCCACTGGCTTTATTTCAACATCCATTCCTCCTACCACTGAATACAATGTTTCGCGATACGCCAGTCCGTATGGGAACTCGAGTACAAGCGAAAGGGTTCGATCCGCAGTAATATCGAAGAGGCCGAGCAGTGTGCTCGTCGATGGAATGAAATTCGGTGTCACATTTCTCGGGGATGAGCACGTCGCCGGCTGGTGCGTCGGTGGGAGTGGTAGAAAAAAAATCAATGCAATGGAAAATGGTCTGGCCGGCATAAAGTATCGTCGGTAGGATACCGTGAGCCCTCGGCCCATAAGCTCCAGTTGACGTCAGGCAGTGATCCCGCGCACCAGAACGAAACCACATCCCCGGAAAACGAGCCGATCTACGAGCATCCTCTCTCCACCACTCGTTGCAGATCTCGGCTATATATCCTCGACATATATACACAGAGCGCGCACGCCGCCCGGTATATACACACATGTACGCAGTGTAAACATCGTAAAAATCGTCGCGGCGCCGATGGCGCAGCTGCCGGATCGTTCGGGTCGCTGGATGAGATTCGAGACCAAGACGCGCACACCGCACACCCTTGTGTGTCTGCTTCGGAGAGATTGATTCCGGAATGCAGAGCACCACGCATAGTTACGTAGGTGGGAATGTTTGAGCTGAAAGTTATTGGCGATGGCTGTTGTTTATGGGGCGCGTGGCAACGAGTGCGAAGACAGTGCAAGAAGGATCGACTATTTGCTGAGCAATTTGAGCGGGTTTACGGGGCGCTCGAGTCTCAAGCTTCGTGCAAGAACGCCCGTGAAGCTTGATCCTTACGGTCGAGAGCATAAAACCATCCCGCTCTCTCTCTCTCTCTCCTCCTAGATGTCGACCACCTGCGACGTCCCTTTATCGCCGCCTGTGATATCCACTTCCTCCAATTCACCTATCTGCTGCAAGAAACAGAGGGTCGTCATTCAATGGGGATCATTTTTCACATGAAAAAAATATAAGAGGGAAAACGGAGGAAACGTCAATGGGCGGGCGGTAAATCACTCGAAGGAGCATTGAAAGCAGCAACGACCCTTGGAATGGCAAACCCTTGGGCGTATTATTCTATTTCGCGAACGGAAGGATCCGCACCTTCATCGACTACCTTTCGCATGGAAAGACACGCGGCCACCCTCTTCTCCTCGCGAAAGCAAAGCGAACCTCCCCTCAAGAGACTAAAATCAATTTATGTCTTTGGCGGCCCAGGGCGTGGTTGTCCTCTCTACCAGAGACTTTCCGAATATCCAGCGTGTTTCCTGTCGCCCCGTGCCATTAGCTAGTCTCCGGCGGGGCGGATACGAGCTTTCGGATCGCTGCGAGATATTTTCACGTAGTCAGCGGCCGTGTTTGTCCAACAATAGGCGCGAGCGAGCCAGGATCGTCGGAGCCTTTTATTGAGACAAATAGGGGTATTATGAAAATCCTCTCTTTTCCTGGGGAGGTTTCCTGAGGCCGCGCTGGAACTCGCTATTGAGAGGGAGAGAAAGTGAGAGATCACGAACGACCCAGTTTAATCTCGCAGAAAAGCTGTACGTGATCCGCGTGCGAAGATTGTGAAAAAGAGGAAAAGCGCAAGGCTGCGGGGATAAAACGTACTTGGGCGACGGCCGCGCGCCGGCTGGCAAGATAATCGCGCCGTTGTTTCTCGGGAAAAGAGATCGCCACTGGCCCAACGAAGGTCTGATCCTCTGGGTTGCTTCTCAGTTGGAGGAAGATCGTGCAGACCGTCACGAAAGGCACCGCGAACACCGGAAGTCCCACCTGCAAAAAGCATTAGCGCCCACTTGATTCATTCAACTCGGAATATAAGTAGTTCCGGCGAGCGTGTATGTGCTGGTTTTCAACTAATGTCCATTTCCACCGAGCTCTCGTGGTTACATCGTGTCACAGAGACTAACCACACTCGTAACAGGAAGCATTTAGCAGTGACATAGGGTAGGAGAGGGGCGAAAGAGGTCCTTTAAAACTTTGATTCCCCGCGGCGGAATCCTTTTTCCGTCAACTTTCATTCGAGGCACGGCGGACCGCAGCTGACGCAAAACGGAAATCCTATTTTTCCGCCGCGTGCACCTCCTAATTACAAGCTCCGGCAACGCGCGGCCAAAAAGAGAAATGATTCGTTTAATGGAAAATCGTGCAAAAAAGATCGCAAGCGTATTATAAAGGGAGAAACAAAGGAGTTGGATAACAAAGCTCACGGGTCCGTTCCGATCGAAACTTTGCCGAGCTGGAATCGATTGGGCCACGCGAATTAACAGTTCGCCACCGTGAGCTCGATAATAATAGATTCGGAGGGAGGATAATTACTTTGGCCATTAAGACGGTCGCGGTGAATTGGACGACGGATGTGAAGGTGATCGCGACGATGGTGGCCAGGGTGCTTTGGCCAGTGAGCACGAGGAAATTCCCGCCGAGAGATGCTCCGGTCAGGAAGCAATTGAATCCCCAGAAACCTTCGTAGACTTCCTCGAGATTGGCGCCCAAGTGTAGTCCTGCAGACAGTAATTACAGTTGATAGAATTTTATAGTCTCATCTCTATTGTCTTCTTAATTTAACAATAATCGATTTTAATCACAAAAACATTACAATCCCATAAGAATTCATAAATTCTCACAAATTCCCATAAGGATTTAACATAAAAAAACATTATGTAATGTAATGTTTTTTCATGTTGAATCATCAAACGGACTTTCATTCAGATTTCATTTTTCAACTAAATTACTAACTAATTATAAGAATATCGTAATGCAGGTATTGAACCTGTAAGTGTGCCAATAAGTGCGCCCAGGAATCCAAAGGCAACGGTGATCGGGGAGTAAATCATGACAGCCAGGTAAATCATGGAACCGGTGACGACATTGTTAAGCGCAAACAACTGCGACGTTGAGGTAACCACGCCATGAAAGACCTGAAACAACAAAAGCGTCAGAAACTATTTCCCCGGAACAGAAGCCTGACATAGGAGGCGGGAGGAGTGGTAGGGGTAGTAAGATTTCCGAGGTGGAATTCGGAGAGAAAAGGGCGAGGCAGGGGAAAGTGGAGCAGAGGGACGCGTCCACGCGCAGAGCCCTTACCATTCCCCAGTCGAGGTCCGTCGCATTTTCACCGATGAAGCTGGCATCGACGCTCGTCGCATCACTTGTTGCATTGTCCTAGAAACAATAGCACTGTACTCCCTGAAAACAGCTGCTCCCTGTATGGCCGCGTGTGCTGGTAGGATCGTGACACACATTTAATCGAGATATGTTTGTTCATCCCCGAGCGCTTTAAGTGACAACCCAACTCCGGAGTATTGCCAATTCTACTCTCGCCGGCGACACATTCTCATTAGAATAATCAAATATAGTTACGAGTTTTGATTATTGAAACCTAATTAAAATTGCATTCTCTAATTATAATTGGACATTTCGCGCTCTCTAACTTTAATTGAAAGTTAGTAGCTCCATCGTATTATCAATTTGAGAGAACTTTGTTTTTGGAGTTTGGACGATAAAATATTCTGTAGATCCGTCGACGCGGAGATTTCGCAGAGGGATCCCGGCGGGAGGTTCCGCGAAAGTTTCGGGCGCACGTGTCTCCCCGTGGAAAGCCGGAGCCGGGACTCGGAGATTGGTAGAAATGAATTTCTGACGTCGACTCTCTCGCAGTTGCCGAGAGAGCGCCGACGTGTTTTATTAAATTCGTCGCGGGGACGACGGAATTCCGCGGCCGCTTTCCCGAGAGTTCTTTCCCGTCGTCTTTGACCTGCTTGCACGATACTTTAGGATGAAAGGCTTCAAGTGTGCCAGTGAAATCCGAGGAGCGCGAAAGTAGCCGCGGCGGAAGAGTGGTCGATAAAAATGTGCCTTCATATCCGGCGAAATCTCTCTCTCTCCCCTCTCGACGCGGCCCCTTTGCCGGAACTCGGCTCTTCTCGCTGCGAAACAGAAATCTCTCGGCGCACTGCCACTTGAGCTTTTATTAGAACGCGAACTTTCCCGCCCTCGCCGCCACGAGGGGCCCGTCCAAATAGTTCGCTCGGCAGGATAATCTTCTCGGGACATGATATCGAGCAACTATTTCAGCCGGCTGCTCTCGGTGTCGTGCGGTGAATACTGCCTGGGGGAGGAAAGTTCGCGCGGATCCAGGGTGCAGGCAGGTGCAGCTTCCAGGTGAGCGATCGCTTCGAAATTCCACCCATTCCGATCGCAACTTTCCCCCAAAGTGATTCTCCAAATTCCTACGGTCAGTGTTTAACGCTAACAGTGGTGCGCTAGTCGGCTACTGTTGCGCGAGGATAAACATTTGCTCGTTAATGCTTTGAGTAGCAAACATCTTGCATAAAGTGTAAACAACTGAACAACCACTCTTATCGCCGCTAAGTCGTATAATCTCGAGTTTAGGTTCCCTAACTCCCATTATCCTCAAGTAGATTAACTATCACTTATAAAATCCAAATTAGACTGCGATAATTTAATATTCCCAACAAAACGCAATCAAACCACAAACTCGCGAAATCCAGAGAAATACCGGGGAGATTGATTTGCGGGAAAGCGGGCGGATCGCGAGATCAGTGAGGACGAAACAAATCCTCGCGCGGCGGTAATTCATCAACAAGGGAGTTTGCCTCGGTGGTTGATCAATACTACTGAGAGATGGAGAGAGGAGAGCGAGGGAGAGCGGGCCATGGGAGAATTTCCCGTGTATCCGAGGGAGCTCAAATATGGATAGCCTCGATCCCGGTCCATCCTCTGCTTCCTGCCACGCCAGACTCTCATCTCGCGTTCTACCTCTATCTCCAAAGTAATAGCGACGCCTTGCCATCGCTCCGCATTACCAATCCGATTCATATTTCACTGGCCACCGTGGAAAAGTTGAGGCGGGACGTCACTCACTTCCACACTCCGAGCAATCGCGAGATATTGTTAGTCTTTAAGATGGCTGGTGCAGAAGACGACTTTTCTTCAATATTTCTTTTGAGACCATAATGTTTTTTCATCATATTTTTAAGTGACTGCTAGGTTTTCGCTGTGTCACGTAAACGAAAGTTGCAAATTTCAAAGTCGATTATCTCGAAAACGGTATAGTCAAATGCAATAAAATGTAGTAATTAGTGAAAGTTTGAAGAATATTTGAAGAAAAGTGATTTTCTGCACAAACCACCTTAATCAAAAGCGATGTCTTTCAGCTTTAAACTTCCATATTACTAATATCGAAATCATTCCTTCCCGCATAATGAAGCGCGTGTATTTATCTGCGCACGTCTGTACTAATTACAGATGTGTACTTTATTACGTATGATTATTGGATCGGTACGTGTTTCAATAATGCGTCCGTTTCCGCGGAGAACTGGGAATTAATACGGAGCCGTAATCGACAGTAACCAGAGCAGTAATCAGAACCGGCTGAAACCCGAGGGAAATGATTGTACAACTAGCATGGCTTACTTGCAATTAAACGCGCCGGAGCTACCGCGAGGAGGGGCTCGCACTTTCAGGTATGATAAACAGTCAGATAATAGAGTTTAGTATAATATTGGGAGTTCGGGATTTCCCTCGAACAACAGGAGTCACTGTTGATTTCGCAACTCGTACAAACTGTGATAACGCGATACGTCGACGGTAGATAGAAAACGTGGGGTTCGCGGCGATCCCTCGTCAATAAAAGACGAGGATGAACACTAGGCGGACGTGACGCATATTGAGCCCAAGTGTAAGCGTCGATGTAAGGTGTAATCTTGGTGGCACGGGTTTCGTTATCGCGATATCTTTATAGCACGCGTTGATCCTTGCAGAAGTCTCGTTCGATCACGTAACGACCCGGCGGAATCGCACACTCATTCGACTGGTCGGCAAAAAGCGGGAAAAGTAAACGTTTCCTAAGTACAACTACTAGTTCGCTCGACTTACTCAGTACATCACGCAGCCTACTAATCGCCTCTATTTTTCTCAAGGATCCGAAAGAATTGCAAAGCGTCGGGTACGGGGCCACGAACTTCTCGTTAAATGGTTCACTTTCAGGCGAAGTGAGTAGTGTTAATCCTAGGCGCGTGCTGGTGCAATAAACCCTGGGTACCTGAACAAATTTGCTCTAGTCCGGTACTTCGTTATCGCAATGCTGATGAGAAACAGAATATTGAACGCGTTAGCTACATAACGAATGAAGATCGGGAGACAAAGGTGGGGATTTCCTCCAGCAATTACTGTCGAGAGATCCAGCAAATCCGCGGAAAACATTGCCTGTCTATATATAAATGCCTGTTCCTCATCGTGTCCGATGAATTCTGCCGAGGCTAAATGTACAGGGACGTGCGAAGAAACTCAAACTCGAAGCTTAGCGATTCTATTAAAAAGAAGAAGCACCTGAGCTCCGGATTCTCTGTTCCGACGGTGCGGTGGGAGTGCGGTGGGAGGAGTTCTAGGAGCTACTGTGCCGGATAAATTAGTTGGGAGTTTAAATACACTTTGGGTTTAGCGATAGCGATACGATGAGAGATAACATATTGCCAGAGTCTACCGATGCCGTGCGATAATCAGCAGAAGTTTACCATGGCGAGAACTGGCCGTGGCGTCGACGCAGCCTCCCCGCTGGCATTGTTCTGCGCCGAGAGGACCAGGAAGAGCGTGATCTCCGTGAGAATGAACGGCCAGACGGTGAACGGTGTCCTGGCGGTGCTGAAAGCGCGCGCCACGTAGACACTGGAAAAAGAGGAAATACGGACATTTTTCAAAGTGAAGAAGGAGAGAAAAACTGTGGAGCCGCGTCCCCTTGCGGAGAACAGTGCCACGCGTCTGCCTACATGATTCACTACGGCGGAGTCCTCGGCGCACTCGGCCAAACGCACAGGGTTTAGCCTCCGATTGATTAACAATTCAGTCATGCCCGTCACTCCGCTGGATAAACAGAGTACCGCGCGAACGCGGAAGACCTGCAGTATAATGATGGAGGAAACCGCGCCGCCGCCGCCACTTCCGGGTGTTCTTGTCGAAAATATTTGCGGAGCATCAGAAGTCTGGAGATCGATCGGCGCCGCGGCTCGATTTATCAATGAAAAGTTCGGAGATCGGATTATTCAAATGATAGATAGTTACGTGGTGAGAATTGTTACTGGGTGATTCACTTGCCTTTGAAACGGTAATGGATATGGGTCGAAAATTGGATAAGTTGGTACCAGATCATAATAGTTGGAAAGTTGCTCCCAAATAATCTAACTTCTAGTATTTGGGAGCATCTTATCCCACTTTTATAATTTGGCACTTAAAATATTAGAAATTGGAATCATTAATAATGGATATAGGCCGTTGAAAATGTAATAATTATGCTGGTGAGTCCTTTTAATGTAAATGAGTCGTTACCGAGTGATTGTACCAATAATGTAAATAATTGAAACTCAAGGCAAGTGACTCAGCCTGTACCCTTTTTCCATTGATAATTGGAGAGAAGAGTATGAAAGTATCGAATCTTACCAGAAGATCGTGCCAAGTAGTAGCAAAAGAATGCTAAAGGCGTCGTAAGGACCGTAGATTTTGGGTATGAAGTGGCAGGATATCGCTCCAATCAGCAGTGGATTCAGCACGGTTATCCCATTCTCTATGTGATGCTGGCCATGGCGCAACAGCTAGAACCAACAACATTTATATCTCCCTCTCGACCAAGCCATTCTCTGCCTCTGCCTCTGCCTCTAATACATATGCACGCCTGCACATCGTGGATCACTCGGCGGCGGACCCACTGCGGAGCATCTCTATTAAACATCGCGGAAGAGTTCCGCATTGCAGTGATTCCACTTTCGCACCCTCGGCTGTACCTACGCAGAACGAGCCCGGTAGGCCACCGAGCCCAGGCCAAACTCCGCGCAACAGAAAAGGAAAACCACCCGACGAAACTTCCGTGAATCATAGAAAGTATGAGGATGAAACCCCATGAGTTAGTGAGCTTCTCTGGTCATGGACAAACTAGACTTCCATGTATCTTCTTAATGATTAAAAGATGAGGATTTTCATTTGGGACTTGGTTTAGGGGATTTTTATAAAGTTGGGAAAGGGAATTACATACCACTGAGAGTAAAAGGCCTAGGGAGCCGGTGCAGGCTGCGAAAAGTAGCGAAGTTGGTGCGGTGGCTGCGAGAGCGACGATTATCAGCAAGCCACTGATCGGGTTGTTGGAGAAGGCGACCTGTTGTAACACGGGCCAGTGCAATGCGTCAATATTATTTATATCTTTACTGCCGTGCAATCCTCCTTTTCTCACAGATATGCTTGAGTGAACTTTTGTCTCGAGTGCCGAGATAGTTGCGTGGAAAAGTCTTTCGTATACAGCCACTCTTAGGTCTCCTTTAAACTTATGCGCGAGGGGAAAGCGTAGTTTGAGCGACTGAATACTTGGGCGGTCTTACAAAATACTAGCCGTCCACTTACAATTGCAGAAAAGGCACGCGCGTACCAAGTAATGGATTCAAAAAGTGAAAGCCTGACGATGTTTCTTCAGTATTGGTGGTAATCTCGTATGCGCAACTGTATTTCTTTTCGCACACCAGTTGGGTACGCGATGAAGATACGCTGGTTGGGAGTGTCGGGTGTACTTACTTGACCGAAACCTCGTAGTAGAGCGTCGAGTAATTGCACCACGATCCAAAAGGGCTTATCCTTGTCGTTCAAGCTCTCCTTCAGCAGGGAGAAATCCCCGACGCAGACCGCCCACGGGTACCCCTACGCACAACAGAACGACCTTACTACTTTTTCCATCATCCGCTCGAAAACTTTCCACAATTTCATTTAATTCACAGGAATCAATTTCATTGACACGCTTGATCGGCTTTCACTGTTTAAAGAACTGAGTTTAAAGGGAGGGTGTCGGGCGCGCGATACTCACTCGGTGCGCGGACTTTTTCGCACGTTCTCTCGAGGAGGACATCGCGAGACAAGCGATGGGGAAGAGTGCTCGTGTCTCTCGTCAATCCACTACCTTAATCACTGCACTAGATCTCCCCACCACGCAAAAAAGGAACACATGCTTCGCCAAACAAACATACGCTCATTTGCACGGCAGATCGTTTACGAGCGGTTACAAGCGAGGAGAGAAGCACAATCAACGCGTGTGCGGAGGAATCGTCAATCGCCAATCGTCTCCCGGCGAAAACTCAAGCTCGTCATGGAAATCGCATACGACGTCTGCATGCCTATTTATTTTCAATTGTGAAACGCTTCATATCTCATTCTAGCCGCACACCTCGCTTTCGCAATTATCGCCGACGCACTGAAGACCGCGGCAAATTACTGGAATTATCGCTCTTAATTAGCGCGGGTAATTAGCGGTATTTATGAGCCGAGTGGCGCTCGGTCAATGATTCTTCAACAGGTCAATGCTGGACGTAACAAACTGGATGAAGGTAATACTGGATCCAATGAACTTGGTACGATTTATTATACAAATATTTTTTTTAAACCTGTCATGAAAAATGTATAAAAATATTAGCATAGTTGTTTTCCTGCTGATTAAAAGTTTCTCTACAGCGCTACTCTGGACGCTGATAGTTAGCGAAATTATTTTGAACTTGAAGATATATGTTAAAATCGTTTATCGTATGGAATAGGACTACGTCCGTCCCCATTAGCGGTCCCCAGCAGTAGGACTTTTCCGTTAACAATGTCAAACTTAATCGTTTAAGTATTTTACAGAAATGTGATATTAGAACTATGTTCACTGTTCAGTATTCTAAATATCAATTATGTAATTGGGATGCACAACGAGTAGATGATCTTCTTCTTCATCCTCTCCTTTCTCGCCTCCTTTCAGTTCTGTCGTGGTCAGCGGTATTATGATCTGATCCTGAAACACGCAAAACAGGTCTTAGAATATGATAGTGTAGTCATAAAGAGAACCATATTGGATACATACATGATATGTTAATCTGTCGATGATTTTCTCAATGAAACTTTTTCTCTCCAAAAGTTCCTCTTCAGAATCTATCTGATCTTGAACTTGATCCAAATACCATGCTACGAGCTCTGATTTTCTTAAACCGCCTTTAGCATTGTCTCCTGTAGATATTTAATTAGCCAATTAAATTAGACTGCTTAAATTCAGTTTTCTTTAATCTATGGAAGTAATAGAAACCTTCGCTCTCTGCACGGGTTTCTTCATTTCTCATGTACAGTATCAACATATTCGAGAGATTCTTGTACTCCTCGTAAGACATCGTCAATTTCTTCTTCTCTTGTGTTTCGATAGACGAAGCTGCTACAAAGGAAAAGTTTAGTCAGATCATTTTACAAACTTATATACTGAATCAGAATTGGGTGAATCTACATACTGGGGGGAGTAGAAGGTGTAGTTATCGTAGTAGAATGCCCCTTGCCACCTATCGCATCCAAGGCAGCCATCAGAGGTGGAACATCAGGTACATCCAAGGCTGCGTTCCCATCGAGTGCCTCTTCGTCATCGAATTCTATATCAGGTTGCTCGACAGTGACGATACTCTTGCTTAGTAATCGCTTCGCTTCCCTTACGTGCTTTACTGAAACTTCGTCGACGCATTCCAATTTCGCGAGAGCTTCCGCTAAACGAATAAGACTCTCAAGTTGTCTCACAGTCACTCTCCATTTCCCAGTGCCAGTACCAGTTCTTTGCCGGAGCATGGTATAACTATCGACAAGGTAGGCCGCGGCATCCTAATGTAATTTGGAACATACTGTAGATCACGCCTTTTATTAAAACGCGTATAGACCTTACCTGGTTTAACATCGGTTTAAAGTGCTTCGCGAAATTAATGTATCTGATTATCTCCGCCTGCGAATACATTGTCTCGAAACTCTGCCAGTTATCGCAATGCAGATCGATGATTCTTTTGGCGATGGCGTTATCGACGATCTCGTTGCATTCGTCTATTATGACAAAGAATAAATCGAATCTGGACATAATAGGTGCAGTCATCATTACATTCTGCTGTAGCGACTTCTTTTTATCGTATCGGCCTCCAATCGGATTTGCAGCTGCTAGAATGGATGTTCGAGCATTCAAAGTTGCTCTCACACCGGCCTACAAAGATACCCATGCATAAGAGTGTTGTATTGCAAGTCTTTCGTGAACAATCGTACCTTTGCTATGGATATAGTTTGTTGTTCCATAGCTTCGTGAATAGCGACTTGATCCTTAGGGTCCATCTTATCAAACTCGTCTATACAACATATACCGTGATCAGCAAGCATCAAAGCTCCTGCTTCTATGACGAAATCGGGCGATTCCTCATCTCTCACTACCGCAGCTGTTAAACCAGCGGCACTGGAAGCTTTTCCCGAAGTGTACACAGATCGTGGTGTTATTTCAGCGACACTCTTTAAAAACTGGGACTTTGCAGTGCTCGGATCTCCCACAATACAGCAATTAATATCTCCTCTTAGAGATGTGCCTTCTAACGTGGTCTTCGCCACGCCGCCGAAAAGCATTAATGTAATGCCCTTCTTCACTTCGTCATTACCGTGTACAGACGGGAACAAACTATTCACTAGGTTCTGATAGAGATTCTTGTCGCGACTCATTTCGTATATACGATTCCATTCTGCCTCGGACATTTGCTTCTTCATCATTTCTTGCGAGATTTCCTCCATTGCCAATTCTGTGCCACCAAACTACACGAAAGTAAACAATTTATATGTTGCTCCTTAAATTTCTAAAGTCTTTTATAGAAATATGCAATATATTTACACGAAAGCTGGTAACAGTGATGCTGCAGGCGAGGAATGCAGTTTTATAAATCATATCTCTAACACCGAGAGCTTTGAGACCCACAACTCCCTCTCCTTGTTCAGAATTCTTATGTCTTCTAGAACTCATCTCTGCTTTGGCACCAGCGAAAGAGAGTACTCCCACATCAGGCACCACTATTAGAGTGCCAGTGAAATCATACCTGTTGCAGAAATACTAGAATGTCTCAAGCTACTTATAGATATTATGATCATCATAAAGCTTGTTCTCTTAAAAGTACCTATCACCAGCTTGAACCAATTCAACATTCTCCGCCCTCAATACCACTTCCAAAGACCTAGGAATACATCCCCGAGGAAGTTCAGCCTGTGTTTCTTGTATCCTTACTTTCTGGAAGTCTACAAAGATCGAATTGTCCACGTCCAGCATGAACCTTCTCCTATTACTACATACTGGATTGTGGCAAATGCTTGGATTTGTGAACTACAAGATATTAAATAAAGATTAATATTAATGTATTATATTGAGGCATTATATACTTAATTGTAGGTATACATACCTTAAACTGTTGCTCAACATTTTTTATGACTGCATTACAGTCCATACAGACAAACGTGCCTAGCACTAATTCTGGATGGACCGGATGAGTTCTTACAACTTGTCCAGATATGCGAATAAGAGTACCAAGCTTTGACGCATTTAACTCTCTTAGCTTCTGCCTCGTAGGCACTTCCACAAAACTAACGTAACATTCCTTATCTTTCTTTAACTCTCCCGCATCCCTGACAAAGTTACAAACTGCCTGGCACAGGAACGGATAAACCCTATCGACACAGAGATTAGGTATCAAAGTCATATTGAATTTTCACCTATGAATACTTGAAAAACAATGCGTTTACCTGTAATATTCTTCAACTATCGTCGTCGACAGTATTTGATTATATTCGTCCACATCGTCGAAGGAGACTTCCAACGTGCTGCGTTCAGGACTCACTAATTCCTTACCCGCCTCCAAATACTTAACACTATTCGTTTCATCTTTAAACCTGTTAAAAATCCCTCGATTAAATTACGTCAACTACTTCCATATAACATTATCACAATTCAACATGTTCGTTCGAGAAAGTTTGTGTGGTAAGAAAAATGATTACTCTTCGAGGAAATCTTGAAACAATTTCTGACACTTGATTCCAATCTCATCCGGCACGCGTATCCTCGCTGCTTGCGGATCTCCAGCATCCATTGTTAGCAATTATGAGAAATAACTTATTGTAAACAACTTGTTTGAATCAGAGCGTCCAACAGAAAACAAAACATGCACACCGGTTTTGGCGGGAGCACGCGCCAGTCGAAACCGAAACTACCGGCTAACCGGAAAAATACAAATTTGTGCGCCACATGCGCGCAGAAAGCGAAGCTTCCGAAATGCCGGTAAAGTAGAGAGCAGTAGAGATAATTATTTATAAACTGACATGTTTCGAACGAGTGTTTGTTTATTTAATTAACAAGATGCTATTCGGAGAACAGTTGAATTCGACAGAATCACATGGCATTCCCCTTCAGCCTTCATGGTATCCAATTTATCTAATTCATATTCCTGCTTAGTGCAGAATTGCAGACCCGCAGATATTTTTATTGGCGCTGACTCTAAAGATCTCGCGGTAATGATAATTGAAGCTATTGAAATGAGGAAGAGAAAATGAAGGATATAGAAATATTAAGGTCGGAGGTGTCGAGGGAGAATATGTATTTAAACACACACGCGCGAATGATGAATCATAGGATGATAGATCTCATCTGTACACTTTATGCATAAATAGTTTGTATAAACAATACATCATTATGTTTCGGGCTCAAACAATCATAACGAATGGAGATAATTATCTTTTAAAACGTACAATGACTGGAATGTTAAGATTAAAATACTATTCACTTTCCATCCACAACATCGAGTATGTAGATTCTCAAACTGTACTGTATGACAGGGCGTACTGATTTTCCGTACGAGACAGCAGTATATATTCATTGGAAGTTAATGCGATATCCTACGAGTTCCACCTTTAAAACCATGGCAATTAATTGGTATTCTACTTGCAGCAGTGCTGTATCATTTACAATAACACACCAACGTTACAATATATTTATTTACAATAAATGCGGCTCGCTGTGGGACTTATTTAGTGATGACATTGCCGTCCTGAAAAGGAAACACAGTGCGTAAGAGAAAATCCAAGTAATCCAATGTAGGTTTTGTGTAGAACAATTACCCATTCCCTGGACATGATGTAAATTGTCTCGTTGCTGAGCTTGGGGCCAATCAAAGGGTTCATTTGTGCCATGTAGCAGCATAGCCAGCTGTAACAAGATGTAACAAAATCAAGCTGTGTCTCCAGAATTATTGTACAATTAATTTACCAGTAATATACTTACAATAGCCAGCATGTAAAAGCTGTTAGCATTAAGATAATCTGAAGAATTCTGAAAGAGAAACAAACAATTTCGCATTACTGTGAGAATCAATGATAACAGAGTGAATTAGTAAGATAAACTTGATAGCATCAAGGATGACCAGACACTCAAACCGTCGGATAGAATTCTGGATAAAGTGTCAGTGTGAGAATCTCAGAAAAGGAAACACTTGTCAGCAATGGTGCGTTAGGACCATTGGGGATTCTAGACAGAAGATATTTTGGGGCCTTATTTTAAACAATAAAAATGTTATCATTTTCTTAGAGGTTTGATTCTATAACCCTTAGGCCTTGGAACTCTGATTCTTCGACCCTGGGGCCTTGGAACTTTGATTCAAGGCCTTTAGGGTCTTTGACTCCGATTGACCCTTGGGCCCTTCCCTCGCCCAAAATCCACCAGTGTTTCATTTTCCATTTAAAAGAAAATTGCCCCCCAGCCTAAGTAGGGCCGCAGGCAATTTCCTAATTTGCTGAGTGTTTAAGGTTCCACTGGTTGTCAATGTTGATGGAAAAGTGGAGTTCACGGGAGGAACAACTCACCCGCGATTCACTCCTTTCGGGACGAAGATTGGTAGTGCGATTCCTACAATACCCCAGACCACGGTGAAGAACAGCACGGGTAAAAGTGACGCGCCCATCTTTCTCTTTAAGGATCTCAGCAGTCGAAAACTAGCAGCGGACTCGGAGTACGAGCGATCCTAACGCATATAGTAGCTCGCACCAGCCAGCTGATCACGTGAATCGAACTGGGCTCGTCGTCCACGTGACGCAATTCGAGAGAATCGCATCGACCTCATTCGACCTCGAGTGCCCGCGCTGGTTAAACGGGGACACTTGTCGAACCTCGACCTTTTTCATTTTACAATATATCCTCAGGATTATCTTAATCATCGATCTCGTATGTATCTTAAAAATCTATGATATATGTTACGACGAAAATATATTGCACGTGCTTTTGTCAGTGAATTACATAATCAGTTTCGACTGTACAAATTGGTGGTTGGTTGTTGTTATTGGTATGAGATTTGAGTTTCCGAAATAATCAGTCTTCTCTGCTGAAGTGTATTAAGTCAGGAATGTCGGGTTCCGGGGGCGGCCTGTACCAAGGATCCTCCAACTCCCAGAGATCAGGATGAAGGTTTTCTCTGCCAGGAGGTGGTCCACTCGGCTGGCAAGGCGGATAGCGCTGGACATCGAAGAATCTCTCCAACTGTTCCGGATCGAAGGGTTCATAGCGATGGCTTTCCATCCTCGTTGGAACCGGCGCCACGTGTGCCTTCACTCTCGAGGGTCTCGGGAAAGCTTGACCGGAGTCGTCTTCCTCCCAAGATAGGTCTTGGTCCTGGTAGAACTCCTCTTCGAAGGGAACGTCCAGGTGCAGGTCGTCCGTCACCGTCTCCCTAGCGTACCTCTGGAACTCTTCCTCCATGCGCCGGTAACCCTCTCGCTCCTTCAGACCTTCCTTCGCCCTCTGCGCGAATTGTCGCGCGGCCACCACTGTCGGATGATCCAACCCGTACTCCACTCGGAACATTTCATCGTCCAGCGATGGGACCCTGATTATTGAAATTAATTTTTTAGGCAAGGATCGAAGGGTGCGGACTTTGGACTTTAAATGCGCGAGGGTTACCTGTAGAGGTATTTTTGGGAAGTTTCCGCTTCCGGAATATTGACGGCGTTACCGCCCACGGTAGCAACGGCTATTACAAAGTCCCTGCGGGCCTGTTGCAAGTCTGCCAGCCTCTGTTGAACGGCGGTGGACTCTGCTGCGTCTTGGTCGTCAAGGGTTTCGCTAATCGGAAGGAAACATTGAGGCAAATAATGAAGTTAGACAATTGCCTAGGGCCCCTACTTAGGTCGGGGCCTATTTTAACGTAGGGGTCTTTCAAGACCCAAGGGTCGTAGAATCGAAAATCTAAGAAAATTATTAAATTTCCATAGTATAAAACAAAAGGGCCCTAAATTATCTTTCGTCCAGAACGCATCACTCCAAATCATTAAAATTCGGACACTAATGATGTGAAATGTGGTTTGAAACCTAGGGAGTCACCTAATAACTTGTATCGAACGATTGGCGACTTGTGAACCGTTGGACCCATTAACGTGAGGGGATCCTGCAGCGCCGGTAGGCTGAGGAATAGTGAGGACAGTTGTCCGATCCTCGTTTACCACTCCAGGAGGTATCACGACACTGTCGATGACACCCTCGCCTATCGGCTCGGACTCGAGAATATCCGCAGCCATCGACATCGCAAGTTCCGCCGCCTTCTCCGTAACGCTCGTATGCAGCTCCGGTCTACGAGAATTCCTCTCTACGAACGAAGACTCCCGCATCCGACTTGGCGACGGAGTTCGACTTCTGGCGAACGACGACGGGGCGATCGAATGTCTCCTGAATGACTTCTCCCGACCTAATCTAATAGAGAGTAATTTCTAATAGTCAATAAACTTTCAGGCATTCCAGTCCACTGGACTATAAGAGCGAAGTAGAGCTGAACGACAAACAACCTGGCGTCCCCCCCAACCGGGGCTGCGGTCCGTTTGGGCATGCGACCGGGGACAACAGTTTTCCGCTCGTACTCCTCCTTAATTTTCTCGGCGTGTTTCACCCTGGCCAACATCGCCTTGGTCAGGCCGGGTTTCGCGAAGTCCAACTTCTTGGGCTCATAGCGGCGCTTTGCCCGGCACTTGGACGCTTCCGGGAGTCTCGTCGACTCTTTCTGTTCGTATTCCTTGAGCCGGGCTGCGGTCTTCGCTTGGCGAAGTTGCTCGGTCTTGGTGAGGCCGACGGTGGTATCAGGCCGCCCCGAACGGCGAAACATTGCGAAATCCTCCGAGTTCTTGCCCGACTTACTGAGATTTCATGGTGTGTTGCAGTGATGCGATTAATGTTTCATGGCGGAGCGGTGATTACCAGCTTTTGCTGGCTCGGTGAAGCTGTCACGAGGAATTTTGAGGGTTCGGGGCCTAAACGTTTTGTGGAATTTGGCGAATAAGGTGTTCGTTGGTTACATGGCTGATTCGGTTTTGTTTTTTCGATCATATACTCGTTGGCCTACGAATGACCTATATTTATTTAATTAATTCATTTAGTTGAATTAAATAATTAAATTTATTCAATTGAAAATTAAATAATTTGGTTATTTTTTTATTTGTTTTCTCATTTTTTAATTGGATTATGAGTTACTTTGTTTTATCTTATTTAAATTATTTCCTTATCATCCCCAATCGACAAGCGTTTTATATAAATATTGAAGAAATTTCGCTAAACGCAGTTCCTGGCCGAAAGACCAAGAACTTTTAAATTCACAGAATCGATACTAATCGAAACGACCAATAAAACGATATACAGAACCGACTAATCGATAATCGTAGCTCGGGAGGGAGTCGAATCCGTCGAGCGATTGAGCGATGCGGACTTCGATTCTCGATGGTGCATTATACAAAAGTAAACGCGTATTTAGAACCGAAAATAATGTATGTTTCCAAAACAATATATTAACAAAGCCCTAATGTGAATTGATATCGATCTCATAAAATGCCTGCTAGGGCAGAGCGCCCTAGCTTAATGCCTTTTCAGGATCCCCAGTACAGCTGGACTGACGACCTGCCAGTCTGTAAACAATCCGGTACGTATTCCATTTCATTGTTGTCAATGCTCCAACCTAGAACTTGACACACGAACATGAGCGTACGCCCCCGACATTCCATCGGCAAGTTGAATGAATGCATCCAGGGGCTTGACATGTTTCAGGGGTAGGATTCTCGACGAATCAGATCTATAGGGAGGATGGTTTCCGTCAAGAGGAGCATGCCTTCGAGGATCGGAGTTTCCACTGCCGCTACGACGACACTACCTTCCTCTATGGGGTGTTCGATGGCCACGAAGGAACGAACGCGGCCAATTTCGCTATGCAAAGAATGGCAGCGGAGATCCTCCTCGGCCAGCTCAACGGTAAAACCACTGACGAGGAGGTGAAGGAAGTACTTAGGTAAATCTAAGTCGCTGGCTCCCAAGGAATTTTATCTAGGAGAATCAGCAACGCAGAGTGAGATTCTGATGTTATTGTAGGCAAGCCTTTATCGCTGTGGAAAGGGGCTACTTAGATTCCATTGGTGATATTTTGGCCGAAAGGGCTAGTTTGCAGTTCGATATACCTGATGGATTGAATTCGTACGAGACTTATCAGAAATTCCCCCACCTGGTTTGTTCTGACTCTACTTTTATCAATCACTTATGCTTTGAATGCTTTAAAAACTCAGGAAACTGTTCATGCAGGTAAATAAGTTGAATTCGCTAAACTGCGAACTCTCAGCAGGGACTAGCGCAGTTGTAGTTTTAGTGTATAGAAGAAGGTTGTATGTTGCAAATGTCGGTGATAGCAGAGCTTTATTATGTAAAACTGATAACAATCAAGTCCTAAGGGTAGTCCAACTAAGCGTCGATCATGATCTTCGAAATGAGGATGAACTGTTACGTCTTTCACATTTAGGCCTGGATATTAATTCAATTAGGCAAGGTAGATCTAAAGCTTCTCTTGTGCCATGAATTCTGTTCCTTGATGTGCTAGTAACTTGGGATATCATGCTTTAGGATCTCATCTTGGAAACCAAGAGAACACAAGGTGTCTTGGGAATTATCTTGTGAAAGGAGGGTACAGGGAATTCGAGGAATTAACATCTGCTACAGCAGAGCCCATTATAGCTGAACCTGAAATTCATGGAGGAATTGAACTTGATGAATCCTGTAGATTTTTAATGCTCATGTCTCGAGGACTCTACAAGTCCCTTGAAGAGGCAACTGGAACCGATCAAGTTAATAAAGAGTTAGCTCTCATTGCAGTAGAGCAGGTAAGGAATGAGACACAGTATTACCAATGAAGAGGTGAAAGATTCAAACTTTTAAACTATCTCATTTCAGTTTCGAGTACAATCAACACTGACCGGCGTCGCTCAAGCCGTAGTAGACAAAGTTGTGAGGATTCACCATGACGTTAACATGAGCAATTCGCGGGGTACAATAAATACCGGCAAAAGGGCTGACATAACTTTACTCGTACGAAACTTCAACTTCCCGCTTCCACACGCTCTCAAGAGTCCAACTAGTCAATCTGTTAGATTTAATCCGATCGTGGAGACGGCCGCTGTCACGGCTACACAACAGAACGAAGATTATTCTAGTACAGGGACTGGAGTCACTGACGATAACTTTGATATTTCCACGAGTGAAACTTCTACAACATCTGATATGTATCCACCTGGCGCAAGATCGGCCGACAGAAACGCTCGGATCAAACCGTACGTTAGCTTCGCCGAATATTACGAGAAAGTCGAGAAGCGGCGGCAAGACGGGACATTACCAAAAGGTATCAATTTCTAGCAGTCGGCTGCTATCACCCCCTACTTTTGTAAAGTATTTATTAAATAGTTTAAACTTGATGGATAAATTGTAAATATACCACGTTTCTTACAGTCGTACTTTTTTTAATTAAGGCCTAAACAGCATGTACTTTGTTGTGTTGATTTTTAATGTTCCTGTTCTTCATAATGTATAATAGCAAACAAATAAAGGTACATACTTATCAGGGCGTTATGATCGTATCAAATAGAGACTTTCAAAAATGCGACGAATCTTCACAAGACATTGTGTAGGGGACGAGTTCGGCGGTTACACTTTGTGTATTGAAATTCTTTGTTTATAAGTATTTCGTGGGGTTTGTTTTGAGACGCTCGAAAGCGGCTTTTTCCAAGCATTCTCGGTGTTCCGGATGCGCGACTTCTATCAGGGCATTTGCGCGCTGCCGCAATGTTTTTCCGAACATTTGGGCAACACCGTGCTCCGTCACGACGTAGTGGATATCCGCTCTCGTGGTAACGACACCAGCACCTAATTGAAAAATTGTTACAAAGTGAATCCTCCCAGGAAAACAATGGGTCTTATTATATCGTACCGCATTTCAGTACTGGCTGAATTTTACTCTCCCCCTTGCTGGTGATAGATGGAAAGGCAATAATGGCTTTCCCTCTACCGTCGAAGCCAGCAGCAGCACCACGTATAAAATCTGTTTGTCCACCAAAGCCGGAGTACATTTTACAACCCAAACTATCCGAGCATACTTGGCCCGTAAGATCGATCTCGATCGCGGTATTGATCGCCGTCATTTTCGGTAACTGGGCGATAACTTTGGGGTCGTTCACGTAATCGACCCGCAGCATTTCTACAAATTATTTATAATCAGTCGTGTTCTTTCGTTCAGCAGGGAGAACCGATGGACTCACCCACAAAGGGATTATTGTGCAGGAAATCGTACACCCTCTTAGTGCCAAGGGCCATCGAAGCAACCATACGACCTCTATTTCTAGTCTTCAACTTATTCGTGATGTTACCTCTTTCAGCGAGATCAATTGTGACATCACCAATGATTTCGGAGTGAATACCTAAATCTTTGTGATTGCTTAAAGCGCAGAGTATAGCATCAGGTACATTGCCCACGCCGATTTGTATAGTGGCACCGTCCTCCACCAGTCTTTGAGCGACAATCTTCCCGATTTCTTGTTCAATTTCATTTGGTGGACAACTTACAATACAAGGAAGAGGGCAATCGTATTTCACTGCCCAATCGATATGGCTGCAGTGCATTATAGTGTCACCAAAGGTCCTTGGCATATGTTCGTTCACTTGAGCTAGTAAAAGAATTCGGTTGATCCTGGCTTGTACTTGAGATCCGATTGAATCGTTTTATATACTAACCGATAATGACTTTAGATGTTCTGATCGCGGCCTTGGTACATTCGACGCTGACACCTAGAGATACGAAGCCACGGGCGTCTGGAGTACTGACATGAATCAAAGCAACGTCGGGGACGATTCTTTGTTCATAGAATAATTTTGGAGCTTCGTGAAGAAATATTGGTATGGAATCTGCTCTGCCTTCGTTCACGGCTTCCCTAACATTCGCTCCGATAAAAAGACTCACAGAGCGGAAATTTTCTGAAAAGATGATATTATAGTGAAAGACTATTCCCCCTTGATTTTAGTCCATCGGACATTCTATGAAATTGGGATCTCCACTTTCGAATTCGGGATTGGCAAAAGGTGCGTCGCCCTCAAGGCGCAAGTGAACCACTCGTACGTCACGAAGATTATTGCAAACACCGTGCTCAGTCATGGCCCGAATCAGTTCCATAGGTGTTGCCGCGCCTCCTTGCACGTACACGACATGCTCTAAATTAGAGTTTATGTTACAATGGAACGATTGCTCAGAAATGTTCAATGTTACAATTCGGCAATTCACGATAATTGCATACCTGAATTAATAATTTTGACAGCATCCTCGACGCATACCCAGCGCGGGCAACGTTTAATTGGTTGCATCGGCTCACGCATATATCTCAAGCTGCCTAAGTTGAATGGTTTAGACAGCATGAGCTGATTCAACGACGACGCCAATTTCCGAAACATTTTTGCACTATCGGGGGACGTGTTACTGCTGTGTCACTGGTCACTGCACGAGAGACCTGATTAGACGGCGTATGTATTGGAATTTAGTTAATATACATTTTAGACGGATTTTTGACAAGTATCAGTTTAATAGTATCAAGTTCGTTGCCATCTCCACAGCCGGTAATTGAATGTCGCTTTTGCGCCGATTCGATTTTTTTCTATCCCGAGGCAACATTCTCACGGTTAACGAATGAGACACAGTGTGATGGAAATGAGGAATAATTGGTACAACGATTAGATATGACTTCTTCGCGTTCACATTCCAGATGTATTTGGCCGTTTATTATACATGCTCGCGATATACAAAGGAACATCCACAGATTTTTATATAAAAATGTATATGCGTATTATCGGATTGTTATAGCCATATTTGGTTTGTCTTCCGAACATTAAATGCCGCTGACTGTAACGAAAGTCTGACTTTTGTTAAGTGCAGAACGGACATTTAGCATATTGAATTCTTTTAAGATTTTCTACGCAGAATTTATTGCGAACCACCGTGCTTGGGTGAAAATATTTCAATTCTTCACAATTGTCCGGAATCTCGAGAGTGTTAGTCGAATAATTTGCGGACAATCATTTCGAAATGCTATGAGACAAGTCTTTTAGAATGGTATTTATTTACTCCATGTCGTACTTATGGCGCAGGCATAACTTTTAAACGTTGGAAAGCTGCCTTCTCGAGGCTTTCTCTATGATCGGGATGAGCTACTTGAATTAATTCATAGGCCCTCTGTTGAAGGCTCTTTCCGAACAAGCTTGCAATTCCGTGCTCCGTCACTACATATCGTACAACTGCTCTACTGGTGACAACTCCGGCTCCTGGAAATCAAGTCAAATATGTCAGTTATGTATAATTATTTTAACATGATAAACCAAACATCCAAGTACATCCATAGGAAAGCTTACCCTCTTGCAATAGTGGGACGATTTTGCTTCCGGATTTCTTTGTAACAGACTGTAACGCGATGATGGGTTTTCCGAGTTGGTCTTCGCTCATTGCCGCGCCCGAGATGAAGTCCACCTGCCCTCCAAAGCCGGAGAACATTCTGGGTCCGATACTGTCCGAGCAGATTTGTCCGGTGAGGTCGACTTCGATACAGGAGTTGATAGCCGTCATATTCGGTTGCTTGGCTATTACACGCGGATCATTGACATAATCCACCATCAGCATTTCTGCAATATCGATTCCACTTTATTTTATCTGATATAACTCATGGAGTATCTTGGCAGGGGAATTCGGTATGCTACAAACCTATCGCCGGGTTGTTGTGCATGAAATCGTACAACTTCTCCGAGCCAACGCAGAACGATCCTACTATTCGACCTTTGTGCATTGTCTTCTGGTTGTTCGTGATGCAGCCTTTGTTGAAAAGGTCAACGACACCGTCGCTGAACATTTCACTGTGGATGCCCAGATCTTTGTGGTTCTTTAATTGAGAGAGAACTGCATCCGGTATGCTACCGATGCCCATTTGGAGAGTTGCCCCGTCGCAGACTAGATTCTCGGCAATATATTTGCCGATCTGCTGTTCCTCTTTCGAAGGCGGTTTTACAGGGTGAGTGGGCAGGGGCTGATGGTGCTCGACGGCAAAGTCCAAGTGGCTCATGTGAATAAGAGCATCGCCGAACGTTCTTGGCATGTGCTTATTGACTTGCGCTAGAGAAAAGCGGGAAGGTTCCCTTTGGTTAATTTTATCATCGAGCCGGCATCTCACGACAGAAGCGTACTCGAATCAACTCAGATTTACCTACGATGCATTTGGAATGACTTATGCCTGCCCGTACGCAGTCGACGCTAGTTCCGAGCGAGCAGTAACCCTTCTCGTCGGGCGGCGAGACGTGGACGAGTGCGATGTTAGGCTTTATGTAGCCCTGCTTGAACAACTTTGGGATTTCGTGGAGGAAGATGGGAATGCAGTCAGCATTGCCAGCATTGACGGCTTGCCTCACGTTCCCACCAATAAATAGACTCATAGACCTAAAATGTTCTGTATACAAAAGCCAGACCTTAGAAAAATGCGCTCTTCTCTTATTACAGGGTGAGAGAGTTGGAGTTTCACATTGTTTCCCTTTATCTCGTCTCTCTTACTGAATAGCAGATTATCAACGTACTTGCATACTCCGGCTTGGTGAACGGTGCGGCACCTTCCATGTGCATATGAAACAGTCGTACATTTCGCACGTCGCAACGCACCCCATAGTCGGTCATAGCACGCAACAGCTCAACAGGTGTTGCGGCTGCTCCTTGGACGAAGAGTATGTGATCTATAAATAAACAAGTTTTTTCCTATTACATATAGTCATATACTGCGTCGAACGATAGGACATTCTGAGGACTTGATGCAACAATGCATTCAATATCTGCGCTCTCTCATGTGTGCAACATTAATATAGGGATGATAGCATGTATCAGGCGCGCTGTATAATTTCCTGTCGCTATCTTCCGGGTATAAAGTACAACGAGCCGAGGAAGGAGGCTGCAAAAATCGGAAGATTCGAGATTAGCTTTCTACGTTAGATATTAATTGTACTAACAAGCATTTAAGCCCACCGCACTTTGGATTAGCGACGTAAAGCGCGTTTGTTTTTAGAAGATTGCGACAGGGCGGAGGCCTTGACCTCAAGCGCCAGCCGCCTTGGTACAAAATACAAAAGTAAGGCCTTGACCTCAAGCTCTAGTCGCCTTGGTACTAAATGTAACTAGGTGCCAGTGAGTTCCAGGTACGCTCGCTTGCGCCGGAAATGTGTCCCAATAGTATTGAGGTTTTAACGGTGATTGAAAAAAGTCGAGAAAGTACAAATCTTTAGGACATTCACATACAATATATATGTGCGAGTTATTGAAATCGACTGCCATCCTGGCCTACTTCGTCGAGAGTTATGCAACGCGCTCCGATCTATAAATTCCACGGGCTTGCACTTCGGGTTAATTCGTGGACCAATTCAAAAATCATCATCATAATAAATAGTCTGACATAATGACTCTCTGCCCATAATCGTCACGCTCGGAAGTTTGATTGCCATGATAAAGGCGACTCTTATCGGCTTATCAGAATTTTCAAGAACACGCTTTTTACATAAGACGCGTTAGGCTCGTGCAAGACTTATCGCCTTTCGCATATTAAAATAATGATATAACAGGGGGATCTAACTAGGGCGTGAACCGCCTTTCCCAAAGCTCCGGTGGCGAAACCATGAGATGAGATCTATTTTGAGATATGTATGTGCTTTTACTCAATATTCGTTCTGTCGGTGACAATGAGATTGCACCATTATTTCGACGGAATGAAATTGAAACGTGCGCAGAAGAGGAAATAGTCGATGATATCTGAGAAATCGGGTATCTCGTAGAGCGTCGAGCCTCGCTCGAGCAGAACGAGCTCACTATATTTAAGCGACTAGCCGTTGATATTCCTGTATAGAGATTCGCCGGCATATCTACATATTTACGTATACGTGTCGAGGTCGACGTTTACGCGAATTTTTTCACTGCCGACGACTTGAGAACAGTTGGCCCGCCCGTCTGCGAGTCTCCGATTTCTCGGTGAGCTTTTTATTACGCAAGAATGCCGATCGACATTTTAATATTGTGCGTCAACAGCGAGAAAAACAAGTGGAGAAGGAAGCAGAGAGCCATCAAAGTAAGCTTCAGCGGGGAAAAGTAATGGCCAAATAGTCAGAATATATCTGGAATGACATCACTTTGATTATCCTTGACGCGGAGGCCACAATGGCGTTAAGGTTTCAATCTCTGCTTTGTAGCAAACATCGGACCAGTTTTTCTATGTGTTTCTCCCATGTATCGTTTTCCTGTAAACATTTCGCATTTTTTCATGGCTGCGTGCGCGGCTCAATCGACACGAGCAGTAATCCGAGCGTGCTTATCGCAAACGATTCACAGATTCCAATCCCATTTCCGCGATGAGTCGATTTCCAAAGATCCAATAGGAAATTCACTGCGCCAGTTTAGATTTTAGATCGCTGGCTCCGTAGCGAATGCGGCTGCTTGCCTTATGCATAGGCGGATTCAGCCGGTTATTAAGGTAATTGTCAATTTGGCTTCATTGGCTTTGCCGAACGCGAAACGCATTACATAATAAATCGAGTTTCGACAACCGCCAATTGCCATATGCTCTACTCAGAGTATGTGTATCCTCCAATATTCGCCGAACACACAAAAGCAAACTGCCAACAATAAGATTTGCGGAATAAACATTTGCAATATAGGCGGAGGCGTTGTGAGGGCATATTGACTCAGCCGACTTGATAAATCCATTGTACTCGACGGCTCTGCACTCGGAGTTTATAAGCGGGGCCTTATCCTCGCCAATGAGATGATACAGAAGAACGCAAATAGCGATAATGCGCTGCCAATGTACTCGGTCGACGCAAAATAGGACCTTTCATTTCTAGGGACCCTCTGACAGCAGCAACGCAATCTAGGGCGAATGATCGAAAAGGCGCGAAAGGGAAGACGCGTGTACGAGTCTACCCATACAGGATTCTACAGCCAACTTCTACAACAACAAACCCCGCGTACAATCCTCATTCAAGCACCAAGTGCCTTCCGACCGCAGCTTCAACGTCCAATTCAGCCCATTAAAGCGCACAAACACATCGCATATTGAAATTGCATTGCCGCGACACGATTCTCCTGGTAGAGGCGGGAGGCCCCGTCAGTTTTTATCGGGGGCTTAACCTCCAGCGGAATTGGAGAATCGATATAATTAGGGGCGATAAATCTTTGCCGAGCGTGGGAGTTAGAGCACGTTGCCCGGAGTCTCTAGGGCTCGCGCGATTGGGCGGAAAATCGGCAAATTCTACTCTTCGCAGTGCAGCTGTTACACAGGCGGATCACCCTGATCACCTTGCAGAGCGGAGTGGCCGGCGGAAGGGTTATCTCGGTGGACGGGAAAAGGCGGAAATCCCTGGAATGTTATGAGAGAGAAATGGAGAAAGGCGGGTTGGAAAGTGACGGATATACCTGAATCTAGCTCAGCCTGCTCGATGGCCTCGTCGGCGGTCTTGAGCCAGCAAGGTTGCTTGCCGGGGATGGGTTGCGAGGGCTCGTTGACGTAGGTGAAATAGGTGTTTTTGGAGGCGTGGACTGTGCCCGGCCGCACTGCAGCCGTCATCCTCCTCGCGAAAGCCCTTGACAGGCTGGTCACTCGGTTGAGGGCCGCCATCGCTTATTTAGTCGCGGTTCTTCCTCGCGGTCGAACTCGCGCCGACACAATCTACGTGGAATGCAACGGTACCGGAGCCACCGGGTCCAAGCTGGAGTGAGCTGCTCAGGGAATGTGAGCAGCTTCGAGAATTTGAGTTGGAAGCCTGAGAGAGCAACTCAGGCGTCTGTTGCCGTCGAACCAGCCGCCACCGCGTCCCACCAGACACTCGCGCCTCCTGCTCGGGAACCTATCTTCTAGACCAGGGCCGTGCGTTTGCGTATCTACCCTACCCTCATCCGCTCTCCTCCTACTACTCGCAATCGCCAACAATTATTTAGAGTTTTCTTCATCTGAGTTAGATTATCCCGAGCACAGGAAATCAAAGTGTCTTCGACTCTGCATTTCAGACCTGAATATCTCATGTTGTACAGCGTGCCGAAAGAATCCTGTCCAGTTCCGGTTTGTCAGGTGGGGCAGAAACGTGAAGTTGGGTACGCCGGTCTAGGCTGACTGCATAGTTTTGGGCAGTCACGTGGGTCGGATCAGCCCGGGCGGCATGGCCAAGTGACAGCTAGCGAAAGAGGCGTGCATACTGGGTGGGCAAAAGAGTTGGAACGCACGGAAATAAGTATGGGGACGTGTTTCATGCGATAAAGGATAAGAGGGGCCGAATAATTCGTGGGGGAGAAAGTCTTTATTGAATCGCAAGGTTAACAATTAAGCGGTAGCGGCTGACGAAATGACAATCCGATTAATTATCAACAGGTGTCAGTATAGAAGAAAGACATAGTTGTGGAAAGCTGAAAGGAGAAGGATAAATACAAAAGTCAGCAAGGAAAGCATTCTTAAAGGACTGAGGTGATTTATTGCCAGTTTATCCGTGTCGACAATTTAGCCTACACATTATCGGTGGATACAGTAGTGGAACCCGGGCTGCAAGGGCTTAACATTGTCAGCAAGTTCTGTAAAAATCTGGTTGCTGGTATAATACAATCATACAATCATAATCACGCGTTGACATTATTGCACGAGAGAGTTACAGCTGTTGGGTTCTTTGCGATTTCAGGGTCTAGCAAACATTTGGAAACCATTTTTGACTGGAAATGTTTGCGGAGGCTGGTGGTGTCCTTGCATGAGAAAAAAGAATGAAAAGGATGCTTCTGTGTGCGTGGAAAATATTCACAGCCAGATATATTCAAAGGAGACATACGCCTTGTCAAGACTTTTGAAGGGAAACTATCAGCAGCTCGCTGTGAATAGGACAAGAAGGGACCACGCAAAAGATGGTTGCAAGAAAGAGGCTCTGCGCAAGAAGAATTTCTTTCTAGCAAGCAATCAGGGTGCCACAAGACTTAGAGTGATTCGATTAGACACACTTTGAAAGTAGCATAGTGTCCTTTTAAGGGGAAAACAACCAGCATTTTATGGCTGCTGGTTCGGAATGAAAAACTGGAGTAGAACCTCGCTTATTCGAATGGCATTGTGTAACTTTTCTACCATTCGAATAGCCTGCGATAAATATGTGAATGGTTTCTCTGGATACGCATGGAAGCTACTAGCACCAGAAGAACCCATAAAAATAGAGTGACTCAGTGACTGAGGTTCGAATAAGAGAGCTTTTGCTGTGCTACTTTCAAAGCAGTAAGAGGCGGTCGCTGCTGTTGAGTCGGAAGGGGCTGGGATTCAGGAGTGGTGTGGCGCTCGCTACAGAAACCGGGCCGGGCAATAGGTGGAGAGAGACTGGACGGCGGGCCGGGATTCAGGAGGGGTGCTCGCTGGTGAGACGGGACCAGTTTGGATTCGGGATGCAGGATTCTCAGGCTCTGCAAAATATCGCAAGGGAAATATTTAGTCCAGGAGAGCAGACCAAATAGTTCACAACTATTAATTAGCAGTGAGCGCCTTACTGCTTTGAAAGTGGCATAGCAAAACCTCCCTTATTCGGACCTCAGTCATTAGCTCATTCTATTTTTATGGGTTCTTCTGGTGCTAGCTTGTTCGAATGGTAGAAAAGTTAGACAACGTTATTCGAATAAGCGAGGTTCTACTCCAGTTTTTCATTTTGAACCAGGAGCCATAAATTGCTGGTTGTTTTCCCCTTAAAAGGACACTGTGCTACTTTCAAAGTGTGTCTAATCGTATCACCCTAAGTCTTGTGGCACCCTGATTGCTCACCAGAAAGAAATTCTCCTTGTGCAAAGCCTCTACCTTGCATCCATCTTTTGCTTGGTCCCTTCTTGTCCTATTCACAGCGAGCCGCTGATAGTTTCCCTTCAAAAGTCTTGACAAGGTCTACGTCTTCTTCGAATATATCTGGCTGTGAATATTTTCCACGCACACAGTAGCATCCTTTTCATTCTTTCTCCTCATGCAAGGACACCACCAGCCTCCGCAAACATTTCCAGTCAAAAATGGTTTCCAAATGTTTGCTAGAGCCTGAAATCGCAAAGAAACCTACAGCTGTAACTCTCTCGTGCAATAATGTCAATGCGTGATTATGATTGTATGATTGTATTATACCAGCTACCAGATTTTTACAGAACTTGCCGACATTGTTAAGCCCCTGCAGCCCGGGTCCCACTCCTGTATCCACCGAGAATGTGCAGGCTAAATTTTCGACACGGATAAACTGGCAATAAATCACCTCAGTCCTTTAAAAATGCTTTCTTTGCTGACTTTTGTATTTATCCTTCTTCCTCTCAGCTTTCCACAACTATGTCTTTCTTCTATACTGACACCTGTTGATAATTAATCGGATTGTCATGTCGTCAGCCGCTACCGCCTAATTGTTAACCTTGCGATTCAATAAAGACTTTCTTCCCCACGAATTATTCGGCCCCTCTTATCCTTTATCGCATGAAACACGTCCCCATACTTATTTCCGTGCGTTCCAACTCTTTTGCCCACCCAGTATGCATGCCTCTTTCGCTAGCTGTCACTTGGTCATGCCGCCCGGGCTGATCCGACCCACGTGACTGCCCAAAACTATGCAGTCAGCCTAGACCGGCGTACCCAACTTCACGTTTCTGCCCCACCTGACAAACCGGAACTGGACAGGATTCTTTCGGCACGCTGTACAAACAAATATATATATTTAAAATTGTAATTCCGATGAAGATGCTTTATAGAGTATTTATTAAATGTGTAATTACCTGTATTATATGTTCCTTGTTTATTGTAAGCATATCGAAATCTTAGAATACTGTTAGACTTAAATATTTCCTGTAAAAAAATCAATTTGTCAACTCAAATTGAATGTGCCGCCATATAGTGATCTTGTGACCAAGTATCGACAAACTTGTACCGAAATCGGCATCAAATACACCTGAATTAAAGTCGCAAACGCTTTACACTATTTTACATGACACATTTGTCGAGCAGTGTGCGATTTTACATGATATTACTGTGAAAAAAATATGAAATGAGTAACTTAGTCCGAGCCACGTGACCGCACGTGCTTGTATCTCTATCTCTTTCAGCGGCTATTCCTCGCTCGTTTCTCGTCGTTGAAGTATTTTCTATGCTCTGGTACGCCCGCATTAGAATGCAGAGTTATTCTAGTTTAGTCTATACGAGTCTGGCGTTGTCTCCCGGTGAATAGGAGCGATGAATCGAATTTGTTGAAAGGCAGATCGAGGAGGAGGCTCGATTTAGGTGTCACTGGGCTCCCACCCCCACTCGGGGCACGTGAATCTATCTCTTTTTATTGACGCAGTAGCAGCAGTACCTTCTGCTGTCTAGCCGACGTAACAGGGCACAGAGACCACTCTACAAAATGTATCCGAAACGCATCTCGGAGCAGCAAGCCGCTCAGGAACATGTCCTCGCCGTGTCCAGGGACTTCATCTCCCAGCCACGACTCAGTAAGTGAAGAGTTTTTATTTTTGAGAAAATCCCTTTTGCCCGAAATCAATTTCACGGCGAGAAGTGCCAGCACCCGAAACCAACTGGGCGTAGCATTCGATCGATTTTCGAGTAGTCAGCTGATCGGCGAAAGCTTCTCATATCTGAATAATCACGTGCTCGATGCTTTGATGGGCCTGGGATTATTTGTTTAATTCAATTGTTGGAGGATTCGGGGAAGAGAATTCTATCGGTGGAGTGAGAGCTGTAGTCGTTAAGTATCATCTGCCTATCATGTGACTGCAGACGACGATGTTCCGGCGCTGTTGACACAAACACTTGATCATTTATATTTAAGTTTAAACGTTGTGCTAGATTGTCATGTTATGTCCGCGGGCGAATGTTACCGAGATCTCGATAATCCGCGTGATAAACGCGAAATTCATTTGACCCTGAAGACGCGAGGGTCCAATTTTCAAAACTGGGCGTAGTTCTTTCAGCATATGACCTGAGGACTGAATTCACTGAATGGTGGTTAATTGTCATTTACAGCCTACAAAACTGTATCCGGTGTCAACGGCCCACTGGTTATATTGGACGAAGTGAAATTCCCCAAATATGCCGAAATTGTCCAGCTGAAATTAGCCGATGGATCTTTGAGATCCGGTCAAGTTCTTGAAGTATCGGGTTCCAAGGCCGTTGTCCAAGTGTTCGAGGGAACATCGGGTATAGATGCCAAGAACACGCATTGCGAATTTACTGGGGATATCCTCAGGACCCCGGTGTCCGAGGATATGTTGGGCCGTGTCTTCAACGGCTCTGGAAAGCCAATTGACAAGGGTCCCCCAATCCTTGCTGAGGATTTCTTGGACATTCAGGGTCAACCCATCAACCCATGGTCCCGTATTTATCCCGAAGAGATGATCCAAACTGGAATTTCTGCCATTGACGTAATGAACTCCATTGCCCGTGGACAGAAGATTCCCATCTTCTCTGCTGCTGGTCTGCCGCACAATGAGGTATTCACAAGTCTCTGCCATCTTTTATAAATTTGTAATGCCTTCAGTTTGCTAATAGTAGTTTATCCTAGATTGCTGCTCAAATTTGTCGTCAAGCCGGTCTCGTGAAAGGATCAGGCAAGTCGGTCTTGGATTCGCACGAGGACAACTTCGCTATTGTATTCGCCGCTATGGGTGTGAACATGGAGACGGCGCGTTTCTTCAAGCAGGACTTCGAAGAGAACGGCTCCATGGAGAACGTGTGTCTGTTCTTGAACTTGGCCAACGATCCGACCATCGAAAGAATTATTACACCGCGTCTTGCGCTCACTGCTGCCGAATTCTTGGCCTATCAGTGCGAGAAGCACGTGCTGGTCATCCTTACGGACATGTCTTCGTACGCCGAGGCCCTTCGTGAGGTGTCCGCCGCCCGTGAAGAGGTGCCCGGACGTCGTGGTTTCCCCGGTTACATGTACACTGATTTGGCTACCATCTACGAACGAGCTGGACGTGTCGAGGGTCGCAACGGTTCCATCACCCAAATTCCAATTCTTACTATGCCCAACGACGATATCACCCATCCCATCCCCGATTTGACCGGGTACATTACCGAGGGTCAAATCTACGTCGATCGTCAACTTTACAACAGGCAGATCTACCCACCAGTTAACGTATTGCCGTCTCTGTCGCGTTTGATGAAGTCTGCCATCGGTGAGGGTATGACCAGGAAGGATCACTCTGATGTATCTAATCAGCTGGTGAGTCTCATTCGCATTATATGAACCCATCGACTCCAACTATCTTATTATATCAGCATAATAACATTACACTGAAATTATGTTTCAGTATGCCTGTTACGCTATCGGTAAGGACGTGCAAGCCATGAAGGCTGTCGTAGGAGAGGAAGCTCTGACCCCAGACGATCTGTTGTACTTGGAATTCTTGTCGAAATTCGAGAAGAACTTCATCTCCCAAGGAAGCTACGAGAATCGCACCGTCTTCGAATCCCTCGACATCGGTTGGCAATTGTTGCGTATCTTCCCGAAGGAAATGCTTAAGCGAATCCCCGCTAGCACGCTCGCCGAGTTCTATCCAAGAGACTCTCGTCATTAATTTCTTGAAAACTTTTAATTTAATCGTCGCCTTGTTGGAAGTTCCGAAAATAAAGCGCGCAGCAATGGACATAAGTGCCTGGCCTTATGTATAAAATTACAGACACACAGGTATTCATGCAAAATGAGCCCTTCCTATTGCTCGCAGATTAATCCAAGCCTATTGTATTACTGCATGATAAGAATACACGGTATGATTCCGAGGGGCTCATATGTTAAAGGCCATGGCTATTGTGCTATTGATTGTTGAAACTACAACTGTGAATAATACTTTGGTTATAATGAATATGTCTTCTATTTACCGCAGTTCTTGCTCACAGATGCTAGATCTGTAAAGTGTAATATATGACTCAGTATTAGTCCAGAGGAACACAGGAGTACATCCAGAATTACTACATATTCGTTTTATCCTACATTCCAAGAAATTCTCATTTGCGAAATCTTCGAGACCCCCCGAGCATCATAGAAGCGAATTGTGTTCGATCGTATCGATGTACAGTTAGTTACATATATTTCGTGTTAATAAAAATCTACGGTGCACGTTAACTGCATACGGCGGGATGTACATGTTAGAAATAAAAAGAAATACACAAATTTCGTTGTTACAAATTTATATTTTATTAATCCGCCCTCATATCTGCATAAGCTAAGTTAACACAATTAACTTTAACTTAGAAAGTTATCGTGTACTTTTGAAAATTAGCGTGCGCTATTTACAGATTTTCGTCAGCCGTTTCACTCAAGTTTGTGATCAAGACGCCCGCGGCGCTCGTATCCGTAGTGGAACGCAAAAATCTGTGGTCGCAGTCGTCACGGGCGATAAATTTTTGTTGTATTGAATAACCACTAGGCTGGGATGCCCATAAGTAGAACGCACTTATTGTGATTCGAACGAATCTATCGATATTGTAGAAGAAACAAAAGGCCAACAGAAACACTATTAATGCTATATAAACAGATTTCTTCAATTATATGTATATAGGAAGGCTGGAGTAAACCGCGGATGTTATCGATATTTTTGTATCGGGTCTTATATCTATCAACAGGTGACGAAGAGAAGGTCTGAACCGTAAAGATATTACAAGAACTTGAATTCATGCTGTGCTGTTTCACAATTAGCATCAAGTAGACAGCACTCCTGCAAACAATGTCGGATTCCGTAATCACTTTGAGTGATTCAAACGAATCCCTCGAATCCATCGATATTCCCTCTCTTCAGAAGAAACAAAAAGCAAACAGAGATGATAGGAATAATGTTGAATTAGAGCTCGATGATTTTCCTGAAGTAAACTTCCACGACGAACCGTTGCCTTACGAATACGATGCTTTGCAAACTCAAAGTTCCACACAAACTGTTCAAAAAGTCCAGAAAGCATCGAAAAAGAATAAAGCACCGATGACCGAAGAGAAGCTACAGAAAGAACAAGAGAAAGTACGAAAGGCAATTGCTGCCAAAAAGTTGAGAGACATGAAGCCTGGAGAATGCATGAAATTTATGGAAGTCACTTTGGATACGGGTCTTAGTCACTTGAATTTAATAACAGATATTACTCAGGCATTGCAAAATGCTAATATCCGACATAGAATAAGCACACAACTGGTCCCCAATAGTATTACATGGAAAAGGGAGATAGAAGAAAGCTATGTTGATCAAACAAATACTGTACGTAGTATAAAGAACACAGAGCAAGTAGAAAGCATTATTGTAATCTGGGATTGTGAAGAGACTGTGAAGAAAGTGGCTGACCAAACAGTTTTGTCAAGCATATCCAGTATTAAAGATTTAGTACCAAACTGCGTTATAAGTCTAGTAATATATGGTATAGAAAGCTATTTCCCTTCTAAAAAGAAGGAAAGAAAAAACAAGAAAAAGGATTCAAGCCTGAAAAATGCTCCCGAAATAACATGGAAACAGTTAGAAATGTGCTTGTCTGAATTACAAATTCTTGAGAATTGCAGTAGTAGATACATAGATAATCCAGAAGAGTTGGCAGTAATGATTTGTCAATATTCCAAATCCATAGCCGAAATTCCATTCAAGAAAGAACAGAATAAAAACTGGAAGGAGCAGTTAGACTGGTATGTCGGTGGTGATAAGAGAGACACTGTTCGTGTTGATAAAGATGGGAATGGTTTAAAGAGACTGTGGGATCAACAGCTTCAACTCTTTCATGCCAGCAGCTTAGAAGTTGCCCAAACAATTTCATCATTATATCCGAGTCCAGCAAGTTTGGTGGAGGTATCTTGATGTTTAGTCCATTTCCCCTAATGATCATATATTTGCTGAAATTCATATCAACCATTTGCTCATACCAGGCCTATGCAAGATGCACAGAAACTGAGGGTATGAATTTATTAAAAGATCTTCCAGTAAGTTTCCCTATTCACACACCTCCAATAAATACTGAACTGTGTTTATCATATAAAATAAGTGGCACAAGTTTATTTTACTAAATTAAAAAAATAACATAACGATTATACAGTCTGTATAATATCCTACAGGTTCGCAGAGCGGCTGGGCCTCTTACCGCTGCGCGGAAGATTGGCGTTGAATTGAGTAAAAAAATATATATAACGTTCACGTCGAAAGACGGAGATGCGATATTACGATAAGACTAACACACCAATCAAGATATATCGTAGAAGTCTCTTTCTCGTCCGATTTCTGTCATCCGACTACAGATTAAATTAATGAAATAGCAGTGACAATTTATTATTTATTTTACAATGTATTTACGTAAATATTTGAAATCAATGAATACCGCCGCATGTAACAATCATATACAGTATTTATAGGTTTGTTACAAGAAAGTGATGTGTTAAAAGTATTGCCGTTCATAATTTCTCGAAGTGTGAAGTGACACGGTATTCCGAGGTCGCATCTATCAGTGTAATCTTTGTGGGGATCAATGCACCTTGTCCATCGACCGGCGCGGCCAATAGTTCTCGACATCTTGTGTTATTATATTCATTTCCATAAAATATCAATCACTGACAATATAATTAGGTAGTAATAACTATGCATTATTAAGCGACCACGTCTGCATTTTGAACTCTATCATGCCCCCGCAATGTATCTTTTACATTGTCGACGGTCTGCTGGTACTGATAGGCTTCTAACAAGGATCAATTGTACGCATCCAATGATGTAATGATAAAGTTGACAAATTTATATTGTTTTGAACATCGTGCGAGTCACGTGTCACGGATAGAAAGGAAAGATACGAGCAACGAGTGTGTTTAAATAAATGCAAGTAGACTACACGTAAAATTAATATGGAACAGTATAAATTGTTGTCACGAACGTTGCTGTTGGCTTCCTATTCCAACTACTGTATTTGGAATATGTCAGCACATTAATCAGATATCCGCCTACGCGACTCTTGAGACTACGAGTTAAATAAATGTAGCAAAATAAATCGATATAAATGAACGTAGAAAGTATTAGCGATTGGTATAAAAATCTAACAGCCCTCGCGAATATATAAAAACACGCGATGAAGATGTGGTCGGTCGACATATGAGAAATTCGTGGAATCAAGTTCAATATTGGTTTCGGACCGACGGTACATACATATACTTACCCCATATTTTCAAGAATATCTTTAAGAACGCATATAGTAGTTACCAGGAATAGGAAGCCAAGCAATAATGTTTATATAAAACAAAAGTACTTAATTTATTATCTTTATACTGATCTAAATCCGTATTCTTAAATTCACCATAATTTATCGTTTCACTCGCACACGCATTCAAGCATTTGGCAGGCAAGAACCTAGAAGAATCTAACCGCGGGAAAGCTGTATTACTACTAAGTTATCATATCACTCACAGAATTTGCGGAAATATTAGGTCCTTTCAAAGTATCATTTATATCTTTCCTAAACAACGATAAATTTTGTGTAAACCTGCAATAGAAAGTAAATGAGCATCCATGACATCTTTTCCATAATAGACTTACAGATTCCTCTTCCTTACCTATCTCTATTTTTTGTAAGTAAGTTCCTTTCAATCCCAGACATTAAACTCTCGAACCATTGTGCCATCGTAGCTTGCTTGTCAGCTGGTTGACTTCTAATAATATTCTCCCGTAACTGGTTAAAATACTGGAAGGAACCGTGCAGAATTAGTGTCGATATTCTTCATAAACATGCGCCAAAGTGATAAACGCTCTTCTCTCACCTCCTCATTCAAAAGGATCAGCCCTAACAAAGGACGCGACATACTCCACTGATTTCTACAATCTTCGAACATTATCACATTCAGTACAGTACTTAGTATTTGCTGCAGAATTTCCGGGTGCTGTTTCAACACTTGCACGAACAAGTCGCCACCGCCGGGAACTACGGAATTCTTCCTTCCTGCGTAACCACCTAGAACATGGTGGCAAAGGTGTATCCCTACCACTACAAAAGCAAGAAAATAGCAAAAGTAGTCGTACCTTTTTGATATAGCTGCTTGAATAAATACGTGACGATGTGATCGAGGATTGTGCAACATCCAGAACATACCATAGTGTCTGAAAGAAGAAAAATATGTTCATCCCAAATACTTGTAACATCTAAGTTATATTATGTTTGATTCGCCTGCGTACCTGGAGCCGTCAAGCCTTCACTGATACTCGATAAGATGTATAGGAAGACCCTTGGTTCCAAGGTTGAGAGAAAGACCATATGGTCCTGTGTCACATATTCAAGTAACACATAGTATGTTGCACACAATTTTGGATACCCCTATCAAAAAGAATTGGAAGAATGTTAACAACTCTAAATGGCCCGCGCATTCCTACGTGATTGAAAACTGGACCTACCAGGAAATCGCTTTGAGGTATACTGAGAAGTAGTTTGACGAATGTATTGAGAGCATTATCCAATGCTTCGTCGCCATATAATCTGAATACTCCAAAATTTACATAGCTTCCCGACAAAGCTGCTCTCAACATGCCGAAGCATATGCCGATTCCTTTGAGTTTCAACGGGTATATTTGATCCTTCGGAACTTCGACATTTAATATATGATTACCATAACTACATATCACTTTGCTTGCTTCGCGGAATAACAGAATTCCATTGGGAGATGACGCGTCGAACATTAATCTTTGACTCCTATTTTGTACTAGTTCGGCAAACAATTTTAGGACGGGCGTAGTCACTTGTGGTTCGTGATGCCAGAGTTCCAGAGCGTGTAAAAATATCGGTGTATAACTGGGATATCTGTGTATCATTCATGGAAAAGACTATCGCAGAGTTTGCTGTAAATACTTGTGTTTATATTGGACTGTGTAGTATTGAAAAGGATACATCCAATCGAAAAGCATCATGTACGACGTTTTTGTATTAAATGCATAAGCTAAACCTCTTAGGTCTCGTGCTAGTCCAATCAGTGCTTTCTTTGCTTCCTCTGCAGCAAAGAGCGGCGTATCCGCGGCGCCCATTAGTTGACCCAAACTTTCCAATGCAGCTAGAATATTATTTCACACATTACAACTTTGTCTTGCGCGTCCGGAGGTATATTTACGTACTTGTAAGCGGTAACATGAATGTGTGAAATCGTTCCTCATCCTCCCCCAAGTCAACCATCAGCAGTCTTCCCAAAGATGTATAGAACATTGATCTACAGCGCATTTCGGAGACAGCAACATTATTTCCCAGAAATGGAAAATGTTCTCTCTATAAAGTAATGGTAATGTTCCTCAGTGTTATAGGTCCATTTGTGCAAATTAATATAGTGATCGTAGTAACGTACTGTGTGATTATTGAGCATAAATTGCACTTCATCTAGTTTTACAAGTTTACGAACACAGCTATAACCAACAGATAGATCGTTTAACAGCTGTAATGTCTTTGAAATGATTTGTTCACTGCGGCCCCAATATTTCAAATTAGTTATTCTGAAAAGGAATATCAAACATAAGTAACATTAAAGGAACTATGGGTTGTCGTATCGAGTCTTTACATTTTTCGAATAAGAATACTGAGGACCATGGCTTCATCACTAACACCCAGAACATCTTGTAGTCTCCTATATACTTTCGAGCTTTTCTGGACTTGGTCGCCGACGTATATCTTCCGAAATTGTTCGAAAAAGCTGAGCATAGCCAATTCGAGTTTTTCACAGCCACCTTGCGCAAGCCTCGAGTCAGTCAAATTCATTAGTTGAAGAACTCTACATATTAGTTCGCCATCCATCGCGTCGTATTCTTCATTATTGGTAAATGTCACCTTTCCACCAATCACACCACCTAGTAGAAGAGAAATGCAATAGTTACTCAAGAAGATTCAATCAATGGCATTTAAACAACTTACCTATTATATAAACGAGCCACGTTAATTGTCCTTCTTGAATTGTAATATCAATTTGTTGGGTGGGAGTTGCCGACTGTGCCAGCAATTCCTGGTATGTTCTAGCAGCCTGATCGAATAGTTGCACTAGAAGACTACAGGTTTTTTGATATTCACACCTTCCTATCACGGATAATTGTTCTAACTGGTGATGGACTACACTGAGATCGTCCAGAGGATCCTCCAAACGTTCTCTAACAACTACAGCAACTGATTCAAGTCTCGATGTGATATATGCACTGGCGATCTCTGGAGTGTAGGTGTTCAATAAATGTGGATCAGTAGCTTTCACGTAAGGCATAGATGAGACCATCCGCTGCCACAGTGTTAATAGATAGTGCAAGCTGTTTGGTGCAAATTGCCACATTCGCAAGCTCTGAACAGTGAATTTAGCAATGAGCTCTATTGCTTCAGGATAGTTCTCCACCAACACCAGCTCTCCCAATTGGAAATTACTCTTTAATCGTGACAAGAGACGACAAAATTCGTGGTAATTCCCGGGATCACTGAGCCCTTGCGGATTTTGTAAAATGTGCTTCACGCCATTTACTAAATGTGTTAAAAACTGTTGCCTCTCCGGATTAGAAAATAAACTTCTCCTCACAGAAGCGATTTGGACTAAACACGAGAGAGCTAAGGATGACAGTGAGTTTGGTAGGCTGTGGTATAAGTCAAAGAAAAGCTTGACAGATGTGAAGTCCAGAAATGCTCTCCTCCAACTTGATGGAATTTGTACTGTGCTGAGGTCGTCTGAGCTTTCATCCGTCGATGTCCCAATGAAATCGAATGTTAAACAGTTATGTGCAAGCTTCAAGAGCTGTCTGATCAAACCATGCTAAATAAAAGGGAGGTAAAATGTAAGTTACTTGTTCCTTAACTACTTGTTGGTAATCAAGTAAGGTACTTTGACTGTACTGTACCTGTGCTTCATCACTGAAGTTTAAAGTTTTACAATTCTCGCGTGCTGTGCTCAATAATGTACACGATAGCCGAAATATTTCAAAAAGTTGTATATTGCGAAAACTATGAGCAATTTTCCTATGTTTTGCTATGGAGCTATTTGCATCAACTTCAGAGGTTTGATTCATCTCACACGTTAATTGCGACAATAGTTGAACGCCAATCATACAGTGCTCTACAGATCCCTACAAATGAATGGATTACTTTACAAAGTGATTGCAGGGACTTTGACATTTTTCCAATTCGGAAAATTTCAATATTTTTCAGCAGGGAAAATTCGTATATTTAAAATTCAGATACCTGTAGGAAATTGGCCACATCACTCACAACATCCCTGAAGACAAATTCATCCTTATCCGAGTCAAACCAGCCAAGCTTTGATATCCTTGCGAACAAAGTGACCAAAGCTTGCGTCACAAAATTAGGTAACTCTGGTTGCGTTGCTAAATAGTTGAGAACATAATTTCCTACGAATCAAACGTAGAAATGGATTAGTATTGAGATCATTTAATGACAATTTAATGAGACACTTACTTATATCAAGCCTCTGCTGTAAACTAAGACGTTGTGCTGACCGGGTAACCAGTTTTGTCAATGTGGTAGCTGCTAACAATTGAGCATATGCCGAGTCTCCTCTATCCAAGAGGAGCTGGCACTTTGCAAGGGTATCTGGCGCATTTTGGAAAGCGACAAGAGCTTTCTCAGCCTCCGCGCACTGAGCAGAATCTTGCGATTCGTACAACTGCTTGCATAGTAATTCCAATTGGCGCACTTCCTGTATGTGATCCATTCTTAATGACACGGCTCAAACTTGTATTTTAAGATTTCCATTTAGGTATTTCGAGTCTACAAGTTTGAAAATGTTTGCATCACTCTTTCGATGCTTCTGGAGGTGCAGCATATACCACTACAGTTATAATACACGAGTTCACCTAACAAAAAGATATTACTCATTCTCCAACCAGAAAATTCACAATCATTGTACACTATAAACATACAGTCTCTTCCAAACTTTATTACAAACTCATAATTCAACGTTATAATCTAAGGCGCGTTATTAATGACCATACAGATTTATCGATTTTTTCTTCAAACGGTGAATGAATTCGCTTATGAAAGTAGAATCTTCGACATCGCGATCGAAAGAGAGCAATGTAGCGACGACAAAAACACAATGTCAGTGAGGAATCTCTCTACCAGCGGATCGAGCGAATCTCCGGCAATAAAGCGCGAATGCAGAGAACTAGTCGGACTAAAGCGATTCCATTCTTTTGTTATGAAAACCGACGAAAACGCAGGCCAACAGAATTCATAAGTGCCGAGGAGCGATAAGTCTCTGGCGTGTACATATATCTCTTTCAAGCGAATAAGTTAAGAAATACAGTGAGATCCTGACGATACGAGATTCCCCCGGAAAGCGAAGACTTTGACGGACCAAGGAAATCAGAGGAAACACAGAGATATCTGCTAACATTGTTGTACTGCGATCGTGGAAACGAATGAATCTCGATTGGTTCGGTAGGTAAATAAAGGTCGGAGGTTATACGGCTTACGATCGTAAATAGCGGGCAGAAACGAGCGCGTATTCGGACGGTGCCAATATACTCTCGAGTTAGAGCCGAGTCCTCTCAGACATCGGGAGAAAAACAAAGCTCCTCCACCGAGAGCCGAGAGACTATTGTCAGGGCGAGGATCGGCCGGAATCTCTACAGGGCTTTTTCTATCGGGCCAGTGGGCTACAAACAATCATTTGACGTAGGGACGAGCCGAGGGACGATGATTACAATGCACAGCGAGAAGGTTATACTAGAGTTTTACATTAAACTTATATGCCAGAGTTCATCGGAGGAAGACGTCAAGAGAGCGAGAGAGTCACAAGTGTCGCTGGGCAGGTCAAGTTGAGATGCGAGGGAATTGGTGAGTTTGGCGAGCATATCCACTAGCTAATTATCTTTAAAAGTGAGGAACTGTGTGCTGCGTGTCGATAGGGGGATATCATTGAGAAAAGCGGGAATGGACTTTGCCACTGGTGAGCCGGAACGTTTAATTGATAGCTGAGATCGCCGAAGCGAACACCGACCGGCGGAGAGATGGTCACATCGTCACCTAGCTCGCCGGACTAGCAGAGTCTCATTGACAATCCCTGGGAAATCATCTATCACTGTCGGTTCCTTTCGCCCGGCAACATAAACCTTCTGTCCTCCTACGAGATATATCTCTCCCCCTCTCTCTCTTTCTCTCTCGCTCTGTCTCTCTCTCGAGTTGTTTCGCGGGTGGAAAAACCTTCCGGGCACAGGTCGACCGCACTTAACTGCCAGCGGATTTACCGGCGGCTGGCTTACCCCGCGGATCTCCGCATCACTTCCTCACAACCAAGTCGAGAGCAATTTTCGAGCTTTCCACGTTATTTTCATCGGCAACTCACCTGCTCGTCCGCCATTTTCGCAGCTTCGTATTATCTACAGTGAAGCCAGGATCACATGCCTTATAATCTCCGCCGCTCTATGCCAAAGCACGTTCTCCTCGCTCTCGCGCTTTGTGTGTTTGTGTTGCGCTCTCGTTGTGTCGGCGCCCGGCGGCTCGCTCGCTCTCGCGACCTACACTTTTCTACGTCGGAAATGAGCGGAGCGACACCTTTGTTGCTAAAAATCGTACCCCTCGCACTTTGTTTTTGCGGGCCGCGCGGTACCTACGAATTCTTCTTTCCAGCACTCGGTATTTTCCACAATATGCGAGTCGCCTATTTCTTATTCTATCTTGCGGTCTAACTCGCTTGTTCAAAGGGAGACATTTTAGCCAATCCAACGAGTCGCCGCGAATTCGTAAAACTTGTGTCAAGTGGGAGATATGAATCTTGCGAGTATACTTTATTGTAATATAAAGAGGATTATACTTGCTGAATGCTTGGTATTGATGATGCATGTATGACAAAGGGATACTAACTACGAGTTTGTCCCTAGAAAACTTCATCAATCCTCTTGAATAGGTGTTATATTTCGAATATTGCTTTTGCACAGCCTTCATACCGTCTGTATTTAGTTATTATTGATACATGAAACTTCATGTCCAAATTAACAGTAAGCATCACAATGTTGTCTTAAAAATTATTATTCCGTAGGTGTATATCTGATATTAATAAGAGATGATCTCTCTCTCGCTCTCTCCCTCTCTCCGTGGTGTTGCAATGGGAATGCGATAGTTGGCGTGAAAATCCTTATCGTTAAAAGTAAGAAAAACTTTCACGATATATTCTCTAGCTAGATGTATGTAACAGCATTACCTGCATCTAGAATTCTAGAAAGTGTGTTGGCTCTGCATCGTTCGTTAGAATGTTGGTGTATTGTTACTGATACTCATCTCGTAACAAATTGCGACGGAGACTACTGAAATTCCTGGTGCAGTAATAATGAATTTATTAATATCGATATAGCTTAAACTCCAAAAGTCGGCAGAACATGTGGATTGATTTGCCCGTAGGAATTGCAAGGAATTGCATATCGGTAATTCGTCGTTCCTATAGTTCCTACGTTATACATGCACTTGTAAATAGCATAATAGTATTAGTACTTTATGTGCTTATAAGGAATATGCTATTACTTGCTGTAATCCCTATACTATGCTATATTCACCAGTCGGTAAAACGTTATCAGAATTTAATGATGCTGCGTAGTACGAAAGTATATACTTCACACTTCCGTTCGTTTATATACATATACATACCTTAAAATTATAGACAAATTTTCATGCCATTGTTTTAGCTTTAAAATCACAAGTCTTTGCGCCAGATTTAGCTGCCAGAGGAGCTTGAAATCCAGCACGGGTTCTTTAAAGTAGAAATCTCTGAAGCAGCCTGGTGGGGGGCCAGGACTGCCTTAATGCTAATAGTTATCGATCCACTGGAAAAGACTTTCTTTACATGCATGCTCGGGATAGTATTGTTATCCTTACCATGTATTCACAGCTTATGTCTATCGTGAAATGCAATTTGTACAAAATTTATGTAATTCAATATGAACTTCTCGATAACTTTGCTGAGGTCAAATCAGTGGCAGACGTTGTGTATTCCAAAGCTCTTATACTTGTTACACGATAGGGCTAAAATATTCGAGTCACCGTCGCATTACTTATCGAAAGATATATTACCATGTTTTGTGACAATTTTGGGAATCAATGACATATTTTTCGTATGATTAAGATAATCGATACTCTCCACTACGCCGAGTGTTTTCTCGCTTCTACTGACCGTCATGAAAAATATAAAACCCTCCCTCCTCATTACTAACGATCGTTCGATTCTAATAAGACTTCTTTTTCCCTTCTGTGGCTAGTACAGAATTGATGAGATGGGGACGCGCTTGCGTGGTGTGGCCTGTACGAAATCGCGGTACATGATCCGTCGGAGATCACGAGTCAGAAGAATAAAACGGTTTACAGTATCTATGATTAGTTGAGAGTCGCTACATTATTTCCTGTATGGATACTAATATTTACAACTAAGTATGATCAATTTTTTATATTTTAGGTGGAATTAGCATTGTACCAAATGGCTGTGCAGAAGATCTTGGCGCTCCTTTCACTTTCACTTTCACGGAAACCAGGCTCGACGAGAAACAATCATGTCTATCGAAATTACTATACACTGAATTAATCGCCGTACATCTAGGATGCTAAACATGAGTAAACATGAGCGATTCACATTAATTAGATTTAGAAGATAATGAAAGGCGATAGCTATCGGAAACCTTGCGTATATCAAGTTTTCATCACATTCACACAGGATAAGTACTCCAATCAAACGACACTTAACAATTTCATTACTATAAATTAATTACATAAAAAATCATTAACTTACTATAATACATCTAACACCTTATTAAGTGTATCCAGCCTCCCTAAAAATCGTCTCCTTTTTTTACTTATAAGTCTTTTTTTTCAATAGTAGGAAAGTGGTCAACTTCTATTATGACATATGTAATGCAAAAGAATTTCCAAATACGGCCAAAGCAGATGACGTTTCTTTACATCCATGGGATGTATTTAGGTTGTTCCGAATATATACTGTCCGTTACTAAACGAGTTTGCGTCAAGCGCGTATAAATTATTTTGTAGCTTTACTTGTCACTTCGTATTCCTTATTCTGAGAAATTTACTTTTGCTTTTCACAGCAAACAATAAATGAAACTCATCGGCCGTCGAGATGCTTGTGTCGTCGGTCTTGACGGCGTTCGCGTGGACGCTGACGCAACTGGAGCCTCACTAACCACTTGCTGCAACAGAAATGAAAACCTATTTCCTCCAACCATCCTTTCACCACCAGATTCCTCTCTTTCTCCGATCATTGTAAATACTTACTTAAGATTATATCACAATAAAGGAATTCCCAGATTGATACGTCACTCAAATGCTGCAAATTTAAGAAATCATCCCGTTAATATCATAGAGGCGTCTCAAGCTGAGTTTCACCAGATACTAGTCTTTTGGTAAATCACTCACGGGAGGGGGATCTAGTGTCAGACTGATTCATGACAGAAGCAATGAGTTGTGTTGGGGCACTGCAGATATTACCGTTTGACGGACTGCAATTGAGGAAATCCCAGATTAATATTGTGTCATCATGCGACGACGAGACGATTTGGAACTCATCGAACTGGAGCCGGAATACACGACCTGTATGTTCCTGTGAAAGTAACCATTCAATTATACACCATATCTTCTTTGTGGCACGCAATATGCGTTCAATCTTACCACCAAAGTGCGAAGACACAAAGTACTGGCGAGGGCTCGTGGATCTAACGCTGCCACCAAATCCCACACTTTTATCTTCCTGCAATTCATCCAACAATCATTAGATTAACCCTACGCCAAACAACTTATTCCGACAACAATAGTAGAGTGCCGCTCCTTACCCATCGTAAGCTCCGCTAACAATGTGTTTACTGTCGAATCTTATGCATCTGACCAGCTCGTCGTGACCCTCCAGGACGCGCAAGCACGCACCACATTCGACATCCCATAATCTGATTGTATTGTCACTGCTACCACTAACTACTAAGCAATCCCTATATTGCAAACACGCTATGCCCCGTTTGTGTCCGTTCAAGGTTCGTACGAATTCGCAGGTTGATGTGTTCCACACTTTGATAGTCCTATCACCACTCGCTGAAACTATGTACTTTTCATCGAAATCGACAACGTTCACTGCTGCTCTGTGCCCTACGAGTACTCTCCTCAATTGAATCTCCGTTTGCGAAGTCATATCCCACACGGCAATCGAGCGATCCTGCATCAAGGAGAGAAGTCAGATTACTTGCCTCGTGGACAGACGAGAAAGAGAGCATGTGATATCGGCACCCACCTTGGAACATGTGACCATCATCCCGTTGTTAAATCTGAGATGCAACACTGCCTCGCAGTGATGGATCAATGTGTTGACCATTTCGCCAGTGTTGGCATCCCAAACTCTTACGGTGCTATCTGAGGAACCTGATATTATAGCTTTATCGTCGTATTGCAAGCACAGGACAGAGCCGGTGTGTCCTGTTAAAACTTTCACGCATTGCAATGTGTTTCTGTCCCATATTTTAATAGTATTATCTCTAAGGCCAGAGACGATCTTTTGGTCGTCGTATTGCAAGCAGTAAACGCCCTTGGAATTCTCGCTCCTGCAGTTTATCCTCTGAAGATTGAATCTTCCCATTTTCCAGTTGTTGTCTATACTGTCGATGTCTTTCACTATTTTCGGATAGAGAGATCTGTAGAAAATGTGATTGGGATGGCCTTCTCCGGGTCTTGGCTTGAATAAATACTGAATCCTACAAATGCAAAAATACACATAATGTATACATTTTTACTATTATTACTTCGCGACTATATTCCTGATAAATGTATTGTTACTAACCATCCTCTCTTCTCAGCAAGACCTCTCCAAACTGTGTCTGTTCGTACTTTCCGTTCAATTAACTTCTTCCAGAGCATCCCTTCGCTGATTACTCTGTGCCACTCTTTACACACCAATTCGGCAGCAATGAGCGACTCGACATCCAAGTAAGACAAGATACTTTCTGCTACATGATCCAATCCTTTTTCTAGGATAGAAGGAAGAGTGTAATCTCACGCAATACTTCATTCATGTATCATTAATTTGGGCAACTTACTTGGCAGTAGAGATATAAAATCTCTCTGCAACATAGGCTTTAAGTAAGCATTGATGTGGCCATGTTGATAGTGACACATCCGTGCTAACAGTTGCTCAACAAAGTTGACTTGCTCCGCTTCGCTCCATCGCTCGAAGAACTTCAAGCAGATTTCCTTTTCTTGTCCATACTGTTCCAACTCGCCCGCTGGTAAGCCTTTCTTGCGAGTAGGGTCGTACAGTATTGTCATCGGATACTAGAACACAGCAACCAGACATTCTTACAAACTCTGTCATCAGCCAATCTTATTGACAAAAGCGGAATCAAGCAATTTACGATATTTGACATAGCGAGTGTCGTACGCGCTATCTGGCGACAAACGAGCAGCCACTTATAGAAACGCTAATGACTCGGTCAAGTATAATTCTCTCAGAGATCTGTCTCCTCGATATCTAAGTTCCCCTTATCAAAAGAAATCATCGTCTATCACACTACGTGCATTCCTCTCATTGATAGGTCCGCGTGGTATCACATTGCGCGAAACGTGGTAGCGGCCGACGTGTTTACGAAAGATTAAACCGAAACATGAAAATATTCTCGGACGATGATTACACCGATCGCTCAAAAGCGTCGAATGCAATAATCAGCGATTATTCTTACGGCGGCTCGCACAAATAACCGGCGGCGAATCCTGGAGAGTAAGTTCCATGAAAATAAGATACCGCGGGCCGTGATCTGTACACTAATCCAGTGTTTCCGGTCCGACCTACTTGTTGCGTTCGCCGCCACTAACAGGGCAACTCGCCGCACTAGAACCAGCAAGCGGATAGCGCTAAGGTCCTCGCAATTAAGACACTCGTAGACCCGAGGCCGATCGAAAATCTACCTGCGAGTCAAATCTAACTGGCAACACTTTCATTTCCATGGCCTCATCTCCCCTGGTCCCGCTCGCTTTCTACGCGAAAGTATTTAATAGATTTTCGTCGGAGCCTGGAAAACTATTCCATCGGTCCCGAGGCCACGCAAACGCGCACTGGAAAGGAGCCGAGGGAGCGAGCACTTGCCGCGGAAACGGATAGGAAATAATAATTGCAAGATGCGCAAGAGCTCTCGAGAAGAGAGGAGTGAGATTGAATAATCTCTCGAGTAGAATCCGGCGAGGCAAGTGACTGGCTCGAGAGAAGTCCTGCCCGAGCGAAGAACCGTGCAATCACCTGAAAATCCTCTCCTCCACCAAGCTGCTCCCGACATAACGGTATCGCGAACTCGTGTCGAATCTATGCTCTCCTCCTTTTCTTTGTCTCTGGCTATGGCTATGCCTTCACTCGCTGTCTCGGTGTCGGCCTCTTACTCCCCCCCTCCAACCACCTTCCCTGTACTTTCGACCTTATTAATAAAATACTGATTAACAGACAGCAGCCAGCCGATCGGCGTCAAGGGATATCGTCGAGCGGGTGAAAATGCGATTACCACCGCGCTCTTCTCTCGGACTCGCACGGCTCTTTGTAACGGAACGAATTGCGACAGACGCGCGCAAAAAGAGCGAGCGCCGACTGAAAGGGAGCCTCGTTCTCTTCTGCGAATAATGATGCAAGTGGACTGGCCCATTTAGCGCATTGAATCGAGGAACCGACGCCTTGCCGAGGAACTCGAGGTAAAAATAATACAGAAATATAAGGTTACGTTCGACGGAAGTCTGCCGATAACTCGACTTTTTTCCCTAGGTTTGCATCGAGCAGCTTTGGCATCGGCGCTGCTAGGAAACCGCAAGGTAGTGCGCGATGGCCTGTCTAGGATTGTTTGTGTGAGTGGGCGACCACATTGTGGAGAGACGCGTAAGTCCGCGCCTCTCACGCAGCCATACGATATTATTATCAGCTGATCGTGCGCGTATTCGATTGCAGAAGAAGGACGGCGAGCATCGATTACACGGAAGGAAAGGTACACCTCTGCGGTCCAGGAAAATGTAGTCGACGAGCGCTCCTGGTGGATCAGCACCGAGGCCTATTCATCCTCTTCCCATAATGCAAGCCAGTGCTCGCCGGGCGAATGAAGCCATTAGGGCCGAAGAGAAGAAAAGGCGCGCTCTGATATTATCGTGTAAAGAAACTCAAAGTCCAAGTACACAGGCTGTGCGAGGTTTAGAGGGCGAGCCGCGGTGTAAATATCCGCGGGCTCACGCTCCTCTCTCCTCGGTGAAAAGTGAGACCAGGATTCCCCTGGCGCGCGCTCAATTGCTGAAATCTAGGAAAGTGAGCAGCAGTCACCTGTCTCTCGACGAAGCCGGCGTAAGCCGCTCTAGAGTTTGCGAGATCACGACGCTAGAAAGCGTGAAAGGAGTTGCGAAAGTGAGAAAAAATGGTAGAACTCGGAAGAGACGAGAGGCGCCGGGTGTCTTCCTGCGGGAGAGCCGGCGGCCAATTAAAACCTCCGGCCAGAGTGCAGCGAGCGCGCGCGAAATCCGGGAACGGTAGACGTCCGCGCGTCTCTTGGGAAACGGGTTTCGCGGCCCGGCCACTATTAGGGAGAATGTAAAAGGCTTTAGGTAAAAAAGAGCGGTTGCGCTCGGACCTTGAAAAATGGCATTGCCAATTTGTAATGACCGCGCGGTACCGTACTGCGTTCTGCGCACTAGTAGCACCCTCTCTCTCTCTCTCGCTCTCCTCTTTGGGGGATTTGGACGCAGCACGCGGAAGAAAAGGCTGCGCGACTACACGTGGCAGTGTCATGTACCAAGCAATAGAAGCGAAACGATGAATCATCGGGGGCCAGTCGGTACACACACGGCGCGGGCCGTTTTTTCGGCGAGTCATGTCTCCTACATCAGCACAATGCCGAGTTCATTTACATCGGCGGGATTGTGGCCTCCGTGCTCGGCGGGCAAGGAGGGCTCTCTCTCTCTGCGCCGCGCCAAGCCGTGCCGCGCCAAGCCTTGCCGCGCCACGCCGCTCGGCAACAAGGGGACTCGACTATCCACCAATGCATCGCCACATCATTTGCCCGCTCGGTTTCCATCGACGGCCCCGCACGCTATAATGCAAATAGATTCTATAATCGCGCGTCTACTCGCCGCTGATTATGGGAAATTGCTGCGCGCCGTCAATGCGTATGACGAAACCACTCGACTCCGAGCGCGAGCTCCAATAAGGCCAGGGTGAAGGTTTGCATTGGCATTACATGTGGAAAAGAAAAACTCGCTCGACCTCAATACCGTCTAACTGGACATTCCATTAGAATCCAGGCTTTTGTATAGCTAATTAGCCGTATTTGGCCCTCGCCCAATCCTCCCCGTTCCTCCTGCGCGGAATAAGCCTCGGGATAAGTGCGAGGCGACGCGACGCGACGATAACAATCGGAAAAAAGTCTATCCGCCGTCCAAGGACTATCGGAAATGTTATCGTCCGATCAAGGAAGGATGTTTGGCCTTTCTCAGCTGTTGGTAGCTACACCGAAAATCCCCTCTATACCCTCCTCCCGGCCGCATAAGGCAGGACGGCTGCGATCTATAGATATTGCCGCGGCCCTGAATAAGGAAAGTACTAATTCTTAACGCGCTCAATCCAACTCGACTCTAATCCCAGACTACTGGCACACTCGCGCTCTACTATGCGGCCACCTCTGTCGCTCTGTCTGCCTACCTCACCTCTCCGTGACCAGCAATGTTTTATCAGTTAAACGGTATCTGCGATTACTAACAGGTTCCCGCGTAAAATCACGCACTAATTGTGGAGGCGGCCACTTGACTACTCGCAGCTAAAGGTAGGAGAGCCAGTGAATATATGCCAACGGTAGTGCTATATATGCCGAGAGCTGACAAAGCAGCTGTGAAGAAGGGTAGACGGGTCGTGCAGAGGATCGTAGGACAGGTCAAATGAAAGAACGGGGGGAGGTGGGCGCATGTAAAACATTGATTATGTTGTAAACTCTATACCTAGCAGACCCGACTTCATCCTAAACGGCCTCTTCTTTGTTCGGAAAACAAAGGCCGCCATAGACAATCGGCGCCCACCGCCATCGATTAAACATCCAACAATTTTCGAGATTTTATGCAACCAGTCCCTAAGTTACTGCCGGGCGGCAAGTACCTTGGCAAATCCTCCACGATCGTGATTTATCAGGAAAATATTATTAATTGATTCATATCAATATCTTGGCTCCTCGTCGATCAATCGATTAAAAAGGTGTTGGGCTCCGAAATTGGTTATTAGCGCGGAGCGTCTGCTTATCGGTTTTCGCACTAAACCTAGGTAATTGCATATATGCACTTTAGGTTCAACGCTCTCGACACATGATTCACGAGAGCCCGATGCTACGGTAGTTTCGAAATGATCCACCGCATTTTATCGAATGCATGCACATATGTCGCGCGGGTCTGCCTCTCCTCTCTCTCCTCTCTCTGCTCTCTCTTTCTCTCTCCGAGGGGGGAAAAACTCGGGAAGAAACGGAATGCAGAACGCCGTGGCAAATGAAAAGGCTACGAATATAGAATTGAGAGCAGGATAAAAATAGCTGGGGTACGTGAAAATAATCCAGTACAATGCAGTGCGAGGCCTATTGAAAGGTGTTGCGGAGGAGGAAGAGAGCTCTTTGCCACGGCAGAGTGGAATAGGATATTTAGGGTGGGACAGAGACGCCTAGCACATGATTCTCAGAAGGAACCGACTCTCGCGAGTTCCTCCAAACACTCGAATCGCCAGCCAGACGCCACGGCGTACTTTCAGAGTCGCCAATGAAATCTCCTGGGTAAAAGGACTCCGGAGAACCCATGTGCTCTCTCTGGCGGAGCAGTTAATTCTCGCTTTGTCTGCGATCCCCGTGGAAATAGTCCGGGAGGAAGGGAAAAACAGAGCCCTCGATTGATGGGATAACTGTCATAACTGGATGAGCGTAAACAGTGTTAAGCAGGCGCAAAGTCGGAGGAATGATTGCCGTCATCGTCATGTGTCACGTTGAGAAATAGGATAGGGCATTTCGGCGGGGTAGGGGAATGCGCATATTTAAATGGAAAGTGATATGCCGAGCGGCGAGAAACGCTCGAGAGCGATAAGTGGAGGAGTCCAGTGGGAAAGGAGTGGCAAAAGGATCGCGAAATATTAACGAGTTTGCCGTCATAGCGAGACATAAGATGGCGGTAGGTTTCAGGTCAAAAATACTGATATGTTGGCTACCTGAAGATTTGTGTCTGTGTCGTCGATGATCTTATCCGTCTCCATGTTGATCATTGTTCACGCACGGCACGCACAATCCCGTCGATCCAGATTGTAAAAATAGCTGTCCCGACTCGACGAAAGGTCCTCGCGGCGAGCGCTAATAATTCCCCGAGCTCTCAGGCTTCGACTGGTTAGCACGAGCGACGACGCTCACGAGCCTTCGCCATGTACAGGAAGTTGAAACAACATTTCACCAACACAACAACTCGTAAATAACTATGTCACTTGGCGCGATCGAAAGAGGCCCCTGATCCTCCCAACGAGCAGGCCTCGCGCTCCTTTTTCTCGTGGCCTCGCCGAATTTCCACGCTCCTCCACTCTCTCTCGCTCTCTCTTTCTCTCTGGCTCTCTCCCTTCGAACGCCTCGACGGAAATCGGAGTGCGGCGTCGAGGAAATGCCCGAGTCCACTCTCTCTCTCTCTGCCACAGAACAGAACCCTGAGATCAGTCGATGAGTCGAAATGTTCCACAAGAACCGCTAACGCCACCGACTGCCACTGATCCTCTTCCACTGAAAGAGCCTGATGGCGGATGGCGCCTCGGATACGTTACTTTCAAGATGGTCGCCGTCCCGTGCCCCGACCAGCCCCGACCAGTGCCGTGCGCTAGAACTACATCTTCACGCTGCCACGCACATTCTAGCAGCGGCCTCTGAATTTACTTTTTGAATTCTCTTATAACCCGCCTCTTCCTTATGTAACGGACACTACAATTTTCCCCGATCAAAACTCACGCCACTTTCCATTTCATTGATCCTCCGTTTATTATCTCAGTTATCACATGTATATACAGAGTTACAGAGAGTAGTGAGAGAAGTACAAAACTCAACTAGGGAATACTTTGGTTAATAGTTTAAATGCTGTACATGAGTGTCGTTTTAAATCTATCATCGTCATTTTCGGCTAAATCCACTTGATCTGCTCGCTCTTCGGAGATTTGGCCGCTTCCAGTTGGAATTGTAGATTCAGGGTTGCGTAAGGACTGTGGCAGACCTGTGAGTCCAATGGGGGGTAGTAATGTCGATAGCATATGTAAGCTAGGGAGATGCCGATTCCCGATCCAACAAGTACATCTAGAATGAAAAGAAGTCAGTCATTCTGCAAGTAGACTGGTTGCAAATGCACCCTCTACCTTGCCAATGATGATGATAATCGCAGGTTCTGCTCAATGCAATTACAAGTGCAAAACAGATTGGAAAAAGGAAGACCAACAATCTCCAAGATTGCCCCTTTCCTGCTAGACTAAATGTATGCAGCTTCCCTGCTAAGTACAGTGCAATGAATCCAAAGCTCGCGAACGCAACTACAGAGTTGAAAGAGTCTGTTAGTAAGAATAATTAAGAAATCAAAATATTCATCAGTGACAGAGAGACGTACACGAGGAATGTCCGCTTGGAAATGACTTTCTCCCATCTCTCACAGCTACTGGATTACCACTACATTCAAAGTCTGCATTCATCCGTCCATCAGGGAAACACCTCCAGAAGAAGTCAGGCCTGGGTCTACCTATAAGAACATCTCTCATAGAATCCTCAGTTATCCCTTTAATCCAGTGTATCTCGATACCTACCAACCACCAACTTTATGACGTCAGTAATTAGTCCATTAAGACCTAGAGCTAGAGTCACTGACAATGTCGCTTGGTACAAGTCAGTTTTGTCTTTATAAACTAAAAAGATGAAGAAAATGACGACCACTGGCATGATAAAGACCAGGGGCTGAAAATGGATAGTGCGATGTTATTAACATGTCCAGAATTCTTTAGAGATCTGATTCACCCTCTTACCCATAATACTGTCGTAGGAACATAGGATTCGGTTCTAGGATTTCTATAGAGCCACAATTCATCCTCGTGGATCTTCCTCGTGAATGGCTCTGCCTTCTCCAGTTCTCTGGAAATTGGTCCAAGGGAATATTACAACGTGCGCCGAGGGACGAGAGATCTGACATTTTCGTGAGACAAAATACTGTGCAATCAGGGTTCTGCAGGTGAATGAATTGTTGGCTTACATGAACAATGCCGCGAGAGTAACTCGCAGCAAAATGTCGAACCAAAATCCTGTGAGGATCTCGGTGGTGCGCGCGATGGCCATCACGAAATCGAAGAAATGCTATTGATCATTCTGCAACCGCCGTCGTCGGGCTGGTGTGTACAAACAGCAGAGAGAATGCCAAATGAACATTTGAATGACACATCTCCCAGGTGTTTCTCGTATACGTGTATGCACAGCTGCACGAATCTCGACGAGCCGAGGGAAGGATAACGTGTCTCCACGCGATTCCTCCGGCCCCGACACCACCACCCAGGCCAAATCCACCTCTCGAATCTCGGAAGTCGGCTCGCAACTCTCTACAGCTGTTAAAAATAACACCGGCCTATAATCGATTGGTCGCCGGTGTCCGTTTGAATTCTCCCCTATTCCCAGCACTTCTCAACGACCAACACTTTTCGAACCAAAGATTCATTTCCTCCGAGACTAATTGACGAATCCTTTCAAAATCTTTACGCAACGATTGCTTATCAGGCTCGACATTTTGTAAGAACTAAAAACAGTCTGAAGATGGAAGAGGAGCGTGGAAATGTTGAGCTTCGGATTACGGAACCTTTTTCTTTAGAGGTGCCAATCCAGAGGATCGAGAGTGCGGATGAGAGATATATGTTTTACATATCATAATGTGTCTTTAGTTCGTTGGGGATATTTATTAAACTTAAACGTATAAAAATACTCAAGTCTGCGCAACTGAGATTTAATGGGCCAGAAGTAGACAGACAGGACTCTTATAACATCAAAACATTCAAACATTGAGCAAATTGCGATCAAGTGATATTCCATATGTAAAGATGAGCATATTATAGAGTATTCTTAGAAGGCATTTTAATTGTTTGCGAATAAAAGACACTTGCGCACCGTCTAAAAAGAAGATTAGAGACGAATATCAAAGAAATGAGATTCGAGGAAGAATAACAAAGGTTGGTGAGTGTCGGGTGACCGAGCGCAGGTAAACATACACACCGCCGGTATAGCGGTTACGCATCGACGAGCACCAGGCGCGGCTGCTAGATAGAGAGCGAGCGCGAGCGACAGAGTCGCAGTGAACAAGACTTTACGGACGCGCATCGCTCGCATGACGCCACATGGCTTCGTCCGTCATTAGTATATTTCCGCGTAGAATTTCGTGTCAGAATCGGAGCAGCGAGAAACGCGTTGCGTAATGATCGGTGTTAAGGTCCTGCGTGGGAAAAAGCCTCTGGGTAAGCTGAAAATGATCCCTGGAGGAGAGAATGATTGTGTTCAAGTATTGCTGGGAGTTGCGCGTGCCAATCGCTCGCTTGAAACATCGCAACCCGTCAGAATCCGTCTAATATGTGCGCAGCTTGTTTTCCTTTCTTCTACCTCTATCTCTGTGTCCTATATTAGTCAGGATCTCTTTATACGTTGATTGGTCAAAATTCCACACGAATCTCCCCAATTGCAGTCAAATTCCAACTGATCCATGTGTGTTTGTATACACATATGAAGGCCTGTGCGTTTCTTGGGCTTGGAAATTTCGAATGGAGAGGATTTATTGGAAACATTCTCCTTTTTTTACAGTATTTATTCATCCTGGATAACTGTCGGTTGATAGTGACGAGCCAGTTAATTCAATGATGCCTTTAACATTGAACCGATGAAGAAAATAATGTTGATATCAGCGTCAACAAACCTCCCCGCCTCCATAAGTGGTTCCAGAGTGTCGAGTCCAATCTGCGATACTATTGATGATAATCCAAACAAGTTTTACACTTATTTACACCAGCTTGCTGGGAGTAGTGAGATGGAAGTTGACGTGATACTGAAAGACCATTGTTATGCCCGGCCTTGGAACTGGAAGCCGGAGAATGTGTATGTCAAGCCGATTAAGAAACTATTCTTTTCCAAGAAAAGTGTGACCTCGTGAGTATTATCTGTTATTCTTTTCTTTAACTAATCTATGACTCACTAGTTTGCAATAAACGAATGAACAAACTCTAGAGAGAAGCCAGGCGAAGATGAGGAAGTTGACGTGGAACGTATTGTTAATAATAAGCCAACACCACCAGTGGACTTGACCAGAGTCAAACATTTGATGGACGAACTCCAAAGGTTAGCCAGTTTCGCTAGACCGGACGAGAACAATGAATGGGAGGAGCAAATCGACAAGATCCTTTGGTCCTCCGTTCAGCACAGAATCTACACTAAAGTAATAAAAATATTGAACTCGGAGAGACTCTCGAGATTGGCGAGGGCAAGTAGTTCAATTGAGCCAATCTTTCGGAGGACTTCTGTTGACATAGCAGCCAGAAGATTCCGAGAAGCGCTCGCATCTGCTGGCTGGGATTGGAGATTAGCACAATGGCTACATGGTTTATTGTTTGATTACCTTCCTCAAGAGTACCTTGGCATATACCTCGATATTCTTCAAACATTGAGACTGAGAATTCCACAATTAATTGATAAGATGATTGCTGTGCAACCAAACATAAATGCTAAGGCTGGATCCATAACATGGGAAACGCTTGGATCGTTGTTGAAGAGGTCCTGGGATCCGATCGTTCCGAGTTTGGGTGGCAATAGACTGGTACTTATAGATTTCTTGCGACATGCTTTACGGTCGTAGAAATATTACAGTGACCTTAATTTTCAGAAGAAATTACCAGGAAATCCAATTTTGATAATTACGCCGTCGGGCATTGGAACTAGTATGTCATCGCGGCAACATAAGTGGATTTCACTGTTGGGGACTCTCGGTATGGTCGTCACTGTACATTCACATTTGGGCATAGCTGCTAATCGAATCACGATGATGGTCTGCATCGACCAGTTGGTCCAAGCCACTCGAACAAAGATACAAGACATTCGAAACGACTGTCCCGGTCGGCCAATAATCCTTGTAGGATTCAATACCGGGGCTGCTCTCGCATGCCAAGTAGCACAGATGGAACACGTGTCTGCTGTGATCTGCCTTGGATTTCCCTTTTCCACGGCGGAGGGGAAACGCGGGACACCCGACGATACTTTGATGGATGTTCGATGTCCTGTTATGTTTGTCATCGGTCAAAACGCTACGCTCGTCAGACCGGACGATCTTGAAGATTTGAGGGAAAAGATGCTGGTTGAAACGAGTCTCGTTGTTGTCGGAACAGCCGATGATAATTTGAGAATATCCACGACGAAAAAGATCTCCGAGGGTATCACGCAAAGCATGGTCGACCGATGTATTCTGGATGAAGTCGGGGATTTCGTGGGTAGTATTCTTTTGCAACCCCATCCGCTTCCATTGAGAACTACCTTGAAGTCCAGTTATGAGAATAAGAGTAGCAGAAAAGAGCAACGAAAGAGAAGAAATTCTACAAGCAGCTCGGTCGAGAGTGAGCCCAATTCACCGACAGTGAAGAAATCTCGGCCGAACACACCCATCTCTTCGGGGGTGCCTGTCGCTTTAAACACTTCTACAAACGCAGCATCGAAACCAGGGGCTTATAATACACAGTCCAACTTGATAGGCATTGCCCAGTCTCAAGTGGGTCATATTACAACTGTGAAACGGAAGCCACGAAGTGCCAGTACACAGAAAACGCAATACGTGGAGCATTTAGTTGCATCAAGGATGTCAGCACAAGTAATTACACTCTTTAACTTCGTAAATGTTGGCGCGGGATCAATGTCAGACTTACTTACCAATAAACACTTGTTCATTTCCAGCATAATGCCGTTTCCGAGAACGGAGGCATCACATTAAACATTGGGTCTTTAGCAAGTCTAGCACCAGTTGGCCCAATACGATTAGCCCCAGCATCAGGAGGACAACACAGTGCGACGATGCCTAAATCGACTGCGAAAGCATTAGTCCCCACCGCCAAAGTGTCGAAAATCATATCAAATCTACCCCTTCAAAATGCCCAGAAAATGAAAGTTGTATCGACGGCTAAAGGATTCTCCAAGTTGATATCAACGAACTATAGACACGGCCAGATCATTGACAGCAATAGTGATAATAAGCAGGGGGATATGTTCTCGAGCGGAAGTCAAGTAAAAATGAATGTACCTATAACAACAAGTACGTACTACAAACAAGATCTCTCATGCAAATTCTCGAACAACTGCAACTAATGAGCTTATTGCTTTTTATAGTGGCCCATAATAAGTCCTTCATTAATGCATCTGGTGGGTCGATAAGCAATATTATACAAAATGGAAAGAATTCACTCGCAATGTCCGCTGGTTTATCCTCCACGCGCACACCGCCCTTGTCGAATGTATTATTAACACCTAACAGCTCGGTGGCAAATTCTGTAACAACAACTGCTCCAACGACGTCAAAAGGTAGAGCCTTTCCCTCTAATCAAATACCAGATCCAGAGTAGTTGAGCTCGCGACACGGAATGAGACATCTTTTCTATTTTTCATAACTGATATCCTGTATATATGTGCATAATTCGAGACTATTTGCGATATGTGGTGTTTACTGAATCTATGTTCTGTATACGTAACACACGAAGGAAATCTAGTACGAGTTTAAGTAATTCAAACAGTACTACTTAACTTATGGACCAGACATTTAAAGTACAAAGTGCAAGGAATGAAAAGATAACAGAGAAGTTAAGTTTTTCAATGGAACCTTTCATATAATTGTCAAGTCGGGCGCAGACTAAAAGTATTTGTTGGTAAAGGCACAGGGCTACTGTAAATTGTGTATGAATATTAATAGTCCAACTAGACCAGGCAATCAGCAAACATATATAGACGTTGACGAAAAGTTTCAATCTTGCCTCAATTACATGTGCATTTCCCCTATTGTAAGATTTTGCCTCGTATAGCTTGATTGTACGTCTTTTCGTATTGCAACCTCGTAGTTTCATGGTTTTCTAGTATCTTGGATATTTTATGAATTATCTCTACTTCCACTTTTGTTGCTTTTTTATCTCTTTTCATCCAGAATTTGGATTGTTTTGAAACATTGCCTTTTGCTGCTTAGAAAACTATGGGGATTTTTACGTACTTATCAGTGAGATAGATTGCTTGATTATAGCACTGTTGGAAAATCATTTCTATTCTGTATACACGCAGTCTGCGCGCACAAGTATTCGAGAACCCGGGGTGAAATTCTTTTATTAATCTTGAGATCCATCGTCTGAAGTAAAATGTTATTGGAATATCGGCTGTTGCCTTTTATTTTATATTAAATAAATATTTTTTCACGTAATTTGAATTTGTTTCATTCCTGACCCTGATCCTAATCCGTAAGATATTCCGCGCTCTTCAGTTTTCCATAGAAAGGTATGCCAGTACTTGTTAATACTACTAAAAAGTCTTGCTCGCGTGTCTTTTTCACGGTGGTGAAAACGAAATCCTCTTAGTTCTTGATAGCCTCAAGTGAAATAGCAATCTTTCGAAGCAGAGCACAAGTAGTGCTCGACATTTGTACAAATACGAATGCTCTATGGATATACATGTAACAATAAATAGATGTTGATGCGTCCAGTAAGTTGTGAAACGATGTGAAAAACCGTTGAATCGAACTATGTGTATTTTATAGTGACGGACAACATGGGAGCGACCGGTAGCTCTTCAAACGCAATGCACAATTCAGCTATTTCATTGGATACCCCCAAGATGTCAGAATTGCCTCGACAAGTAACAATCTGTAACAGGAACGATAACTTGCATAATACACCATCAGGGAATATCGTTATGATCGATAATTCGTCTAATACTCGGAATGTTTGCTCATCAGTAATGGCACCATTCGCTTCTCACAATTCCGACACTATTCAGGCTTTATCGAGTAAACCAAAAATTTCCAATAAAACAGTCAAAGTCATGCCAAAGATCACCGTCAATGCATCCAACTTGCAAAGACTTCAAAAATCTAAAGCACCGCAGCCTCTGCAGAAAAAGGCACTCACTGCCGACATAGATGACGAGTTAGGAAACATATTGGACATACCGATAATATTCGCAAAGGACGATGAAACTATTAACAATATCGAAAAAAATCCACCCTTCACGCACCTGGGATTGCCAGGGGATAGTCAAGATAAAGCTGCTTCCAAAATCGGCACTAGTACCAAAGTAGTTTTGATAAGCAACAAGCAAGATAAATCGCAGCAATCGACCAGCAAGCTTATGACACCTTCGACGCAGACGATAATATGCCCGAGTGTATCGATGCAAAATTTAAATCATGTTATACTTCAAACGAGACCCCAGCATCCTACTATTACCGCAAGACCTAGGCCAGGAGCTCTAGCACACGCACGAATGAAACAGCCTACTATTAAATACACCAAAATCATACTGGCAAAGAGGAATTCCCAGGGCACACTTTCAAACGTCACGAGTGAGCCCATCATCGTAACTAGGACAAACGACAAACTTAATACACCAAAGCTAGTAAATTTCGAAAAGAACGAACATAGATACGCCCAAATGCCGCCGAACCTTGTTGCGAAGAACGAATCTAAACTAGTAGACGAAATGTTAGAAATTGAGGACGCTATTCAAAGTAATGTCATTGAACGGAAGCCCATTCCGGAAATTGATCTAACATCGCCAACCAAAAATGACGAGAGTAAAAACTCGCCAGGTACAAAGGGATTGAACATTGCCGTGGATCTTAATTCGAAAATATCCAATGAATTAATTAACTCAAACTCATAACATGCGATGAAACATTATTAGACGGTAATCGTTTTTAAGATTTAAATATCATAATATTATCGTACGAGTGAAAATATCTGAATCTGAACGGGTGTTATATTTATTATTGAGTGATATCATGTGTGGAGAAACCGCGTGTTATTTATTTCGAGGATATCCATCAAGAATCGACTTTGTATATTTCATCCTCTTCTGAGTTGTTTAGTCTAAGTCCGGGAATCGTATTATTTCAATTCGGTTGCATGATGCGCTATTTTTATTGCAAAATATCAGTATGTAATAATCATAGATGTTTGCTCTAAGTTAAACTGTAGATAGAAAAATATAGCTAATCGTGATAAAAGTTACAATTCATTTTAAAAAGTACCTGTTACGACGTCCGTTTTTTGCTGAAGTTATAAGCGCCACCGAGGAACCAGAAGTCCTTAAGTATTAAAGATTATTTACAAAAATGCAGTAGTCTTTTTGTAGCCATAATTCATTGATGGTGTATATTCTACTATGTGCTACAATACTCCTTGTAAAAATCTACATATCCATCGGCAAACAGCTCTGTGCTATTCACACTGCTAACATATTCTCCAAAGACATTGTTTTTGAAGTAGAACTTGGTAGTAGCAGTATGACCAGGTTTCTTTTTAGGTACAGGCACAGCAGGCTTGAATACAACCCCTGCTGGATCATAGTCAGTGAAAAGTTCTTCAGGCGACCTAAAATAGAACGTACAATGTAGTCTTTGCAGTAGAACCTTGCGTGGACATGATGTATAGAACTTTCACTCACAATTTCCCAAGCTCCGGAGGTAAACTGCCTTCGCCAGACGTAGGGACACCCCATGCGATATTCCTAGCAAGTTTTTGCACTATACTGTGATAATGTCGCTGTAGAACGAAAAAGTCTGTCAAAAGTCTGCGGTTTCGATAACAAATGAAATTGATAGTGGAGACTGGACATCACCTGTAGTGCTACTAATTCCCACAAGGCTGTGCAATGCGCATTGCAATATTCGGGCTCTTCCAACTCTGGTTGGTAGAAGCCGTCACCTGTACTAGAATCGGTATCCAATAAAACCTCTGCTGTTTTTCCAAGTTGCATGATTTGCTTTGTGATCCCAAGCAACCCAAGCGCTACATTGTGCTGCGATAGCAACGACAATGTGCCCATTCTTTTCACAAACGCCAACAACCGACTCTGTGTTACGCGTTTTCTTCTATGAATTAACACTTGTACTAGTGTTTTGACCACGATTTCCGATTCGATGTTTGTCTTGCCGCAGTGCACGTTTAGTAAGTTTTTATAAAGATGAACGTAAAACTTATATGGATCGATATTTAACGCCATTCCGTGGCCGGATAATATCGTAAATATGCATTGAATGCAGTGGAGCTGTTCTCTAAGACCCAAATTTCCTTCGTTCATTAAACCATTTATAACTGCGACTAAATCTTGATAGAACTCTAAATTGATGCAATGAGCGAACCTGTAATATTATAAAGAGTTACAAATTGTATTGATTCGGAAGATTATCAAATACGAGTTGTGAATCATACTTGGCCAATCCTTCCAGGCAGATTGATAAAATCTTGCTATTCGGAGCTTGCTTAAGTATCCGAAAGTAAATGGTGAAAACTACACTTGTTATGTCTGTAAGCAGTTTCTGCTTCGTCTGTTTATTCTCCTCTGCTTTAGTCTCCAGTAATTCTTTCTCTACTTGTTCTAGCTTCTTACTCTTCTTTCTCTCGCGTTTACTCAATGCTAAAATTCTTTGCTTGTGTGACATAAGCTTCTTCTGTTTCGCCTCCTCGTCCCTCTCTTTATCCAAATTCACGTCTTTTATACGAAGAGCTAGAAGTACTGCTAGTACTTCCGGATGGACACTATGAGATTTCAGTTTAATATATTGATTTAATTTACGAACGATCTGAAAAATTTCAACAAGCCGATGTTTCATTTTAGTTAGTAATCTCACGCGGCGACATTTTCAATATAGCAAAAACTTACAGCGAGGGAAAGTTCAGCTCGCTTATCTTCCTTAAATATTTGCGAAATACATTGGGCTACTTTCTCCCTGATATTCGGCCTTTTGTTGTCTAACAATGGTATAAGATAGTTCGAAATGTTGGTGGCAAAATTGAAGTAGGGATGTGTGGTGAGGAGATCACACATGCATGTAACTGCGAGTTCTCCTAATTGAACTTCACGTTCGTTTATAACACGCATGTCTCCCCTTTTCCTTCTGAGTATGTTGGCCATTTTTTCTAGTCTTTGCAAATACTGTTTGTAACTTTTCAATAGGGTGGCTTCGTAATTTTGTAATTGAAATACATCCTTCTTCACTAAAGTTGAAAGGAAACTTCAATTAATATCACATTCCTAAACATACATTCCATTGCCATTGCTTAATACCAACATACATTTAACTCCTTCTTGGTTGATTTGGAGGATGTGGTAAGATGGCAAAAGATCTTTAAACACTTCCAATAAAGAGACAGTGGCCAACTTTCTCACAGTAATATACACTTCGGCATTGGATTCTTGCATCAGTTCTAGCAAAGCTTTAAAATTTGCACATTTTCCTTCAGGGTTTTCCAAGATGCCACTTGAAAGGATTCCTATTTTTAGACGTTTGGATTGCAAGACTTCTTTCCGACATGCTAATAGTTCTATAGCAGACACACTTTTGCTGCTATCATCTGTTGCTTTGCTCTAAAATTACATAAATCTGTGATAACCATAAGTATAACAATGCTGATTCAACAATACTTACAGTTACTTCTGTTTCAACTTCCATATCACTGGTTTGCTCATTCTCAGCATCATTCTCTGTGTCTCCATTGACTTGAGGTTCTTCTTCTTCAACCTCTTCCTCATATTCCTCTTCAATGACTCTCTTTTCGATGGCTCCGCTTTTGGTCTTAATTGGCAGCATCATCTTCAACTTCTTTGAACCTTCATTCTCCATTGCCCGAGAAATATTGTTTTCATACCTCTCCTCCAACGGATCTTCCGAATTTTTCTTCTTCTTCTTTCTTCGATTCTTATCCTCATCTGTACTAAAGCCAACATACTTAATTGCATAAAATTGGCGCAGTCACTTTGAAATACAAGTCATTGACACATACTCATCGAGCCGTATTTGTTTAAGCAGGTTGTAGGATTTGTTTGAGATGGCATTCTTTAGGAAGACCAGGTCATCCTTTTCAACCATATCTATCAGATCTTCTCCATGATCACTTTCCTGGTCTTCTTCGGGATTTTTCGCCGGAGGTGCCTGCTTTTGAATTTGCTTCTTCTGCGGTTTGTGCCTCCGTGCCTTCAGTTTCCCTTGCTTCGTCAATTTGTTCCTCTTCTGATTACTCCGTTTCACCGTACTTATTTTCATCTTTTTCTGTTTCAACAATGCGACATTGAATATTGTAATTATTGTGCTATTTGCGATATTTTCGTGAAATAAACGATCTAGTTTTTAGGTTGGATGATATTTGGGCAAGGTGAACAGGCTGCTATTAGATTGACACATGAAATAGTAATAGCTGTAGTTAAATAAGACACTCACAGCCATTTTGGGTGCTGCTTTATAAACTATTTTACTATAAAATCACACTTTTTCTTGCTTCAATCACAACACAGACAAGTACAACATTGGTAAATACAGAGTTCACAGCACCACCACGTGTTTTTCACGCCAAAGTCGCCGAAACGAAACGAAAGACTCTGAACTTTGCTCAATCGACCACTCCGAAGATGCCTCTTTCTCATGCATGGTTTCCCGCCGAATCACAAAAATCTAATAGGTCCGGCAGAATGACGGTTCTCAAATGATACAAAAACAGTTCGTTTTCACCTTCCATAATTGTCATTATATTTTGCTATATACAGATTTCTATTGCGACTGCAATTACAATGCGTACATACATCTTCGATCATATAAAAGATAAACTCATAATGTATAACAAGGATACCTATTTGTATGTTCACTTTACTCTTTTACGATAGACGAGATTAGAATGGATTAGGGGAACATGTGGTCAATAACATGTCATAAACTATATATGCCTGTTCTGTCAAAACATGGTTTTAAATTACATACTTTTAGAATATCAGTATTGTTCGCTTTTTTTTCAATGTTTTTTTTTAAAGATTCATTTTCAGGTCACTGGTGAGGTTTTCGACGTTAATTGTTGGGCGGCTAAATCCAGGCGAAGATCGACATGCACATCTTTCTCTATAATTATACTGTGTAAAATTGTCGATATCTTTTTCTAGAAATTAGAAAGAATTAAGTAGATTAAGGGAAGTAAAATATATATGATATGCTCATCTTGCAAAAGTACCTCAAGTAACTGATTTTCTTCGACTAATTGTTTAATTGCTACGATCTCTGCTTCATTTGGCGAATGGGGCTTCTCAGGCGGTTTCTTTTGCTCCAGTCCCCATTCTGCTAGCATATCTACCAAATGCTTGATCTCAGTTCTTTTTTGGGCAATTTGAGCTCTTAGCAACGCCTTTATGTTTAAGAGTTCCTCGTATTTCAAACACTCCCTTAATTTGTCTTGTGCCTCCTCATCCAGTTCTGGCTCTGCTTGTTTGGTACTAAGGTCACAACTTTTTGTGACTGCTACGATTTCTTCGTCAAATTGTGTCGAGAGTTCCGGCTCGGCTGAATCAACCGTGTCTTTATCATGTACAACTGTTCGATCGGTTGCAACACTGTTTGAGCCCGTTACGGTGTGCAAAGGAATAGACTCCTTATTGCTTTCTGCTGTGTAGACATTATTATTACGTTTGAGTGATGATGTAGATGGTATTTGTGGAGTGACTGCTGGCTGTGTCGATTCACTCTCCCCACACTTTCCCTTTTGCAAACTCGCGTCCGCTTGAACCTCTTCAGTTGGTTTCATTTCTTCGTCGAGACTCTTTTGTGTAGCACCTTCTAGTTTCTGGACCGTTTTATACTTCCTCTAGTAGTGGAAAAACTTGTTAATTTCTCTCACTTTTATATTCGATGCGTGCGATAGAAAATTCTGACCTTCAATTGCGTGATCATTCGTTGTACTTCCCACAATTGCTCTTCCCGCAACTTTGTTACGAAACCGGCGTTCATTTGCATGTGTATTTGCGAAAGCAGGGATTCTTGTTTCGCTAACTCAGCGGCTATACTTTCCACCGTGTCGGGTAAGCTACTGCCGGAAGGAAGGGGCGGGATATATTTCGTTAACTGTACAGTTGGGAAGAGCTCATTGCAATGAAACAATAAAGCTGTTAACAGTCTGTGGCTCATTTGCAACACAGGACTAAGGGTCACTGATACCGATTGAGCATTCATTTTTGTTGTTTTTTCCTAAAACACAGACGGACTTTAGTACAAGTGTAATTATGCATGACTCTGGTTATATGTTTCTAAGGCAACAGAACATACTCTGGCTGTAACATGGTCTAAGTGTAATATGACCCATGCAAGAAGAACTCTGTTGCATTCCGAAAGCTGTTGTGTCAGATGTATTAACTGTGTCTCCCTTTGTGCAATGTCTTTGGCGGATGCTGCTTGTTCGAATCTGGATATCATGTCGTTACTTTCTAAGACAGGTTCCGGCAATTCTCTAAAATATATTATCAATGCTTATTCTTTATTGGGACCAAGACATTCAAGGTCCAGACTTGAGAAATACAAACCTAAGAAAAAGGATTAATAAACTTGTAGCTACTGTCGGCTCAAAATCGGACAAATTTGCAGATTCTCTTTGATTATATAATTTCTTTAAATACTGAACTTTCGGCTTTACCCCTGGTACTTTGTACAACCCTTCTATATTCATTCCATGTTCTTCTACATAGTCAATACAATCCCTCACAACTAAAGGCAATGCAATTCCATCGTGACAACAACTTCGTTCGACGGCTAAATGTAAACTTACACCGAAAATTGGTTGCTCTTCTAATAAATGAAACAGATCAGCATTAAGAAAATCGGGGCAGAGATTTTGAAGGTGGCAAGTTTCCCTTACCTCCAATATCTGCACCATCGTCTATACTGTGTTTCCCCTTTTTCTTATCTTTCAACTTTAGCTTAGACTTATCCTTTTCCTTGTCTTTCCTTTTCTCCTTGTCTACATCTTTCTCCTCTTTGTCTTTCTTCTTCTTGTCTTTATCTTTCTCACCATCTTTCTCCTTTCCCTCCTTGTCCCTGGACTTCTCTCTCTTTTCCTTCTTCGAGGGAAATTTAAAAGCTTTGGTCTTTTTAGACTTGGAGGGACTTCTGTGTAATAAATAGGACATTTCTCATTCCTCCTCAAATACTTTGGTAAACAACTTCACTGTTATCACGTATGTATAGCACTATCACTCTTATAATAAAGTACATGTTCACCATGCACATGAGAATTAAGACTATCAACAGAAGAAAGTCATAGACACTTGCTATCAGTCGGTTTTCCATTGGATATCAAAGACTGCCAGAACAATGATACTCAAGAGAGTAGAGTATGCACAACCACTAGCACTGCTCCTCTACTGCACACAATCAATTATAGTGCAAGTGAGAACTGGGATTAGTGCTACACTAACATCTAACAGTACACGTTTGAAAATCGATTGGACTAGTTTCCCGAAAGTGACAGCCATTTTTCTGTCGAGAGAGTAATGAATTACTTGGTCTCTTGTTCCTCGTCGGGGGAGCTTTCTCCCTCTAGGGTGGCATACCCTCTATCCTTTCGATCCTTTTTATCCTTCCGCTTTCCGCCGAGCAGCTCCTTCTTAGAATGTTTCTCGTGGCCGCCGTCATCACTATCTGCAAAACATATATCAACCTTTATCGCACTCTACTTCTTCTCTGTTACTCCGAGCTGTCAAAATGGATAAACAGTATATGATCGGCGGTTCCGTCGCGATTTATATGACAGGCACATAACCTAGTGAGGGAAAAGCTACTCTTTGGCAGCGGACTCATCCGAACCAAGCAAAAGTACGTACAGTCGCTTTCGTTACTCTTCTTGGCCGATTCGGACGCGTACAACCCTGGAAATTCCTTCTCGACATCGGGACTCTCAAAATCCATTCTCCCTTCCTCGCGCTGCACTCCCTCACTTCAATTCTTTGAGTGACAGATGCTCGATTGCGAGGGTCGACCTTCGATACTTCGATTATCGAGGCGTGCGAGGAGTCGATCTTGTTTTTCATCGCGCCAGTGATATTGAAGATTTAACTTTGTAATTAGGCTTTTGGTTTCTCTCGAACTTCCGAGAGGAACCACGGCTTGAAGACATGACCATCGCACTCCTTGCTGGCCAGGTAGGTGAAGTAAGCTTCTTTGAAGGTCTTTGTCGGGAACTTTCGATATTCCATTGAATCCCACAGTGAATGGGCGTACGACACTCGGGCCTTACGCACATTACTGTGGAACACCGCTTTCTTCTCTGTGATCTGTTCGTGAATGGGTTCAACGAAGAAGAAGATATTTAAAATAACAGGAAGATATTGTGGTTTTGAAGAAAGATAGGAAGTGGGTCCCGGATTTGATTACCTCTTTCTTCAGTTTTTCAATATTAGCAAAGGTCATGCTTTTAATCTCCTTTTTAGAGTAATCCAAGGGGAGTGGCTCGATTGGTGGAACTGTTACAGTACTCATCATATTCCACATCTTGACAGAATCTCGCATTGCGTTTTCTAGGAATAATGTTCAAAATGATTAACTTGACTTGAAAGCATTAACTCTGATTTTACCACTTACTCTTATCAAGTTCCGTGTAAACCACCCCCTTTCGATAAAGAAGCCAATCCTGGAGCTGCGGCACTTTAAAGCTCTCGGGAAGTTTAGCAAAGACAAACCCATCATCAGCCATCTTCCCCAACTCTTCCTCCGCCAATTTCATAAGATCCTCACCTCCACTTCTAGGAACAGCACGTCCTTCAACCGATATCGAGATCGCTTTATCACTCGATTTCCTCTCCCGCGAGTTCCGCTCCTGACCAGACTTCGACCAATTCTCTTGAGAACTCGATCCGCCCTTCGACGACCTTCCCCTATCAGACCTAATCAAATTCCCTCGCGGACTCGGCTCCGACCTCGACTCCTTGCGAGAGCTCATCGACTTCTCCCTCGACCTTCTTCCGGCCGCGTGTCCCGGCATGAAACTAATTCTCTTCGACATTTCCACATCGGCGTCGGAGTCGTTTTCCGAGCTTTCTTCCGGCTCCGGATTACAAGCCGCCTGGCAAGTGTGCGTGCCGTGGGGATCGCGAGTTTCGACGGGTGCGTATATCTGTCGGTAAGCTTCCTCGAGAGCTTCCTGGCGCCGCTTCCGGTCGGCGATTATAGCAGCGTCCTTTCTAGGAAGAGGACCAGGAGGAACTTCCACGGGCGACCAGTGGCGATGTAGTTCTTTGTTGATTGGTATGTGAACGAGACTTTGATCGGGTGTCTGTACAGGTGTCATCATCTTCATCCCGTCGACCACTTGCTGCGGCGGAAGCATATTATAATTCTCGGCCACTCCAGTCACGCAGAACTTAACATCGTCAATGTACTCGTCATCGCGTGGAATTCTCTTAACGTTGGATATCAACAATTTCGTGTCAACCTCCACTGGTCTCGAGGTTTCAACGATGCTCATGTAAGGTTGCTTTTTCAAGGCTTTTAATCTCTGCTGCCGTTTCTTCCAATTCACCCTTTCTTCCCTGTGTTCCAGCACCTTTCTTTCATACTTACACTCGCAGACCGGTCGTCTTATTTGAAGCTTCCGGTACTTCAACTTGCAGCCGTGTTTGTTGAACTTGGAGCACTTGAGCCAGCAGGGAAGACTGTGTTTGCAGCGACTGAAGTAGTCGACGAGACCTGCATCTTTAAACGCCCGATACCAGCGTTCTTCGGTTGACCTGCCTTCGATTAATTCCTTCCTGGTTCTATCAATCTCCTCAAGTTCCTTCGCCTTGTTATTACTGTCTGGGTCGAGGAGGCCGTAAGAGTCGATGTAGTCATTGCATCCACAAGGTTCCATCATCTTCATGACTTTGGACGTGAGTCCTTTGGGACCCGCAGTTTGCTCGATGAGTCTGAGATTCGGGTCCTTTCGCTTCGTCACACACATGTCGTACGGGGATTCGAACAATCCGTACTCCGGCACGTATTCGTCGCTTCTTCGCGGACTGGGAGGTGGCGTGAAGTAAATCGCACCCTCGATCAGATGCTTGTCCTTCTCTTCTTCCTCGTCGATCTTCTTCTTCTTGAGTAACTTTGCTGCTTCCGCGGTGCCATCCTTATCCAGAACCCCGCCGATGTTGTACATCAATTGCTTCTTCTTGTTTCTCATCTCGCGACAAGTGCACGGTTTACCACCCGGCCGGACGGGAATCGTGTCGACGGGGTCGACTTTGTCCGCGAGGTAGATGAGGTTCTTCTTCACCGGAAGCTTCTGCTCGGACTTTGTCAACCAGCCGCACGGTCCTTTCTTCAGAAGATTCTTCTCGGACGGAGACTCCGAGGGAACTGGAGTCGCAGACTTCTCGTCGTCCTCGAATTCGTGCTTGCAAGGCTTTCTGGGTTCTTCGGGAATTTCGGCTGGGTCTACTTTGATCGGAAGTATGTCGGGCGACTTCATCATCTTTCTAAGCCTCTCGCGCTCTTGCTTCCGCTCTTCTTCCGTCAGTACTATCGACTCCTTCTTCGCCTTGCGTTTCTTACGCTTTCCCTTTTTGGCGTCCTTCGAGGAACCGTACGAAGGTACCTTCGAGCGGGGCAGCTTCTTTTCCGAGCTTTTCTCAGATAATTCTCTAGCTGGCCGAGATTTAACATCCTTTCCACTTTTAGACCAGTTTTCCGTACGTTTTCCGACCGGGCTCGGTGACTTCCGCCCCGAAGGCGATCTACGCTCTACGGTGGAACTTAAAGATCGCTTTTGCGTAAGTCTACCGCGCGGACTAGGAGACTTGCGACCTGGTTTACCTCCAGGCGATCTGCGCTCGAACTTACCGCCGGCACTTACCGATCGCTTTTGCTTAAGTCTCCCAGGTGGACTTGGTGATCTACGCGATGTTTTAGCGCCGGCACTAACTGACCGCTTTTTTGTTACAGGTGACTTATGACGAGGTTTAGTGCCGGCACTCACTGACCTCTTTTTCGCGAGTTTCCCAGGGGGAGTTCGAGGCTTTCGCTCTGGTTTAAGTGCAGATTTGAGTTTTGGTTCCCGTGCTTTCTTTACTCTGCCTCTAGAGGCTCTGGTACTCGGTCTGTCTATGCGTGTGTGGCCAAGTCTTGGTACAACTGGTCGAGCTTTCGAGCTACTTCTACTATCAGGCGTCTGTTTTGTCTTCTCTACAGAACGTTTCTGCAGGGATTTCCTCGCCGACGTCGCTGATCTTTCAGTTTGAAACTTTCTCGATTGCTTCGAGACTTTGGTGCTGGTGGATTTTCCTGGGAGCATCATGGATGATCCTGTTCGAGATTTTTTCGCGGTTCTTTCTGATGAAGCTTCTCTTGAACGATCTCCCATGGATATCGTTTGCTTACTCAGCTGTCCCGATTGGACACTGTGCACACTATGGATGGTACTCCTGCTCGGGGTGGACTTCATCGCGCCTTTGCGAGAGCCTTTCTTCCCACTCGGTTTCTTCACTATCGACCCTGACTTCCTCGCCCTTTCCTTTTGCAAGCGCGTGACGGAACCAGATTTCCTCTTTGAGTCTGTTTCGCCTTCCTTCGTTGAGTCCTTTTTCGGGGAAAGGCGAGCTTCGGGGGAAGAGAGCCTCAGGGTGTTCTCGTATTCTGGCTCGACTTGCTCTTCTTCGGTCGGAGCTGTTCGGTAGATGTTCCATATGTCGTCGTAGCCGTGGTAGTTGAGGTCAGGGATGAACTTGTGGACTTTCTTCTTCACTACCTTTGTGCGGCCGGCGATGGATTCTGGACTCATGTGACAACCCTTGTCACGAATTTTTTCTCGCTGCTTCTTTGGCGGGGGAAGTTCCTCTTCTTCTTCTTCCTCCTCTTCTTCGTCCTCTTCGTCTTCCTCTGCAGCCATTAGTGCTGCTAGCTCTTCCGGCGACATGTCTTTGGAGTATGCTTCTTCCTCGATCTTCGCGTGTTTCTTCTCCATTGGAACTCGAGCGCCGGCAGGACCCTCGCATACTGCTCGCCCTGGTTTCTGGCCGCACGGTGGCCCCTGAATATTATGATAAAAAAAAATTTATTAAAAAAAATACCTTTAAAAAATGACATTAAAAACCCCAAGTAATTTTGCCTCATAAAAAATGTGCCGCATTGAAGCAGACTTGAAGAAAGGGATCGAGTGGATTCAGACAATTTTCTATACCTTCAACATTGCTTTCCGCTCTTTTTCCGCCTCATCCAGCTCCTCACGAGTCCACTTATTCGTCTCGCCCCATGGGCCGCTGCACACAGGATCTCCGTGTTCGTCGCCACACGGCTTGAACTCGGCGATACTATACATATTTTTATCCTTCTGAGAATATTCCGGCTTCTCTTTTTTCCGCTTCTCTTTCTCCTGCTTCCTCTTCAACCGCTCGATGTCGAGCATGAACGGATTCCTGCGGCAAGACTTGTCACCCGGGTACATTCTGCAGGAGTACGCGGCCGTCTCGTCCGGCCGAAACTTCTTCCCGTAACATTGACCCTCGTCCTTGGTCCAGGGAATGTTGTCGCCGCTCATTCTGGGTGTCAAGCCTTTGTTGAATATCTGGTGGACCGCACAGGCGCACGCTGGTACGTTCCGCAAGGGTAGAGGCGGCGGAGGTTCCACCACTTTCGAGGGAATGTGCATCCAGGACTTTTTCGAGCCAGTTATGAAATACTGGGTCTCGCCCTTGTCGTTTGTCACGCCGTTTATGATTAGGTTCGTGGCGAGCACGTCCTCCGATGCTATCACTTCCAATAAATTAACAGTGGATTCTTGAGGACTCGGAGCCGGCGAGTGCATCGCCATTGACCCCACAATGTACCTGAAAGATTCATTGAATCATACAAATCTTTCATAGACTCACAACTTTCTTTGGTAAATAATAAAATAATAAAAATAAATAAATATAAATATAAATAATAGAAAATAATTAATCTAACTTATTCTTATTCTCATCCTCGGTGACAGTGTCGATGACGAAGTAAGGTGCCTTGGTTTGCTTCCACTTAGTGTGTGTCTTCCTCGTTTGTCTGCAGGAGCAGCAGCTGTCGCATGTTGGGCCCGGGAAGACCAGTCGCATCGTCGCCTCGATGTCCTTTACCATTTTATTGGCCTGCCTCTCCATTTTCTTGTACTCCTCGTCGGCATTCTGCAACCACTCCTGCCAGTTCTGCGACAAATGCTGCCTCCCATTCGGGTAGATCTTCCTCGGACCATCGCCGATCTTCAGGACCGTGAAGAACCGCTCGTCGCTGTTCACTGGCGTCACGTTTGCAACCCCAGTCATTTCGTATGTCACGGGACAGGTAGGCGGATTGTTCGGTGCACCTGATATTATGTAATGCGCGTGTTTTTCGCCGAGCCATAGCTTTTTGTGCGGCTGCGGCGGATTCATGGTGCCTGTAACGAGGTTTACTTTTTATTAATATCAACATTAAAATAAAAAGTTATAAAATGTATAAAATTATTATTTTTAAAAGACTTTTAATAGAAATACCGCATATTTTGTATTCAACCGGGCCGGATTTCTCGCTCAAGCCATTGAGCGTAAAGTTAAAGACTTTATTCTCATCCGGCAATCGAGGGATGTCGTACTTCTCGTAATCCAAAACAAACTCCGACAGCTTCTCTTCAATGGCCACTTGCGACAAACGTCTCGAGCTCCGGCGAGCAAGAGCTCTCGCTGGCGCCACATCTGGCGAATCTTTATATTTCAGTAATAAGAAATTCTTTCTTATTGCAATGAGAAATGTATACCTGCACCAGCATTATCAGCGTCGTCTTCGTGGGTCTCTTCAAAAGTAGTGGAACGAGAACGTTTGGAAGCCGGTGCTCGAGTAGGTGTACTACTCCTCTCAGGAAATTCTTGTACCTGCGCTGACTGCGGCTTCGAAGATCTCTTCCTCGTCTCGCGAATGCTTATCTTCGAAACTTGCCTCCGCTTGAGTAGCATCGATGGGTCGGGTAGTATCACCTTTGGGATTGGTATTAATTTGCAGTATGCTTTCCAGGCTTCCAAATTATTAAGGTAGTTGGCCCAATCGGTTCGCATGAAGAGTTCCTCCTCGTATGGACACGAAACCCTCTTTCTTGGTTGGACTATCGGTGGCTGGGCTGTAATGCCAGAATATTTATTGTTAAGGAAAATCCGAGCTTTTTAAGTTCGATATTCAACAATTACGTTTGGGTGGCAATTTCGGAACAGTCACGGGTGGTAATCGTCGATGCAGTTCCAGGACGGTTTCCGGAAACGTTAGAAATGCAATTCCCGTCAAAATAATTCGCTCGTTGCAGTCGTAGACTTCTTCTGCAGTAAGAAATTTGAATGAAAAACCGAGGGAAAGGGGGATGGAAAGGGTGAAATGAGAAATGACGAACTATAGCCCTCGTCCTCGAAGTAATTGCCCGTCAAGATCTTATAAATCTCGCGTAGGAAGTCAATCACATCCTGCCGGCAAGATTTCTGCAACTTGCGAAGAACTTCCGATGAAAGTGTGAAGAGGGTCGATAGTACACCAATTGCCATTAGTGTTCTCTGGGTTCTTCCGGTCACCATTTCTTCATAGTCCTCGTAAACCGCACGTTCGAGACAGGCCAAGTTTTTCATCTAATCATTCAATAAATTCTGGCTTTTATTAATTATTATACTTTTACTAATTATTATTAATGCTACTAAATAATAGCGAGGTATGTGCGCACCTGCTCGAACGAGAAGTCTTGGTACCATTTTGGACATTGCATGCGAGAACATTTCTTCATTTGATCATTCGCTTGAAAAGAAGACATCAATTCAATAATTCGACAACATTGTCATTAAATGGGAGAACTTAATCCTATCAGGCTTTTAATTTTACTTTTCTTTATTCCATCAGCTAGATTCTCATCGGCTTTCGCATTATACGCATTCTGCCGCTCCTCCCAATGCGAATCTCTTCCTTGTGCGATCTCGTCCTCGAGGTAATATCCAATCGGAGCCACTGTCGAACTCGAAGGCATAATCATCTCAGGCTTGGCTTGCGGTATCAGAAGCCTAGCGCGAGCCTGTTTCCTTCGACGCTCTGCTTCAGCGGAATCAATCGTCTCGGTGTACAATCTAACAACCGCAGCCTCATGGATCTTCTGGATCGGCGTCATGGCCGATTTAAACGGCGGCCGTGGTTGGCCATAATGCGAGCGAAAATCGTAGTCTGCGATTGAGCAACAGAATCCAAACGGTTTCATGTTCGGCAGCTCTTCGTCTCTGTCCCTGAAAGAGAAGATATGTTTAGGAAGAATTCTTTTCCAGATGGCGAAGATGGAGAGCACTTTATTCTGCTCCGCGATCTCAGCCGTGTGCTGGACCTCCTGGGTTTTAACGAGTGTCTCGACATCCTGTTAACTATTGCTTGTCCGTGGCCGGGTTGGTGGTTTGGATGGAAGAAGTTACTGGGTAATTTACGACATTTTGGTGGCCGAGAATGTTGGTGTGGTGTGGAATGGTGGAAGGTGTTGTTGGCTGTGAAGCTAGGTCTTGAACGCCGGAAAGCGGCAGGAATTTTGAAAGAAGTAAAATTGCAGAGGTCGCCACTGGCGACGAGGGCGACGTCACTTCCGGCGCTCCGCGCCGGCGAACGGAGGAAGTAGAGGTTCGTCCATCTTGTTTTTCTTCATCAAGGCGAACTCGTGGACTCCGTCATGAGGTACGAGTGCTTGGAATGATTTTTCGAATATCTTGAGAGAGCCGCACTCTCCTTGGCTTTAAACCTATCCAGAATGAAGAAGAATCAGTGCCATTTCTTACGGACGCGTCCTTTGCCCGGCGAAATCCAACATTCCCAGTTCTCGGCTGGCCAAGTTTGTTGACGGCTAACCACATGGTCGTGCGGATACACAGCATGCACCGTTTGAGTTTAACTTGCTTTCGACCGAAAGCTCCTCTCGCCCGATCAAAGAAGCGTCCGTGAAAAATGGCTGGGAGGACTCTGAGCAATCAGAGTTCCACTTCTCCACTCATCTACAATTGCTCTATTGACACTCGGATCCTTTTCTTCCAGTTCCTTAAAGCTTCAGAAGAGGCTCGCCGCCTCGGTAATGCGATGCGGTAAAAAGAAGGTCTGGTTGGATCCCAATGAAATCAACGAGATCGCCAACACCAACTCCCGTAAGTATTCTTGGGTCTCTGTAACTTATTGCTCACCTCAGAGCCATTTAACTGACATGACACTTTGGATCCGCAGGGCAAAACATCAGGAAGCTGATTAAGGATGGTCTTATCATTAAGAAGCCTGTTGCTGTTCACTCTAGAGCCCGTGTGCGCAAAAATACTGAAGCCAGACGTAAGGGACGCCACTGTGGCTTTGGTAAGAGAAAGGGTACTGCTAATGCGCGTACTCCACAGAAGGTAAATAGAATCTCCTCCACCTTGATCCTCCTTTTCCTTTGGTAGATTATAATTAAGCCTTCCTCTCCAACAGGATCTCTGGATTCAAAGAATGAGGGTTCTTCGTCGTCTGCTCAAGAAGTACCGTGAGACGAAAAAGATCGACCGTCACCTCTACCATTCCCTGTACATGAAGGCCAAGGGTAACGTGTTCAAGAACAAGAGAGTCCTCATGGAATTCATCCACAAGAAGAAGGCTGAGAAGGCGAGAGCAGAGATGTTGTCGGACCAGGCCGAGGCTCGTCGTACCAAAGTCAGGGAGGCACGTAAACGCAGGGCCGAACGTATTGCAACAAAGAAGCAGGAGCTGCTTCAGTCCTATCAACGGGAGGACGAGGCTGCCGCGGCGCAGAAGAAGTGACTTTAAAATCCTATGAAATCTTGTATAAATAAACTGGAAAAACTCGACGTACTCTCTTCATTTTTTATGCCAATTCTCCCCTGCGAGCTCTTCGATTTTTCTTTCTTGTCATCGTGCGGATTGTCGATTCCCTTTAGTTTGGACGTTTTTTCGGGAGCTACGTAAACGAGTAGTGGGGGAACGGTACACACATACATGCGCATATATTGCATCTGTGTAGATTGCAGAAGTAGTTTTATGTGTGAGTGGTAACAGTGTGAGAAACGCAGTGGCGAACACAGAGTGTATGCCTGAAAATTATGTAAATGCTTCGGATGTCATTGTTCCTTCGTGACGTTAACGAAACTCTATATTTTCTAGTATAACAAAAGGTAAATCTTCCATTCCACCGCGGAATGTAAATGAAAGAGGAATTTGGCGATTTGCAATCTGCCAGTGGCAGGTTAGGGAGCATATGTCTGTAATGTGACTGGCCTAATACGTCCAATGTAATTGTGAGAAATTTCATTTCATTCGTCTAGTGATTCTGAAACAGTGTCGATCCTTTCCATATGTTTTCTCCTGTATACACAATATCCTATCAACACATCGAGTCAATGTTTCTTTTCAATGACTGCAAAGTTCGGAATTCTATACTTTGCTGGATGATAGTTCAATTCATACTTTGAGTAGCAAACATCAGCATCTTTAACTTGTATTGATGTCCCCAGCTGGAAGCTACGAGTACGTACATCTCTGAACGAAGCGACTGGCAATGGACCAGGAGGATTGTGTCAGTAAATATTTTTGGGTGTACAAATAATACTACGTTTCCTTCTCTGTGCTACTGTTGCGGCTTGTAGTATTTGGAGCATCTTGCTCACCTCTTCATTATTGTTCCAATTGTGAAGACTAATGCTTTGACTTGCATGATGATGCAAAGCATTTATCACCCAGCTAGTTCAGTGTTATTATGCATGTAAACAATATTGCGAATTGAAAGATTGATTTACGATGCTCACCTTTTGTTACTCAAAGAAACCAATGGTGAAGATTATGTCTCCTATGATCAATCTTAGCACCTCTTCCTAAATCTTGTGTTATGTGTTTATTCTGTGTACTTGAGATAAAGGAGTAGTAGAAGTTTCAATATGATTGAACCTGTTTATTTCAGTCGAGACAAGACTCACAAAGTCAATCGCTGACCAGATCCACTGCAAGGCACATTCGCAGAGCACGATTGAAGAATGCGCTAAAGACTGGAAAGGAACGTCCTTCATTACCCAATGGAGATAATGAAATTGTTGCAAAGAAAGACGAACTTTCAAAAAATTTGGTAGAGCAGCATAACGGATCAAAGGACACCCTGTCGAAATCAAAAGCTAAGAGATTGCGAAAGAAGAATAAAAACTCTCCTACCGAAGACGTATGTCCGGTGAACAAGACTTCACCAACGCCTTTGTCACATGTGGACCTTAGTAGAGCTGTAGGGAATAGTCGAGAGAAGATAATCTGTAATAACGTGCAAGAAGAAGCCAATCAAGAAAGGGAACCTTTTGAATTGTCACCAACTTCCGACCAGAAGAACAGAGAATCGTCGGAGATTGTTGTACATAGAGAGACAGTTGCGATCGATGCCAAGAAATGCAAGTTGCCACAAAGGCCAATGACTGAAATTGTAGACGAAATCTTGGGCAAAGATAAACTTAATAAAGAAGCAGCAGAGAACATCACGCCGCAAGTGCTACGCGAGGCATCGTTGATAGAAAGTCAAACAGAGTTGGAAGCATCAATTGAGACCAAAATTACATCAAACATGGTTGATGGAAAAGAGAATACACCAGGAAAGACAAAAGAAGAGATAAAGGCGCAACGGGAGGCATGCAAAGCCGCAAAAGTAAAAGCCAAGGCAAAGGGCGTAAAAGACCAGGATACTCAAAAATTGGTTGGCGCAACACCTCTGGAAAGTAAAGCAACTGAAGCTTCAAGCCCCACCGAAAGCCATGGCAATAGTTCTGTAAAGGATCAGAAACCAGAGGCAAAAGACGCGGATAATGCCAGTAGTAAGGAAGCTGTAAAAGCAGAACGCGAAGCAAGAAGAGCAGCAAAGGTTGCCGCAAAAGCTAAGGCAAAGGGAGGAAAGGTTGTCGATGCGACAGAATCGAACACGTCTCAGGCAACACCTGCTGCTAAAGTCTCTTCGGACAGTCCAGCCACAGTAATCAAAGAAGTTGTCAATGCTACACCTCCAGTAGAAAAGGCAGATCAATCTTCAGCAAAGGAAGAACCGAAACCCGATACGAAAAACGAAGAAGGAAAAAGTAAGGCCGAGCTGCGCGCTGAACGAAGGGCGAAACAAGAAGCACAGAGAGCAGCGAAGCAGCAGAAACAAGCAACTCCCCAACAGAAGAAAGTACAGAAACTTGCTAAGTCGGAAGAGAGCCATCCAAGTCCGGCGTCAAAAGACATACCGAAAAAAGCAGTCACTCGAAAGGTAGTCACACCGACTAAAGACGCGCACGAAGTTAATTTATTCAAACATTTGTATCACGAGAGAGACCTTGCAGTTGTCGAGGCACCTTGTTTGAATTCAACAAGGATTCACCCTGCAGTTGTCCGGCTGGGAGTTCAATATGCGAACAAAGCAATCGTCGGTAGTAATGCAAGGTGCATAGCTCTGTTAGCTGCTGTAAAGCAGCTTCTTCGCGACTTCGAGCGACCATCTCAAGCTGATTTTATCAGAGGGCTCGAGTCGAATCTCCAGGAATCAGCAGCGTACTTGCATCACTGTAGACCTTCAGCCGTATCCATGCAAAACGCGCTCAGACACTTAAAATGGCAAATGACCCAATTGCCATCGACACTCTCCGACATGGAAGTAAGTTCAGCTTCGGCGAAAACAGCGTGGCTCTCCTTTCACTCAAGTTCATGGTTCTAAATGTCCCTCAGGCAAAAAGCAAACTAGAGAGTGCAATCGAAACCTATATTAAGGAGCAAATAGATCTCGCCGGCAAGGCGATATCGATGACCATTCAGAGAAAAATATCGAACGGGGACATAATCTTAACGTATGGATAGTAAGTATCCCTGTGGAATTCGCATACTCTCTCTCCCCCACTCTTCTATATAAACAAATCTTTATTGTTTTTAGCTCGTCTTTGATTAATAAAATACTATTAGACGCGTATGACGCCGGCAAGAAGTTCCGGGTGATCGTAGTCGACGGAAGGCCCTGGCTAGAAGGACGAGAACAATTACGAAGACTCGTAAACCATGGGATCGAGTGTTCCTACATTTTAATAAACGCACTTAGCTTCGTAATGCCAGAGGTTCGTACAGACGAAGCCGCGTTTTCATATCTATGCTTTTACTCTAACGCTTTGAACAACAGGTGAGCAAGGTATTTCTGGGCGCACACGCTATCCTCGCGAACGGTGCTGTTATGTCGCGAGCTGGAACAGCCCAAGTGGCTTTGATGGCAAAAGCCTACAACGTTCCAGTCCTCGTAGCATGCGAAACGCACAAATCCTGCGAACGAGTACAGACTGATTCCATTGTTTATAACGAGCTAGGTAGACCAACAATCATCCTGAACCCTTTGTTTTCTTTCAACCAGACCACTACATAATACAATGTTCTATAGGTAACGCGGACGAGCTTACCAATCTCATATGCCACGGCCACACGACCAAGAAGTCACCCCTGAGCAATTGGAGAACAAGAAAGTCGTTGAACCTTTTAAACATTACGTACGATGTCACACCAGCCGATCTGGTGACGGCAGTTGTTACGGAATTAGCTATTTTACCATGTACCAGTGTTCCTGTGATTTTGAGAATTAAACCTTCGGAGATTTAAGACAGAGTTCTAGTACGCTTACGAGTTGCTATTCTCATCACTGATCGTCAGTGTTAGACAACAGTATACTTATCATAGATCCGCCTGATTTAAGACTGCATACATGATCTTCGCAAGTCTAGCGAGGGACCTTGAAGTTTCGAAACCCGCTATGTACTTTGTACACCCTTTTCTCTACTTTCGAATAAACTGGAATAAACTCGACTAATCCGCAAATCTCGATTATTATTATCACCCTTGCCGACCATATGATTGCGGACCCATGTGGCCAACTGGCGCGTCTATAACCCTCTGCATTCGCTGCCAAACAGTGTCGAGCCGATTGCAATAAAGTTATTGGCTCGATAAGTGCGAGCGAAGGTTGCATCGGTGGAAAAGTGTTGAAATGATTCCGCTCCTGTTTACGCGCTGACAAGCTCTGTGTACATCGTGTCCGGAGGAGACCCGAGGGGACTCAAATATAACCTGATTCAATGTGGCTCCACATGATAGAAGCCGATCGCGGCCCTTTAGGACGCATGTGATACACTCGGCGTTCCCATGTGAAAGTAAATATGATATGAGAAATATAATAATGTTGAAAGTGCACAATGTAATACTACGACATACGAGTGCACAAGAAACCAAACGGCTCTGTAGCTCAGTCCACGGGGAGTTGCTGGACGCGCCGAGGAAATACTTTAACATCCACCCAGGCAACGGCAACTCGATTGACCGCTTGTCAAAGACGGCATTTGTACAGTCACAACAGATTAGAGACAATAGCAAGAAGCTCCAGGTGAATACTCTTTGTTGTCAGTGAATATTGGCAGAGTTTTGTTTCAGTCTTCATAGAGATTCTTCATTTCCTTCCAGAAGAACAATGTTGATCCACAACACACTTACTCGTTGCTACGTTGCATAATCAACAGAAGTTACTTGCTTGAGCATAAGATTCGCCTGTTGCAGGAATTGGGTGTCAAACCAATTACAGTGAAGCACATTTGTATGTACGTGTCTGCTCCAGAAAGTGGTCCAACAGTATGACTTCACTCTTTGATTTTCCTCACATTTCAGGCTGCCGATATACATGCGGTATAATGTGGAGAAGTTCCAGAAAGTCTGTAAAGTACCAGGACATGTAGACATAGTAGAGAATATTTTAAATAGCATGGACTCCTCGTTAGCAGATGTTAACGGCCAACTCAAATCAGAGACGGATCTGACTCTAGGACAGATTTATAAGCGCTGTATGTTTTACCATTTGGACAAGAACTTGGGACTGCCGAGTGAGATATTGATGAGAAAAGTGATTTCCCAAAAGAAATACAGGTTCTACAGTTTTCGAATGATTAAGGAAACATTGGGTATTCTCAATAATACGCTTGGATTTAATGTTCTTCAGTATCCGAAAGCTCTAGTAGCTGAACCGGATAACATACATGCTCTGTTGAAATGTTTAAAAGAGCTGCGCTTGACTGATTTGTCACCTCAAGAAGTTATACATCGTTATCCTGACATCCTTTTTCTCAATGCTGAAGATATACGGAATAATGTAAACGTCCTGCGAAGTTACGGTGTAAATGAAGAAGAGGTCTTTGAGAATCTTAAAATATTTAAATTGGCCAACAAAGACGAGTGTATAAAGAGACTGGAGATACTTAAAAAAGTACCCGAAATCTGGATATATAAAGGGCACCCGTTATTTTTATATGTAATTGTTAATATCGATAAATGTTTGGCCAATTTCGAATATATCAAGACCTTGAGGGAAGGCGAGATTCCTATACACTTCCTTACGAGGTCGAGAGCCTATATTCGGTGAGTTCGAAGCATCGACAAGATTCGCCCCCCCCCTCCCTGCTACGAGATCCCGAAAATCTGTAGTGTCAATTCCACAGACATAATCAATTTTCAAGATACATGAAGTGCCAGATAAAGAGAAACATGCAATATATCTTGCAAAGCGAGCTTACGGAACACACAGGGAAAGCATTAGCTAGGATAATCGAGCATCCCAATTTCGAGCATGTCAAACACCTGATGATGTACGAGACTACCCGCTATCTCAAGAAACAATTTCCCACCGAAGTAATAGCGCGCAATGGACAGATACTTCTTTATCAACGGTAAGTGAAACGTTGTTAATCGCTATTTCGATTTTCGATCATCGAAAAGTCCAGGTGTATCTAGTACTGTCACTTGATCTTTCAGAGCAGTTGTAGCAAAGGCGTTGGACATAATACGCACAGAATACTCCGCTGAAAACGGATACCATTTCTCTCCGGACCAGCACCTCGAATTGGCACAATACCTCCTAGAGAAAAGCACGGGTTTCTCCGGTGACAGTGTTTGGTACACGGAATTCCCCAGCGAGGAATACATACCTCACTTAACACCGGGCTATCGGTAGAACTTGCCTGGCGTCCTCCGCGGTGACCACATTGCCTCCTCAATCAACAGAACTCTCATAGTATTTTACAGCAATTGTAATGCAACACGTTTGTACACGATGATTTATTAAAACTTGTTTGTATGTATAAAGAAACTATTTTCATAACAGCGAAGAATCGTCTTGAAGCCTCATTTCTACCGTACATTGTAAAACACTCATCATATTCTGCGTTCGTCGCGATTATTATCGGCAGAGGGTAGCAGGCTTTCAAGACTCTCTAATCTACACACTAAGAAGAAGTAAGAAGGGAAGGAAGGACAGAAAGTAGTAGTATCAGACAAACTGTAAAACGCATATATCTCTATAATATATTCCACTTCTGCATACGGAAATCACCAAGCTTAAAATACTTTGTAAGGCACGAGAATACGGCAACTCTGCGAGACTAACGATATACCAATGATTTCGAGGAACATTTCTCGAGGGCTCTCTCTCTCTCTCTCTCTCTCTCTCTTATTGTTAGTTTTATATCAGTTTCTCCCTGATCATTGTTTCCAAGGCGCTACGCAATACCTGGAGCGCAAGTGGCGAGTCAATTCAGAAAAGACGGCAATTGCACGTAGCTCTGTTGACTACTGGGCTCGGTTTTCACCATCACTTGATCCTTGATCGTCTGGCGAGCCTGGGGCGAGTGTATACCGTAGTCCTGCTTCGGATCCTGCTGCGCCTGAGCCGGCCCGGTCGGCGGCTGCTGTTGCGGCGGCTGTTGCTGATGCTGGTGTTGATGTTGATGTTGGTGCTGATGCTGATGCTGGTGCTGGTGCTGAGCCGTCGGAGGCGGCGGTTGCTGCTGATGCGCGTAATCCCCGGCCTCGTGCTGATACTTATCCGGCGGACTGAGACCCGACACGTAGTCGAGCTGCTTGCTCTGCTGGTGCTCGTCCTCGCCAATCGAGTTGCCGAGATGGGTCGGCGGCGAGTGGCTGCTGACCATACTCTGATAGTCGGCCCGCGTCAGCCCGGGCGGCGAACTGCTCCCGGGGTTTATGTAGTCCTGGTGGACGCGCATCGCGTTCCCGGAACTGGTCGAGAAGAGAGAAGCGTCGTGCTGCGGTAACATCGTTGCGTAGGAGTATGCCGAGCCGTTGTTGCTCGGACCAGCGAACGGCGCGGAATAAGAGGTGTTCGACGGACTCAATAGATTGAGATGAGGTGCTAGGTCGTAAGCCGGTGAGTACCAGGCGTCTGGACCAGGAGTTCCGGTCCCGGCCGAACCGAATGGATTCAGGGTGTTGTTCAAAGAAGTGAAGGAACCTGCAATCATACGAAAACAACAGATTTAGTCCCAGTTCAAATTTCACAAATCTTCTTCAAACATAGAATTCATTCATTGAAATTGCTCTTACCAGAGAGTCCAGGACTAGCCGAACCAGCCGCCATGTATCCAGCGGTTTTACGTGGTGGCTCGCGCTTTCTCCACTTTGCCCGTCGGTTCTGGAACCACACTTGGACCCTCGATTCCGAGAGCGTAAGCTTCGCTGCGAGTTCCTCCCGGGCGAAGACATCCGGGTACGGTGCTCTCTCGAAGGCGCGCTCCAGCTCGTCCAATTGGTAAGCGGTGAAGGTAGTTCTAATCAAATTAATTAATTGTTAATCAAATATACTCTCAAGCACAAAATTATGTTTCAATTAATTTTTTTTTTCAAATTTACCTAGTTTTCTTTTTCTTGATGCCGTTGTTGTCAGTTTTCTTCTTCGAGTCTTTCTTTGCCGGCTGAGCATCAGTGTTCACTGGAAAAAAGGAAACAAAATATTTAAAAATGAGAAAATGAATTCAAAATGAATTAAATAAAATGAAAATAAAATATTTTTAAAAAAATGTGAATCGATTTCTAACGAATCTAATCTACTAGTCTATCCGTCTCCCTCTAATAATTCGTCTCGGTGAGTTCAATGCCTTTTTCCAGCCAATCGGCGATTCCATCGAAAACTAATAAAACTTCAGCACAAACCTGCTGCTGCCAACGGATTCATGGAATCGTCCGGCTTCCTCTTGAGAGGATTTCCGAGTTGCAATCCTTGCTGGAGCGAGCTCGAAGAGGGTGGAGCCGAACTGGCACTGGAACTAGTGACATCCTGAGCTTGCGGTAGAGTGGAGTACATGCCGCTGAGCTCGAGGTCCTTGAGTTCCTTTTGCTGCTGCTGTTGCTGCTGGAGATGATGATGGGAGGACTGGTGATGGGGCGGCGGACTGTTGGAGGAGTCGAGCTTGTGCAAGTGTCCTCCGGTCGGGATGAGATCGCCGGCGTGGTGGCCGCCGTGGAGGCCCAGCATCACTTGGATGCTGTGGACCCCGGTCGCTCCTCTCGCGCCGAAGTCCGAGAATATCGGATCGTCGAATGGTCCTCCGTCCATCGCAGCGAAAATCCTTCCTTCTTCTTCTTCCCTCGAAAGGCCAAAGTAATCACTTCCTCCAGCGGCTGCGACTTCCGCCGCGAGATTAATCCAAGATGCTCCGGCAATTGTAGTATCCAATCTGTCCCTGGGCGGTGGCACGAGTCGGTGGAATGTTGGTGGACAAAGTTGCGAGAGTACGGCTCTTAACACTCTCGGTTAAAGGCGAGCTCAACAGGTGGTTGCCGGAAGGTCCGAGGCGACGTGTGCCTTGGACGTCTCGGACGTCTCGGGTGCGATATCCGCGTAATGGAATCCCGAGCAATTGCGATCAATTGTTGTCGGAGAGTTATGATTAATTCCGATTAATTTGGAGAGGAGTTAACTAAGAGAATTAGCCTGGAGAAGGGTGGCGAGTCGGCGAGTCGGCGAGAAAAACCGTCCGACGAAATCCCACTGGATGGGATCCGGGAGACGCGTAACTCTCGCGTGACCGTGAGTGCTAACTTCGTAAAAGCTATTGAGTCTATCGGCGAGGACGAGCACGGCGGCGGTGGCGGCGGTGGCGACGGACGAGAGGAGTTGGCCTATCGGACACTCTCGCACAACCGACGATCTCCGCGGACTCTGGCTAATCAAGCGACACTCACACACGCTTATATTTTCAACGGGCCGCTGCTCAGTCCGCCCCCACACATGCAACTCCACCAATCGTGCGGTGCCCGCTTTCCTCGACATGCTCCTCTACAGGGCGACCGTTTATGCGGGTACCAACGGACACCATTTCTGCCGGCCACTCGTTATCCCTGCCTTGAACCCTCGCCGCTCTAGCCCTGCCTCCCGGCCCGACCCTGCTTGCCCGCCGCCTCCAACTTTTTTCTCAGCCCTGCGCTCAGCTGCACTCCCATCGCCCACTTCGACAACTCTCTTTCTTCTTTTCTTCTCTTCCCGTTTCTTTTTTACCATTTCCCTCCCCTTTCCACTCTTCCCCCAAATTTGCATGGGTTTCCACTGGGATCCGAGTCCGTCGAATGTCTCGATATCGCACCCACTCAATCGAAGATTGCAAGAGTCGTATTCTGTGGCAACTTTGCACTGATGATTTGAGATTTTTCTCTTTTTGATTTTGCAACTAGGCTTCTTGATTGTCTGGAGTACTTACTGGGAGTTTGAGTAATTCTCTTGTTGGAGAGAATTGGAATATGTTGCAGTCGGGTGGTCGTTTTGTTGTAGGGCAGAGTGGATCGATGATCGAATCCGACGACTCGATGCCGCGATCAGTATCCATCTTGGCCGAGTGGAGAGCGAGTCCAACGAGGAAGAGAATGCTCGAACGGACGAGGGTGGAACTGGCCGACACCGTAACTCCGACTACAAGTATAATCGATCGATTTCGCGGCGATTTGTGAGAAGAAATCGATGAGGATCGCACGGGAAAGGTAAGAGTACCTAGACTTTCCAAGAGATCCATGTCCGTTGACCGGCAGCGTGGCACTGAGCTCTTAAGCGCAGGCTCAATGAAACCAGCAATCGCCAGGAATTGCCTCGAATTGGCCCAATCAAACTACCCCCATTCCGTGTGTACACGCGTATATTAACTGCTAATTTCATCGGGGGTAATTAGCGGCCAAGCCGGAGTCTGCCAGAGCGAGCCTGCGAGACCCAGTCCGCGAGACCTCCGCGCATCGCCGCCGCTGATTTAATTGCACCTCCGCCAGCATTCCCGTTCAGCCCCGCCGGGACCAGGAACACTCCACCCTTAGACTCGGCTCACATGCACCGTCGCCGGATGTGATTTAATGAAATCGGGCCCTCCGCCGACGCTCCTGCGCCAAGTAAAGCGGAGTACCAGACGAGGAGGACTTCACCTGGAAGAGGAAGAGAAGGCGGTTTCAAGGTCGGTTCACTTGGGAACTTGTAGTGCAGAAACTTATTGGACTTGTATGATTTGGTAACAAAAATAACACAAGTTGGAAAGGTGGTACTGAATATTAGACATTGGATGTGTTGGTATCAAATCGGAGACGTTGGAAAGTTGGTACCAGAAATAATCAAAGTTGGACCAGTTGGTAGCAAATAACAGTAATTTGATAAGTTGGTAATAAATAATACAAGTTGGACAATATTTGGTATCAACTTGTCCAACTTTGATCGTGTGGACCAATTCATCCAACGGTCGAGTTGCATTGTGCCGAAAATGATAATCCAAGAGACATAAGAAGAAAAGCGACCTTGAAACGGCCGATTGAGTCAACGGCTCGGCTCGGCGCGACGACGAGAGTAGCCGAGGGCCCGAGGGGAATGATGGAAATCTAGTCGGAGGGTGATAATTGTAGGTGGGAAGAGAGCGCGCAGGTATCTGTTGGCGGAGACGAAGATGGAAGTGGGTGCGGAGGATATCCGTGGACGGCGGCTCGCGGGAGATCCGGGCTGATCCGGGCTGATCCGGGCGGCAGAGGCAGAAGCAGCGGCGGCGGCGGCGGCGCGCGGCTGCGGCGGCGGTGGCGCGCACGCAAGAGCCAAGAGAAGTCGGTAACACTTAACTGGCCTAAATGGGTTTAACTCGATGTGATTTTGCTGGCGAACCACTAAATTGAACGAATACGAACTAAACTGAACTCAACTAAGCTAATCATATCACATTACTAGCGTTATTAGCCGAGCGACGATATAAGTGAAGGTCCGGTGATGCCGGGCTGCAGTACCGGGTCGCAGCTCCTGCACTGACCCTCCGACTTTCGTCCACTTTCTTTCCACCTTTTTTCCAGCTCCGCGCCGCTTTCCTCATATTTCCTCATATCGGGACAACCGGCCTCGTCGATACTCGCTCTACCATCAAGCCGACTCGTCAGCGCAGTGCTTCCCATCGGAGACTTGGTCGTGTCCTGTGTCAAGTTGTGCATCACTCGCCGCTCATACCAGCCAATATCGACTCGACTCGACTCGAGTCGACTCGACTCCCATCTGCTTCATCCTACGTTCGACTCAACCTGTGAAAAGTGTTGTACCACCCAAGTTAACCCACGTGTCTCCACTCTCGCGTGTCTAACATTGCGAGTCAGTGGTTTAGCGAGCAAGTTTGAGTAATCTCAAATGCGAAAGAAGTCGTCGATTTTCCCGGGGCTATAAATAAAGAAAAGATTGTGGACTAGTGTTGTTGGAATGGAATAGTGACGGGAGTGTTGGATGGCGGGAAAGCGGTGCGTTGGGAAAGGCGATATGTGTTGGTGTCTCCCACCAGATGGGCCCGGAGTGCTGGAGAGGGAGTTCGGCTCCACCTTTAACCCTTCCACAAAGGCCCGGCTCCTCCAGCCCCCCACTGATATCAAAGATACCACATTAAACAACCAAGAAGCGTCGCGTAATATCTCCCATGTCTAACTACTCGGACCTCTGACCACTTCACCCTTGCCCCCCGGCCATTCCAACCACCACCTTCCATTCCCCCACTCTTCTCCACACGACCCCAACGAAATTCTCTGATTCCGCGATACTGCAATTTCAATTCATTCAGCAATTCCTGAATTTTATTTGGTTATCTTGCTTTTTCGTGATATTTCTCTTTTGAAATGCAATATTTAAGGTTTTGAGTGGAGAATTGAAGTATTGAAAGATTGAGTTGGAAGAGGATGCGAGGATGTTTGGAGAGAGTGTTCTCATCGGGTAGTCGTCGGCCGTGGTTCTTTTTTACGTCGCAGCTATGTTGGTCGCGGCTAGTATTGCCGTGTGCCCGCTCGCCGCTCGGTGGCAGGGCCGAGCAATTGAGCCTGTTAACGTCAATTGGTCCGAATTAGTTCAATTGGAGATAATTGCGCAAAGGCGACGGGGAACCTCCGCTGGCGAGCCGGCCCTCGCTCGCTCCCGACGCGCTCGCCTTCCATCATACGCCTCGATACACTATACGCGCATTCCATCTTTCCTCCCGATATCGCCTTCGTGCCGACCGCGCGCGGTAACCGAGTCGAGGCGAGGAAGCCCTGGCTCACATCAGGGTAGACCAACATTAGACGAATAGTTTATGTTTAACAAATTTAAAATTTCTATCAAGTCATACAAATTTGATAAGTTGGTACAAAATATTGTCCAACTTGTATTATTTAATACCAACTGATCCAATTTCGATTATTTGGTGCGAACTCATTCAATTTCGATTATTTGATATCAACCTATCCAATTTTTATTATTTGCTACCAACTTATCCAATTTCGATTATTTGACTCGAATCTTTCAACCTCTATGATTTGCTACCAACTGATCCAATTTTTATACTTTAGTACCGCATAAGTTAAATAAGTCCCATTCGTTGTGCGTTATAATTTTCGGAATCGAATTCGAAAAACAACTTTAAATCGAAAACCAGCTCCTTTTTGAAAGTCGGGCCGAAAGGGCGGCCCATATGGCGAGGAGTCGGCTCGGTGCTGGGAGCAATTAGAGGCAACTAGCCGCCAGTACCCACATATATGCGAGCGAGGGAGGCTACCCACGGAGATACAACGATAAAGCTTCTCTCTTTTTTCCCCAACAGCACCCCCATGAACCCAGCCGCCGCGAGTTCCGAGAGAGGAGAGCCGCTTTATTATTGTACTTTCGTGAGAATCCGACCGGTATCATTGCTCGGCGTATTAGTCACTCGTATGATGCTGGCACATTTCACGCATCAAAGCCTTGGAACCGTAGGCGGCTGGTGATGATGTGTGCCCGAGGGTATAGAACCTACCCACACGCATTGTGCCGCGGGAATGCCAGGATTCGGGAGAGCTGCAGGTACTCCCTTTTACTAGCTCCAGCTTCCGATCGAGTGTGGTTCCCTTCGAAGGGGACTAGTCAATGGTGATTTTCGCCTGGTACTCGCCCTTCAACCACCTGCTGCGTCCGGGCTCTTGTTACAGGTGAAACTACCTGAGAACCCAAGTCCAGCAGGAAACTGATTAAATGTCAATGCAAGTCGAAAGTAGTTCGGCAACTATTTTATTTATTTGAAACCAGTGCAAAGTTGTAATAAAGTTGTGATATAATAATATTGCATAATTCCTCACTTTTTCCTTGTCACGTGTATATCAATTGAAACGAGTTTTAGGGGAAGGGATGATGGAAGAAAAATCAAATGGAGATCGTGATTCGAAAGGCGAAAAATGCGACGTCGCAGCCGGATGACGTCGCATCCTTATTAACTCGTCGGGGTCACATCCGTCCCCGAGCTCCGTTCGTGTCGGCAAACGCACAGGGTGTTTCTCTCACTGCTTTTTGCCCTAAAACTAACATAACATTTGCAATATCCATATTAAAGCTTGGAGTCTCTGTCACACGATTCTCCAGTGGTCGCCCGCACTTATAAATAAGTGTAGACTCGAGGCGGTCGAGGCACATGCCAATCAAACCAGAGTATTTCATTGGCGAAGAATTAGTGCGGTTCGGCTGCCCACATGTTTCGTGAGAACGAGAAATTGGTCCTCTCATAAACGAAAGGGGGGCGCGCGCCCTCTCTCCCATCCCGCATAAGATCACCTTTGGCTATAATAATCCCATAATACAGAGACACCACTGCGGGTGGGAATTCATGAGTCGAATAGCCGTCGATCGGGTCGACTAGCATTTTTGGGGAAAAATGCGCCCATATAAAACGCGCCAACAACCCCCCTAATCTCCGCTTCGATCTTCCTCGATCAATTGCGAGAAAATTCACCCCCACGCGTCTATGACGGAATGATCTTTGAAGTTTTCAAGTTAGAGTAGATTGAGTGGACATTGCTACTCCTTTGAGTAGGAGGCGAGAGAGCGAGTGGGTACTTTTGTGCCCCCCTATGGAAACCATATGTCTTCGGGAGCTCTCATGCTGGCAAGGATGACTCTTGACACGCGACCCGCAGCCTACGCCAAATACTCAATTGTCTCCTCGGCATTCTCCAGTCTCGAGCACGGGGAACTCCAATTTTCCCTATTCCCACACGTATCGCTTGTCTTTTTGCATCTTCCTCAATTTCTTTATTAATTTTAAGATTATTTGTCCTCCCAGGTAACTAAGTCTTTTGGACATATAACATTAATGACAATAAATAGACATTATTAGCAAAAGACAATTCAATTACTTCCTTCAATCATCTTCGTAAGAAATAGTTGAATTAACATTCCCGGAAGTGTTCGACTATATTCTTCTCCTGCGAGCGCTAGGTAAGTAAAGATGACTACTAACAATATACTTATTTTGATTCCAACAAAATACTGCAAGTATTTTATCAATCTCTTTCTCTCTCACCTAAGACTAGAATAAATCAGAATCCACGAAATTTCAACAATTTGAATGATGATAGATTGTTACGTCATTGGTCCAACGACTAACCCTAAAAAAGATAATAAAAAACCCAGAATAAACTGATGGTAGATTGGTAAGGTGGAAGATGGATTTCTATCTTATCAACATCCAGTTGAAGCGGAGGCTTTAGAGACATCTGTGAGTCTATCGGGAGTAATAGTGCGAGCGGCGGGAAATAGGGGAGGTCGGCGAGGAGCGCGAAGTATAAACGGGCAGAGGGGAGCTGGCTCTGAAAATAACACGACGCCCTGTCTCGACGAGAGGTCAGTACACCGGGCAAGCACCGGTCGAATTAGCCCTACCCGGAGAAATAAACGATAAGGAGCCACTGTACGTAGGAACGTAGACCGTACTGTAAAAGGAGACACCCCCGAACAGACGGTCCAGTCCTCGCTTACTTGGACTTGTACAGACCAAGCCAAAATCCCAACTTCTCTACGTCGCATTCCACATTTATTAATAATCGATTTATGACATTTTTCTAAATCCTCATAGGTTATTGAGTTCGGTTTTATTTTCGACGAAATTTACAACTTCTACGATTTGGTACCAAGTTGTTCAATATCGATTATTTGGTACCAACTTATCCAATTTCTATGATTTGGTACCAACTGATCCAATTTCTATGATTTGGTACCAACTGATCCAATTTCTATGATTTGGTACCAGCTCATCCAACTTGTATTATTTTTGGTACCAAATCATACAAGTTGGATAAGTTCCTATTCCTCCTGTCTTATAATCTGTCTGAGTTCAATGAGAAAAGCGACCTTGAAACCGCCGATTGAGTTAGCGGCGTCTATAGCAGATGAGACGAAAGCCAGGTCTCTGAGATAAAGTTGAATTAAGAGCACGTGTTAGTATCCGCGTCAAAGACTCTAACACTGTTGTATCCCGAGATCCTAAATTCCAAGCCGTCGATACCACTTGCTGCATTCTCCGCCAACTTATGGATCTTGGCAGCGGCTCTTCAGCCAGCAAAAACAAACACATACCTCCTCGGCACGTCGGCTAAAAGTTTCCGCGCGAACTAAGAGAGTCGCTCGAGGATTATTACCGCTGGTCCTGCCAGAAGAATAGTATAAAATAGGATTAATAACGACGAGGAATCAAAGCATACGACTTGGCAGAGGGGACTGACGCCTGACAGCCGGTTTAAAGATCCTAGTGGTCGGTGCGTCAAGGAGTATTACGACGATTAGCCGGAGTTTATGTCATCCGGGAATCGAGGCAGGTGTAATCGCACTGCGAGCCACCTCGCTCCATTATCGCCCTGGGACTCTGACGTAACCGCGCTAGCGGCCAGACGCGTCAGAGACTTTAAACTCCTCCCAAGGACTCTTATCAGCTGCTCTGCCTTTTCTCCCGCCGGTTTTATTCATCGCGGAAAGTTCGCCAACTGCCAATCTCGGGAATCTCACTGAGACGCGGTGGTGTCAGCTGGCCATTTATCTCGACACCGCGAGCTACCCAATATGCTCTCGATAATTCACGAGTGGTTGCTGATAAGGTAGACAAAATCGAAAATCGAAGCTCCGATTCCTCAAAATCGACTGGCAAATGGGACCACCTGCGAGCCTGCGTGTAGTAATCCTCTGCATGTAATTGTGCCAAGAAAGCAAGACTCGCAGTATGCGAGGGATTGATGGATCGGCGAACGAGAGAGAGGGGTCTGGCTCCGCAGGTAGTTCCAATTAATTCTGCCAAGAGATTCCGGCGCTGGCCGCTGCAACGAGGCACGACCTACCTAACACCAAGGATTTCAGGGGCAAACCTCTGATCGAGCACTTGAACCAGCGAGTTGCATCGGCGGCCGGCTGGCGAAAGAATTGGCCGTCAATCTTTGTTATTTTCGCCCGCGACTATAATTAGCGGGGCCGGCACGTCGCCCGACCAAGCGCCCGACCAGCCGCCCGGACGACCACCAGCTCTAATCAAAGCCAGAGGTGAGAATTACTGCGGCGAGTGTACCCTGGGGAGAATGTCCGCGGCTCCGGATGAATTTAGTCTCGCGGGCGAAGCTTGAGGCTCGAGGCTCGAAGCTCCAAGGGAGAAAGGATGAGGAGGAGAGTCGCCGTTGTAATTCCCGTCTCGTCTAATCCTGGCCGAGCGGGAGCAGCGGACACGGGAGCCGCGACGCTTATCTAAATCTGGCCGGCAGCGATTTCCCTATCAGATATCCGATTCTCCCCGGTTCGCGGGATGCGCACGTGCAACTTGTCACGGGGCAAGACACCTGTTCTAATCGGGGCAGGGCCGAGGGAGATAAAGACCGAGTTATCGAGTTATCAGCCGCTCGAGCCTGGGAAAGGAAAGCTAGTCTATTGAGGAAGTCGAATCGACGTTTGGCAATGAAAACGTTTTGGGGGATAAAGCGAGTCCTCGAGACGAGAGGTGGTGATCTTGAGGGCGGCGCGGCGGCTCGCCTTCGCGGAAAAACAAGTATATTTGGCGGACCAGCCGATTATTATGCAATGGCGCTGGGAGATGGGAGCAATACGTCAACGAGATGACGAGCACCCATTTGGCAAGCGACCTCTCTCTCGCCAAATTATTATACTCAGTATGATATAACGCCGGCTACGACCTCGATCGGGACATTGACATTGTCGGTTTACATGTTCTATCTCTTGGTAGGGGCGATCGATATTTCTATTGATCGGGAGAATCTGCATATGTGTACTCTCAAGCACTCGTTTCTTGTAGAATATTTGCTTTTAGACTCTATTACTTGGAAAATCAGAGTTGGGAAATTTTCGATATTTTTTCTATTTTTTCCAACTCGTATTTTTTCGATTTTTCGACATTTTTTCATTTTGTTTGATTTCGACGTTATTCGATAGTTTTAGCCCTAAAACTAAAATTCCGCGCGGAATTAGACGGCCAGAGTCCATAATTGTATCGTATGGGCGATATTTCTCCGATTTTTTGTTTAAAATCGTCGAAATCTCATCGATATGACACACTGAGGGCCTCTAGCCAACTAATTTTCTGCTGAATCTTAGTTTCTAGACTCATACTAAAAAAATAGCAAGCATTCGTTCGAATTCGGAAACCTTCGAAAAATCGAAAATTTTTCCATAATACCCCTTCCTATTTTTTCGATTTTTTTACATTTTTCCAACTCACCCAATTTCAACATTTTTCCACAATTTTAACCCCAAAACTAAGATTCCACGCGAAATCAATTGTCCAGCCTTGACAATTACACCTCACGCAGCAGATATCCCCAAGAAACTTGCTCGAAAAGTATCGTGCGAGAGGAAGCCTGGCACGTGCGACCTTTGTGATTATTTAAAAGGGTTCCCTTTCCCGAGCTTATAATAGTCGAGTCCCTTTCACGGAGGCCTCTGTCCGTTCTCGCGAAAGCGAGCATCTCTCATAGGCCCCGGAATAGTCTGCGACGAAGCCTGCACCGAGTTCGAATGCCCGAGAAAATCCCTAACTGCAGCAAGCGAGGAGATTTCCAGCGAGAAAGATTGGATTGAATCGACAGGGATGGTGGCGGAGGGGGGGGGGGGGGGGAATTGGCAAGTTGGAGAAGTGGGTGAAACGGATGGAATTTAATAATGGGCCGATATCGGAATCGCTGCGATAGGGCTGGATGTGGGGTAGGCGGCTTTGGTATTGATCTTGCGGACGTTCCGGCGACCTTTAATGTCCCCTCTACCTCTACCGCTCTACCGGGCCGCAGCGCGAGCGACTCTAGGCTGAAAGGAGAGGAGGCCAGCAGTACCATTCGGAAAGAGAGGACGCACCGCCCTAACACGACCTAGAACAACCAGCGACCGGCGCACAGCTGATTTCGTAACAGCTAAACCCTCCTTCCAGCCCTCCGGGAAAGGGGCCGTGACCTATATCCACCCCCGGATCTCCCAACTCCATCAAACGAGGAACCACTCCCTTTCCCCCAAAATACCGCGAAAAAACCCTCCCTCACTGCTCTGCCGATCCATCGTGACGAGCACTTATATCCACCTCAAGTATAGACCTGACCCACTCTCGCCGGCAGATCCATTATTGACAAACACTTGATCTAAGGCGCTTAACACATTCTCGACCTGGCTCCGCTCTACTCGACACGCGCGCATGCATCGCGCCTCATCCAATCACTCCAGCCGAGAATTCCCTAATTTTCCTAGTGAGTTCTTAAAATTAAAATCCCGACAGGCTTCGCGCCTCGATTAATCTCCCGAGCCATTTATCACATTGACAGGCGACCGGGCCGCCGGGAGTATTGGAGAGAGGCTTTTAAAAGATCGACGTCCTTCGCCGAAAGTCCTCTGGTATCTCGCGAAAATATTTGACAAAGAAGAGAGGCAGCGCGCGCGCGAGGGAGGAGCCGATGTTTTGCGGAGAGCGGTTATGTAATGTCGGCAGGAGTTGGAAATAACTCGTCGAGCTGCAGAGAGCCGGTGGCGGGCTCGAGCGGGAGGGGAGGAAGATGAATTGTGTGACGGAGCGAGCGGGAACGGACTTGCAGGTTTCTTTCAGCGCGAGGGCCTGCCTGCCTGAGAGGAAACCAGTCGGGTTACCTGGCGACGTGGAGAGTCCGCGAGCTCGAGAACAGACCTTGCCCTCTCGTCCACGGCCATCGCCAAGGTCTCTTCTCCGTTTCACCCCTTTCGCCGTTTCGTTTCCCTCTCAAGCGGCTCCTTCAATATTTAGCAGCCGTTTGAATGCATTTTCAGGACGATTAACTACATTGTGATACATTGTAACTACCTACCCTCGATCCTTTCTCCCGTATCGTCATTCCTGCACCATTTACTTACATCACACAATAGAGTAACGAGGAGAGTTACACAATTCGGTGCTTTAATAATTGCATAAGTCGATGCAAGCGAGTTAGCAGTGTGCTAAGTGACGCATCCAGCGAGCACCGCCAAGTCGAGCCTCTCCCGACGACTCGCGTCGAAAAAATCGAAGCGAGCCGAGTCCATCGGAAAATGTGAATGAGCGAAACCCGAGGAAAAATCAGAGTAAACCGCAAAATGTTAGGCTCGGCCGGAGATCGCCGGAGGTTCTCGGTGCGGCGATTTCGTGGAGATATTGGGCGGCGGAAAAAAGAAAGAGTCACGAGGAGGAGGAATAAGCGGGAAAGGAAGGAAGCCAACGACGCGACGGAGGTGGTCGTTGAGGTCGGGGGGCGAAGAGGGAAGCATGAGAGCAGGGAGATTGGCAAGGGGAAGCGGAGGAGAGTAGCGGAGTCGGAGAAGGGTGCGATCGCGTGCAAGGATGGCAGAGGAGCGAGAGAGAGGCCCCGCGCCGGTAGACGGAGGTGGAATGCCGTGTGGGCCAATGGGCCGACGGGCGGGGGACCGCGGGGGAATGGAGGGGGCAGGACGGAGGGCCGCGGCTCGGCTCGGCACACTCTCGCTTGTCGCGAAGCTGATTCCGCGCCACTTCGTTTCCGACCGGTGTCTACGTAGGACGTGCATACCCACGGACTATCTCCCAGAGACCACCAAAGGACTCTACTCTCCTCTATCCGACATCTCAACGGTGAGTCACACACATCCACCCAATATTTCACTCTGTCTCTTATTCAAACTTTCGAGCGCACCGCGCGCACCACTGTTTGCAAACTCGCCTCTTTGTCCGCTGGCCCGCTCGGATGTCCTTAGCCGCGCGTTCCTACGCCGGCCATCTGCCGATCCACGTTTTCCTAACCAAGCGAAGATCGCTCTCTCATCGCCCGAGCGCCAAATTGACCAGTTTCTTTTCTCCTTGGCCCAAAGGAGACTCGATTGGAAAGCTAGGCTTTTTCACTGATATAGATGTGGCTCGGCTTTTTGCGCCGGGCAGCAATTGGCCTCGATTCGCTGCCGCGACTCGATCTGATTTCACAGTTGGATGAGGACGAGCTGATTGTGTCGCGTGTCCAGGTAACGAGTCCCTGTCAATCGCAGCCCGGCTTATCGTTGAGATAATTGTTGAGCGCGCGGCAAATGTTCGCGTGCTCGTTGATAGGGAGTTCGGCCGCTAAGAGGTGGAAAGAATGACGAATCGATGCATAGCGTTTTTCTGGAAGCATAGCGTTACGCAGTCATCTTTCTTATAGTCGATAGCCGTGAAAGATTGAAGGAGTTGGAGCCGGTTCGTTTTAGCCAGGAAGCTTGAAGTCTGATTGGACGCGGCGAGCGGCTGGATGCGTGTAATCGCGGAAATAGTAGTTGGGGCCTCGGTACTGGCGTAATGCGCTTTAATGTGCTTTAAAAGCGTCGATCTCGAGCGGCGCGTCAGCTAATTCCCCGGGAGAGAGGCCGAGGACATTTATACCAGCGGAGAGACGCACAAGCGGCGAAATCCGATTGTTTATCGGTGATGTGCCCGCAGTTGCATCGATCTCCCTGTTGAGAGGCTTCGCCGAGTCCATTGCGGATCCTCTCTCGGACGCGATCTCTTTTCTGACGTTCGTTGATCCCCGATGGGGAATCGGCGAGAGACGAGAGACCTTGAACGTCGCCGCGTCTCACGGCCCGGCAACCTGGACGATCCTAGAAATAAAACGTCGAAAATAGTAGTACTTTACAATCTCGTTGACCGACTCCCCCAGTCGACTCGGATTACGCAATCCTCCAGGGCGTCGTTCGCCGAGATTCTTTCAACTCTACTCATCGCTACATTGTTGCGAGCCAGATGCAAATGACCGATCGAATTTCCGATCCCGTCGAAAGTAGAATCGAGCCCATTTCCCATTAGCCATTTGCGCGTATGTCGACGAGAGAGAGAATGAGTGGGTGCAGCTCGATTACGTAAGTTCAGGGATGGCCCGATACCACTGATTGCCCAGTTGCCCTGGAACGCCTCTGCCATCTGCGCTCCCCTTTTCCATTTAGCCGCGAGAATCCTTCTGGCTTCCTCGCTAGAAGTCAGAGTGTTGCTATTGGCTCGAGAGAGAGAGAGAGAGAGAGAGAGAGAGAGAGAGAGCGAGTCGGTTGCGAGGTGGCGAGGGTAGTAGCGTTAATTGTCGGAAGAGAAATGCGTCGGCGGATTTCTTAGGAGGGCAGGTTCAACGAAGCAGACGAGAGCGGAGATTCGTTTGAGCGGCGCATGCATGCATTATGGCCTTTGGTAATTCAGAACGGAAATTGATAGTTGCCGGCCTCCTCGATCGAGCGACTCTCCGCCTGGAAGGAACGCGTTACTCAAGCATCCCTCTATTTACCAAAGCGATACTCGCATCCAAACCACCAATCACCAATCGCTTTGCAACTCATCAACCATCGCCTTCGCGGATCTTGGTTGTAACTCGCGAGATAACACATCGGCGACGCTTGAAGATCCTGCAGTTGAAATTGAAATTAGCACTCCTGGCCATAAGTCTCGCTGGCGTTTTGCGAGGCAGGCCTTAGAGTTAGAGGCTATTGAAATAGGAGTCCCTCGAGTGCGTATCGGCTTACCGCGAGCAATTATAGTTGGGACTAACGGAGCCAACTGGGAAAAATCCATACTCGAAGCGTCGCGCTCCTCTGAGTAACTATAGTTACACAGACGCCTCTCTCTCTCTCTCTCTCTTTCTACATTCGACTTTAGCCGAGTGGAAAAAGTTGCTCGAGTGAAAATCTCGGACTCAGGAATACCCTGGCGCGCGCGCTCTGCACTTGGATGCGTCCGCCGCTATAGTCGCCGCCAATTCAAAGGAACTTATCCAACTTCTGTGATTTGGTATCAAAAATAATCGAAATCGGATAAGTTTGAACCAAAGATTCGAGTTGGTATGAAATAATCAAAATTGGATCAGTTGGTACCAAATCATAGAAGTTGGAACGTTGATATCAAATATTAAAAAAGTGGATCAGTTGGTACGAAATCATTGAAATTGAATGAGTTCGTACTAAATCATAGAAGTTGGACAGCATTTGGTACCAACTAGTCCAACTTTGATACTTGTATAATTTATTACGAAAAATAATCAAAGTTGTACGAATTGGTCCGAAATTGTATGCCAAAAATGATAACACACGAAGAAGAATAAGAAAAGCGAGTTGCGAACCGCCAAGATATTGAGTTGGCGGGTACCAGGAATCGAGAGGGATTGCAAGGGCGGGCAGGAGAGAGGGACGGGGACGGGGGTCGCGCCGGGCGTGGTAACAATGCAGATTGATAAGTCGCCACTCGCTCCTACCAACTGGCACGCGAGCCGTCTACCCGCCCGACTATTAATCCTCGCCGGGGACTATTAATGTCGGAGGCTCGGCTCTCCTACGCGCGCGCACCGACTATTTCGCCCGAACAATTAAGCCCGGAGATCTTTGAACCCGGAAAATTGTCTGCGCGGATGTGTATATTCTTGGACGAGACGCGGGGCTTCGGCGGCGGGTTCTTGTTGCTTATGTTGTGTCTCTGCTTTCCCTTTCCGCCTCTTCCCACTGCGCCACCCTCGTCCGTGCGCGCTCTCTCCTATTAGAATACTGCACTCAGCTAGTTGCTAATGACTACTTCAAGTACTCAGCCCTGAAATATACTTGGCAACGTTAACCTCTCTCACCCTCTATCGCCACTCGCTTTTTTACTTTTTACTCGTCTCGCAGTTGGGAATATTCTCGAGTTATTTTGACCTTAGAGCCTCGACTTTCTACTCGACACGACCATTACTGCTCGCTGCTTTAGATTTTGGGAAGATTTGCAAAAGATTTTGCGAGTTCGCAGGCTTTCATTCGCATCGCTCTAATTACCGGTGGCTCGAGACGCGGTCGGTAACGAGAGCGCGTGCGACGACAGCACTGATATCCGTCGCATGCCACCGTTACCTCCTCCGATGACAATGCGCGTAATAACGACTTAAATTTAGATCGGGCTTTAGTAACTGATCCGCTTTCCGTCTCGCGGCTGATCGTTCTAATCCTCTCGTCCGATTAAAAGGACACTCGCTTGTTGATGCGCCAATAGAAAGTCTCTTATTTAACAAAAAAAAAAGAAATTGGGAAGTCTTATGTTTATTGATTTTGGTTATTTGAGTAGAAAGTTGGCGTTTGTAATTTTGCGCGTTGGCGAATACGGGAAAGAGTTGCGGCAGACACCGCTAGATCGCGCCACGCCTGCCATTCGGCGACGGAGGACGATCAATGTGTCATTGCGCAGGCGGCCGGCCTCACCCTTGTGAGAATGAGCCTCGCAAATATGTAACCTAACGTTACATCACGAGAACAATATAGTTGAGCCTGGCACGCGCCGACCCTGTAAAAGCGCACAATTGACGCATAAAACTCGCAGTTTTATCAGACCAAGAGTCATAAAAGCCGGAAATTGGACTAGTTGCCAAATAGATAGCGAGCGAGTTGATCCTATCCCGCGAAAGGTTGTTGGCGCGCATTTATTGCCATAATGACCGCGTGACTGGGTAGAGCCGGGCAAATGGCGGCGCTCATAACTCGGATCCTTTTAACGCATCGGGCAAACAAACACGTGATTGTTACGAGCAGCGGCAACGGCGGGTTCTGTCGTCGCTCGCGGAAGGAACCCAGACACCTGTGGCGCATACGTCAAAGCCGATCCGCTTCCGATTCGCTCGAGCTAATCGGATTTGTATGCGATGCAGACGACTCCCGGCGGGCGCTGCAAACATTTATTGGGATCGCTGGACACGCTGACGTAACAGGATGTCACGGTGCTCGCCGCAGCCGCTGATAGCATCGGCCACTTATACTTACCGTAATCTTGAGCGGATTCTTCCAATCGCGCAATTGATCTCATCTACATCGACGCGATACTTGGATTTCTCGAATAATCGATGGTGGAAAAATCGGGGCGAACTTGGGGCATTTTTGAGGCGAGATTCTTTTTGGATCGCCCGGCGATAAGAACGAGCCGAGCGCCCGCGCGTCGTCGAGGCCTCTTTCTCCAGCGATAAACATTATCGCGCGAGACATTCTTGAAAGACGAGACTCCAGATTAGAATCGGCTTTATTGCCCGTGCACTCACAGTGGCCCCTTTGGAAATCTCCCCTGCTCCCGTATTTCTCTCTCTCTCTCTCTCTCTCTCTCTCTCTCTCTCTTTCTCTTGCACTGCCCGGGCCCCTTCCTCGAGCAAAAGCCGAGACAGAACGCTGAGATAGATCGATCCCCCTATTATGGTTCTCGCGTGTCACGATTAATGAAAGCCGATCGCCCCGGCGGCTATTGTACCTCTGGTCTCCGGAAATCGATCCAGTTGCACGAGTATACCAAACCTGACAACCCTTTTACGAGAATTCTGCCAATTATGGCGCGATTGTATGTGACCGTTTGCTTCTTCCTCGCCCTGGAGTTCGCCGGCAGAATCGTCGAGGACGATACCGTGCTTCTGAAGTATGTATGTAGATTCCAGCCAATTTTCATTCCATTTCTTAGCGACTCGTGAATAACGACTATAGTCGCCGGTAACTCGATACGGTTTCTCAAGGTCGCTTTTCCGATTGTACTCGGAAAATGATAAGACTGAGGGGATAGGAACTTGTACAACTTGTATGATTTGCTACCGAGAATAATTGAAGTTGAATGAGTTGGTACCAGATAATAGAAATTCGATCGGTTGGTACCATATAATCGAAAAATGGATCAGTCGGTATCAAAAATAATACAAGTTGGGAAAGTTGGTACCAAATCATACAAGTTGGAAAGTTAGTTGGTACTGAATCATAGAAATTGGACAATATCTGGTACCAACTTATCTAATTTTTATGATTGGATACTAAAAATAATAAAAGTTGAACGAGTTAGTAGAAAATATAATGGCAAAAAGAATAATACAGGAGTAAGCGACCTTGAAGTGGCCTATTGAGTGGCGGGTGACTATAGTTACCCTTTGATGATCGATTCAAGTGGATAAAAGGTGGTCCCGAGTTTTGACGAGGGGAGACCGGGCCGACACCAAGGTGGGAATGTGGTCAGACAGAAGCTAATGAGAAAAAGCCTGCTTTCAAGTGCGAATCCTCTAGTGGCTGGGGAAGAGAATAAGAGAGGCGTGGATTTTCTCGCTGGTATCTGATTCACGAAGCAACAAGTCGGCTCGTGACTAGCGCTCGTTCGCTCCCAGCCCCTAAGCGAAAGCAAACCTTCCCCGTTCACGCACTCGCCGGCACACCTTGCCCTTATTTTCTACTTGAGCCGCAAACCCACCCACCCTTTTAACCAACAAATACTTCCCAAACAGAACAAGTCTCAATTTACCCAGTCAACTCAATTGACACTCGTGTTATTTTAACTGGTCGAAGGCCGTCAAGGGTAGACGAGTGAAGAAAGAGTCAGAGGACATTGACAGAGGAAACCGCGAAAGTTCCGGGGTGAAGAGATAGAGCAGGGAGTACCATCCAATTTCGCCCGGGCTCTCTACCGAATGTATAGCACGCGTGCGTCAGTTGCCTCGCATACCTAATGCATTATCGATTCTAGAGAGCAAAGTACTTCCGCAGCTAGAGCTGTTTATTAAACAAGCAATCCCCTCTTCCTCCCTCCACCGGACTCGCCCCATTTCGGCCCACTTTCTACAGTTTCGTTTTACTACACCAAATGCCACTTTTAACATACAGTTATGTTAGAATTAAACATTCTACGCCTATTTAGAGATGTAGAGGTTGATTTTAAGGCAGTTGATAAAAAACACTTTTCATAAAATTGTCTTTAATCTTTCACATATTAATCTTTATACGGTTTTGCAATTATTGGTAAAATTTTGAATTGGCAACTTTTATACGTGCGACATAGCCAAGTCAATAATTCAAAAAAGTATCCAAAACTCGAATAAAAAAATGAATAAAATGTCGCCACTAGTAAAGATAATTGTGTGCGAACTTAAAGAAGTTCTTACGAAAAGTGTTTTTCTTTACCAAGAACCCTTAAAAGGAGGGTAGTTGGTTGCGTGGGCCCGGGAGAAAAAGCCGGCCGGGAGTACGGACTAGTCGGCGTGATGGAAGGGAGTAGTAAAGCAGTCGGAAGCACAAGGGTGGTTTGACATGGGGTGGGGTGGGTGGAAAAAGGTGAAGAGGTAGAGGGAGAGAGAGAGAGAAGGGTGGGTGGGGTAGGTAGAGAGTAGGTGCGTAGTATCGACCGGGTTGTATCCTTGGCTGGCGGAGGTCGCCGTGTGCCCCACCCTGGTGACGCGGGTAGGGATAGCCGCCGCCAGGAAAGCCAAGAAAACCAACGGAAAATCGAGCAGGCATGAAATACGAATACAGTCCGAACGACATCATCAACGCCGGCGTAAGGGACATCTGGCCGAAAAAGAGAAAAAGTCACAACGACACTCGAGTCCGAAAGCTAGAGTTAAAAATGCGCAGGATTGGCGAGCCGGCGAGACGTGCCGGTGGAAAGAAGCGGGAGCGGAAGTCGTTATGGAAAAGGGAAAGAGAGAGAGAGAGGGGGGGGGAGGTACGTGTCGAAGCGAGACAGAGCGGAAATGAGTATCCGAGAGGAAGAGAGGGAGAGAATGGGCACTGCTTGGCAATAAAACATCGAGTCTAGTGTCGGCGCGCACGCTTGACAGATCGCGATTCTCCGATCCCGTCCGGCAAATTCCCCGGCTGGAATTCCAGGAGCGAAACGCGCGCGCCCCTCGCGGAACCGGCGCGCAGCCAAACCGAGAGAGCAGGAGGGTGCGATTGGGTGCGATTGGGTGCGATCGCAGGATTCGCGCACGTCCACGCGCCCCCAGCGGCGATTGCGAGTTTCCCTCGAGCCTGCCGCTCGGATAAAGAGACACTATAGGGAGAGGGAGAAAGAGGAGAGTGCGCGGAGGATCCACGAGCAGCGCGACTGTCCAGAAAGTACCGGCCGGCAGAGGCTGCGACGCCGCTCTCTCGGGACTCTCTGCTCCGCACTGGTGTTGCCCCGGTGTACATAGGCTCTCTTTTGCACGCGGGACTTTGGGCCCGCTCTCTATCTAGCGGCGAGGCGAGTGGCGCGCGCGATAAAGAGATAAAGAGAGTCGAATATATCGAGTTGCCAGTTGTCGCGAGTGGCGGCGGCGGTGGCGGCGGCGAGATAGAATCGGCCTCACCCTGGCACCACCACCACTTGCAGCTCTCTGCCCCTACGCACACTTGCCTTTCCCTCGCGCTCCTTTTCGCATCGCGGCGGCCCGCGCCTCCTTATCATTGGCCGCGTCTCCAGTGCGGAAACTCGGCACTAGTGCACGGTGGTAGCTCGAGAGCGCGTCAACAAGGCTGTGAAAGCCGCAGAGGGAGAGAGAGGCTGGCGAGGATCAGCGATATTCGCCTGGATCGCCGAGGACCGCGTTTAATTGAGTCGGAGTGACGCGCGCCAAGGGTGCGACCGCCGCACGAATAAGGATACTCCCCAGTCTCCCCTGCGGAGGAGAGAGTAGAGCGCGGCTGTGCCACGGAGGAGGAGAGGGCGCGCCAAGGCCAGCTCCCATCTAGTCAGAGTCACCCGGACCGCCGTCGACCGGGGAAACGAGCCTGCGGACACGAGGACCGCCGACACTCATCCTTTCCGTCCATCTTATCCTCCGGCTTCTCACCCGGTTCGCGCTTCTTACCCGGGAACAAGACCTCGATCGTTACAGGACCCTCTCTCTCATCTATCCATCTCGCTCTCGCTCTCGCTCTCGCTCTCACTCGCCTCGTAATAGTAGTAGTGCAATCCTCCTTGGCAAAATGGGCGGCTGCACCTCCAAGGATACCACCTCCGCCGACGAGTACGTATATCTCTCCCTCCCCACCACCACCCACTCTCACTTATCATTCTTTCATTACGACACCTCGGCGACGCTGCCCGGCCAATGCCAACTAACTTTCCCTCTAGAACTCACTCCCTTACAACTCGCAGACCCACCTGTGTCTATAGACGTGTAATCCGCCAGGTGAGACCTCGCCGCGCGCCCGCGCATTTATTAACAATCCCCGGGGGGTTTATTTTTAAAACGGGGGCGTCGGTAGTCGCACATAGTTACTGGGCCCAGTGGAGCAACGTTAGTGTCGATTTCATTGCCCGCGAGCGGAAACGGTCCTCTTTCGCGCTGCCGGCTTCTCTCTTCCAGCTAGAGCAGAGCAGAGGAAGAGAGTGCGAATTGAGCGACGGCGCGATGAATTAGGGCGGCGTTGCCTCGATTGCTCGAGAGTGGTTCAAGTTAAAGCGACGCGCTCTCCGAGGGAGTAATAACCCGCCGCGCGCACGGATGGACAGCTAGAGGAAAGACTGGCGAACGAGGGGAGGAAGTGCGCCGAGTACCATGAGATTTCTCGGCACGTGTTGTTCAGCGCTAACGAGACGGGAGATTGAAAAGAGAGGAAAGGAGACCGCCGGATCCTAACTGTTGTACGCGCTACACTGGCAACGGACACCTAATCGAGCGGTAATCGAGCCGGCGTAATCGTCCAATACTCGACAATGGGCGTATGTTCGTCCGCTGGCATATGCGACTCGAGCGAGCAGCCTCTTGCCGAGGACGCGTACGTACATGACGTCTGCCTCGCACCAGCAAATCCTCTACCTCGCTTCGCCACAAGCCTCTGATTTATTGCGATAGATAGTCAGACTCGATTTAGAGCAAGGAGCACCTTGACGTGTATCCTCGCGTCCTATTCCAAAGACGAGAGATAAGATACCGGTGCTGGCTTCCTTGCTTGAGAATCACCTCATACTGCAAATGCACACATTCGACGATTTGACTAAAATCGAGATTGAAAAACCTCTAATGTACCGGGTGATGCACTTGCCTGTTAACCAAGTGTGTTGGTATATCGACCCTGACTCCATCATTTTAAGGTTCCATGACAAATTTTGCAAACCAAACATTTTAATCACCAACTCAGTTTTGGTAATTATTGCGAACAGGTCCTTCTGCGGAAAAAGCAAGAAATAGGTTTAAATAGGCTTAAATAGGTTCCTTGAGTGTTACTAAGTGATAATCAGGTGGCGGAAACAGGTAAAAATTGAGTTTTATATAAATTAATAGTGTTTGAAGTTAGTGCGGTTAACCTCAATCCGAACGTCATTGTGGCGGGCATGCTAAGTTTGGTCTCAATAAGAACCACAAACCAACCCTAGTCCGGGGGGGGGGCATGCTCGTTTCGCTCGCCAAACCTAAAAAAACCCTGAAACCCTGGAAATACTGAGTCCAATGCCTTCAAAGTCCGGGTTGAATAGAGTCTCAATTCCAAAACGTTCTTTTCTCCAAGCGAACCCAATGCATATGAACGTTTTGGAATTGAGACTCTATTCAACCCGGACTTTGAAGGCATTGGACTCAGTATTTCCAGGGTTTCAGGGTTTTTTTAGGTTTGGCGAGCGAAACGAGCATGCCCCCCCCGGACTAGGGTTGGTTTGTGGTTCTTATTGAGACCAAACTTAGCATGCCCGCCACAATGACGTTCGGATTGAGGTTAACCGCACTAACTTCAAACACTATTAATTTATATAAAACTCAATTTTTACCTGTTTCCGCCACCTGATTATCACTTAGTAACACTAAAGGAACCTATTTAAGACTAAATCGACGTTCCCCACCCATTTTCCGCAGAAGGACCTGTTCGCAATAATTACCTCAGTTTTTTATGTATTTTTGTAAATCATTGAACCATAACACTAGGAACTCATGGTCGGTAATACCGATAAGTACCTGACTAAAAGAAAAGTGAATCACCCTGTATGTTACCCCGATGAGGCTCTCTATCAGGATTTCGTTTCCTTTCTCTCGCAGGAGACGCCGACTCTTTTCCCATGATCGGACCTGTTAGAATATGCGCTCGCGTTCTCCACGAGGGATGTCGCGTCCGTTTTAGTTGCGTGCGTTTTTCTATCTGCCGAGCGAAAGCCCTGAAGTGAGTAACTTTCTGAGTTGGTGCACGTGTCCTACTGCATGCTAACCGGAGATGGGGATCTCGGCGACAGTAGGCAAGTGGAGCATCCAAGATTGCCCGCATTTTTTGATAAGCTATCGAACACTGAAGATGCGATGGTATCGCGATATCGGTGCTTCCTGCCGCGTGCGTAATGAAGACAAGGTCCACGGAATCGTACTTTAACCGATAAGACGAAACCATGATAGAATAATCGTGACTGACCCTGTGTATCCTTAGTATAGTTGTTGTCAACTCAATAGACGGATTCAAGGTCGCTTTTCTTTCATTTCGTCCTGTGTTATTATCCTGTGAATTGACAGCGACTATAGTACTTGGAGCAATGACCCTTGTGTAGTTAATTAGACACATGAAACATGTACTTGAAAATTGAGATGGATTTGACAATTGTTCTAACAGGTTGTTTGTTCTGATTGCAGGAAGAAAAGCAGCGACATGGTTGACCAAGCGGTGCTCGACAAATTGGAGGCTGGCTTCACCAAGCTTGCCGCCTCCGACAGCAAGTCCCTCCTCAAGAAGTATCTGACCAAGGAGGTGTTCGATTCTCTCAAGAACAAGAAGACTTCCTTCGGATCGACTCTGTTGGATGTGATCCAGTCTGGTTTGGAGAATCACGACTCCGGCGTCGGTATCTACGCCCCGGACGCCGAGTCCTACACCGTCTTCTCCGAGCTCTTCGACCCCATCATCGAGGACTACCATGGTGGATTCAAGCAGTCCGACAAGCACCCGGCCAAGGACTTCGGTGATGTCGCCACTCTTGGAAACCTTGACCCGACTGTAAGTCTTGCTAGAGGATATCTCGGAATTTCCTTCCTTGGAGGGAAGACAGTAGTTGACCAAGAATTATGATTACAGGGCGAATACGTGGTGTCCACCCGCGTGCGCTGCGGACGTTCCATGGACGGATATCCGTTCAACCCCTGCTTAACCGAGGCTCAGTACAAGGAGATGGAAGACAAAGTCTCCAGCACTCTGTCTGGTCTCGAGGGAGAACTCAAGGGTACATTCTACCCTCTGACCGGTATGGGCAAGGAAGTCCAACAGAAGCTGATCGATGATCACTTCCTCTTCAAGGAGGGCGACAGATTCTTGCAGGCCGCCAACGCTTGCCGCTTCTGGCCCACTGGGCGTGGTATCTACCACAATGATGCCAAGACATTCTTGGTCTGGTGCAACGAAGAAGATCATCTTCGCATCATTTCTATGCAGATGGGTGGTGATCTCGGAGAGGTAACTACATATTGCTTTTCTCATAATTCCCCTTAAGATGGCAGTGTTGGATAAATGGCATTTTCTTCCAGGTATACCGCCGATTGGTTACCGCTGTCAACGACATCGAGAAGCGAATCCCGTTCTCGCACCACGACCGTCTCGGTTTCCTGACATTCTGCCCGACAAATCTCGGCACCACAGTCCGTGCCTCAGTGCACATCAAAGTGCCAAAATTGGCCGCGAACAAGGCCAAGCTCGAAGAGGTCGCCAGCAAGTACAACCTCCAGGTCCGTGGCACGCGAGGCGAGCACACCGAGGCTGAGGGTGGCATCTACGACATCTCGAACAAGCGGCGCCTGGGTCTCACCGAGTACCAGGCTGTCAAGGAGATGCACGATGGAATTCTTGAGCTCATCAAGCTCGAGAAGGAACTATAAGTTCCTTTAGTCCTTCAACCCTGCTCCTGAGCTTAATTATTGCGCGCCACCCTTGTCTGGTTCCCATTATGTCCTACTCCTTTCCTGTACCTCCCTGTAGTACTCGAGCGGTACTCTAGCTGTACTCCACCCTCGGACCTTCTTCGCGCATCGACGATCGCTTCTCCACGACACCCCCACCCTCTATTCTTTCTTATTCCGATCTTGGGTCTCTCTTCTCTTTCGTTCTTTTGCCACTCTGCTCTTCGTCCCCCAATTGCGTAGAGCCTTCGGCTAAATCAGATAGGAGCATGCTTGGAAAGAAACAAACTCCCTGAAATGAAAAGTGGTGGCTCCCGAGGAGACGGGCCTCGCATTTGATGCCGCCCGATTCTCGGAAGATCGGTTCTCGATGCGTCAAGAGGCTCGGGCAGGCGACAACGCAGTTTCGTAGACGAGGCTGTCGATGATGCTGGGTGACAATGAATGTCACGGTTCCGAATCAAGCGTTTAGAGCGAATTGGTCGAATCGTCGCCTTGCTCGAGAGAGAGAAAGAGAGAAAGACAGAGCCATAGTTTTGTGTCCCCGACCTGCGCGCACTACTATTCACAGGAAATACCAACTTGCATTACGTTTGTCGAGTTCCTTTCTATTAATCCGTACCAGGAAGCCAGCCGGAGAGAGAAGAGCGAAAAGCGAGGTGTGCGATTACCCGCGGGCAGCTTCTACCATACACAAAAATCTGTGCGACGCCATGTGTATGACAGTATTTCGTTCCCTTTGTTTCTTTTTTCTAACGATATGTAATCCAGCACGTCAAAAATACACGCAGTATTTTTTCGTTCTCCTCCTTTTGTTTTCGTATTTCCGCCTGAGTTCCACCTCCCGAGCCCCCCACGCTTCTTCTTTACGCGCCGTTCTTCAGCGCTATCGGCGTATATCGATAACAGTGGCATTTGGTATTCGTTCGTGCGCGTTGGAAGAAACAGTATTCTAAGATTTCGTAAGTACTCTTGCTACGTCGAGGACTCAAGTGTTTTACTCAAGTTTTTCGAAAATTTTACACAAACTCTCCCAGAAGCGCGCCGACCCTTCTCGGAGAATCTGAGCCGACCAACTGGAAGATCTCTCTGAAGATGCATTTCTCCGACCAGAGGAAGAGTGGGCTGCGGTGCAAAGGGTCTGGCAGAAATTGCATTATTTTCCGATAACTTTACTCTGTGAGGACATGGAGGTTCCGCCGACGAATTCGGTCCCCGACGCATTAAGAGAATTTTAATGAACCTTTCCTACTGCCTTTTCCCCCCCGTGCGTGCCAGGCCAGCCGAAGAAATCAAGCTGTCGACGACATCGGCCGCCGTTCTTACTTGTTGTTCTCGTTGTTGTTTTTCCGATTCTCTTTTTGTATGAGGACTGCGAGATCCGCGTGGGACACGCGGTGCACCGGAGATAGTAATGCCAGAACTGCCGAATGTACGAGGATGCGAGTTTGATGCAAGAATAAACGAGACATACGCGACATATCCGCCACCTGTTACTCTTTTTACACTCCCCATTCTTCATCGACGAGACCATCATTTATGGACATCAAAACATTTATTAACGCTCTTCATTTATAACATTTAAGAAAATATAGGTAAACGAGTATTCCGAAAATAGGTGCATAAATATATGTATATAAAGAATTAGATCATATAAACCTGCACTGTATCACACTCTAGGAAGCCATGTTACCGTTGAACACCTCTCGAACACATTTGCACTCGCGGAAACACATTACTATCTAGACAAGAGCTGTTGTTCAGCATCATAGCACACGGGGTGTGAATCAATCTCTTATTAGTTTCTTGTGTCGGCAAAATTGTGCGAAATCAATCCACAGACTTTGAAATGGTTAAATCGTGCTACTCAGTCGATTGTGCGAAGGGATATTATCACAAAATGTTGGGGGTCGCCTTGGTCAGTTACGGATCGCTTTCACAATAAGAAGCTACAGACATTCATGAATTATTGGGATCAAAAAATCTTGAGCATCTTTCCCCGATTGGATCTTCAGGTCGATTGCTCGAAATACATGAAGTCCTGTAAACAGAAAACGATATCAAGTTTACTCAGCTTCAATAACAGCCTATCACCGCACCCACCGAATACCTACAATTAGCAGGCAGGCGCCCAAAAGCGCCGCTTTGATCTTAACATCGAGATCATTCGGAAAATTGATACCGAACGTATCGGAATCCGTAAAAGTCTCGCGTGCGATGCCGTTCCATTTCTTCTTAATGGAGCCAACACGGTGCCGACCGTCGGCAGACCTCACCTGAACATCAGAGAATTATGATAAAATGACAAGTGAGTTCACATGGGGTAAAGCTGCTGGCAAACCTACCTGAAAGCCGACCGTCACGCAGTACTTTATGCAGGGGCCCTTGATGGTGAGAACAGTCCTGCCGGATGCGTCGCGGACGGAGAAGTACGGTCGCCATAGACTCCAGTCTTGTACAATGGATCCCAGCAGCGTATTACCGGAGTACACCTCGAGTTCCTAAATAAAATCCTCGGTTAATGGGATATGCTGCTGCGCACGTAAGAGCCGGCCGAAGCCGAGACATGGTTAGTTAGTGAGTTCTCTTCAAAGGGTATCGATCGTGACCGGTTTCACCAATGTCTCCCCAACTATTCATCGCCCGAGGTAAACTCGACCGTAGTATGTACCTTGCGCGCTACACGTGTTGCGCACGTGTAGAGGGTTTCCTCGGGCCATACGGTTTATCCGAGTTTTCCCACTGAGTTATGCGCCCGCACGAAAATTCTTTCTCCCGGGGAAAGCCTTGTCCAAGCAAACTTCACTCTCGGCTATTCAAGGGGCTGTTTCTATCTTTTGTGTTAGTTTATAGTTTTAATATGCTGAAACTATCGAATTAGGGAGAATTCAAGCGAGTTAGGCAAAGTCGACAAAATCGAACTATTCACGGCTTCTGGACCACCTGGACATCGAAAGACGTTGGATTCGGACGAGTTGGCAAATTTTTTGATTTTTCAAACATTTCTCGACTAATATTGTCCAACAATTTTCATTTTTTTCGAAGGTTCCCCGATTCGTCCAAATGCTTGATATTCCTTTAGTTCGAGCTTAAAAACTAAGCTTTCACAAGAATCAGTGGTCTCCCACCAATTCGCTAGTCAATGCAGCTAATATCTCGTGCAACTAGGGCGCAAAGCAACGGAAGCAAGGGACTGTAGCTATAAAATATCCAAGTAAACTACCTGTAAGCAACAAGGGCACCAGCAGCAATCACAGCGCAGGGGTCGGACCATTCTGAGGACTTCTCTCCTAGTGGAATCATAGACCCGAAAGTCGCAGGAGCGGTAGCGGCCTAAGCACAAGCGCGAGCATACATCGGAGTCCTCGGCAACGTAAAACACTGGCTCCCCTCTGACATTGACTACTGAGTACTTATTCTCCGTCTCCCAGCCGACGATCGCTGCATTCAATCGATCGGTTATATTATAACATCGTAGCAGCGAGGTACATGGTACTTAACGGTCATTGCCAATCAATCTAACCTTCGACCAATTCGACCTTTTGCCTGACGAAGAGGTAGTCAAGGGCCATAAGGTATTCCAAGCCTGGTGGACAGGTCGTACTCGACGGTTGCCAGCCAGCTGAAACGAAAATCGCCCTTGAATAGTTGAACCCATTGCCAGCCAATCTCTCGCCCGGGGCATTAAGAACATTGGCTCGTTAAGGGGAAACCACGGCAGGGCTTAGGGCTTGTAATTGCTTTCTTATCTCAAAGGCGATAAAGCCCACTAATGATGAAATTATACGCTCGATAGAATCGGAGATATTCTCCTTGGTGGGTGTGACGGTAATGTCAACAATCATTCCTCCACGGTGAAGACGATAGCTAGTATGTCACCTTTGTTCCTCATCCGTCAAGAATCTAGTGTAGCCCTTCCTTTTGGAGCGGCATCGGCGAATGGTATCGCGAAAGAGCGTGCGCAGCCTCCGTCGAACTTGTTGCAGTTTCGCCTTCCACGAAGTCTCAAAGTGCTCGGACTCCATAATACATCACAGTAACAGTCGGCTCTCGTCCCTTTCTTTGGTAGTGTGCGCACTCGAATTGCGAGAGTGCAACTCTAACTGACCAGATCGCCGGCTCGCCTCAGCTTGCACCGATTCACTAACGATCGCTTACTCTCCCCGGCGTGTCTCCAATACGATAAATCTCCTCGTGTATTTTTCTCCGGCGGCATTTACTTCCTCGGCTTTTCCCACTTATCGCTCGAGATAAGGGCAACAATAGGGGCGTCCTCGGTTACGCGGAGAAAACCAAATATTCCATGCTATTTAAAATAGCTTTCGACCTTAGTCTCTCGGCTTACTGATAGTGCCATCCTTCCAGCGATCTTTCCTCGCAAACCCTACTCATCACTTGCTCGAGCTGCTGATTACGGGAGAAAGAGAGCGAGAGAGAGAGGGGCACGAGCTAAGAGAGAGTCTCGCCCTTTCCCCGGAGGAGCTGGCGGCACCGAGCGACAGAGACAGGGAAAAGAGAGCGAGAGAACTTTGGAGGAGAGCAAATTGTGAACCCGCCGACGCACGTCCGGGCTGCGAACAACACTGAATTAGCCAAGATATTATTTCATCTCGGCCTGCCACCTTAATTAAAAGTAATTTCCACGAGCGGCTCGGGCGGAGTTTGCATGGGCCTCCGGTGAGACGAGTGCTCTCTTCGCTTCTCTAGCTCCCCGGCTACATATTAGGGGTTCGCGAGGAAACCCACTCGAGACTACCAGGAGAGGTATTACACTTGCAACTTTCTAACTTGCGGTGGGCCTTGGGCCTGCTCGGATGACACTTTGCACGGTATTTGGCAGTAAGGTCTTCCGGCGAGGAAGTCGGAATTCCCAGCTGCTTAGAATTCTCCACGGTCCCCGTGGCCACCGCTGGCCTGCACTGTGCGAGTATTTCCGTCGGAAGGAAGCACGTTCGGGATGCCAGAGATCGGTTGATTGAATAGTCAATTAGCCGCCCGGCCACTATTGGGAATTGCCGATTTCTCGCACACGCGTTACACACACCACCGCAACAATCGGAGCTACCGTGTCGCCTGTTGCGTGGCTGTTTATGAATGGAATGGCGAGTTCCGAGGGTATTCGTACGTCGCGAGGATCGATGTTGATCTACCGAAAAAAACAGTGCGCGATGGGGCTCGGTGCGAGGCAGATAAGTGACTCGAACGAGGCTATGATAAGCGGGAGCGACGGGCACGCGAAAGCCAACCAAACTTATCCTACATACGTGACGTCCCATCAGAGTAGAGGAGCATTATCTACTTAGCGATCGTTCGCTCAGCAAACACGGCTACCTCGAGTCGAGCACTCGTTGAGCAGTCGCCCTCCTCTCTCCTTCATTAACGCGCGCTCCGCCGCTCCGCCGCTCTTCCCGCTCTCGGCCCTCTCTCTTCCCCGTTCGCATTACTCAACGAATCTCCAGCAACCTGACTATGGTTATCTACGACCTGCTCCCCTTTCCCATGGACCCTGTTACTCTCTACTTAGCAATGTGGCTAACAAAACGAGCCGTCTCTCTCCCTCCTTGTACGCGCGGCCTCCTCCTCTTCCTCCTGCGCCCTCGTGCAGGCTCTTGCACGAATTCTCCTGAGTTGTGTCATTTCGGATTTCTCTTACGCACTCCCTCTATCGAGCCCCCGTTTTCCATTATCTTCGGCGTGTCACGACCTGACACCGACTCCTTAAGATTACTCCAGCCGGCTTTATAGAGACTCGTCTCCCCTTGCGCGGCGCTCGGCCCAGATTTTCGAAAGTCCGCTCGTCGATAGCAGCATAGAAGCGCATGCAATTAAGTGTGCTAGCAACTTCTCTAATCGTGCCACTAGAAGAATAGATTAAGAGACTCGGTGAGGAGAAGTGTCTACTGTCTTTCGGCCTCCAAGACTATTTAGAGATTTGGGGCGTGCGGTGCACGTGGTTGGGCGAGGTGCGAGGAAACACGTGTTGCGTCCGAGGGCAAACTCGTCCCTTGGAAAGGTAGAGGGTCGTGAATGGAAGCGCGTACCTGGGCTCGGCGGCAGTCCGGGCTGCGGCATTGGAAATGCACCTGGGTGCGGTTCGGCAACCACCGGAGCACTGGGCATTCCGGGGTGAATGGGCAGCGGGTACGGCGATGCCATTTTTTCCCTCTCTCGACAATTCACTCTCGTCTTCCAGCCGACCTTCCACTCTCTGCCTGCAACAAAACCAATCATTTCGAATTCAGGTGTTTTTCGCTTATATACATATGTGCGACACTTGAGTGCCCGTCCCGAGGGTCGGCCGAGTGGTGGCGATAAGCACGAGAGCTCAACTGGCTAATCAATTACTCGAGCCTGATTAGATTTCCCCGGCAATGCTTGTCTCTCATTAATTCGCAATCATTGATAGGAGAAGGTAAACAGAAGCCGCCGAACGTACCGAGGTTCGCTGCGCTTCTCTTCCCTTGGACTCCTCGCTCGTCTGCAACAAACTAGCATACACTCAACACCGGCACCATTAATTTGTCCTATTGAATTCCAAGCGACCGATAGATCTAGAGAACAACTTGGAAGAGCTGAGAACTCCCGTTATTTCTACCTCGGGGAAGTGGAGAGTGAGATATTGGAGGTTATGAATGGAGGATTGTTATGAGCGCTGCAATAAACCTCGGCCGATAATGGCGGCTGGTCGGTGAAGCTCGATACTTCCATGTCGACGGAGACGAGGGAGAGCCGAGGGAGATTCGCAAGCAGTTGCAACGGGGTTCGCCCGGTGCCGGAGAACACGCGTCGCACGACTCGCACGCGCATCACTCGATCCTCTCCGCTCTGTTTATGTTATTGAAATTGTTAGGTCATCGTCCGCGAGCGGAGGGTCGTTGGAACTTAACCGAGGACAGGGAGAGCAGCCGCGGCGGCCGATAGTGACTATGCTACCTCTTTTTCATTGATAACAATCCCTTCTGCCGATAGATTGAATTTAATGCATGCCTCTGCTCAGATCGATCTTCATTCAACGCGAGAGCTTCAACTTGATCTTGGCGAGCAAGAGATCTCTCTCTCGCGCGCGGCTTTGTCTCGAGGCCCGATGAAACATCGATGCGTCAACGCTCATCGAAATGGAAAGCTGAGCGAGTGAAGAATGAATCGGCAAGGGCAGCGCGAGTCGCTCATCAAAAGCCGTAAACTTGAAATTCCCGTTAACACGTAGTACCGTCCAGTCGGCGCACCATTATCATATGGATTGAGACATTTTCTCGGTGGGTTCGGCCGGCTATCCAGATATCCCAGGAAAGAAATATTCGCAGAAAGTGCGTGGGGCCACGTCAGGCGAAATTCAGGAATTCCCCGGGGCATTGGACTCAGAGAAATCTCCCGGCCACTTGATCGAAGACTACAAAGTTGCTGCTACGTAGTCTATTGGCGATGGTGACACTTTAAAGATTTCCACCCTCTCGATACACCGAGCCTACTGCTAATATTAAGTACAAAGAGTCTATATAGATAGATCCTATTGGCACGAGAGGGAACTGATGAAGCGAAGAGGCGAATCGTGACACCTTAAACTACTTTCCAGTTGGTCGGGTGTACCTAATGCGCTAGTTTTTAATAGCCTCAAATTAGATTTCATCAGGCCTAATCGACAGTTTCCTCGTTCGCTATAGGCGACCTTGATAACTTTTCGTCAGCCGGATTTTTCCCATCCAACTACTGATTGAACCGTCTGGATATGTAAAACACAGATATCTAATAAGTTTCTCAAAGAAAAGTTGGTCTTCCCGTCCGCTTCTCGATGAGTTATTTCTGCGAGTGGGAACTCTCGCCCGGGCGGGGGACTATCGAGTCCCAGCGGAGGATTCTTTTCTCATTTTTGATAAGCCCCAAATAGCATTTGACGCAGCGAGAGTGCGGCACCGTGCGAAAAGTCGTCGCAGCTGTGAGGAGCCGAGGAGGAGAGGAAGGAAGTGCGCCCCGACGAAACGAGCGGATTGAGACGCCCGAAGAAGGAGGCGGAGGAGAAGAAGAAGAAGAAGAATCGTGGTGCTCCGATCACGTTGTATTGCCCGATGGTTGCACTAACTGGATGTTGCCGCGATAGGAGCCTCACCAAGGAGATAACGGCGAAGCGCATCCCGAGGAGCGCGAAGATCAAGAAACTCTTGTCCAGATAGGGCAGACGCGGGCAGCGATAAAGCATATAAGCAGCGAGCTCGAAAGCAGGCCATAATGTCAAGCATCAAAGGGGTACCCTTGGAAGGCGCGCGCGCGCGGGCGCGGGCGCGAGGGAATTCGAGGGCCTAATGCAGATCGGAACGAATGGGCCGGGGGCCCAGTCCCCGGGCCAGCTTCGAACCGCGGCGAATCTCGAAAGGCATTGGTCAGCCCGGTGTGATGCATTGTCCAGTTATGTACACTTTCATCCGATGATGTCATCGTGTCTCACGTGTGTCTGAGTTCGTGCATACCACAAGGTCGTCGGTATCGTGACTGTGACTGCCAGTTATGACGTATCTCTCTCGGCCACGAACCAACACACTCTCTCACGCCGAGAGCGGTGAGGAGCGGAGAGGAGCGGAGAGGAGTTCGGGCTCGTTCGGGCCAGCTGTCCGCCGCAGGATGGTGGGAGAGAGAGCGCGGCCAGGAGTCCGCAGCGCACAACAAAGAGGACACAACCAGACAAGGAGAAAGCGAACTTAGCTCTCGGGTGTAAGCCAAGCACCCACATACTTATCAACACACCTACACACTGGAGAAAGGCGAGCGTGTAAGAGCGCGAGATACGGTGGCAACGTGGCTTCCGGTTTTTCTGATTCCGAAAAAATGCGGTTACGCCCTAACATCGCGGCTTATCAGCCAAATTCCGAAAAGGCCAGAGTCTTCCGACTCCACTGCTACTGCATTGAATCATTCTACCAATAAAACTAATACACTAATGAATCGTCTCCCATAGGCCGAGCGGTTGGTAAGTAAACATACTACTCGCTGGAAGTCTAGTTTGTCATAGCTCTCTGGTATACATTCCTGCAGGATCAGGTATTCGGCAGAGTACGAAATAAAGGACAGCTGCGAGCTCCGCTTCCTTTTATGGGAAAAGCCGCCGCCGCGAAATCACTCGCCTTATTACCGACGAGTAAATCTGGCCGGCTCGCGTTAGCAATCGAAGTCGATAGCCACCGAGGATTGGGAAACCCGATGAACTCTCGAGCAGTGGCCGTCTCGACTAATACTTCATTAATATTCATTCACGTATCACCAAAGGGGGAGCGCTAAAGGTCTATTTGGGAGTGTAGTTAGAGTCGCCTGGAGGATTGCTCGTTCTTGAGAGACGACGACGACGACGATGACGAGAGAGGCGCAGAGCAGAGGCGTCGGGTTGTCTAGAATAGAATGAAAGCTGTGAAGGAGAACATCTAAGAGAAGAGCGAGGTGCGCTCGACTGCTCGAGTGCGGCCAAGCGGGCCGCGATGAGGCGCACTCGGATGCTTTGGCAATATTAATAAAACTCGCTGAACAGCTTACAGGCGTACGGGAGAGCCGAGTCGAGCCGAGCCGAGGTCGTGGATAGTGCTGTCTCGATGATAAGAGAGTGACACTCGCATCCGGTAAAGGGAGTTTCCGTGATTCCTCTCCTACCACCGCACTGGACTTTTCCTTAGGCAGCGGCGGTGAGTTCGCACGAGGCGACCGGCTGCCGCGAAAACTTGTGCTCTCCCGCCTGCTCCCGTCGACGCTGCGCCCCGCGGTTCTCCTATTGAGCGCACTCCTCCACAGTGCGAGGAGACTCGGCCAATCCATTAGCGCGCCGGCACGGCCGGGCCCAACACCGATCGCCTGCATGGAAACGTCATCTGGCCAGACCGCCAGGATTCCCAATCCAGCTCTCGCGTGCGCGCGCGAGCTCTAGTAGCCATATGTATGTAGATAGATATGTGCCTCTTCGACACACACGACACAGAGTCGAGTCGAGTCGAGTGAGTCGGATGCGATGCATGCATATGCATGTGTGGAGCGCGAGTAGATATATATCGGGTGGGCATAAAGCCCGCGCAGTAAAGCGGGTAAAACGGCAATAGGCTCGCGCGGCGGAGGAGGAGGTCCGCGGAGAGGGGGAAGGCGGGAAGGGAGGGGGTCGACGGTCGACTAGAGGGAGAGAGAGGGCAGAGAGGCTCGGAGGCCCAGCAGGGAAGGAAGGAGGAAGCGAGCAGTAAGGCAGGCGCAGCAGAGCAGGCAGCAAAGCGCAGAGAGGAGAGAGAGCCGGAGAGCGAGCGCGCGACAGAGGCGATACCCGATGCTGGTGCGGGAAGCCGGAGGTTCGAAGAAAATTCAAGTGCGATAAGATGGCGTCACGCACGTCAGAAGCAGCGAGGAAGTGAGGGGCCGAGGCGAGGAAGGAGGCAGAGGCAAGTGGAAGATCGGGCGGGCAAGTGGAGTGCTGGTGAAGCGGAGGAAGGAAGCAGAGCGGAGCGCAGAGTCTGATTGTGTCTGGTCCGGTGGAGGAGCGAGTAGCCCAGGGAAGAGAAGAGAGAAGAGAGCGAACGCGAGGGCCGGAGCCCTCGAGATATCGGCCAGATTGGCCCCAAGACCTCGGACTCTCGGGGAGGTGTGCTCGAGGCGGCGCGCGGACCCTCTGACAGAGCGCGAGCCAGGAGGAAACGGTGCTGTCATGTCCCCTTCGAGCTCGAGGGAAGAGTGCGGCTTGCTGCTGCTGGTTTGCGTCGCGCTGGAACCTCGTGCGTGATAGATCTCTCTCTCGCGCGCTCTCTCGCCCCCTGCCATCAATGCCTTTGTTCGCGAGCGACTCTTGTTCCCGTGGAATTGCGCTGCTGCGAGAGCCTGTGGTAGCGAGACGGGAAAAGTGGTGCTGCTGCCGCTGCTACTGCTAGCAGTGGCCCGCTCTGCCGTTCGGGAAAGAAGGTACGAGCGGACGAGCGAGCGCGAGTGAGCGATCATCGGGCGACGACGTACGACTAGGACAGCGAGGATATCGTCGTCCCAGTGTTTGCTAGCTGTCGGCGAGGAGGATCTCGCCACCGTCGCCGCCACCGCCGTCGAGGACGACGGGAGCACGGGAGTAGCAAGAGTCCTCTTGGGACGTGGTAGGAGTAGCAGCGAGTGCGAGAGGCGGCGCGAGCCAGAGGGAAAGAAGTGCAAAGTGCCGGCGTTAGTGTCGGGAGGGTGGGAAGTAAGTTTTGGCCCCGGAGGTGGACAGGTCCCGCTGGCGAAGGAAGAGAGGACGGAGGCGGCGATCAGGAGGCTGGTGCGCTGCTGCTCGCAGCGGTGACGAAGAAGCGGCGGAGGTGGATCCGGGTGACAGTGCTGGCACTCGGCAAGACCGCGGAGAAGATGCGCGAGTTCAAGGTGGTGGTCCTCGGCTCGGGCGGGGTAGGCAAGAGTGCGCTCACCGTGCAGTTCGTCTCGGGCTGCTTCATGGAGAAGTACGATCCGACGATCGAGGACTTTTACCGGAAGGAGATCGAAGTCGACAATTCCCCGTGCGTCCTCGAGATCCTCGACACCGCGGGCACCGAGCAGTTCGCCAGTATGCGCGATCTCTACATCAAGAACGGCCAGGGATTCGTCGTCGTCTACAGTCTGACGAATCATCAGACCTTCCAGGACATTAAGGCCATGCGGGAATTGATAACGCGTGTTAAAGGGACCGAGCGGGTGCCTGTGCTCTTGGTCGCGAACAAGCTCGATCTCGAACACCAGCGGGAAGTGGACACTGCCGAAGGCAACGCACTCGCCCAGCTATGGGGCTGTCCGTTCGTCGAGGCGTCTGCCAAAAATCGTACCAATGTCAATGAAATGTTTGCTGAAATCGTCAGGGAGATGAACTTCAGTCCCGAGAAGGAGAAGAAGAGCTACTGCTGCTGCTGTGTCCTCTAATAATTAATCAAAATCCCAAGCCATGCTGATTTACAGGAAATGTCACGTCGGGCAGATCCTACTCACTGCTCTCTCTCTCTCTCTCTCTCTGCCCCCCCCCCCCCGACCCCACACCCTCTGTCTCCGTTTCTCATCCTTGGGCATGGCTTTGGGCTTGTGCTGTGAACGTACCAACCTCCTGGATTGACTCGACATTTTCATACCTACCAGTGAGAGTACGCCTGCCACAAGGATTACGCCGTCTCTCCAGTCTTTTTCTATTGGAAGATCATGGCCTGCCGTACCAGCGGGGCTTAAGCAAATATTTTAATATACACGGATAGTATTATATGTAATATTATTGTAATATATAACGATAAATTTAAGAGGGCAACGAAAGGGATAAGTTCTTTGGCCAAGGACTAATGCCTGCACGGAGGAACACGGGGGATGTGGAGGGAGGGCAAAATGGCACCGATGGCATCGTAGCAATTTGAAGGGTATGCTTAGCATGCTTTCACCCCAGTCACCAAAGAGGGCAACATGGAAGCACTGCTCTGTGCCAGAGGTCCCGTGCCTCTAGAACTTTGACCCGCCAAAACCAGGACGAAGAAGGATCAGGAGCAATTTGCACCAAAGGGATATTCGACGGTTGACCAATTCTCGCGTCTTGGATGCCCTTGCGTGCAATGATTACACTCGTGAACAACATGGATGTCGATTGTACAGCCCTAATGATAGGAATAGTAAATTTTACAGACGCGAACACGAAGAACGAGGAGTCAATGGAGATCCTCGAGGCTGGACTCAGAGTCAAGAGCATTGGGAGAGAGGATTGGCGAAGGAGTGTAGGATTGGCTGGAACTCGTTGCTTTTGCTCTGTCAACTTGTCAAGAAGATTGCAAGAGTGGAATGCCAGGTGGGATAAAGGCCACCAAAGCACCAACGGAACAAAACCTGATGGAAAGTGGAAGAAAGAAGGTGCAAAGTACTACTCAAGAGACTGTGAATTCAAGTTACTGTCCCAGTTTAAGGTCGCAATAATGCCGATGGAACACTAAGCGCGCAAACGTCAATCCAAACATAATTCTAAGATTTCTAAGGTAACATCTACAATGGTGTGAGGACTGTTGTCAAGTCTTTTTACGATTTCGGCAAGTTTTCTATGGCATTTTAGAGTGGACTGCTTTTACAACCGCGGCAGGCATCCTGCCATGAATGTGTACCGCACAATTTTGAGACATCCCCATTGCGATTGCAACAAGATCCAGTCGGGCAGTTTATCTGCCTGTTCGTGCGAACCAAGGAGGACGCCTTTGAAACGTCGATTCTCGTCGAGTTCGTGAATGTAAATCGCTGAGTGTAAAGAAGCAATGACTCCCCGATAAGTAGCAGTAGATCGTGTGTAATGTAAGTCTTCTCGTGTGATCAAAATCGTATTGTCCGATGTTACATACTGCTTTGATACCGTAACGATCGTCGCATTAGTTCGATGTATTATTATTTAACGCCACCATCGAAGTCGTTGTTTTCCTCGCGTGGTTTCCAGCGTGAGGCGTAGCTCGCGCGCGCTAAATAAGGGTTGTTCGATCGAGCGTCTTTTTGTCAGTTCAACCGAGGACTACTGTAGTCCTGACTTTTGGATGATGTATTTATAATTTGTATAGTATCTACTTATTCGTCTAGATACCTGTCTTTCGGATCGACCGTGCCGTCAAACCTTACCGGGACACGATAGCTTTCCCCAGGCGATGTTTATCGGCAGACCTCGAAAACGCACTCAAGTCCACCAAGCGAACTGATGTACAGTATTTCTATCATTCAGTAGTTAGAGAGATCTAGATATATGTAATTGGGGAAGGGACGCCGCTGGTTTAGAACCATTAATCTCTTATCTTTTCAATGTTCTACGACTGTCGGTGCACTCCTGGAATAGTCACTTGGTGCAGCCTCCTGCGCAATCCGGCCCTCGCACCTTCCGCAACCACACACGCAGAAACCCCTCGTCAGTCGCGAGCGACCTCCTCTTCTCCTACTTGTATTCATTTCGCCAGAGTTACTCGCGCATTTAACGGCTCGTATCGAGCTTCCGCGTATCAACTTTTTCAGTAGATATCTTGCGAACTGGTCGAATGAAGCCGCCACGACACGAAGAATGGCTGTGGAGATAGGCGGGCAAACGAGAGGGAGATAGAAAGAATGGAAGAGATGTCAACTGTAGCCCGGTGGAGTGAATGGGGAAATAGTAGTGTGGAAGGAAAAGGGCAGATTGGCGCGGAGGCAGCTCGCGTAGGGTGCTAAGAGGTTTTGCCAGTTAAAATTCGCGAGACACAAGCGAGCGACAGATTGGATCGGCCATAGACTTGTTCTCGCGTTATACTGTAATCCGCTAGTCTGAATCCTGGACAGAGGGGAGGGAAAGCTACACCGATGTGTGTGATCCACGATTTAGCATCGAGAATGACACTTGACAGTCGGATGTAGAGATAGAGTTTTCTATTAGCGGCCAGGATAATAAGAGCGACACACACGCCTTTTTAGCGGTGAATCAAAGGGCCTCTTTGTAAAAGGTCTGACCGTTGTTGCGCGCGCGCGCTCCTCTGTCCTTATGTTCTCGTTCTCCCAGGGCTCTTTTTGCCACTCGCAGACAACGTGGATCGCGGGTGCTGCCTGAGAATGGAACACCCGCCCGAGATAGCCTTCCAAGTATCCCCGAACATTCGGAGGGACAAAAAATCCCCGGCGCACACACTCTCCTCTCTTACCGGACGCTTCTCTCGATTTTTCTCTGTTGCGCGCATTTAAGCCGACTCTTTAGTCTTTGAGAAAAGAAACCAGGAAATTAGTAGATTCGCGCTTGGAAAGCTATCGATCCCGAATACTGTCCGAAATCTAGGCAAGTGCCTCGGTCAGCATATCAGCCGGAGGACCAGACCAGACCAGACACAACTCGTTTCTTTCGTTGGTTCGTTCCATCGTAGCTAAGGAGCCGGCTTTCGAGGGCGCCTTTTCCCGGCCGGCACTCTTCTTTCGCCGATCCCCCCCAAGAGGCGCGATTCCAAGCCAGCCCCGATTACTCGAAACGCATACCACTCTCTCATGAACGACTCACATACGATTTTATAATTAGGTGTACACATCAATACGCACATATATACATATATATCGGGATACATTAATATATAAATATATATGAATATATATTTATATATGTGTATATACACGATGCAGATTTGTTACACAACTGGGTCACATTAATTGGAAAAAAACACCACGATTTAGATGTATATCGGCCTTTCAGTACTACCTGCGTATGATATTGAGTACGAAATACGTTATATTTTTTACAATGTGAAGAATCTGTAAATATTATAGCGTCGAATTATATATAATAAAAAGAAAAGTAACGATAATCGTTGTCGCTTGAGCTTTCTTCGCGAAATTGTTGAAATATTCAGACAACTCCAGCCGTTTTGCTCCCAATTCTTCGGGGATATCCGGAAGACGCATCGTCAAATTTCGCTGACTTCTTCATCGAAGGATTGACCAAGCTATTTCCCAGGGACAAGGTAAGGAAAAAAATATCCAGCGACACTAAGCACTAAAGGTATGCCTCTTCCGAGTAATAACACACATCATTTAGTCTTTCGTATAGACTTTAATAAATGTTTTCTATTACATTCTACCTAAATCTAGTTAACAACAACTTCTTCCACATGCCTGACGAAGCATCTTCGAAAGCCTAGCCGACTAGAATCCGCGGGTTCGCGGAGTGCGCCGAGAAGCGAGAAGCCCTGAAACTGGACCTCCTTCCTTTCCACGAAAGGTTTGCGTAAAAAAATAATTCTAATTACTGTCGCGTAATTAGAGGGTGAAGAATGGAGGATTTAAGTCCAAATAGAAATCGCGCGGCAGATCACTTACATAACGCTTATCTAATCTATAAAAATTATCCGATCGCGGTTCTTGCGGTGCTCCGATAGGCCGCCGGCAGCCGGATAAACGCATGGGGGGCATACTCGTATTGTACAAAATGTTATCACTTCAACTTTGTCAGCAGCAAAATTAAAGGCGAACAATTAGGCCTCAATGTATGCGATAATGTATGCAATGTATGCTTCGTGCTGATTTATCTCGGTGCAAACAGCTCATCCATCTTTCTTATACACTCGCACGCCTCTGCCGTGGTTGCTTTTATACAAGCGGAGATAATCTCATGAGTTTTCAAGTGTGCAAGAATCCTGGGTGACGCAGACGAGGACGTGCGGGCCTCCGCAGAACTTGAGGTTTCATCGGGCTTTGATTTCGAGCACTGTTGCAGGAAACTGTCAACCATGCTCGATAACTCTTGTAGGACCTGCGGGGAACGCTGTTGCGTTCCCTCCTTCATATGCGTGAGGAGCGTCTTGAAGAAATTAGCATAAGGACTGTGTTTTGTACTGGTTTCGATGGAGGACATGTTCCTGGCAAAGGAATTGTATACTTCCTCGGGATTACCGAGTCCCTCGATTTTAACAAACGTCTCGGAAAACTTGAGGATGCATTTTATGAGGTATAAGGAAGAATCCCGTGATCCGAGCGATGGATACTCCAAAAATAAGCAGCAGCCTTCCATGGTTAGCCTGAGGAAATTGTCGTAGGCCTCGATCTCGTCGTTCCAACCGAAGATGAAGCAATAAATCGTTGAGAACTCTAAGGCAAACTGGTAATACTCGTCCTCGGTCGATACTGAGATCAAGTGTCGCAGAAAGTCTTCCCTGAGGAAGCTCAGGCCTGACAAATACTCTCGCAATCGCTCGGGGCACTCGGGATCCTCCTTTAGCTTATGCACCACGATGAAACATCGTCGTTTATAATCCTGTATGACGTCGACAACACTAATGCCCATTCGTGTAAAATAGGATAGAGCCGCAAAGTGTATCTTGTCTATTGGCTCGACAATGCCCTCGACTTCCGTCATAATTTCAGTCTTCTCTTCGTTGTTGATCCTGGTACCTTTGGTATCCAGGAAATGCTCCAATATCTTCGTTATGTGATGGATTATCTCGCTACTCTTGTATCTAGAGAGATTAACGTCCCTTCGCACGCTAGTCATCTTCTTTGCTAAAGCTAGTATTAAGTGTCTAACATTTGTACTTTTGGTACATCCCCATCGCAAGAATCGAATGTTGGCTAGGATTGAGATCAGATTCCAGACTTGGAACGTGTCTGCCTCGAGATAAGGGATGAAAACATTATTCATCAGGTCGTCTGCTTTCAGCACGCGCTTGTTCAGCATCGCGTGAATAAATGCCAAGTATTTCGTTGGGTTCCAGTTGGGATTCTCCAGACAGATTGACCTGAATACACTTGTAATTAAGATCTGGTTATTTTCCTCGCGTATACTTAAAAATGGCGAGAGCAGGCACAGGTCTTTCGGTGAGACCAGAATGTTCTGGTAGTCTGGATGGCCAATAGTGATTTTAACCAGTGTGGTGAGTACCATCTTTGGATTTCTTAATAGAAATAGAAGAATCGTGCGAAGATTGGAGGGTGTGCGCAAATTCGAATTCAATCTGACAAATTCTTGAAAGCACTCTTGCGTGTACCTCAATTCGAGATGGTTCTGTCCGTTGTGCTTTGTTATATATTCCATTACGATCTCATAGATCTCCGGTATACTCCGAAGGAAGAGTATCCTCATTATCAGGTGATAACAAAAGTTTCTCCACTCCTTTTTACCGGATCGCTTTCGCGTGAAAGTCAAGAATTCCAAAAGTTCCAGACAATCGTCTTTGTCCAGCAATGTCTTGCTCTCACTAATGAATTGCAGTGTATCATGATCCCATTCCCTGTACCGTTGTATCAATTCCTTCATGTTATCCTTCTTGCCGTCCTTTATCGCATCGCGCAGTTCCCCCAAAGTTAGGACGTATCCCGATCGTTTGTGATCTGGTTTCGATGCGAGTTGCTGTAGGCATTCTAACAGGTGAGTGTCCTCGGAGAAGCGTTTAATTTTTTCCAGATACTTCAAAAAGGAATAGCAATCGTTCCCAATTGACCGCTGCAACGAAACTTCGTTCCTGCTCTTCTTTTTCCTTTCGATGTCGTCCAGTTCAGCCCATCCCAGGTAGATGTTGCAATCGATCTCTTTCATTTTCTTTGACAGCAGACTCATTAACTCATGATCCAGTCGAGTCGCAGCGTCTTGTATCAACGCCTCTTCATACTTGACGAATGCTTCTCTACCGAAAGTGACTTTATACAGATTCCCACGTTCTTGGAAGGAGGACGATTTTGCAAGAATGTCGCCTTGCAGACAAGTTCTGATAGTGCCAATCAGCCGCTTCAGAATGACACCATAACGTTCGTACTTCTTCAGACCGGGTAGCTCTTCCAAGCGGGTGATCTTCGGATTACTCAACAGCAGTAGGAATTCCTCGTAATTGGCCAATAAACGATCGACGGAATCATTAAGATTTGCTGTCTGCACTCCAGTCTCTTTGCTGTGCATCAGATTACTGTAGACATTGATTATCACTTCAAATAAGATATCAAATGACCTATCGGCGGGTAGTTCCGACATACACCTCCTCGTTATTTCGAGCAGTTCCGTGCATAAATCAAGTGGAAAGTACAGAAGAGATTTGGCCAGAATCTTTTCGTACTTGGCAGCCCATAATATCTGCATCAACAAGTACGGTGATATGGCAGGGCATACATCGACCAAGTGGCCGCACACTGCATCTTCCCCCAGGCGTTCCTGCGCCTCAAAATTTGTGTTCAGTATCAAGAACTTGTACGCTTCTACACATTCCTTTTGCGAAGCCAAGTCATTCCCTTCCAGTGGTATTTCAAAGGCATGAAAGATCTCTACAATCGCGCTGCAGATATCGTCAATTCTCTTGGAGCTCTCTTCGGTACTTCTGGAGCTGAGATACTTCAATTCACCGTAATCTCTGCTCTTCTTCATGAGATACATCTGCACTTTCCGCTGGAACTTGTCCATGCTGTTGCTCTTTGGAGGGAATTATGATATGCTAAAGAGAAACATAAAGATCCCTCAGTTTTCATTACAATGACACATTCACTGTGATTAATTGTGTTTAGAGGGAGTGTCAGTGCCTGAGTAGAGCTTGAATCACGACTGGTAATACGTCTGAGCAATATCACAGGTATCGCGTGGAATTTACGCAGTTAGTTGCTGTATATACTTACATTTGAAAAAGTGCCGCTACTCCGATAACTTAATCTGCGAGGTTACGTCAGAGTGGAGCAATAACTGGAGAAAAGCTTAGGAGATCCAGTAGATCAAATCAGCTGAGGAAGCATGGTTCGTGCGTGGTTTATGGATAAGAGCGATGTCGACCAAAGGCTCGAGCATCACAAGGAGCCTCCGGAATTCCTGTCCCTCGTGGATCTATACGCGAAAACCGGAGTCGAATACTTCAAGGTTAGCACAGTGCATCTTGCGTTACCTCTCATTTAAATCTACTCGGTTGCCTGACCATCCACTTGAGCAACAGGCAGTAATTCCGCTCTTCATGCGTCTCCGAGTCCGAAAAACAACTGGGACTGTCACTCGACTTTCTCGGCACTTGCATTTATGGTTCAAGTTCGCCGACGAGTCTGACCTCGACCTTTTGTCCTCCTATAGTGCGCCCGCCACCCTCTACGTAACTCGCTCCAGTCGAGATCTACGTTATCAGGGGATAACATCACCCCAATCTTTCTTTCAGATCGATTCGACCGACTTCCAAAATGACCAGACATTGATCAAGTTGAAAAAGGCACGTGGTTATTCCTACGAGGATGAGATCGAGTGCTCGAAAAAGTGCTTGCTGAATTACGAGGAGAAGGTGGGAGCTTCGATTATTTCGCGGATCGACCCTCTTCTCATTCTATATAGTCCAACTAAAGTCGCATGCTTTGGTACAATTAGCTCAAGAACTTCTTCACTGAACACTTGCACACTGACGAGGAGATAAGATTGGTGCTCGATGGCTCAGGATATTTCGACGTGAGGGACAGCGATGATCAGTGGATCCGGATCGAAGTAACGGCCGGAGATCTGATTATCATCCCGAGTGGAATCTACCATCGGTTCACTTTGGATATCAATGTAAGAAGTTTATTATTTCTCTCACTATCTGCGCATTTACAATTTCTTCGGGCCTATTACACTAGGATTACGTTTAAACTTAAGCTATAATTTGCGGCCCTTTTCCTATTTCTAGAACTATATAAAGGCTAAGCGATACTTCGTCGGAGAGCCTGTCTGGCTGCCTTATAACAGACCTGCTGATGATATGGACTGTCGCAAAGAGTATCTCGATCGCTTAAACAGTGGCTTTCAGATTCAGTCCGCACAATAAAGCGCATGAGTGCAATCATTCCTAAAGTGCGCTAAGGGAAAATGTGATCCAAACCTTAGCAAAGCATTGTCGAAATCATTCAATTAGAATTCATCTTGTATCATATTTGCGCATGCTTGCGAGTCATGCATTCCTAAAGTCCATTTAAGAGCTTTACTAAGATTCTAAATCGGCATCCCAATTTTTCTAATTTCCTACATTCAATTAAAGTCATTCATACCTCGCAAAGTTTGCGAAGATGATAAATTTGTACAACACACATTAATGATTTTGTGCTTAATAAAGTCTATATAGATTACATTGAAAGGAAGTCTTCCCAAATTGGCACTGCCATTCCTATTATGCTTCACTAGACAAGCCCCGAAAGTCTGTCAGTTATAATTGGTTGATTCTTGTGTGATATGTACATAAATACAACAGCCTCGTACAAGGCAAATACTGAAATAATCATTCCTAACAAATTAGTCAGAAAGTAGGACGTGTCGCTGAGGAATTCATCTATTATCGACAGTCTCCGCATTAGTTTCCCACCGTATCAATAAATTAGATTAACGTCCAAAAGGATCATTAGTGTAGCAGTCTGATTTGTCATTACTTGATCGAATCTTTCACCGTCAGGTTGTAAAAATCTCGGCTCATCAGAGAACTAAATACGGAGACTTTTTCTCTCGTTCAACGGTCATAGACGTTCGCGCGCTTAAGAATAATTCGGTAAAGCAAAGACGTCCTAAATTTCGATTAGTTTTGGAAAAACAAATTAAAAGTCAGCGTTTACTGTGAAACTATATTCTTCGACCTTGTCCTGCATCACTCCCCACTTCTGGTACTCCCCTACTTTCTTCTCGAAGAAGTTCGTTTTTCCTTCCAGCGAAATGTGCTCCATAAAGTCAAAGGGGTTCTCGGAATAGTACACCTTTGGACAACCAAGATCGACCAACAGACGATCCGCCACGAATTCGATATACCGGCACATGAGTTTGCAGTTCATTCCGATCATTTCTACTGGTAGTGCCTCTGTGAGGAATTCTTGCTCAATCTCCACAGCATCCTTGATGATCGAAATCACACGTTCGCAGGATGGTTTTTGAACAATGTGCTTGAACATGAGACAGGCAAACTCGCAATGCAGGCCCTAGGTGAACACACATTATATAGATGGATTCGAAAAACTACATCGCTTTTATGCTCAACGAAAAAGGTGTTTACTAACTTCGTCCCTGGATATGAGCTCATTGCTAAAAGTTAGTCCAGGCATGAGACCCCTCTTCTTAAGCCAGAAAATGGAGGCGAAACTACCGCTGAAGAAGATACCCTCGACCGCCGCGAAGGCGATCACTCGTTCCGGGAAAGTAGCCGAATCGTTATTGATCCAATTCAGAGCCCAATTTGCTTTTTTCGCCACGCATGGCAAATTCTCAATGGCATTGAACAAAAAGTCCCTGTTGGCCAACATGCGTATTAGATGTTTTTCGAATGTTAGACAATGAGATAAGGTCTTCTGGATAGTGGCTTACCTTCCTTTCGCGTCCGAAATATAAGTATCGATAAGAAGCGAGTACATTTCTGAGTGGACATTTTCCATGGCCACCTGGAAGCCGTAGAAACAGCGGGCTTCGGTCACTTGTACCTCCTGGCTAAATCGTTCGACTAGATTCTCGTTCACTATGCCATCGGAGGCGGCGAAAAACGCCAGAACATGCGATATGAAATGCTTCTCGGTATTCGTCAATAAATCCCAGTCAAATATATCCTAGAGTTCAAAAATATTGTTTAATCTTCGCTAACAATTAATTAGACGAAAAACAATGGAAATACGATCACATACTTTAGAAAGGTCCACTTCTTCAACCGTCCAAAAAGAGGCCTCTGCCTTCTTGTACATTTCCCAGATGTCCGGCCATTGTATTGGGAATACAACAAACCTACGTGGGTTCTCTTTAAGTAAGGGTTCCTCTTGCGGATTGAACTCATTCTCCTTCCAGTACACTTTCTTTACAGCTTTGGTCCTTGCCGACTGGAGGGTAAATGTTGTTAAGTATACATTTCTTCCTAGGATTTCTTATTGTGCAGTGAATACGCTTTTTGGGTAGCACTCACCCCAGGTTTAATTCCATTTTGTGGAGCATGTGTGAACACCGGTGATATACACAACTTTTTCGGCGAAGTCTGGAAGAAAAAATCCACACATTACAATTATATATAAATCAAATTGATTATAATTCAAGGATCTATAGTTATTACATTTAGAGTAGAGGGGTTGCTACAAGGATTAGTGGTATTTGCGTTAGTACTTGAATCCATTGTAGATTAATCACAACTAGTCGTCTTAACAAGAGGAAGCTGAATACTGGGATCATCCTATCTTGCACAATAAATAGCAAGCGGTATCATAGTAATGCTCAGTGACACACACAAGGAAAGATCCCTTGCATAAGTAGTCAGAAGGCGTAACGATTAAGTGTATCATATTCTGGGAAATCAGTATACATCTAGTGAAAAATCTAGTATCTAGAAATTCGATTTTTCATCTGTTATCCAGCGGATGGATGCTTCTTTTTCGACGCTAAGAGTTAACCTGCCACAAAATACCAATTATCTTTTATCAGCGCTTATCTCGCTTTCTATTTGCCTTCGCCACGAAACACGAGAGGTTTTCATAAAACTGCGATTCCTCGGGAAACGTTTCGGAGCAATCATGCCGCGTATGTAAAGTAGCTTTACACGTGTCACACTAATCGGCCAACGGTTTCTTATTCCCTCGGCAGGAGTCATTACCTTCCTTATACAATTTGACATAGCAGATCGTAAGAGCCACGCAATCCTACCAATTTGCCGATCGACAAAGCATCGTAATGATATTTATAGTTGACTGGAGGGGCGAAAGGTTACCGATCATTTTCGGGCAAGGCTCCATTTCGCTGCGGTATAATAATAACACTTTCGCTTCGGAGCCTCCACGCAAACCACGGCTCCGATCTCATTCTCTTCGTCCTCAAAGGAATATACTCTTTAAACTCCATAATGCTCGCACGTTTTTAATAATCGCCGGAGAATCTGTGGCGTCATCGAAGAAATTTCCGGAAACGCGTTCTACAGATAAGATGATTTGTTCGCATGTCGCGCAGGATCTTTCCGGTAATAATCTTCTCGGACAATTTATTAGCTGAGCAGGATACATAGGCAGGAGAAGGGTCAAGGTTGATGGCAGAAAAATGTGCGAAGGGACCTCGTTGCTGGCGAGATGATGCGTCGACTCCCGCGCAATTCCGGAGCGCCTACCACGCAATCGGCGAGCAGCTAGAAATTTTGGGGAATTATGAGAGAAAACCAACGGGATTTACCTTGTCTTTGAGGGAGACACTCTCGAGGTGCCTGCGGATATTTTCCTTGGTCGAGATTTGGAGCGGCATCGTGAGATCAGTCGAATTGGGAAGGCGAAGGTGAATGGAGCAGCTGAACCTGCACGGACCAGGGGGTGATAGCACAATAACGCACAGCTGTGCCCCCGGATGACTCCCTTTGACGCTTGAATGTCAAAAATCCGAGCTGAAACCCATCTCTATTGGTCACCGAATCGCTCGTCTTCGCGCCAAACGAGCCTCGGCCAATCGCCGAATTCCTCCGAACCGCCAAAATCCCGTATGCGCCATTCCAGCCGAGTTAGAGGGCCATCGGCACCTGAAAATAGCTGAAAATATTTAAGACTCCGTCGAATAGAGTCCTTGCCCAAATTTATTCCTAGTAATAAGAGGTGAGGATGCTATTTTTCCCGCGTGATTCGGCCGCGCATGCCACATTCCGTCTATGCGTATTTCCGCAGGTTGGCTCAAAGCGTTTCAGAATGGTGGCTTTTCGGGCGGAAAAGTGGGAACTGTGGGAAGTACAAAAGAGGCATCTTCTCACAATTCTACCTCCGCGATCTTTACGGCCTGCCAGACTCAAACTTCCCAGCTGATGTTGCTGTTTTCTGCGACCTGTGCATTTATGTTGGAATGAATGTATAGTAGATGCGTGAATTCGTAAGGATTCTGAAAAGCTCAATTTTCTATGTGTTGGTTTTCGATACATATTGTCTGAAGCACCTGCTTCGCATGCCACAACAATCTACGATTGAGTCTTATCAATCAGACTTGTACCAACGCGACATATTTTCAGGTCACAGAGTATATCTTTGTAAAATGTTTATCAAATTTTTGAAAGAGCGGGCGATCGCGCGATTGCGCGCGGAGGGGAGGACGCGGAAGAAGATCCAGTAGATAAGGCAGGTGCGATGGTAAAGGAGAGATCGTGGGAATCGACGGAGGCGGAGAAGGATGCGATAGCGCGCAGCGCAGCGCAGGCCCACTCATCATTAGGTCCTTGTTCTTACTACTCTTTCTTTACTTGAGCGAACCTGAGCCCACGGCATGAGAGCATTCCTATATAGCGGACGAAACTTTATCCACCGTAGCCGGTCGGTCTCAACCACCTCGAGAGATTATCTCATATCGACGAATATTACTGAGAGTGGTCGAGTCAATTTGGCCGAGTTTCGTCGGATGGTTAGCGCAGAGCCGATTCTCCTTAGAGTATAACATGGTAGAACGTGCCAAGTCATAATAATATCGGAGACGTCAAATTTAAAAATGCGCCATTTTCTATCAGATCAATTTGGTCAGGTGCCGCATCTCGCATCTTCATGAGTGATGCTAACGCAAAGCATCGGGCTTTCCGGGTAGCGCAAACAAGAGCAATAAACCTTTCCCTTCGATAATGTTTGCCGGCGAGAAGTGAGACTTCACATTCCGCGAGTAGGTTGCGTCTGTACGCGACGAGCGCGTCCTGCGTGGAGCAGACACTGAGGTTAGCGCGATGCTCTAGATATAAACGAGAGTTCTGCATTTCATATGATACATTACAGAGAATTCGCTAATACTGGGACCAAGGTAACACTCATTGATAGTGCCTGATCAGAGTAAACTTAGTTTTCTACTTTCGATCTTGATTTGCCAGACTTGGAGGAGTTACTGGAGTTTGTTTTGCTATGTACAAGTGTAATTCTTTTTCGTTTACTTGGACACTCGATTGCTCCAGGTCTACTAAAGATTGGCTTGATCTTCCACCAGGTGACAAGAAAGCAATAATGGCACTACACAGTGTACCTCCCAAAAGGAAGGAGATATATAAGTACGAAGCACCATGGCCACTCTACAGTATGAACTGGTCTGTCCGGCCGGACAAAAGGTTCCGACTAGCCCTCGGCAGCTTTGTGGAAGAATACAATAACAAAGTGCAGATAGTCTCTCTCGATGAAGAGACGTCCGAATTCAGTGCCAAGAGCACCTTCGACCATCCCTACCCGACGACCAAGATCATGTGGATTCCAGACAGCAAGGGTGCAGCCCTTTTCTTATTTCCTCATCTACGTCTTTACCCACACTTGTCAACCAAGCATTCTAACAATCACCGCCTCTAGGTTTGTTTCCTGATCTCTTGGCTACCTCGGGTGATTATTTGCGAGTATGGCGAGCTGCAGAACCCGAGACTCGGCTGGAATGCGTCTTAAATAACAACAAGAATTCTGATTTCTGTGCACCTCTTACCTCCTTCGATTGGAACGAAGTGGATCCCAATCTGATCGGCACGTCGAGTATAGACACTACGTGTACCATCTGGGGTTTGGAGACCGGACAAGTTTTGGGCAGGGTGAACATGGTGACGGGCCATGTCAAAACGCAATTAATAGCTCACGATAAAGAAGTATATGACATTGCATTCAGTCGAGCCGGTGGTGGTCGTGATATGTTTGCGTCAGTGGGCGCCGATGGATCAGTTAGAATGTTCGACTTGAGGCACTTGGAACATTCGACCATTATCTACGAGGATCCGCAACATACGCCACTGCTTAGATTAGCTTGGAACAAGCAGGACCCAAATTATTTAGCAACGGTAGCCATGGATGCTTGCGAGGTGATCATTTTGGATGTTCGGGTGCCCTGCACACCAGTTGCGAGACTCAACAATCACAGGTTTTTTTCAATTAATCAGTTTAATTAGAGTACAGTGAAGATGGTATGGGTTTTATTCAATGGGTAGTAACTCTGTATCATTATCTTTCTTCAGGGCGAGTGTAAACGGAATAGCGTGGGCGCCGCATTCGTCGTGTCACATTTGCACCGCGGGCGACGATCATCAAGCTCTAATCTGGGACATACAGCAAATGCCGAGAGCGATCGAAGACCCGATTCTAGCGTACACAGCCGCGGAAGGTGAAGTCAATCAAATCCAGTGGGGCGCTACGCAGCCCGATTGGATTGCTATTTGTTACAACAAAGCGGCAGAAATACTGCGAGTCTAAAGTTTTTCATGGTACAGGTGTCACTCATCATATCGCCCATATAACACTCACGAATCAGTGCCACGTGTGGTGAGATTAATCGACGAATCTCATTATGCATTCTACATTTACACAGCCCCCACATAACAGTTATGGTACTTCATTTCGAAGCTTATAAACGTCTGTTATACTTAGTACCTGTTAGGAAAACGCGCTAAGGGATGTCAACGCTGTGTCTGAATCCTCTAGGTATCACCCGTATGTTTTCCGAGTAGATGATTCCAATTTATGTGTGAATGGCTGGGCTGACAGCGCAGCCAGGAGAGACGCTCGACAGAACAATAATACAAATCTTCATATGATGAAGTGCGATATGCCTATATTGGTAATAGGTGTACATTAGTTTTGACGAAAGTATCGCGCATTAATGGAGACTGATATCCACCAGGTGCACGTAAGCGCCAAAACCTTCGGGCACGATCGATATACTTTATTGCGCAAAGTAAATTATATCCGTCGTGTTGTGCAATTGTACATATGTTTATATTAGCGTCGCACACTCAATATTATAGGGAAGAGTAGTGTATTCGTAAAGTATCCGCGTACCATAGTACTACGATCGCGAGCTGTGTTGAATCATAGTGTTGATGCGCGGCAAAGGGCCACTGGCATGTGCCACTCGGCGTTATGATTCGCCCGGCTTCATTTCTAGTTGAGACCCTGCACGTAGCGCTTCCCAGAGGGAGGAGGATTGTATTCCGAGTATTTCCGAACCTGAATTCTTTTGCAATAGAAACAATAAGAAGCAGTAACAGTAGTAGCAGTAGCGCGAGCGACCAGAATATGTAACATTCTTGGTATCCCCAAGATGAGAGTAATCCGACTATTTAAAGTATACATTTTTAATATACACAATTAACTTAAAACTTTTGATATATCGATATGTATGCCGGACCTGAGGCGAAAGTTCAACTTGACAAACTTACATCCACCCCCGATGTTCATTGCGAGGTGAGAGGCTAGGTGAGAGCACGTTCGGGCTAGGTTTGAATTTATAATTAATGTAGTGGACGATTTAGAAAAGGCAGAATTTATTTTGCTAATTGAAGTATTCCATAACTTACACTTACGTACTGTATGAGATGCATTATTTACAATAATGAAAGTTGTGTACATATAATTTATAATTTCGGCCGATTAATACACATTTATTCAAATACTCCTTCGTTCGATTTTGTTAAATCTAACTACTTCAGCGTGACTTCAAGATCAATCTATCACATATTATCGCGAATTCAATAAATACTATCAACTCTGATACAGAGTAAGCCTTCTTTACTTGGAATTGCAGCAGTGTTCGATATTCGATCGATATATAGTGTGTGTTTCAAAGTAGACAATCAGCAATCCAAGGATCGCGCTTTACTTTCAGCGTCGGAGCTAATAATACATGCTGCATTCACAGTTCAAAGTAGGATAGTTTTTCGAGATTTCAAAGAGACAGACGTTCTCTCTCACACGTTACACAACTCAATTCCAGGTCTGACTGGGAGCGGGAGCATTACGTTCACGTCTCCTGCGAAACGACGCGCGCGCTACTATTCGCACATTCTCATTGGGCACGGTGAAGCGCATTAAAACTATATAGGCTATAAAGTCATGTTCGCCACACGAGAGGCTGTGCTAAATTGTTTCCTTTACGTAAAAATAATACTCCCACTTGGAGGTCGAGGAACTTTGTCATCTCGCGGCTTCGAGCCGCCAGACTTTTTTCTTCTATGCGCGGAAGAATTTGAGAATCTAAGTAACGTAGTTCGGCAGGTGTATTTTGCTAAGGTTTCTCTTTTGGCTTACTCTTGTTAAAGCTCTTCAACAAGTCAGTCTCAACTCAAGTAGCATTTAACATACTCTGGTGCCTCTTACACCGAGGGTATCACTACCAGAGATTTCCTATAATACCCTCAACAGAGACATCCGATTAGCGTTCCGAGCGCTAATCGTCCCTTCTGCGCGATGCGCCGCGGCGGCTCTACAGCACGCACAATTTGCTCGCAATATAATGAAGGTGGAGGACCGTGCAGGCCATAGTCAACATATTGCCCATGGCAATAGAGACATGAACCCGTCGGAAGGCCTGGTGAATCTTGAGATAGTGCGGGCAATGCTTGAGCGGGCCAGGATTGTGTCTGCCGATCTCGTTGCCGACGCCAGCAGCCCGTTCCAATAAATTCTTCTGCACTATCAGCTGCAGAAGTGGCGGTGTTAGGTACAACCGGATCAGCAGTTCCAGGAAAAACGCCCCGGACATTCCGAAGACCTGCGGTAACAAAAATCACAATTTCTTCCTGTTAGTTTTTCGCAATTCCGACTTTCCCTCGCAAATAGCAAGCATGCATTTCGCTTGTGTAATTCCACTTGGGCAAGTGTTGCGCTGCGTCGAGGCGCAGTGATAAAACTGTAAGCGCAATATCGTCTGTTTACCTGAATGCCTATTTCTGTATCCCAGGTGTGAGCCGGGTGGTGCTTGACGAAAATTAGCAGAGTTGTCAGGCTGAGACAGGCGTTGATCGTGAAGTACCTTGGAAACAAGACACGCTGCACTTCGCCGAAAGTGTGCCGCGGCAGTGCGAAGTATAAGGACAGACCTAGATAAATATACAAACGAGCCTTTAGTTCCCCATCTGCTCTGCATCAAGCGATCCACGCGTATATACTGCGCTCGTTTCTTTTGTCGCCCTTACCTGAGACGAAGGTCATCCAGATCTGGGCGCCAAAGTGCATCACAAAGGATGTAAGGTAGATGAAAGAAGTTGCCCTCGAATGAGGATGACCGGCAACTTGTACTCTGTCGTTCGTCGGCACCAGAGCAGACGTAACGCAGAGGACAGCGGCGATCATAATTACATGTGCTGGTTGAGTGGTGTGAAAGAGGATTCTGCAAGAAATCAAATTTACATTCTTTTTTAATATGCATATCGTCCACTTAGAAAAGGCTACATCAGAGTCGGGAAATATGAGTTATTGCCCGGGCAAATGTCGGCCCCTTATAAGGGAGGGGCCCTCTGCTAAGATTCATGGCCGTCGGAGGAGGTGCGTGCACTTTCGAGGATATTTCGGGGCCAATAAAAGAGGCGATAATGAGTTGTGAGTGCGAGGCGAAGCAGGAATGCATGGCAAGAGGAGTAAAAGAAACCGCACCGTTGGAATCCGGTTCTACCTAAATCAGAGAGTTCTATGCCGACTAGGATCTTCGCTCTCTACTATGATGGTAGCCCTCGGTTATTAATTGAGCGTGGGGTACGTTTAGTCAGATAATAAAACCCGGGGTTCTGATTGATTTCAACATCTCTGTTACGATTGGAATTACAGGAGGGTGGGATGGAGGGGCCGTGGCGTGGCGACCTCTTTAGGATCTCTTTCTCTCACATCCTTTAAGTCCCCATCAGACCCTATCAGAGATAAACTATCTACCCAGTGCAACTTCTGACGACACTTATTTGCCCACGTGCTCCTTCTCTCTCTACCAGCGTCATTTTATTGCAAGACTCGTGCAACGTCATAGGCAAACACGCGACGCGATCGCGACAGATAAGATTCCGCGAGAGCCCGAGGGGAAAATGAAGCGAAGCATGCCAAGAGAAAAAACATATTTGCGCTGGGAGTGGTGGGACATTGTCTCGCTGGCAGTCGGCCTATTGATTGTTTGTCGATGGATCTCGCTTGATCCGCCTATCTTGTTTTCACCGCGGAGTCAGTGGTACATCATTGATACCTACTCCGGGCGCATTATGTCACGCGGAAAGTTACTTTTATCCGAAACTTTGCGTGCCTCCAATCCTCCGGAGGCACACGCCACTCACGCTACTCACGCCACTGACGGCGCTGCTGGGTTGGTTTGCGCGTCGCGCGGTAACTAGGTAGAGTAAATATTCCATCGAGATCTGACGCACGAGCACGTGCTCTCTCCACAAATACCGATCGATTTAAGCGGCCTATAATTACATCTGTATTTGACCCGCATATCTGGAGGCATACTTTTCAATGCCCCGGCCATTGCGCAATTCCAATCATGTCTCTCGAGATACTTGTTAGGCGCAGCGGCGCGTGTATCGCGGCGATAGTCCCTCGGCTCGATGTTGGTCGATAGGATTAGCGAATAGTCGCGGGCCCCCGTGCGGGAGACACGATTCTGTTCTATTACTATCGCGCGCCTCTGCAGGTCCCTCGATTTCGGAGGCTCCGCACGCGAGGAAGACCTGATAAAGCGCGTAGGCGCCTGACGTAACGGCAAGATACAATTCAATGAGGGAGATATTCATTTAGAGTGCGCCGAAGCGTGCGCACGCAGGAAGCACGCACGCTCGCCGGTGATTCGCCAGAGAATTCAGAGAAACACGAGTCCCAGCTATCACAGGTAGAAGCAGAGAGCATGTATGCCACTGGCTGCGGTATCGGGATATTGCATCATCGGTCATTGCCGCACTGGAAACCGCAGCCTGCTGCTCGCTGGCACTGCCTTCCCTCTGTAATTTTCGCAGTACATATATCGCGTCGGCCAATCTTTTAGGCGATCTATCATGCTTCCCTGACGCCTGGACATCGGGAGCATCGGGAAGACACGCTGGTCCAGGGAGTTCGCGGAGGGGCGCGCTGGCGAAAAATGATTTATCGAGTGGTCCACCCCTAGAATCCTGTTCCAGGCTTCTCCGAAGTATCGTATGGCGGCAGTATACCGCCGGCAATAAAGTACACGGAGAGCGTTCTTGCGCGTCCCCTTTTTCACGCGGGAATATGCATAACCTCCGCCCGCACCACCTCGCGATGGGTTAAAGCGCCGCGAGGGAAAAAGCGAGGAATCGCATTATGCCGCCTCGTAGCAAATCGAATTGCCAATCACAGGAGGAATGCAGTTAGCCCGAGAAGTCGAGAGAGGTGAAATTGGCCTACGTGATCCGCGGATGAAAAAACGCCTTTACGATATGTGTACGTATATATGTATGTATATATGTTGTGTTCACGGGATCCCTGATAAGAAGAGTCCGCCGAGTGTAATCCTGATCACTTCTCTGCAAGAGGCTTTCAGGTGAAGTGCCGTCTCTAGTCCTTGGATGGAAACTACATGGGTTATGCAATCAGGAGATGGTTTCGATAATCGAACTGGATGCAGTGTAACGGGAAGCGAAGATATCTGCCGATTCTCTTATCACAGGAAGACTAGCTCGTATCGAATGGCCGCAAATTACACGCCCGAGACATTGTACATTGTACACGAGACGCTCTGGAGGTCAGATCGATCTCGGTATTAGCGTGAGATTCGATGACTCGAACTTTTCCTCGAAAGCTCACCTTGGCCAAGTCAAGTTCAGGAGTCGGAGGCAGCTAGGCGCGCGTTATCGCGACCTGGATTTCCAAGTCCGCTATTGCGGTTCTCGGGCATAGAGACGGCGAGCGACGAGCGACGAGCGACGAGCGCAGTGGGAGGTGGATCGGTGCATATCGTGTATTGATATGCAGCGAAGAAGACAGCGCGTCGGGGACATCGAAACGCTTGGGCAGTGGAGACAGTGCGGAGTCAGAGCTCGGACGGAAAGGCGCAGAGAGAAGGAGAGAGAAGGAGAGACGGATTAGCCGATAGAGAGCGAGTACTCGCTGGGGTTCACTCGGGCATAGGAGCGCATGTATCGAATGTGTAGTCACTTATCACGGGCGAGTGGTAAACGTGCGAGATGGCACGCAGCCCGCGCTCGCCCGTATTGCACGCTCTCTCCTACTCATCTGCAATTGGCATTCGGAATTAGGGTTGCGCCAGATTGCTACTCGCGCTGGCGACATCCTCTCCCATTAGCTTACAACTCGAGAGTTCCTTTCCGCCTCCCGCTTCCTTCTTTCTACCTTTCTAGCGTCACCGCACGCTCATGACCCACTCACTTCTGTCTGCTCGTCTTAGGGGAATCCCTCGCTCTGGAATCGGATCGGGAGACGCGGTAGAGTAGTATTGGACGGCGCGCGGTAGTCGAGGATACTTTTCGTTTAAAGTTTCGCTTTAATTTCTGACAAAGTTGTAGCTCCAAGGATTGATTTATGAATTTTGATTTATGATTGTGATAACGAGCGAAGAATCAAGCGGATCGGTTGAGTCATTTGTGGTTGACATGTATTTTCCTCTTTATTTTTCTTTTACTCTACTCTTCGAGATAAGATCGTGGTAGGTGAGGACGTGCGATGGCCCACCGGGACCACTCTCGATTATATCTCGGCGATTTCCAGCTCTAACTGGCTCGGCATCGGCCACTCGACAGCCAGCAATTATTATCAAGCGTGCGAAAGGAGTCTCCTCGGGGCTTGTTATCTCTTTGTTTAGACAGCAGGTGCCTCGTTGAGTTGGCCAATTTGACGGAGCGCGTGTGTAGAAGGAAGAAGGAGAAGCCGCAGTGGAGAAGAACTATGCGTGGGACAGCGGGACAGGACATCGCGTCAAGCTATAAGCTATAAGCCCCGGGCGTCGGGTGTCGGGCGTCGGACGTCAGTCGGCTCACTCGGTTTGCCCGGGTTAGATAAATTAGTTTCGATCACGTGCGAAACTCGTCCCGTTCACTTTCAAGTCCCCGGCAAACAGCAGTCTGCATGGCCCAATGCCAAGTATCGGTCGAACTACCTTCGAGCCATTGGACCATTTCGCAATCATCGCCACTTTTTAATTTCTAATCGTAAAGCAATCTCGCGGGGAATAGTAGGCGCTCGCGATGGCATTGTTATTGGGTTTCCTCGAATTTTCAGATCCAGATCACGTGCCACTTGTTTTATCAGTGAAATGCTGAGAGTCACGAGATTTTGTTTGTCTTCGGCCGACTGCATGCCTCTCACGCAAAAATGCATATTTTAGGTTTCGAAGGCCAGCCAGAATTACTTGTTACTCTCGGACGAAGCGGCTGAATAAGATGGTTTCGGTAAGAGGAGCAGGTAGACACAACCAATGTCTTTTTCGTTTACTATAGTAGCCGCCAACTGAATACGCGATTCCAAGGCCGCTTTTCTCCCTATTCCTCCTGTATTATCATTTTTTCGGCATAAAATTTCGTACCAACTCGTCCAACATCCATTATTTTTCATATTATTTTTCATATGCTGGATATAAGTTGGTACCAAATAATCAAAGTGGGGCAAATTGAAATGTTGTCCAAATTGTCTTATCTATTACCAACTTATTCAATTTCTATGATTTGCCACCACCTGATCCAATTTCTAATATTTGGTACCAACTTGTATTATATTTGATAGCAAATTATAGAAAATGGATAAGTTCCTACTCCTCCTCTCTTATCATTTTCGTACTACAATCAGGAAAGCGTCTTTAAAAACCGCCGATCGCGTCGGCTGGGACTACAGAAGTTTCATCATCCGCGAGAATTAGTTCAATGTCCAGCTTGCGTGGGGAAAAATACGTGTGTACAATAAAGATCAGTGTGGGAAGACAGATGTCTGGGGGCCGCGTGACTTCATTTATCGGTGAGACGGGACGGAAAGCATCGATTCTCCACGGCTCCCAAGTAATTATAATCATAAAAGCGCTGACCAAGCATTACTTGCCTCTGAGTCAAGTCGCCTTTCTCATTTGAGGCCTCGAGGAAAAAACAAGAGATAAGTCTTTCGCCGGGAGATAAAGGAAGGCCGAATTTCCGGGTGGAAAATGGCTGTATCCAGTTGCAGTGGGGTTCTGCAGGTAGCGGCGGACGTTCAACAGTGGCCGGAACATGAGATAACACATGTCGCGATTGCGCTCCCTGTTGAAAGCAGCCGGAGTTGGATCCGATTTCCGATAAGGTGATTTTTATTATAAAGAGCATCGTCCCTCGCTTCCTCAACTTTTCCCGCCGGCTCTCGCGCGTCCGCCACTCAATTGGGGGAGATAGCTCCTAATGAGCAATGCGCGATAGCCCTGCAAGTATCTTTAATTAAATTTATCATCCATGGGAGAACCTAACCGAGTGACTGACCCAAGTCGTTCAATTGAATCACCAGTCTCGAGATTACACCTAACCAAGAGCCAAAGTACATTTGCATGGAACCTTTATGGGAAATCTTTTACCTTCGCCAGCCGAGTACAATCTCGCGATTCCCGCTCGCTATCAAGATACGCCAAGATAATCTCTTAAAGTTGTGTAATAGTAATCTCGAATTAGAAAGCTTCGAGATTCGCCGGGCCGGTGCGTCCATCGATGCCCGAGAGATACAGTGGACCTTAAACCCTGCCGAATTTCCAGAGACGGAGGCGCAAGCCCTCAGCCATTTCATAATACATTCGGCGCCGCTGATTAAACTCTTATCGGCCGAGCAATTACTATTTATCTATAAGCTATCGCCGTCAATTATCAGCTGTCATACGCATTATTTTAATGGGTGCAAAGAGAGAGAAAGAGAGTGAGAGAGTGAGAGAGCGAGAAGCCTCGTGGTTCGCCGGACATTGTACTCGAGGGAAAGAGCGTATTCCAAACGATAGGGTGAGGGCGAGGGTGAGGGAAGGCGCCCGCGAGGTGGGAAGAGGAACGGCCACGGGAAGGGACTTTTATAACTGTTGGAATAATAGGACCAGTAGCCCATTTGGAATTGGCGCCCAGAGCGATTCAGAGTGGTTTCTAGTCGGTGAGAGAAGTCGTTCGCCGATTAAAAGCAGGAGAATTAAAGTAGGAGAGGTCGGCCGAAGTAGGAAGGACGGAGCGAAGAGAAAGCTGGCACACAATGGCAAATGAAAGAGTATGTCTACTCACTTGAAGATTTTGCTGTGACGCAGGTTCTCGTAATACTTGGAGAGACTTTTGAGGAGGAGGCTGTAATTGAGAGTACTGCTGGCGAGGATGTCGTCGGCGAGATCCGGGATGTAGAGGGTCTCGACCTTATTCTTATCCTGGAGCTCCTTGTGCACTAGGTCCTCGTGGAGTTTCATATACTTTTCCTTGGCCTTCTGCAACCTGTTGGCCTGCTGGTGGTGCTGGTGCACCACCGGCTCGCTGGCCTCAGTGCAAATCAACGTGCGCACACACATCCTCTTTCTTCCACTTGCTCCGCAGGGTTCCTAGCGATGAGGAAATTGCTGACCCTCGGTCCAATCGGCGAGCACACAATAGGGATCCGGCGATTCGAATCTCGTGATCGTTTCTCTTCTTCTTCTCAAGAGAAGAGATGTGCGAAAGAGAGTTTGCTGGTTGCGAGAAGCAGACGAGTGTGGACGCGCTACTCGCGAGTGCCGAGCCGAGCCGAGCCGATCCAAGCCAAACTGTCGCTAAGAGAGCGCTCTTTCCTCGGTGCGAAAGCGCTTTTATATATCACCCCACTATTTGCCGCCGCGCCAAGCCGCGCCAAGCCGCACCGATTGCAGCCATTGGAGCCGCAAAGTTATAGGCGCGGGCCCTGCCGGGGTTGAGACGGGATGGGATGGCACACGCACACCAAAACGAAACAGCGCTACCCAAATCGCCTCGCCGCCGATTCACCGGGGGGATGAGTTCACTGATCGAGATATTCTTTCACCTCATCCTTTTATCTCCCTAGAACCACGTGGACGCTCTCACGACTGTACTTCGAACCTCCCCTCATGTATAATCCTTATGTTAAACCCGTAATCCTTGCTCGTTCGTCATCCATCCAACAGAGAGGAATCTCCGTGTTCGCCTTTTCGTTGAACCACTGCGGCCGTTCTCGAGCCAATGGGTCTTCCCCGCTGCCCAAAAAAACCCATGCCGATTCTAAGAAGAGCACCCTGCATCCTATACGCACGATGACGTACGGTTTTTGGTGAACGCGAAATATTAGCGGAAAGGCGCTTAGGAGTCGCCACGCCAATTCAGATAAGGCGTATCCGTGAGCGTACGTGATCAGGCGATGCCTTTGGAACGTTAAGGGCCAAAGGCCCCACACGGTTCTCTGAATTCACTTGACGGTTCGCTATAGCGGGCTTATCGGCCGCGTATCTAGCCTTCGTGAAGACATTAGCATATTGAATCTTTTTAGTTTCTCTAAGCTTTACAGCTCTCTCGTTTTCTAGCTATCGCGCTCGCATACACCTTTATCGATACACTTCATCTGACATCGAAAATGTCAGACTTCGCAACGAATAATCCTCGCTATGTGCCTTTCAGGTATTCATGAAATATGAAACACTGCCTGCAACCTGAGATAATGCAAGTATGTGGCCAGTGGGCCGAAACACGCCGGCAGATTTCTATCAAGTCCGGTTGAAAATTGTTTAGGTAATAGTGCTCTTCGAGAGCTAGAGTTTGATGGACAATCCTTGAGCTTTAAGGTTTTTAAGAGTCTCGCGTGACTCGCATTTAACTCGAGCAGTCAAAGGCGAGAAGATTGAATGAGGTTCGACGATGATTTATCTGAGGAACGGAATCGAATTCGCCAAGGGGAAAGTGGGGTCGAACTGGTTAATAAATTTATTAAAAGATCGAAATAAGTAGGTCACTCGGAATGTATGAGGATTGGCAAGGACATACATTGGCCTCTTGTCTGGTGCAATCGGCATCGGCAATTGAAGATGCGTCTGGGAACGTGACTGTTATCACGGTATCGCGCGAACCTTCGTGGAATCGTTGTGAAAACTAGAGGAATCGTAGTCGCCGGTATCGCGCGATAGGGGAATAGGGAGACTCCTCACTCCTCGTGGATTTCTTACTCCTGGGAAATTTATTATCATTAATTTATACATGCCGTGTTACATGAAATCACATTTATTTCAAACTACGTTCAGATCGAGAATAATAATAATGAAAAAATAACGTATAGAAATAAACTATGAATAATGTGACCGCGAGAGCTTAGCTGATCGCGATCGATGCGATAGAAAAAGTAAGTCGTCAGCCCTTTAGCTCTGATCCATCGCATTGCTTTCACTGACACTGGTACCAGGGCAATCTTTCTGTATTACTTCAAAAAGCGGCTGCAATTCGGGCGTTCCTTTAATCTGCGTTACGAATTCGCTCAGTGATGGGTTCTTGTCTGGAAACCGGATGGAAAGCAGAAAAATTAGATCTGTTATCAGGAGGCAGATACAGGATGATTCACTCCACTTGGAATTATCAGTTTAGTGATTTTCTTAACAATTTTTTAAAATATCGCCCATTCAGCACGGTATATCTTAGTTTTAGGGCCGACACTTTAAAAAAAATGTCGATTTGACATGTTTTTTCTGTCAGTGGAAGTAATACATACCAGCATCTGGAATAGTTAACAATGCCGCTACTGCTCTGAGCGCGGATCGTTTTAATTCGTCCTGCTTCTCGTATTCCTGTTTTACCGAATTAGCCTTCACTTTCATCGTGCAAGTACTCTTTAGAGGCTCCACCAGTCGTTCCAGCCCTGTGATAAACAACCGATCCGTTGTATGTGCACAACCTCGACTAGTTGTCGCATGCTTATCGCGAATAGCACTTACTCTGTAAGACTGCAGTGGGGCATAGTTGCGCGAGTCGTGCTGTCATAAGGTACGTTAGCATTTTGATATCATAGTGGTCTCTGAGACCATTTTCAACGTGATTCAAGAACTTGAAGACATCGAGTCGGTCAAGACACGAATCCAGTAGTGTGTACATGCATTCGAATGCAGCCTTTCTCAAGTCCAAACCATCGTCTACTGTGTGCTTGAACGGGCCCATTTCTACTTCCCTTATTAACTCTTTCTGTATAATAAATCCAGGTAGAATGGCTCGCACTTTATTATCATTAGGAATTCTAGCAAGATCGCGGAGAAAGTAAATACCTTAATTTTCGTTTCGGCGTAGAGGTGGGGCAGAACGGAATCGAGTAGATCTCGTATAAGCATTGGCTTGTTATGAGCTGCCGAGTTAAATGCAACTAAGCCTACTCTCCTTACATTTAGGTCGGGGTCTTCTAAAGCTACCAAGAAATTGCCCATGCATTGCTTTAACATAGCATCAATGGGCTGAGGCTGGAATGAAAGGAATATTGAAGTGCGAGCTCACTAGATCTGATGGTATTGCCGTCAGCGATGTGTATACCTGATCGGAAATAGTAAATTTAACGGCTGTGACTGTGGTTGTTCTCATTAAAGCTGAGGGGGACTTTAGGGATTCCTGCAGCCGTGGTAATAAAGTAGCAGAATCGATCAATGTGAGTTTACCCAAGCACTCGGCCACAACATTTCGTGTGCCTTCTTCCGTGCACTCACAGTGCCTGTATAAAAGCATCCAAATTGAAGGCACAAAGTTTTGTAAATGCGAGACACCAGATGGACTGGATGACTGACAAGTAATTATCTGAAAGGAATCTCGATTATATCTTCTGTCGTTTCGTAAAAACACGGTGGGAATATATTGCGCTTACCTCCTTCAATGAATGCAATAGGAGGTACTGGCGTTTGGGTTGCGCTTCGATTTCTTTGAGTATGAAAGGCAAATATTCGGGCAGATTTCCGAGAGCTATATTTCCTAATGTGTAACTAGCCGCAGATTTCACTTCCTCCGAATGCGAGGAGAACGAATTTAAGATGATGTGTTTCAGTGAACCAATCCCACTCAAGTCTCTGTGAAAGATGGGAATTGCAGGTATAAGAAGAAGTAGTGCAAAGCTTTCAGCACTCGTTTACTGCATATTACTAACACATGTCGGCCTATTTCCCCAATAACTAATAGTGCGAAAATGTGTTGAGCGTCACTTTGTGGATTTTGCACGTCCTTTAAGAATTGCTCGACCACAGCCTGCGCTTCTTGATGCCATGTAATCGTTAGAGCGGCCGCACATTTTGCCAATGAATGGTAAGCCTGCTTGTGCAATACAGATTGACTAACTAGCACTATTAACATCGATAACAAGTCCCTGTATCCCAGTTCTGGTATGTTTGCTTGAACAAGTGCTTGGAAGAACTCCAACATAGAATTCAACGCGACACCTGTATTAGAATGAATTAGTACACTCATTTTCCACACGGTTCATCGTTTCTCTACATTTCCGATCCTTACCCTGAAGAAGTGGCGATTTTACCAGCACCAAGATTTCCGGCAAAATGTTATCCGAGACCCTGGTCAATGCGACGGAGTGCAATTTTGCAATAGTGGTGAGAAGATTGAGTGTTAATTGCGCGATGTGCAAATCGCTTTCGTTCAACAGAGCTGGCAACTCCGTTATTACCTGACGGCGAGGAAGAACTCGGTTTAGTTGAAACTTATAGCTAACTAAACGCATCACCGTTACCACGTTTTACCTTGTCTAACAATTCGGGATGCAGAGCAGAACTGTAATTCCGAACCAACGTATCCAGCAGGGGGAGCGAACACAATTTTAAAGCTCTCTGATTCTTCCGGAGGAACGATCCGAGAATAGGAATTGCTTCTTCCTAGAGAAGAAGATGTCACATATTACTACGGGCAGCTGAGGACACAGCAACTGATAGGGTCGGCAAGTCTTCCATACCATAATCGGTTTCAAATCTACTCTCAAAGGAGAGGAGGCAATACATGTTAAAGCTTTGACAGTGGTGAGTCTGGTGATTTCATTACGAAGCCGATCCAAGAAAATCGGCAGGCATTCGTACAATTCATCGGGTAAAGCATCGCCGAAGTGTGCGAGACATTGTCCCATACACGAAATTGCTCTTTCCTTCACTTCCTGATCAATATCTCCCGTTCTCAACCGCATCAGTGTACACCGGCATATGACCCGACACACCGAGGTGAAGTCAAAGTTACATGGCTTGTCTGAAAGAATATTTTCATCGTCACAATCATCAGCGAGCGAGCGAGCGCACTTTTGTAGAGAAATCAACGATACGGATTCTTTACTGACCATGAGGTCTGATGACCTGAACCAGTTGTTGCAATACAAGAAGGGCCTCAGCTGTGATTTTGTAGAATGGGTCGCCGACAGCTGATATAATCGGAGGTGCCAGCAAGCCCATATGAGCGTGAAATGCCTCCGGTGGATGAGTAACTAATAATGTGTGTACAAAGGCCAATGTGTCGATTTTCATATTGGAGGAGGAGTTGTCTTCTCCTAGCGAGTACTGGATGCCAGGTATTAGAGCTCGTATATGATTAGTTAAAGCACCCGGTAGTACAAGCACGAGTTCTTTCAATAGCGAGAAGCAATTCTGCCTCGTTTTTATACTCTTCTCTTTCATCTGTCTGAGGACAGTCTTCACAATCAGAGGTACTTGTTGTTGTAATAGAGAAATTGGTCCATCGTCATCTTCCATAGCATCCGGGTCCAATGAAACCCCGGTAGTTGGGCGGGTTTGCTTGAGCAGCGCAATATAGGCGTGCAGAATGTCCGACTTTACGTTCTCTTCCCTCTCTGGAAAAATGGCAACTTTCAGTCTGAGTCTTGGACTTGGCGCGGTCGGCGTCCAATCCACAATCCTTCGAATGGCCCCCCACCTTTGAATCTGGCAATGAGGGCCGGTGATACGACTTTATATAATTCCGCGAGAAGCTCTCTTCTACTAGACAATACAGCCTCGAGACATTTGGCTGCAGCTCGTCGGACTTTCCAGCTCATATCATCGTCGTCTGAATATTCGTCCTCGGCATCTTCTTCGCCGTCTTCCTCCACCTCCATTATAGTACCTTCTCCATCGGACATATCATTCATATCATCGTCGTAATTGTAATTTGGATCATATGTTATGTATAACAAGCAGATTTTTATAATCTGCAAGTCGATTTAGTTTATTATCTTGTCGAACTAGCTTGTTAGTTAAGTTGTGTGACCTGGCCAGTCCTATCACAAGGAAGTGAGGTAGTACTAACTTCATTTATATGCGGAGTAATCTCTTTCGGGCATCTATATACGAAAGATTCAAATGCTTGCAAACAATACTCTCGGAGCTCGTCATCGTCTTCGTTACTGTATTCTACAATTAATGGCATCACTCTCTCTATCTGCTCGCCGAATCTGTGGCCAGCTTGCCGGCTAAAAGAATATCTTTGCGTCAGCTCAATATTTTGAGAACGATTGTCCGATGCAATTGGGGAAGACGCTAAGTTACCAAATAGACGCGATGCACTGTATGTATGTGCGTATCACGCTCTTCGACGTTTGCGTCGACAGTCCCTCGAGAAGATGATCCAAAACCTTATTGTACAAATAGTTATTGCTGGACGTTAGGAGATGGCTCAATGCGACTATTGTGCGCTTTCGCACTGCTTGCCGCGGCGACGAAAGTTGGGGTAGTAAGGCAACCAAAATTGTAGAATGGAACATGACTAGCAGAGCACCAAAGCGTGACAATAAATCAGCTACTATGTCCAGTGCTTCGAGTTGTACGGAAACATCCTCCTGCTGATAGTAAAATCGAGTATAGATAGAAAATTGAGTGCAATACCAATCTACACTCGTGGATATCTACTTTTTCAATAGCGCTGCTTAATCGAACCATGATTCGTTTACAAATGTTCTCAACCAGTGCACTCGATCCCAGTGGAAGTTCAGAAATGACTGTCTTTAAGCCAATACTGGAAATATCCCTCAATTGATCTTTATCCGATATCATATTGCCACATAAAGTATCCACTATGGTCTCCACTTCGTACTCTTTTACTTTATTGACTAGAGGACCCAGACTAAAACCAAGAATACAGAAAATCATACCGCCGACCTTTAAGCTTTCAGTCAGCCGATTTGTCTGTCTAACTGTACCATTTTACAGCGAGATTTTGAACTTCTCCATTCTTGTCCTCCAGTAATTTGAGGATCATATTCACGACTCTCCTCTCTGACTCATCGTCAAGTTTGATACTGTCCTTTTGCAATTCGCTCATTAAATCATTGGTAGCCATAAACCTAAAATCCTTATCGCTGGATGTCATCTACGGCAACGGACAACATTATTCGCTATTAGATGAACTCAGACTGGGGGACATAGGATTAATCACTGTATATGCGAATAGTGGTGGATTTGCAAGTTCATTGACCAGAGGACTGCGAGGAGTTATAGGTGGAATCTGGCCATTTGAAAAGTAGAAGTAAGGAAGGATAGAAGGATGGAAGGAATAAAGGGAGGGTAGTGGGAGAGTGATTGGGAGTATTCTCGTCCTGTTGAAAGGAAGAGAGTAGGTTATGTGGTGGTCTAATGTAATCACCGGTGCTCGAGCGAGCACTCGTGCAAATATTCCCGAACCCGAACCACTGGCGGCAGCATATCAGCGGTATCTCCGCGCTGGAAGAAGGCTCATGTTGAAAGCTACATACCTTTTCCAGCAGATGCGCTATTTGATAAGAAACACTAGCCATGATTGGAAAGTTTTTGCACAGCCGGTTATAACGGAGAGTCCTCGTCGCTTCTAGTCCTCTAGCGTGCAATCAAACGAAAAGAAAAGAAAATGCTGATGCCCCGCGCGCGCGCCCACTCAGCGCAGAACCCTTTCGGAATCGCTCGCTCAAACCTCTCGCTCGGAAACCGACTTCTCTTACAATTTCACGCTCGGCAACATCTCTCGACACTGCGAATCTTTAGCGCAACTGGAGTGCCAAAATTTTGACGGTAACCATACATACTACGTTCCCAAAGCGGGCCGACTCCAGCGCCTGGGAACAAAACATCGGAAAGATCGGAAATGCAACTCCATCAGATTCGTACGTCTGTGATTGCGCTTCGCTCCATTCGAATTCCAGTTCCTGCCCATTTCTCATTACTATAGTCGCCGCGATAATCTCTTTATTTCCCTCAACCTTATTCTACTTCTAATATTCACAATGATATTCTGGCTCGAATTTCATTAGAGGTACAAAAATATTGGCAATTGTGGAAATAAACAATTTTCTGTATATAAAAGTATAAATTATCCTTACTATATTTATTAATATTACAATGGAATGTGTTTACATTTTATTAGATTAGTGGTCCATTAACTTAAAGAAATTCGGTTTAACGATGCCTGCGGCATGGCATCAGTGATTGAAAGAGTATTTACATAAGCCCGCTTTGTATCCTCCAGAGACGCATGAATATTTATTGTAGACTGATGTCTTCGATGAAACAGATGCCAACTGTTATTATAGACCTTGTGTGTCAGACTACAGTTGTTGTTCATGTTTAATTGAAGTTATTCTGATTCATTGTCTGATGCTTGCTCTGCACTCGGCTCGTTTCCTGCCTGAGAATCCAATGGATGAGTGAATAGGTGGTAAATTCACTGAATAAAAGATGCGCTATACCTCAGAAGTGGATGCACCTGGGGAAATCCCTTCAGTAGAAGGTTGATTGAAAAATCCTGTTATTGGCTTCTGCCATTCTGGTGTGTCTCTTGGATGAGCTCTGTTACCTCCTCCAGAGCTGCTTTTCCCTGAAAAGTGTGTTTATCAACCCTCGATATATGAGAACTAACAAGGAAAATAGTGTCGTTTTGTTATAGTTAATGGAAAAGATGAAATCGCACCTTTAGAGTTGCTGCCGCCGACGGCAACTCTCACGGGCGTACTCTTCCCGGTCTTTGCGGCTGACTTACCACCAGAAACTGAGACAAAGAGTCACGATGAATTGTGAGTACAAGTTGGCGTGTATCTTATTATTATGAGAGTTTACTTTACGGACCTTTCGCTGGCACGCGGTCCGACTTGGTTCGGACCATAATTCTATCTCTAATGGACGGAGAAAGCTACAATCAAAGCCAGCACGAGATCTTCGGACAAGCGTATCTCCCGTTCGTTAGGCGAGCTGCCAGTTTGAATTCAACGTGTGCCGGCAACTGCGCACTATAGTTGTGGCCAAGTGCAATACTACTCTGCCAAACAAATTCGAACGATGCGTTTTTGTTCTTCGATCCTAGCGAAATAGAACGATGGTATAACAGCGAAGAGAATAGCACAATGTTTTGTTTAATGCAACAATGCAATAATTTTATTGAAAACGAGATTTCCAAACGCGCATCGTAACAACAGGTCGTAAGCAAAAATACTGCCGGCAGCGGCATCGCAATAACTGCAAGTTATATTTAAAACTTCACGTGTCCGATATATCTTAACAAAGACAACACAAACACACTGCGCTCACTGCAAATTGCCCTATCTGAGTCACTAAAGAGAAACTTCGGTGTATGTTACATGTACGCAATTATTATGGTGTATTGGTGTCGAAATACTGTCTGGAACTTCGCATATGTATACAATAACATTCATAACGCAAACGTGCGATCCTCTGTTCGATATACTAGTACTGCTGTTTTTAATACTGTTGATTGACAAAACCTCTTTGTTGGTGCTTCTCGCGAATCGGGGGAGAAAGCATGGACGTTAATCCCGCCCGAGAAAATAAAGACAAGAACTAAAATTATGGAAAATAATTTATGTGTACATATTTATATAACTACATATCTGTATGTTACATTAAGCAAGCCTCCAGTGTGGAGCAGTTTCTACCGTGGATGGGAGGATACAAAAGAATTCTGTCTTGGACAAAATAAAAGTGTTGCACTCATATGTGGGGGCTTGAAGAATGGATTGGGATAGACTCTCGTGCGAAGTATAGCTATCTGGGTATATATGTACCTATATGTATACAGTATAACTTAATTTAATACTGAATCACAGAGACCCGTGGACGGGTAAACAATAACTTATATATTTTCGAGGAGCGTCACGTATGTTACGTTCATGCTTGAGAAAGAGAAAGAGAGAAAGGATCGTGTTCGCATCGAGAGCGAACGCAACATACAGTTGTATCTTTTTTCAAAAGACTCGTTTGCCCAACACTTTTTGTGACCAGACCACTTTAATTGAAAATTCATCGTGCCCCTTTGGCACACTGCCGCTCCTTTCAAAGAGGACATAGAAATTTCACTTGACAGTGTTACTGTACTTATTACTTTCAAATGTGCTTCCAATAACTTAACAACTCGTGAATACATTCTCGATACATTTCTGTTAATATGATGCGTATAAGTTTTGCTAGATTTATGAGATTGAAGGTATTTCGAAGTTGACGCTGAGATTTTCGGATTGCGCTAACTTAACGATTGTTGAAAGTTTCACCGCTACTCGGGCAGCCTCGTCGAGATCGTCGATCGGGACTATCTTGAGTCCGGCATTGGCAATGAGTGCCTTTGCCTCATCTACATTTGTACCCTGCAACGGATAAAGATAGAATCAAGGCACATGATACGCTGGAAACATTCTAAGGTCGTGGCAGTGTTTAGTAATCTGATACCTGTAGTCTGACGACAACTGGAATCTTTAAACTTAGTTCCTTAGTGGCGGCAATGATACCTTCCGCGATTACATCGCACCTCATGATACCACCGAAAATATTAACTAAGAGAGCATGTACCTGTAACAGAAATATTGGCAATTAGATGTTGAAATCAACATAAGAGTCATCTGTGCATAAGATATATTTACTCGTGGATCGGATGTAATGATCTTGAATGCTTCCTTTACGGCCGAAGCAGTTGCGCCGCCACCGACATCCAAGAAATTGGCGGGTTCTCCGCCATGGAGCTTGATGATATCCATAGTGGCCATGGCCAAACCGGCACCGTTTACCATGCAACCAATATTGCCGTCCAAAGCAATGTAGTTGAGATCGAACTTGGCAGCTTCAACTTCCTTCGGATCTTCCTGAGTCCAATCGCGCAGGGCAAACAAGTCCTTCTGCCTGAATGCTGCATTGTCATCGAAACGACATTTGCAGTCCAGTGCAAAATCTAGGAAAATCGAAATCGTGAGTAAAATCTAGTCACTTGAACGATAGTCTCTTTCCTGACTGGTGACGCCTGCAACTTACAATTCCCGTTAATATCTTCGGCAAGAGGATTAACTTCAAGAAGAAGCGCATCCTTCTTTAAGAACATTTGGTACAAGTTCATGATCATGTCGCAAATGTAGTCCTTGACATTTTCAAGGCCAAGTTTCACCGCAATTCGTTCGGCCTGATCTCTCGTGATGCCTTTTTGGATATTGATTGGCTCGTACATGATCGCGTCGGGATTCGTTGCGGCGACTTCCTCGATGTTCACACCACCTTGGCTAGATGCTATGATTACTGGACCCTTTTAACATTAATTCACATCAATCATTTAGCAACTTCTTTCCCACAATTTATCTGTTGTCAGACGGAAGTGTTGATTTCTAACTCACTCCAAAGGCTCGCTCCATCATCACAGCAAGGTAGTATTCTTTACGTGGAAACATTCGCTGTGTGACCATCACAGAATTGCATATCCTGCCACCTTCTCCAGTTTGCTTGGTGATGAGCAATTTACCTAGCATTTGAGTTGCCAGTGCTTTCGCCTCCTCCGGCCTGCAACAACAGCGTAGCATAAGTCCCAGGTGTCTTCAATGGTAAATAAAGCAAAGGAAACTTGATTCTCACGTACGTTTCACACATTTTGACTCCACCGACATTGGTACCCTTGAAGTGGCCCTTGCCTCTGCCTCCAGCCAAAACCTGAGCTTTCAGGACAATATCTTTGGTATTTAAATCCTTTGCGAGCTTGGCTGCTTCGTCCGGAGTCTTGGCAACTCCGAATTTCGGAGTGGGCACACCAGCTTCATTGAGCAAACTATAACTGATATGTTCATGGACATTCAGATTCCTCACTGGTTGCTTCACTAAGTTATTCTTGCATCCCAATATCTGTTGAAAAAAAAGAGTAAGTCTAGCTAATCTACACTTTATCATAGCGATAACTGTTTACTAAAGGCGTTATCGTATTGTCATACACCAATAAACTGTGGTATCAAAGATATTAAGTCGTGTATCGCTTTGCTCGTGGAATAGGAGATAGCACTTAAAACTATGGTTTATTGCTGAATAGAATATATTTTTCGTCAGCGTCCGTGCACGAATACTGATTGTGCATCGCGACTGATAATCAATGCATGCATGTACAAACAATCTGAGTGATATTGACAGTGAACTTTGATCACTGAGCTGGCTGGTGTCTATAAATGCAGAGACGCGGAGACGCATTTAAATATAAAGTTCTAGTCGAAGGCCAGACGGCGGTAATGATCTAAATACTTTCGATCAGATGATCGACGGATGCAAACTTTTGTCCCTCGCGCGCTACCAAGGCCCACTAAGAGATCGGAAAATAAATAGGTAAACTGGCCCGATTGATTAGATGACGACATATTACGTGCTAGAATGGGATAAATTGAATAATTCCGTGCGATTAGTTGCTCGGTCAACGACAGGATGCTGTATCTCTCGATCGTAAAATCCACTCTACTCTACTACTCAATGGAACGCGATATTCTCGAATTCGAACGTAAGAAGGAAGATCGGCGGTCAGTTGACAAATGACATTCGCTGACAAGTAATCCGAGGAAATTAGATTAAAGCCGCGCGGATTAGTCAAGGCCAAAGGAACGGAGATTGGGAAAGGAGGCGGAAGTTTGCGAGTTGGAGGGCGGATGATTGTGTAATTGTCAGGGATGCTTTTTGCGTGAAATCTGGATTTAGTGTCGGGGCGAGAATCCTTGGCTTCGAATCGGCTGACCCTGGCGCCCAATTTAGCAGACTACAGTCGTCTAATATGGTGATCGCCCCTCTCTCCTCCGTGTCATTGGCGTAATAGCGATGAATGTTGAGGCGAGGCGAGCGAGAAAATCTCGTGGCGATGGGGAGTTTGGTGCTGGAGTGAGCTTGTCGGCGATGGTGATAGGTAAAACGTACCTTGGTCCCGTTAAATCGGGCGAGGCTCTCGGCGAGCGAGATCGTTCGCGACAACATGGTAGCCATCTTCCCAAAGCGGCAGCACTCAACAGTACTAGGTGGCTCGCACTGAGCAGACAAGTGCGAGAGCGGTGCCAGCCAGCTTCGCCGCGCGGTGCCTTGGTGCCGCGGTGCCGCCGTGTCCGTGTCCCCACCTTTCTTCGTCGGGCTGAATCGCCACCGCCGCCGCCGCTGCTCTCTTTCCTCACCAAAACATGACGCAAACTCCGTCAATGATGGCAGCACCACGTTCGCGCCATCACCCTTTAACATCTTTCTCATCTTCCGCTCCTCTTTCTCGCTCCATCTTCTTCTCCATTATTCCTAGAGTCACACGTATCCCGACCGTAAGGAAATTCCTCGACCCGCGCCCGCTTACTCGTCCCGGAGGAAACCGCCGCTTCACCACTCTCCACTTTTCCCGTTTAGCATAGATCAGTATATTTCAGAGTAAGTTGATTTGTACAGTGTTATCAAAATATGTCATCGCAGATGTATCCTATGATATTCCCCGCTAAAAACGTTTCAGCACTTTGGACCTTTCGCCTTGGATTGTTTTGCCGTGAAATCTATGTCGAGATTCATTGTTGATGCTAAGTGAACCATCAGAGCTAATTTCACAGCTCCCTCGGCTGCTAGAGCGAAATCGTCCTCGGAGAGAGCTTTTAACTTTGCCTCCTGTAGGATTTTCTTGGCCTTGTCGACATTAGTGCCTTGCAGCCTCACCACAATTGGGATTGTTAACTTCAAGTCTTTGGATGCAGCAACAATACCTTGTGCAATAATGTCGCATCTCATGATTCCTCCAAATATGTTGACAAAGATTGCTTGCACCTAGAAGAAAACAGTCAAGTATTCCTTAATGATTTCAAATTTATATAGAATATCCCAATGAACAAAAATACCTTTTTATCACTAGTTATTAGTTTGAATGCTGCCTTGACACTCTCGGTTGTGGCAGAGCCACTCACATCCAAAAAATTGGCTGGTTGGCCTCCATAAAGCTTTATAATGTCCATAGTAGCCATGGCTAAGCCGGCACCGTTTACCATGCATCCAATATTCCCATCCAAAGCAATGTAATTCAAATCGTGCTTCTTTGCCTCTACTTCAACAGGGTTTTGTTGGGATACGTCTTCCAGAGCAAACAATTCTTTCTGTCTGTACTTGGCACTTTCATCAAATCTGCATTTGCAGTCCAGGGCATAATCTAGAAAGATCACAAACATTTCATGTTTCTAGATTTGTAGAAATCCCTTGTGTCCTCTGGTATGAAACCTACATTCTCCACAAACGTCTAAAGCAAAAGGATTGATTTCCATCAGTAAAGCATCTTTCTCGACAAAGAGCTGGTACAGATTGCACGCAATATTGGCAACAGTCTCTTTATCCTTTGAACTGATACCCAATTTCTCAGGAATTGAGTTGGCTTGGTCAACTGTTAGTCCTACTCTTGGGTCAACTGGTATGTAGACCACTGCATTAGGATTAGAGGCAGCAACCTCTTCAATGTTAACACCACCTTGCCTTGATACAATTACAACTGGGCCCTAGAGTTTATAAAGTGATGAGAGAAAAAAGAATAGCCTGAAGTGGGTGGATCAAGTGGCTTACATTAAATGCACGCTCTAACATCACAGCTAAGTAATACTCCTTTTTAGGGTACATACGGGTTGTTACCATTACCGCATTGCAAATTCTTCCAGCCGGCCCTGTTTGCTTTGTCACAAGAAGTTTTCCTATCATCTTGCTTGCCATTGATTTCACCTCCTCGGGTCTGTATGAAATGACCTATTGTTATATCGGTAGATTCTATTAACTTTATGAAATAAGTGTCCTTACGTTTCACACATTAATACACCACCGACATCCTGGTCCTTGAATTGCCCTTTTCCTCGGCCACCGGCTAATACCTGAGCCTTCAATACAAGATCTTTCCCTTTAAGTTTTTCAGCAATTTTCCCGGCTTCTTCCGCTGTCTTTGCTACTCCGAACGGTGGTGTTGGAATTCCGGCCTTTTTCAGTAACGAGTAGGCGAGATTTTCGTGTATCACTAAATTTCGAATTTGCTGAATGCTGATCGGTTTTGTCGATGCTAAAATCTGAATGGGTCGTGATCAATCGAAATATTTGTTGCTTTGGAGGAGCACGGGCGTACCTTATTTTTTACGGCTCGCACTCCTAATGTTACAATGGACAGTACATTCATCGCCATGATTTCGACCTTAGAATTTCTGCACTCAACAGTTTAATGTACGAATTTTAAACTAACGTGAATTGGGACACACAGAAATCATTTAGAAATTTTATTTACACTACGGAGAAACACTTGGGAAAGTCATCCTGCCAGCAGAACCATTGAACGAGACGTTCAACTTGAATCCAAGACGACGACGTTCGCTTTATATCATCGCACTGATTAGTTCGCGTAGGCGAGGCACAAAGAAGAGTTTTTTTTCTTCTCACAACAGCGATAAATGTGCATATTTGTACTACGTTAGACTTGATGAACTCATCTTTGACGATACGATATATAAATACTCCATGCTTGAAAGTAGATTAAAAGATAGATGAAGTGGATGGAGAAAATTGATAAATATATTTTGAGATGAGTCGCATCAAGATGGATTAGGTTTATTGCAATAAGTACAAAGGTAACTTTGTTGAGAACGAACATCCGTTGCTTGTTATCGTACGAAACGACCGCATTGTATTTATATGCTGAGCCATACGGCACATGTTTGTTCTTCTAACAATGGCGAAATAATACAAAATTTACATTCAATCGATTTCTTTATCTTCTTTTCTTCAATTACGATCATGTTATTACACTTCTTAGTACTAAGAAAAGATCGTGGGAAAAACAAACTAAACTCATTTTATACTTTATAACTATACGGTCAGAATAAATTTACATCTAAATTTACATATGTCACCGATACCTAAAGTGGGGACGATCGGCGCCGAGTTACAATGATCATTAATCTAACTAGTCATTCGTTCTCGCGTAAAATTGCTATCCCAAGTTTTATTACGAGCTAAAGGAAAATAAAGACCAATTACGAGTACTAGTTTGCAAAGAAAACCAACGGTTACTAAAAATGATAAACTTCGCCGGATTTCACCTTATGTTTTGCGATATCGACCCCCGCGTTTTCGGGTCCAGCGATATTCTTTGCCGAAGGCTTAAAAAAGATCCAAAAGCATAACACTACCCTAATGCTTTTGCTGCGAATGTTGCAAAAAGATGAGGACTTGACAAGATTGATTGTTATGAGTGATCAAGGTGTGGTATGTAAATGTATACAACTTGCTTCTGCAATAGTAGGCGTGTCAATGAGGTGTTGGAATAACTAGGAGCGTGTTGATATAGCAGTCTTATGTACTAAAATTGAAAAGAGGTTCTCGCCACTTAGAAACTAAATCGATCATTTAGAGTTCTACCAGTTACTCCCAAATTCCCCGACAAACTATACATAACTTCGCTAAAGGTACGGTCGTCAACATCGGGCCCTGCTTCGGATGACGGGGTGTTGCGTGTGCGAGATCTGGACCTTGACCTTGATCTTGAACGCTGCCTAGCAAAGAGACCGGATGACCTGCCCACCTGAAATACATTTTCATGATGCAATCAGTCTCTCATATAGAATACCCGATTCGAAAGTAAGGCCTTCACGGATGGTGAAACATTTCCGAATAAATCATACCACATTAGAAGACTGTTGTATGCTTTGTCGGAAAGGTGAACGTCCTCTATGCATTTGCCTAATGCATGAAATAATCGATCCTCCATTATGATGCGACTGCGACAGGGGCATGGGACGCTGATGCACTGCATTCGAACTGTATTCCGTTCCCATTGTGCACATGAAGTTTACGTTCGAATTGTTATTCACGCGTGGCGAACTGTAATATTGTACATAGGAGAAGATTAGTCGTGCTATCTAAATTCTCGGAGTCAAGGGTTCGAGTTCTAGGAAACCACTATACTTGAGCCTCATCAGTTTCTGTTCGTACTGAGCGCGCCTTTGAGCACGCGCAATTTGATCCGAACGCAATCCACCGGTAGTGAAGCGTCGCTGAGACGTGAGAATTTGTTGTCTGCGCTCGATAGGCCTTTGCTGAAGAGAGAGCAGGGGTTTTGTCGCTTGTGGCATCTGCAACAAGACACACCAAGAACGAAGGTATTAATGGGGGGAATGTGTACCTCGCATAGGATTGGTGGGTGGCGAAACTTACTCTAAATTGATTTTGCAGAGTCAGTCTTTGATTTTGGCGTTGGAGGAGCAGTTGTTTCGCTCTCTTGACACGATTTCGATAGGCAATCTGAGCTGGACTTTGATAGCCGAGTCTGTTGTGAACCGACGTAGGGTCTCGCAGGTTTGGTAGGCTACTCGTTCTCTTGAGGGTGCTGGTTTTATTGCTTGTGAAGAATCCCGCCTGCGTGAAAGTCAGGTTGGTGCGACTTCGGCTGCGTGTCAGGCCAAACTTGCCACCGCGGCCGCGGCGTACATTGAATGCTCCTCGTACAGTTGGCTTTTGATTAAGCGACAAATTACTTCTGGATCTTGTTAAGCCGGCAGCCTTCTTGTACCGCTTTCTTATGAAGCCACCGCGTACACTACTGGTGGTCGGTTGTGTACGTTGCCACGTCTGTTCTTTCTTAACAATGCTAGTGTTGCGTTTGAGTCTTGTGCCCCTGGCCCGGATCGTGCTCCGTCCGCGTACTGTACCTCTGGTGCGTTTCGCGCCGGGCTTTCCGCTTGTGGTTCCGGTCTTTTTCTTTTTCTCCTTTTTCTCCATCTTTATGATCTCATCTTAAAAGGAAGAAAATTCGCAACGTTTAGTGAGCGTACTTCCTAGCGCGGTCGTCAATATTTTAGTTAAAGTTTAGTCAGCGACAATAATCCGAGGCTCTGCGCCTTTCCATCTGCGGCACATTTGTCCCTTCGTCTTTAATTCACTCTTGGCGAGGGTAAACAAATCGAGGATTAATTTACAGATGTTCCAGCATCCTCCACTGCGCGAGTTCCTCGCGAATCGAGCTGATTAGATTTATTAGGGTGCTGTATGTACTACCACCGATCTGCTCGAAATCTAATTTCCAAAAGCGCGTCGCGTGCCAGTGGTTTCATTGATTGTACTTTGAGTCTATATTTGAAATGGCAAGAACAATAAAAGGAAGGTCTAAGAAATGTGACTAGAAAAACTTAAGTGCTCGATTCTGGAATGCAAGGATGTTTTGGTCCGGGAAAAAATTGCGCCCAGGCACATCGAGAAATCGGTGGTAATGCAAGGTCGTTGCATTGATACTGATGGATACTGATAGGCGTTTATATCGGTGATTGAATTTTCTTTTATCCGGCAATAAAGGGTATAATATCCTCTGGTCTCACAAAGCATTCGGTCGGCTTGTTTATGAGTTACTCCGAATTCACAGTCTCTTTTCCTCCGAAATACTGCTGCTCCTTGTTGTAATAATCGAAAATGTTGGTTCACGCTTAGTATTTCCAGGCTGTATCGTCAGGCGTTGTCTTACAATTTCACGTGATCGGACGTTTGTTGTCTTAGCTTCTTGCACACCTGGTGTTTACGCTTTTTACTACCGAAGTCACCGAAAAGCTCGAGCTGCTGTGTTTTACTTTTACGTTTTACGGTTCTCGGCGATATGTACTTGCTGGTGGCGTGACTGACTCTAAGGTCTACTGTTATGTCCTCGAAATCCAATATTGCAATGATGATATAACGAGTCACTCGGGTTTCTTTTCGCACTTCTGCTCGCCGCGATTCTACTAAATATTCACAACTGCTTCGCCACACCTCTCGATTCTCGTGACTACTTGGCCCCAGAATCCCCACTAACTTTTCGCCTATCCGCCGTTTTCCTCTACCGTAAACGAAACCTTCATCTTGAGTTAGTAGTCTGCCTCTTCCAATTGGATTTTTCTGCCTCTGTTGTTACAGCTTTTCTCATATTCGTCACTTAATTGTGTACATCCATCTTCTCCCCCTCTCTCCCTCGAGGATCGTGCATTCCTTTACGAGGTGGCAATGCTTGGGCCAGATCGCGGAAATAACACGAGCCGGCGGCCTCAAAGATAATATTATTCGGCTCGATAACACAGTTCGTTAAACTCGATATTTTGGTTGGCCCGGGTAAAGTCGGCGACGGCGGCGGCGGCGGTCCTGGTTATTTCGGACTTGGATCGCCGGTTGGGCATTATATGAGAAGGTAGAAGTTTCCCATCCAAATGAAGCGAACGGGGATATAGAGTGGGTGGTTCCGGGCATTTCTCTTCTTCCGACCAAAGGAAGTGTGCGATAGATGAAGTGCAAGTTGCGCAGCCTGGTTGCAAGAAGCCCGAGACTTTGTGTAAGAGGGTCTGCTCTCCATGTCCATGTGCCTTATACTCTCTACAGGAACGCTCTGCGAAGAGACGATACGTCACGGATAAAAATACAACTAAAGTTACGTAAAGGAGCAGCATCCCACGCGACGACGAGAAAGTGAAGATTTCGTGAGCTGCCAGCCATAATGAGGACGACACACGACACAGGACACAGGGCACGGGGACGCGTGTGTGCTCTCGATCATTCCCTGGTCGTATTCTCCAAAAGCGTTCACTGCCGCCGCGTAATTCTAGCGGCAACCCTCCGCTTGGCATCGCGTTATTTCTCTAGACCGCCCTTTCCTCCAATTTCCCTTCAAAGCTCCAACTCTCTTGACCGGATTGGTTATCCCTCGATAATCCTCGTGCAGCCAGTCACGTATATGTACGATCGCATCGAGAAATTGATTGATTGATTGATTCTTCATCTTGCTATGGTAAACGTAATCAACATAGGGGAATTGGGTCGGTACGAAAAACGGCCTCTAAACCAGGACACAGCAGAGCATGTGGCCGCCCGGGCCGGCTCGTGAGCAAGGAACTGGCCAGTCCTTGCTCGGATTGGAGGTGCATCGGATCGGGCGCCGTTCAGACATCTCTTACTTTCGAAGGCGCATACTGAATAAAGCATGCGGCGGCTGGTTCCCTCGCGTCGACTGGCCACGAATTGGCGGAGACGAGGAGACTTTGGTCTCCCGGAAGAGAGGGATTTCGCCGTCATAAGGAGGCTTGTCCGGGATGGTTATTTGACGCCGCGCCGTATGGCGTCAATCGTCAATGAAAATTAACTAGCAGATAACTCTCTATCGTCCGAGCGCGACTCCGCTCGCCATATTGAATTGGTGGAAAGGGAGAAACGGTGAGCCGTACGCTCACCCAGGATTATCGGCAAAACTGCTAGACTTTCGGGACTCTGGCCACTTACCGAGCGACATATTCACTTTGGCATCAATCTCTGACATTTTTCCGAGCCGTCTGTCCTTTCGCTCGTTTTCTCACTGTCCCTCTTTCTCTCTCTCTCTTTCTCGTTCTCCTTCTCGCTCGATCTCTCTCTTTCTCTCTCTATCTCTCGCTCGCTCGCTCGCTTCCCCTCTTGCCACTCTCTCTGCTGGCTCTTGCTCGGGATTCTATTTCCACCGAGAGTGCACGGACGCGAAGCGACGTTTCGGTAACGCTACCTTTTCGACCCGTCGACTCTCTCGCCTCGCTCTCGCCTCGCTCTCGCCGATCGAAACCAGCACCACTTGCGCGAACGGAGGGCGAGACTTGGCGCGACACGACGCGGATTAGAGCACGACTGGACACCGACGACCGACGAGACTTTCCCGATAATGAGCCTCCCTGCACCCGACGCGCGACTACTCTTTCAAACAACACGCTCCCAGACTCACGAACAACTCTACTGACTCTACTCCCGTTCCCGTCCCTGTCCCGGACGTCCCGGTCAGCATCCTCACCCCTCACCAACACTTCCGATTACGACCGATTGCGACCGACTTCGCCCGAATGGCCCGAATCCCACCCCGGATATCTCCCAGCCCCCCTCCACTCCCCACTACTTCAATGAATGAATCACTGCAATTGCCAAATTGCGCATTTTTCACCAATGCCAGACGACCTATGCATTGCTATGCATCATGTATCTCTCACACGACCCCCTCCCTATTGAATTTTGAAGAATTTTTCGAGCTGAGAATCTTGTAAAACCTTGAGGAAATTCGATTTTTTATAAGCTTCCTTGATTTGTATGAATTCTATAACATCTTTTGCTAAGATTTATATCCCTCGCCGAGATTTATTAACATCAATCAGCATCTGCAAGAATTTCTAAAATCGCCGATCATGTGTGCGTTCCATTTAACGCCAGCAACGACCACGATCGCAGATTTTTGCATTCCACTAACGATAAGAGCGCTGCGTTGCAGCGCCACGAGCCGGCGACCGGCGTCGCCTTTTCGATGCCGATTGATACCGATGCCATTGCAGTGCGAGTATTGACTTTGACCACTGAGATATTGCAAGTAATTATTAGCATATTGTTATATCCGCGAGCCTAAATTGTATTAATCCGATCGTGATTATGGCCAATGTAACTATCCGCAAAGCAAGGCGAGAGGATTGCAAAGTTATTAGCGACTTGATCAAAGTAAATCGTATACATCTTTCTGCATCATAATATAAATCCTACTATAATCAACAATCGGGATTATCTGTTTTTCTCCATCTTTTTAGGAATTAGCAAACTATGAAAAGATGCCAGAGGGCCCAAAACTTGATTACAAAAGTATGTCTGACTTAATGAATCTTTTTTACTCTTGGATATCATTCGCTGTGAGTGAGGAATTCTTGTAGCATTGGAAAGGGATGGCTTCGACATAGAACGACCTCTGTTCCTGAGCTTCGTGGCTGTTGTCAATGAGAATGTAGTAGGCTATGCAATCTTGTATCACACGTATTCCACTTGGGAAGGGAAAGCTATGTACCTGGAGGACATTTATGTGAAAGAGGAGTATAGAAGACATGAAGTCGGTTTTAAATTATTGAAAGCTATTGCAAAAGTACGGCCTTCGTATTTTGGATATTTTAACATGAGATTTGCAGGGAACCTTATTGTTCATGAGAATTTTCTTCATTCAAACAGGAAGCAGTGGATAGCGAATGCTGTAGATTAGATTTGTCTGTCCTCAATTGGAACACAACAGCACAGGACTTTTATAAAAAGCACAGAGGTGTTGATTTAATTGAAGAAGGATGGCTGCATTATAGGTTCCCCAAAAATGTTCTTATGGATATAGCTAAATCACCTGATAGCTCATAAATTGAGCTGTTTACTATTAAGCATTCAATTGTCTATGACAAGTGCCATATCACTGAGAAACATACCAGTGTATTAACCTGATAAATTGTATTTTCAACTAAATATATCCACTTTAATAATAACTGACAAAATGCATAAAATTAAGGTATGAATCCTCAGATTTGTACAATTACTGATTAGACACTGACCAATTGCTTATCATAGCCGAGGTATCACTATTCTCCGTCCTTGCCCTTACTTGACTTATCCATTCTGGATGAAAGTAATTTCCATCAAGAGACAGAATATGATGAACATGGTAAATACGACGATGGACAATATTCAGAACTATTGCCACATGAGAAAATGAGTTGGGGTTCCTTAGAAGATAGGTACATACTTCATGAAATTGAATCTGATGATTCCTTGGGATGCTTGCCTTCATCCACATTAAATGTACTTACTGGTTCCATCGTTGAGTATGTTGTGAGTTTATCAGGGTTTTACAATACTTTGGAATGTTTAGTCTGATCATTCTGACTGGAATGCTTGGCAACCAGTATCGGGTGATGAAGAAAAGAGAAACTTGGTGATGACGAGTAACTGGGGTGCATATGGTCTTGGTACGAAACCATGGGATGATGACAGAGCGCCTGTAGTGCAGATGCGATACTCGAAGGAGATTACACTTGACGATTTGGAATACTCGGGATTTCTTTCGGATAGATTGATCGGCTTTGGATCGTCGCTTCTGACAAAGACTCCGGAATCTGGACTGTATGTTCTAGCTAAATATGTTATGAGGAATAAGGTACCATCCTACGATTTTCAAGTAATTTGCAGACTCACTCGCAAACAAAGTCTTCCTATTGCAGTCGCTGTGTGATATTTCGATGTTGTATTTCCGCCGATACCTGCAGTATATTGATCTCTCATACAACAATATATCTGATTTGAGTTCACTCGAAGGAATACCATACCTTATGTATCTGAACGTCTCCCATAATAAGCTCAAACATACTCTGCAATTTAAGCCACCGTGCTACTTAACTTATGTGAATTTATCAAACAATCACATTGACAAGATCAGTGATTTTTCAAGTTTTTGGAGTATTGTTCAGTTGGATATATCGTATAACACAATTGAAGTTATATCTGGTCTTCAGAATCTAAAGTTAGTTTTGTGAGTCTAATCAAATATGGACCAACATTTCCTCGCACTCGACTCGACTATGCATTTCAGATACCTAAAATATTTAAACCTGTCCTATAATTTAATCGAATGCATCGAAAATTTGGATAACTTGAAAATCGAAGAACTCAACTTGGAAGGAAATTCTATAACATCTTTCAAGTCTACTATACCCAATCAGGGTATAAATATGCTACCAAATTTGCGTACAATCAATCTCAGCCATAATCGATTATCTTCCCTCATGTTTTTCAAAGTAAGATTCAATGATTTTCTACACAAAGCAATCAAATTTCATGAGACAACATATATATCACAAACTAGGATTCCTATGGTTTACGCATAGTGGACTTAAAATTTAATAAAATCAACGACCTGCTGGAAATAGCACATCTGGAAGGTCCAATTAGTAACATAGATCTAAGGGGCAATAAATGTATCATGTGGCCCAATTATAAAGATGTGATACTGATGACTCTGCCAAGTGTAACAATGATAGACGGATCGCAAGTCTCTACTGCAGACAAAGTTCGTTCACATGACTTCTTCTAGTTCAATTGAGAATTACAAATTCATATATTAATCATATTTTGAACAGATATCTGCAACGTTATTATTCGCGTCACCACTGGACTTAGTGGCCGCGCGGTCAGTTACTAAGTTAACTTCAATAGAACAATTAAACAAGCCCCGAATTGGTTTGCATGTAAACCCATACGATGAATTAAGTCCACCTTTGATAGTATTAACTGGACCATCCGCTGTGAAGAAAGTGGCATTGGCTCAACACGTGATATTGAAGCTACCCAACAAAGTACCTACTAGTATCATGCTTTATTTAGTTTGGCCTCTGTTGACAAATATATTCCTTGTAGGTCCAATACTGTCGCTGGCACACCACCCGAGAATTAGAAGAAGATAATGAGTACGAGTGTAAATCTTACATTTTCACACAAAGGGAACGATTTAACGACATGGCCCACAGTGGTGACTTTCTAGCGCTCCAAGAACTGCTGGGAAATAGTTATGGGTTCCGTTAGTTATTTCTCCATTGAAAACCTAATAACGAAATTGGGTTGAAACATTATATAACAATTGATTTTTGCGCAGATCACGATCAAATCAGTGATCTTGTTCGCGGAGGGAAGATCGGCATCACGCAAATGGATATGAGTGCGGCTCTTCAAATGCATAAACGCTATCCGAATATTAAACCGATATTGGTGCTAACTAGTTGCGAACAAGTCCACCAAGATTGGATTCATGAAAAGTTCAATGTCTGCACTTGGATTCGAGACAGCGTAGAGAACTTGTTCGCTGTGGAAATAGGCCACCATAAAAATGGGAATATTTGTACTAAAATTACTGAAAGCAAAATGTGTTTCGCGACGGAAATCCTCGATGAGGTAGTAAAAGGGCGCTTTTCTTTTTCAACCATCTCGATCTTCGCCAAATCCGATGAAACGCGTTTGTTATAGTTAATCCAAGATGTTGACTTAATAGTCAGTCATAGTGAGTGTGCGAGACCACCGAGTATTGGTACAGCAACTGACCTAATCAGCGAACAGGAAAATAATGTCATGAAAGCTACAATAAGAACTGAATCTGTTATGTCTGATAAACGGCATATTAAATTTCAAGAGAGCTACACAAGCGATGTTGTCAAAAAAGTGCGCAAAGTCATTCACACGGAAAAGCACAAGACTAAGGGACTGAAGGTAAAACTCCTTCCTTTCAATCAACTTTCACTGCAGAATGAGGCTCAATGTCTATCAGGTGCTTTTGGACGAGGAATCGAATATTATTCGCGATGATGATGAGTCGAAACGCAAACGACAGAGAACACAAGTTTTGTATCGTCGTGGGACTCTGGATGTTATGAGTACAGACGGCTATACCGAAGAGCTTGATGAATCTGTGTCAAGTGACGAAACAATAGTAATATCCGTTTGTAGTTGAGAGATATCAGAATATCACAGTTTGCTCTTGCTTATTATCATACATAAATTTTCGTACAAATAGAACGTGGAAAAGTTGGATGATCCAGGGAAATTGGAACGATTGAAAGAGAAGTATATAGAACTTGTGTTAAAATCACGAAAACTATACATGGACCATCACATTAGCAAGCCCGGCTTCTTTTCTTTAGTGGTGAGATATTGCATGTATCAGGAAGGAAATTTGCAACCGAAATAGCCAACTAACGCGTTCAACATTTTACAGCTATTCACAGATAATTATACAAAAGCATTCAATATTTTGATTGATTTTATTTACGAGTTGCACCAGATTCACTCTACCGGGAAACCAATTCTTAAACGCGAAATGGAATACTACAAACGCGTCGTGATCCCGAATGCAGTTACAGCTGTAACAAAGGAGATCCAATCGTAAGTAGCTGGGCAAAAACCCGGCTGTAAATTTTCTAACTGATGGTTCTATAGATCTTTGTCAACTGCTGTGTCGCAAAGAAGACAATTATTGCGCATGTACGGAGTGTCCTCATGGAAGAACTTGATGCCCAGTCAAATGCTTCGAGATTCAAATGGTCAGGCAGAAGAGAAACGAACAGAGAATAATTCATACCCAAAGGGGAAAGAAATTGCTAAAATTCCCTTCTTACAATGATAGCGCACATGTATGTTTATGTTTAGTTCTTTATTATGTACCTTATCTTACATAATTATTTGGACTTCTGGCAACTGTGTATCTAAATCTGGGTTAGAATATTTTCAAAGCCTTGTGCCCATCACAGTCAATCAGTGACCATTAAGGCACAATCTACTAACATTCTTTGGTAGTACTACATATATATATAAAAACTTAAGCTAATGAACACTGGATGGATGCGAGGTCGTACAATTGTATACGACGAGGGAATCTGATTAGCTATGCTCATTCTGTTTTCAATATCTCATCTATATCAGAATTAAGATCGAAATCGTCAGTATCATAACTTACGATGTCTGATGGCTTTTCCCGAATATTACGTGGAGCCGGGAGTGGAAAAGCATTATTGTAACTTCTTGTTGACGATAATGGACTTTGTGGAAGTGAATCTGTGTTGGCTGTATTGAGTTGTTCCGCACGATCCTCGTGATTCGAGCTTTCTCCAGGTTGATTCGCCAGGAAGATAGTTTCTATCGATCCTACTGGTTGGTGTCTTGCCATACTCAACTGAAACGAAAGTGACGCGCTTATGTCATACACTAATAGCAAACAAAATAAGTAGGTGTCCTGTGAAATATAGGTTTTTTACCTGTTCCTCAATTTTTCTGGATATCTCAGCGATTTTATTGCTTTGTGATGTCTTCAGGACAATATTTGTTCCACCCACAGGTTTCTCTTGTACTTCAAGGCTGTTTCTAGTGTCCATATATTTTAGAAGACGGTCAGCATCGTCGCTTTTTTGTTCTGTATCACTTGTAATCTTCATTTCTTCAACTTGCTCATCTTTTAAATCGAAATTGACCCTTTTCTTGATTAAACTACTGGTAGATCCACTTGTAGATTTAAGGACGCTTTTATTACTTTTCGGCGAATTTAAAAAGCTCTGTACGATGTCTTCGTGGCTTTTTAGCGGAGTGCGATCCCTGCGCGGAGCTGGTTTTACGAGAAACGGCTGCTTTGGAACTGGCGTCGACGTTAATCTGAGTTGTGCTCCTTCGGAAGCAGGAACAGTTTTATCCGACTTCTCTTCAACTTGATTTACAAAGCTTTGATAGATATCTGCTGATATGTGTAGGCTCTCATCATTCTTCGCTGGTTTTTGCTTGGCTTCGTTGTTCGAACTTGAAATAGATCCGGTGCTCTTCGGTGTTGAGTCCGCAGAATCATTTTTATATCTATTTGATTTCTGAGAAACATACGTTATGCGATTATTCACTCGATTCGTATTATTTTTCTCATTCGTGTCGGATATTGGTCGCCTTTCTTTTCCTTTCTGGTGCGACCTTGTCGGTGTTTCATTTTCTAATTTCGAAGTCAAACCATTAATATCTGAAATAGTCGTGCAATATATATTATCCTGGTAAATTTCTGTGCCTTTGCATGTAAATATCGACTTGGATCTTATGTTTCTACCTCTTTGATTAACGACTGGATGCGTAGCCTTCGCTTTACCACTTGATTTGTTATCAATTTTTCTTAGATTCTTTCTGGGCAACTTGTTGCGTACCTCCTCAATTATTTTCAACTTTATCTGATTATACTTTGGAAATTTCTACAAATCAACAAAACATTAATTAAACTTTTATTAACATATCTACGAGTGTAGAACCAGCAAACAATCATT